>OZ024836.1:59996452-60621452 GCA_964016985.1 Anodontia alba | reverse complement strand
GTTATACGACCACCATTTCACATTGACTTTGAAGTGATAATGCATACAGTACTGAGAGTTCGTTATCTGACCACCATTCACATCGACTTTGAAGTGGCATTACACATACAGTAATGAGAGTTTCGTTGTCCGACCAACATTTCACATTGACTTTGAAGTGACAATGCATACAGTACTGAGAGTTTAGTTATCCGACAACCATTTCAACTGACTTTTAAGTGACAATGCCTACAGTACTGAGAGTTCGTTATCCGATCACCATTGCACATTGACTTTGAAGTGACAATGCATACAGTACTGAGGGTTTCGTTATCCCGGGCGACCACCATTTCACATTGACTTTGAAGTGACAATGCGCACAGTAGTGAGAGTTTCGTTATCCGACCACCATTTCACATTGACTTTGAAGTGACAATGCATACAGTACTGAAGGTTTCGTTATACGACCACCATTTCACATTGACTTTGAAGTGACACTGCATACAGTACCGAGAGTTTCGTTATCCGACCACCATTTTACATTGACTTTGAAGTGGCAATGCATACAGTACCGAGAGTTTCGTTATCCGACCACCATTCATATCGCCTTTGAAGTGGCAATGCGCACAGTACTGAGAGTTTCGTTTTTGCCTGTCACAATTCAGTGCTGTAGTCACATCTTGGTCAAGCTTGGTGGGAAAAGATCCAAAATATCGATCTCGGCAATCATTCAAAGGCAGTCAGAGTTTCGGTCAGAGTGAAGTTGGAAAATGGCTTGACCCATTTATGCCTAGTGGACTTTTCAACTGTAATTATTTTGGACCAGTGTAATTCCAATTGCAGGATGTCTGGTTAGTTTTTATTAAGAATATGTTTTATAGAAACCCCTAAACTTAATGCGAATAGTGTAGATTCGTTCTGCGGCGTCTGATCTGAGTCTACACTGGTTGCCAATGTCCTTTTTATGGAAGGCTAGGCATAAATGGCTTAACTCATTGTAGTCGAGAGACCCGTAAAAGGGTAATTTGCAAACAGTGCAGACCCAGATCAGACGCTGCTGAACGCGGCGTCTGATCAGGGTCCCCACTGTTTGCAAATAGTTTGGCCATTTTTTCTCTAGGAATATGTAAATCTCATAGCCGGACGTACCTAAAATTGAAATCGGACTCTTCCAATATATAGTGTGGGAGAGCCTGTTCAGTATACAATGGGTTAAACGGTGCTTTGTGTTACATTTTCTGGCTGCTACAGATATAATTGTTCTTAACTACTTTCAACTACCCATTACTACTTCGACCAACGGAAGGCAAATGTTTCAATTATTTTTCTTTACTTTTAAGTACCCTTAACCCGTTTCTCTTGGAGGTCATAACTTGGATACCTTTTATGCTAGGAAGTTGAACTTTGGTATGCCTCTTACCCAGACCAAAACCTTCAGCTCAATGCTAGAGTTGTCCTTATGTCATGCTCTGGGGTAGGGCTACGGGTCAAATGTATAACAGATCAGATTGAGCATTTGGAAAACTTATGCATCCAGATGTCGTTGCCCTATGAACAAAGACCAAACGGCGGGGGCATATGTGTACTTTGGACACATGTCTAGTTTCCAGAGAAAATAAGGTTTGGCATTTCTTGTGAATCGTCTTCACTCAGCTCATCTTACCTTGATTTAAATATCTACAAAGTTTCACACAGCCAGGGACGTACAAACGACGTCAGTTGAAAATCGAGAAAGCAAAAACACCGTTAGCACACAACCAGGGAATCAGAAACGACGCCAGAACACAACCAAAGAAGTACAAATAACTACAGTACACAACAAGGAAAGCACAAACGACGTCAGTACACTACCAGATTAGAACAAATGATGTCAGCCCCCAATAGAAAAGCACAAATGACGCCAGTACACAACCAGAAAAGCATAAACGACACCAGTACACAACCAGGAAAGCACAGACGACGTCAGCACACTACCAGATAAGCACAAATGTCAGCGAACAACCAGAAAAGCACAAATGACGTCAGTACACAACCAGGAAAGCATGAACGACATCACCCCACAACCAAGAAAGTATAAACGACGTTAGTTTACTACTAGGGAAGCACAAAAAATAATACACAACCAGGAAAGCACAAACGACGTCAGTACACAACCTGGGAGGCACAAACAACACCAGTACAAAACCAGGAAATCACAAACGACGTCAGTATACAACCAGGGAGGCTCAAACGACGTCTGCACATAACCAGATAGCACACAGTCCGGAAAGTACAAATGATGCCTGCATAAATTAGAATGCCAACAGGGCATTAAACTAGAGAAGCACAAATGACGACAACATACAACCAGGTAAGCACAAACGCCATCAGCACGCACCCAAGTAAATACAGATGATGTCAGCCTACACCCAGTGTCTGACGAAAGAATGTGCACAATACTGGTTAGCCGCTTAGAGGACTAACTAAGCCTGCCCAGTAAACGTGAGGTTAGGTAAACTGACAGCGCACGACATGACCCGATTGGGTTGACTGGGCCGTAAAACCTCAACACAAACAAACAAACTACAGTTAATATCAGCACACAGCTAATGATGTCAGCACACAGCCAAGTAAATGCAGATGATGTCAGCACACAGCCAGAATAATATGAACTGCGACGTCAAAAACGTACCTTCGGACATGTGCGAATATTCAGATCATCCTGTGCATTAGCATAGTCTGATCAGAAACTTCACCGGGTGCATTTTGCATACCTAGGGTGCAAAGTTTCTTCATGCAGACAACGAAGACTCTGATCAGACTGCGTGATTGGGCGCCCATGTCAGAGGGTACCTTTCCTCACGTTAAGGCTCAAACTGAGTATCTCTCTCTCTCTCTTGTGTGGGGAGGGTGGGGAAGTTATCATTTGTCAACAGCAATGATCATCACACGCCAATGTTGACAATCAAGGTCGAAGAGCTAGCGTAATCGCACTGTCTGGTCATGATATATGAACCGCAACTTGAGAAAAAAAGTTCCTTCTGACATGGGCTCCCAGTTAAGACTCGAATCAGTCTTTACATCCGCGCTGTCTGATCAGGGTCTTCGTTTTCGCATGATGAAAATTTGCATCCTTGGCTATCCAAAACACGCCCAGCAGAGATTCTGTTGATGCGCGAATGCACAGGCTGATCTGAATCTTTGCTGGACGCACATGTCCAAAGGTACGTTTTCTGCTGTGCCTCATCTATTGTTCGATATTTGAACTCCACAATAGTAACATGATCAAGTGCGAAAAGAAAAGGCTTACTGTCGTTTTCACTCATGATACGCATGATCGATTAAGCGATCAACTACAAATCGAGAGCCAATCATAATGCTGTATAGGTGAACACAATTTTTACTTGGCACGTGCTATGCCACATAGAAAAAAATATCGTCACGACGCCATTTCTAACAATTCTGTGTTGTTCTTATTTTGAAAATGATTCTATTAAGCAGGTATGTAATTTTGCGTTTATTTATTTTATTATAATAGTTTAAGAAAATAAAAAAAACATAGTATAGTATTAGTACAAGTAGGAGAAAAGAAATGTTTCTGGAGTGGATGCACAGGGTGGGGGCGGAAGACTCAGCCCAGTCACAACTGCAGTAGACATTTTGATTTCTTCTAATTTTCTTTGCGTCCTGTCAAAAAGATTGGGATCGGGAGGAGGGTATCAACCATGGTATATAAATATAAACTGTGAATGCACACTACAGCCTGTCAGGGTGCCGCACGGTTGCGGGGTGGGGCGGATATGGAGTACGTACTACATGTAGGCGGGACATATATGCCCCTAGAGCCCCCTTTACCATTTTTTGGTCTGGTCCTAAACTAAAGACTCCACTTTTTTTTGGTCTGGAATGCTCAAAGATCCCTTTTGTAAACACAGCCACGTGACGCATGGACAGTGTTTTTCACTGACAGTTTTTGTGTTCGGGCTATTAAGTCAAAAAAGAGTGTTTACTGTTGACGTCCGTAATGACATTCATTAGACGTATAGACAAGTAGGCCCTTGCAGAGATTTATGCCCAAATCTTCAATTTTAAACAAATTATATAAAATGGCCCCGTCCACTAATGACCCGTACGAAATGTACACATACCTGCCTACAGAGATCCCCTCTCCCACTCTCTCCGAGTTAAAATTGTATATTCTCTTGCAAATTCAGGTCCAAAAGCATTTTTTTTCCAGTGAGCTTACTTGGTGTCTCTGGATGTCAAAGAAAGGTTCCAGTTGAGAAAACCAAAGGTCTGGGACACGTTGACCTCAATCCAAGGAGCCAAAGGTGAGGCTGATATCATGACAAATCTTAATTGACAATGCACCAGTCATTTGTATGACTTAAAGGGCAAATATAAAGAAATTTAAAATATTCCTGGTTTTCAGGGTGTTGATAGAATGCTTTAAGAGAATTATTTTGTTGAAAACCCCATCAAAAAATTCCAATCCAATCAAAAGTTATGGTGATTAATTTACGATACCTACCTTTTTTCCTGTTAGAGTAACCTCCCTTGGATTGTGTATTGATTAAGGCCCACAATGCAATTTTCTGTGATGTCATAGTGGAACTTAAATTTTAAATTGAAATTTTAAACAGGAATATTCTGCATTTCCTTATATTCTACACAGTTTTTCTCCTTAACCATTATTGAAATTGGTCTCTGTCCACAAATAAGCCCATGAATAGAGAATTTAACTCAAAATTTAATCTGTTATTTAAATTTAAAGCTAAATTTTAAAATGTTTAAAACTTGACTAATATTAAATTTTTCGTAAGTTTTTTTTAATAATAGTGAATTTCGGGTGTATATCATATAAATGAATACCAAAAAAGTCAATTTTGGCTAATTATTAAGCATTGTAACTGGATTTTAAATTATTTAAATGAAATTTTTAAATTTGAAATTTAACACTTTAAACGGAAAATAAGAGCTAAATTCCTATGTATATTAGTTTAAAGGAGCTGAATAAATTAAACAATATGAAAACTGAATTGATGCAGATTAAAGAGCAAAAAATATTGGCAATTTAAAAAAGTTTAAAATTTTACTGTTCCCTTATGATGTCATAAAAAGGCTCATGAATATTAATGAGGCAGCCTGAATTCAATCCTCTTGGATGTTAAATATCAAATTTCAAATCGCAATATTTCAGAAACCATTTAAGATAATTTGATGCGGTTTTCGGCAGTCACCTCCTTACTGAAATGCCCTTAAATATTTAGTAGAATTAAAACCTTTATATTTGCCCTTTAAACCTCGGACCCTTGATGGGTCCGAGCTTAAACCAACGTCGCCGAGGAATAGCGGGGCTTTTAACTTTCAGTTTGCAAAGCCCTGTTAAATCCCATGCACTGCGGGGACAACTTTATGGTAAAATCCCTGCTAAGGCCTAAAAAAAACAAAACAACAAATTGTAATGTTTCCAATTTCCAGACCGACTGTCAAAACTAAATCATTACGAAAACATGCCTATTCAAATATACCGAATTTTTTTCCACCAAAAAATGAAAATTTTCAGATAAAAAATTCTGATTTATTTCATGATTCTGCTGAAAACATAGATTGTGAGTACTCGTTAGAACCGCCTCGACAATGCGGTTCTAACAAGTACCACAATCTATGTTTTCAGCAGAAATAAGAAAAATAATGAATACCCTTGTAAACCCCAGTTTTACTATATAAAAGTGGGGTTTAAAGGGGGTCAAAAATATATAGGCATGTTTTCGTGATGAGAATAGTTTTATTTCAAAATTCCTGGACTGTAAAGTCCATGAGGATATAATATAATAAAACATACATGATGGCATATGACAGTGCAGAGCAATTATATAATATATTTTACAATATAATTGTCTGTTATATTCGTATATCTTATACGAATACTAGACAACATGCTTCATAATAGTAGCATTAGAAACAGTTTATAATTTTCTGAAATAAAATATACGCCGACTGTATTTTTTTTTTTTTTTTTTTTTTTCTTTTTTGCACGCGGAAAAAAAAAAAATCCGCGACCGACCCTGGACAATCCCGATTTTTTTTTTTTTTTTTTACCGAATTCCGGATATTTTCGGTCTTCATCGTTTATTTATTTCCAATATGGCTGCGCCCTTACAAGTCAAACCGAGCATATCAGTGCAGTTTATTCCGAAGCTTGCAGCCACATCTCGGTCTAAACTAAAAGAAAAGCCGTTTAACACAGCGCCCCCTTTATCATCGGTATTCAAAATCGGTCAAATGTTCGGTAAGAGAAGTCGGTAAGAGAAGTCAAAATATTTACGATTCCATTAAAATACTTTATTCACCGGCCGTCATCTGACGAAAAAAAACCAACAAAAAAAAACAAAACAAAAAAAAAAAAACAACAAAAAACAACAACAAAAAACAGAAAAAAACGACCCTATGGCAAATTGGTGATGAAATCGGAAACAGAAACATTTTCTTATACCGAAATATTTTCTTATACCTAAAATCCTGTGGCCCATGTTGTGGCATGGCGCTGTCTGTCCATCTGTTAACATTATTGTACGCTCCGTAACTCCGTAACTGTTTAGGACATGAAAATTTTATAAGGATATATATTAGCTCAGGATGACCTATGCGCACAAGAATGATTGTTCCCTCTTTCTTAGTTTCCAAGTTATTCCCCTTTGATTAAGTTTTTCCAAACATTCTTGTAGGGGCCATAACTCAGTAACTGTTACGGATATCTTCATGCAACTTTATAGGAATATGTTTTAGTCATGATGATGCGTTATGCACAAGAATGATTGTTCCCTCTTTCTTAATTTCCAAGTTTCCAAGTTATGCTCCTTTGATTAATTTTTTCCATTCTTGTACGTGCCATAACTCAGTAACTGTTACGGATATCTTCATGCAACTTTATCTATGTTTTAGTCATGATGATGCGTTATGCACAAGAATGATTGTTCCCTCTTTCTTATTTTCCAAGTTCTGCCCCTTTGATTAATTTTTCCAAACATTCTTGTATGCTCTGTAATTCAGTAACTGGTCAAAACATCTTCATGCAATAATATAGGAATATGTATTGGGTCAGGGCGATGTCGTGCCCAAGAATGATTGTTCCCCACTTTCATAATAAAACGTTTTTTTTTTTTTTTTTTTTTTTTTTTTAAATTCTACCTGTGTTCAACGTGAGGATCTTTTAGTAATATCATGATAATGTCTTTATATGACAGGGAGCTCAATATTAAAGTAAACTAAGGAGGAAAAAGTGTGCCCGATGCAGGACTCGAACCCGCGTCCCCCTGCTTGAAAGTCAGGTGCTCTACCAACTGAGCTAACCGGGCCAACAGTCCCTCCAATCACCACACTCCTCCCCCTTTTAACTTTTTAGTGCAAGGCATCAACTGAACATACTATCAGTTTCTAGCCTTTCCCCACACTCACCAGTTTACCTCGTCGCCATTAAAGTAAACTAAGGAGGAAAAAGTGTGCCCGATGCAGGACTCGAACCCACGACCCCCTGCTTGCAAGTCAGGTGCTCTACCAACTGAACTCACAGGGCTGACAGTCCCGCCAATCACCACACTCCTCCCCCTTTTAAATTTTTAGTGCAAGGCATCAACTGAACATACTATCAGTTTCTAGCCTTTCCCCGCACTCACCAGTTTACCTCGTCGCCATTAAAGTAAACTAAGGAGGAAAAAGTGTGCCCGATGCAGGACTCGAACCCACCACCCCCTGCTTGCAAGTCAGGTGCTCTACCAACTGAACTCACAGGGCTGACAGTCCCGCCAATCACCACACTCCTCCCCCTTTTAACTTTTTAGTGCAAGGCATCAACTGAACATACTATCAGTTTCTAGCCTTTCCCCACACTCACCAGTTTACCTCGTCGCCATTAAAGTAAACTAAGGAGGAAAAGTGTGCCCGATGAAAACTTGAACCCGCGACCCCCTGCTTGCAAGTCAGGTGCTCAACCAACTGAGCTAACCGGGCTGACAGTCCCGCCAATCACCACAATATTCACCTTTTGAGAGCTGCCTCACTAAAATATCCAGTGCCAGACACAACCATCCAAATACAAGGTGGACGTTCTAGCAACTTAGCTACTGCGGCGGTAGATTTGTAGGTAATCTGCCTGCTGATTTTGGGCGGGATAACCATATGAGCCAGCGCATGACAAACCTAACAAAATGACTTGGCGCCCAGGGATGAGTCAGGTCAACATAGATATTTGCCGTTTGATCAGTCTGGCTGCGCACTCGATGGGTCGTTTAAGGTCCAAGGTTTCTACGTGCGGACAGTGAAGACGGATCAGACAGGGCAGATACACAGGTCACTGCGAATGGTTCACACACCATTTTGTTGATTTTGCCATGCGTCGGCTCATATATGCAGAGTTGCCGCTAGAATCTATTACAGGCGAACCTCAATAGCTCGAATCTAATGGTGATCAGATTGGGTTCGGACTGACCCAGCAGTGTTTGTGAGGGTTCAAAAAATGAGTGCTTATACAACAATTCACCTATATTGATCACAGCGGACAGTAATAACTGACCAAAATTAAAATATTTATTGGGTAGATTTTTCAATGCCGTTTGAATAAATATTTTTTCCGAAGAAAAAACAAAAAAGATTCTTAATTACGTATGCCATAATGTCCTCGTACTTTATTCTTTCATTCGGTTCACACCTTTGTCGTTTCCAGAAGCATAGCTGCAATGTATAAATTGGCTATTATGCCACATGGGGAATATTGAACGTTCAGTCATATAAATACGCACCCGTCTATGCTTAGATGAGGCAATGTGCACGTTATCTATTTATAGGTGGTACTTTTGGATAATTTGAATAAAGTATTGTCTATTTCCCCACAAAAGACTGGAAAAATGAATAAAATTCCGTAAAGTAAATAAAAAATTTATCAATAAGAACAATATCGTTATTGATTTAAACCAATCAGCCGTAGCAAGTTTTTACCATTTTCTAGTTTTTGAAGCTAATTCGTTCTTTTAGTAGTATAGATGTATTAGGTCAGGATGTGTCATACACAAGAATGCTTGTTCCCCCTTTCTTTGTATCCAGGTTATGCCCCCTTCATTAATTATACCCCGGCATACGAAGTATGTCGAGGGGTATATAGTTTTCGTCTTTCCGTCCGTGCCTCTGTACGAATGTTAACATTTTGCGTCTGTTTTGCGTGAAGTTTATTCCTTTTGCATATATTTTTGAAAGCTTACACTTTAGGATGTTGATGTGTGGTTAGTGTTACTACTAGATGATTACAGAATAGCTGACATCATTTTGCTGATGCTGCTGGCCCAAGGTCAAGGTCACAGACTTAGAAAATAGTGTGATGTTTACGTCAAAGTTTTACGTGAAGTTTTTGTCTTTTGCTTATGGATTAATGTGATACTTGGAATATTGGTTCTGTGTGACACCACAATTGACAGCATAACAAATGTAGATCACCTTGACCTATATTTCACGGTCCAGTAATTTTGCCACATATCTTGAATGTTAATTGATGTATGAACATCATTATTTGGGATTATGAATTAGTATGATCCAACAGCTGACCTAAAAGTAAATGTAGGTCATTGTGACTTATATTTCATAGTCCAGTGATTTTTATGTTACATCTTGAAGAGAATTTGATGTGTTACTATCATATTCTGGGATTATGTGACCTGTAATTCATAGCCCTGTGATTTTGTCTTATATCTCCCACTATTTGATACCTGAATGTCATATTTACATATAATGACACAGTGTGAACCAAACTTTCACTTCAAAAGTAAATATAAATCAGTATGACCTGTATTTCATGGTATAGTGATTTTGCTTGATATCTTTTAGATTATTTAATGGATTAACATCATAGTTGGTGTAATGCATCAGTGTGACCATCAGATTAATTTCTCAAGTATATGGAAGTAAGTGACCTATATTTTATGGCCCAGCAAATTGGCTTCATGTCTTGAAGACTGTTTACTCCAAGAAAGTCATTCTTGGGATGATAGATCAGTGTCACTCAGAGACTGACATTGTGAACTATATCTTGCCTTATATCATCGTCATTTACTTCAAAATATTTCATAATTAAGAAATGGTGCCGGCCGGGGGTATTCCTGACTCTCTGGGCACTTGCTCTAGTTCTGTTCAAACATTCTTGTATGCGCCATAACTCCGTTACCCTTAGGGATATCTTCATGTAACTTAATAGGAATGTGTATTAGGTCAGGGCGATGTGTTGCGTATAGTAAGGGTTGCTTTTGGTTACTTTTAGGGTTATGTCCCTTTGATTGTTTTTTATGCTAATTTTGTATCCCATCTGCAGGGCCTGACAAATCCAAGTTTCAGCCACTTGCCCGACATTCCACAGCATCTTGAAAATGGCTTGGAATTACAATATTCCCTATATATTCTATACATTTTTCTGGGCAAGTGAAATAAAAAATTACTTGCCCAGCCAAAATTTGGACTTGTCCCGGGCAGCTGGGCAATGGATTTGTCAGGCCCTGCCATCTGTCAACATTCTTGCATGCGCCATAACTCAGTAAGCGTTCAGGATATCTTCATGCAATTTTATAGAAATATGTATTAGGTCAGGATGACATGTCATCATCATCATATCATCATACCGGTAATCAGATTTTTGATTAACATACAGGTACAGAGGATATCCACATCAGTGGGTCCCCTTCAAGATAGCTGGCTTGCTGCACACAAGGCAGATCTCACACCAGATCTCCACATATTTCTATCAAGAAGGTTGATAGCCGAGAGCTTCCACTCTCTGCAATCCCTCTATCAGCTGCTTCCATGTCATCTTGGGCCTCCCAGGCCCATGCTTTCCCTCAACCTGTATGTGAAAGGCTGTCTTGACTGCACCATTAAGAGCGTTCCACATGTCCATACCAGCGGAGCCTTCTCTCCTTCAGAATGAGTTCCAGATCCTCAATGCCATGCTGTGCAAGTAGCTCATTGGACCTAGTTGTGACAATGTCTTGTGGCCTGACTTTGCAGCAGATTTGGAGGTTTGGTTTTGTCAATGGCCAAGTCTCACTGGCATGGAGCATTGCGCTCCGCACACAAGAGCTGTACACATGACCACGTGTCTTGAAAGAGAGGTGGCATGAAGAGAGAACACCGCTGGTAGCAGCCCCTTGAACTTCTTCCAGGCGATTTTCACATGTGTTGTGGTTGAAAATTCACAGCCACCTGCTGCTGAGAGCATGTCTCTTAGGTAGCAAAAGGAAGCTACCACCTCCAGCTTGTCAGGTCCGACTTGGATTTCCTTCTGTGGTCTGCTGTCCAAATGGGGGTGCAGTTCCCTGGCACCATGTACATCTATAGTCAGGGTCCTTTGTCAAGCACTTGAGCCCACTGCATTTCTTGTGCACCCAGTACTTGCAGCCATTGCAGAAGATGCTGTTGCTGCCCACTCCAGTGCGACAGACAGCACATGGAAACTCGCCTGAACTCTGCAGGAGGTCCAGGCCCATACCCCAGATCATGATCTTCATCTTTCCTTCATTTACTCTCAGCCCTTTCTCCTCCATTGTTTATTTCCAAGTCAAGAGCCTCCTGACACATTCCTTGTAGAATTCAGCGATGATAACAAGGTCATCAGCAAAGAGGTCCTCCCAGGGGACCCCAGAGGGGAACTCTTGTGATAAGGCTTCAAGCAAAATGATGAAGAGGTGGGCTGAGTACTGAGCCCTGGTGAACACCGACCTTCACTTCAGGCGGCCTCGGAGGCTCAGTTGGATGTGCATCTGACTGGAGATAAGGAGGTTGCGGGTTTGACCCCCGTCTGGGTCTGCAACATTCTTTTGTGGAGATTGTGTCAATTTCTCAAGAACTACTCTACCTAGAATCTTGAAATTTAATACACATAACAAATATGACTAGTTGTATTGTGAGAAGAAAAAAGGGGCTGTGGGGCCAGGTCCCTTAGAGTTATTTCCCTTTGTTGTTCTGGCTATTTGTGTATGAGTAAACATTTATTTTGTGTCGAAGATTTCTCAAGAACTACTCTACCTAGAATCTTGAAATTTAGTACACTTGTCAAGTATGACTAGTTGTATTGTGGGAAAGAAAATAGGGGCTCTTGAATAAGGTCACTTAGAGTTATTTCCCTTTGTTGTTCTGGCTCTTTGTGAGTAAACATTTCTCAAGAACTACTGTACCTACAGTCTTGAAATTTTGTATTGTGGGAAAGAAAATAGGGGTCATTGGACCAGGCCCTTAGAGTTATTTCCCTTTGTTGTTCTGCCCTTTATGTGAGATTTCTCAGGAACTACTATACCAAAAATCTTGAAAGTTTGTACACATGACAAGTATGATTAGTTGTATTGTGGGAAAGAAAATAGGGGCTGTGGGGCCAGGTCCCTTATAGTTATTTACCTTTGTTGTTCTGGCTGTTTGTGTGTGAGTAAACATTTATTTTGTGTCAAAGATTTCTCAATAGCTACTGTACCTAGAATCTTGAAATTTTAACTTCGTAATACATTAACCTATAGATAATGTGCTATTCTATTCTGTTATTCACCCCCTCCACAGAAAAAACGACCTTTCAGTCGTTATAAAGTCTTAATTCAGAAGGTCCCTTTAACAGTTACCTGTATGACGTAGTTCCTCTCGCTCAAATGATCACGTGTCAGTGTAACTCTAGCAATAAAAATTATTATGTTATGTAACCCTTGTGCATATGCCCAGCCTATATTTTTTTTTACTTTGCTGCAAGGTGTAAATCATTATCTTGAAAACTGTAGACCATGTGTATAAGAAAGATTTTGTAAGTAAGTCAAGGGTATATATGTAATTCTACATAGCAACAGATAAGGTGCTTTTTTCTTCCGAAAAATGCTGATATTTTTCTTATTTCTCCACGAAAACATATATTGTGGGTACTCATTAGAAGCGCCTCACCGAGGCACTTCTAATGAGTACCCACAACATATGTTTTCATGGAGCAATAAGAAATATATTATGTGGATACCCCCTCTTATCTGCAGACCTGTACAATACATAGACAGACATACTTATGACAGAGGGTAAAACTATATGCCCTCCTCCACATTGTGGCGGGGATGATCATGTATCTTACATCAATGGGTCATCCAACTGATATTGGCTTACAGTTGGGCAAGGCCTGCTTTCCTTGTAGCAGATAAGGGTATTGGAGGGAACGTTTTTATTTCTGTTTCCTCACTTTCATTCCTGTTCCTCTTTCTTCCCTGTCCCTCTTTTTCATCTCCTCTGCTCTCTCTTTTCTCCCTCTCTTTTCTCCCTCTCTTTGGGAGATGAGACAAAATGAACCACAAGGGTTGACTTGTCGTTAAACCCCAACACAATAAAAAGATCCACATTGTGGTTGGGACATAGCAAAGGATTAATTTTGTTCAGTTATGCCCCTTTACAGATTTGTCATTTTGTATGCACAAGCATATAATTTGGGGCATAGTGTTTTACAAACACATTTCCGGTTTATCTTAAAATCTGCCTTTCAGACTTAATAAAACAGTTTTCTAGTTGTTTCTATTTTGTTTAGGTTCAGGAGTGGGAGAACCAAGAATGAGTGGAAGACTCACCAGTTCGATGAAAGAATTACAACAACTCCAGTTTAACAGGATAGAAATCAGTGACAGTATAGTGACAATTTCATCTAGTGTCAGGGACATATAAATAGACAATAAACTCGAGCTGTGTCTGGTAAAACTGTGCTTTATATCATACATGATCAGTGTGGTCAGAACAATATATACATTTGTTATACTGAAATCAACAAATCAATCTTAGCTTGTTTTAGAATAAAAATAAGTTTAATTTCCATATGAAAATGCTTATCCCTCAATATATCCATTTTGATTGGATAATTGACTACATTCAAAAGAACTAGACATTTGTACAGTCAGTGATGATCGCATTAGCCAATGAAAATGATTGTCTCTTATTACCAGTCATTTGATTGTTCAAGAGTTCAAAATGAACCATTAAATCAACAAGAACCTTGGTTTTTATGTCAGTTGTGACTGGATAAGTAATCAGACATATATTTGTAATTTAAAGCTGCATCAGAATTCAGGTTAAGGTTTTGCATGAGTAAAACTTGGTTTAAATCCCCAAGCCATTTTCCAGCTGACAGTTTCAAGGTGGTTCCTCTTGTACTTCTTTATATGTCAGTGGTTTATATGGGTTATTTGTTTTATCATTGTTCCTCATTTCTCTGCTTTGATGTAGCAGGAAGGCTATGCTTTGTGATTGTGAAATATTCTGGGTATCTTCACTTATATCTTTTCATTGAGGAATTCATTGACCTGTCAGGATACTTTGTTATAATCATTTTGATTGTTTGATTTGCATTCAAAAGATATCTGTACTAGCCAGTCAGAAAGCTTGTCTCTTGTAATGTTTTGGGAATTCAATTTTGATTGGATATATTTGTCAGGAAGAGCAAAATTGATGGAACAGCTACATTGTACTTTGCTAACTTCAGTAGAACAAGACATAGTATTCCAAATGAAAGTGACCTGGCTGAATTGATGGACAGGCTGTCACAAGTCTATACTGGGCTGCATCCATAAGTGCAGAATCACAGCAAACATTTTTGCCCTGGACCCCTGTACCTAACGATGAGGTCAACAGGAGCTGGGATCAATGGCAGAACGTTTGCAAATAACTTGTACTTTTGAACACAGCCCTGGTCTCTTCCACATAAAGCACAATTTTTCTTGAACTTGCTGAGAGTTAAAATGAATGTGCAGTAACGTGTATGTCTGGTGATAGGATAACTTTTGTTAATTATGCACCCAAACATACCTTGTGATTCCACTGAGCACCCACAAGATATGGTTAGGTGCAAAATAATATAAAGAAATTCTTAATGAGCCTATTAACACTTAGCACACTATGGGCAAATTCAGCAGATGTCAGACTGATGAAATGTTAGTTTCCACACCCCCCCCCCCTCCCCCCCAAAAAAATAGGATTTGACATTTCATGCAAATGGTCTCCTCAGGGACAATTTGCATGAAATGTCAAACCTTATTTTCTGGGAAATAAATCGTCAGAAACATATTTCATTTTGGCCACTGAAATTTTTATCCAGGATTGAATATTTTATTTCTGAAGGAATTAACATGGTTGTAAATTGCTTTGTATGACATGTATCACTGATAGAGTAAAATAAAAAACAACAACGAAAACATTGAGGTGAATGGATATACCTCAAGGGAGATTACTCTGATCTGGAAGTAGTTGCCTCACTTTTGAAAGTTGGCCTTCTTTAGCAGGGAAGCCAAGTTTCTGTCCTGCTGAAGTGGTCTCACTTTATAAAGGGGGACAAACACTTTCAACTTAGTGATCTCTCTTTGAGTTGTCCATTCATCTCAGTCTAGAGTCTTACCATTTATTCTATGACTTTGCTCTAGATAAGACAGGATATTAGGTAAATATTTTTCTTATTTCTCTGTGTAAATATGTTGTGGTTGCTCATTAGAAGCTCCAATGGGAGATTCTGCTAATGAGTACCATAAGATATTTTCATAGAAAAATATCTTTGGTAGAAAAGGAAAGCACCTTATCTGGAGTTATGTCTGTGCACACTCAACTAGGCTCTACATGCATTAATTTAATTTCATTCTCTGACCCTACAACATTAGAAAATATGTTCTGTGCCATTTACAGTGAAGGTTGTGGCCATGATGCACATACCTATAGTCTGGTTAGAGTATGTACAGACTGTGCATGTAATATTTTAGATGTACAGAAAATTTTTACCATACATTTAGTAAATGTCCTATAATTTCAAACACTTTGTTCAATATTTAGTTTTTGACTTAAAAGTTTGTTATTTATGCAGTTGTTTCCTAAAATACTTAATGAAATGGCAAATAGTGTAGACCCTGGTCAGACTGCTCCTGAAGGCGCTGTCTGATCTGGGTCTGCACTTCCATATGCCATTTCATCAGAAACTTTTGATTACAAAATTTTAGGACATTTACCCTAGTGTCACACCTGCTTAATAATAAAATCTTCGCATGCTTGGTAAAATGTTATGTAGACAAACATACTGAATATTTTTCCTTATTTTTCCCAGAAAACCGATTTGACATGATATCCAATGGAGACTGCATGAAATGTCAAATCCTGATTTCAGGGAAAAATAAGAAAATATCATCAATTTTTGTCTGCTGAATTGGCCCAGTCTGGTAAAGATTAAGCAAGCAGATGCAATATAGGAATCGAGTTTTCTCTCTACTCATCAACATTTGCTAGCACCTCAGCAGTCCAGTCCATTTATGCATGCAATCATCTTAACTGGCATACACTTTCTTCCTAAGGACTTGAACAATACAGCAGGATGAGCTATTGTGATCAGTTGCCATCTGTCCTCCATCCACACCTTTGAACAACTTCTCCTCTGAAACCCCTGGGCCAGTTTTCTTCAAACTTCATGTGGAACCTTCTGTTAAAAGGGGATTGAGAATTTGTACAAATTGTCACAGTCCATTAATCAAGATGGCAGCCATGCCCATATATGGTAAAAACACTTAAAATGTTCTCCAGAAACAAGAAAGCTTCAAGGCTGAATCTTGGTATACAGCATCGGGGACTTGAGGTCTACAAGTTTGTTAAAATGATGAGACTAGAATGACCTTTGATGTTTTTATGGTATGGTCAGATTTGTGTCCCAGTTGCTGTGGCAATACTGGAAGAATGTTGAATGACATTTGCAAATATGCAAAAGCTGTTTTTATCAGTTGAACATATTGTGGCCTTCACAAATGTTTAGGTCAATCCTTGCATTCAGGTTCATTTCTGATAAACTAATACTTTCACTCGTGCTTTTTCCATTGCATAATGCTGCAATGTTATTTTATGACTCTGACCTACATTTTGGTTTCTGGCAAAAGAATGTGCACAATACTGGTTAACAGCTTAGAGGACTAAGCCTGCCCAGAAAATGTATGGTTAGGTAAACTGACCGTGCTCGACATGACCCCATTGGGTTGACTGGGCCGTAAAACCTCAACACAAACAAGCCTACATTTTGCAGAGAAATGTCATTTAGCTCACCTGTATTGCATTACCCCCCCCCTCCCCCCCCCCCCCCCCCAACCCCCACCCCTACATTGGCGGCGGCTGTGTTAACAAAAATGTTAAAGTTTTATGTCAAAGTTTTTATATTTTCATAAATCCTCTGATGGATTTTGTTTATATTTGGTAGACAGGTCCAAGATTTGAGCACTATCCACAACCCTGCTCACAACCTAGAGGTCAAGGTCATCATCATCATCATCATCGGATTTTTGATCAACGTGCAGGTACTGGGGCAACATCCACATCAGTGGGCCCCCTTCCAGGTAGCTGGCAGATCTCCCACCAGATCTCGAAGTATGTCTATCATGAGGGTCCATAGCCAAGAGCTTCCACTCTCTATAATCCCTCTCTGTCAGCTGCTTCCATGTCATCTTGGACCTGTAGGTCAAAGGCTGTCTTGACTACACCATATGTCCATACCAGCAGAGCCTTCTCTCCTTCAGAATGATATCCAGATCCTCAATGCCAAGCCGCGCAAGTAGCTCATTGGACCTGGTGGTGACAATGTCTTGCAGCTTGACATTGCAGGTCTGTCTGATCATTGCCCTGTCCTTCTGTTGCAGATATTGGAGGTGTGGGCTTTTCAATGGCCAAGTCTCACTGGCATGGAGCATTGCACACCGCACACAGGGCTGTACATGCTGCGGCCACGCGTCTTGAGAGGTGGCAGGAAGAGAGAACTGGTAGCAGCTCCTTAAACTTCTTCCAGGCGGTTTTCACACATTGTGGTTGAAAGTGTACAGCCAGGGCCTGCTGAGTACATCTGTAATCAGGGTCCTTTGTCAAGCGCTTGAGCCCATTGCATTACTTGTGCACCCAGTGCTTACTGCCATTGCAGAAAAGGCTGTTGCTGCCCACTCCAGTGCGGCATGGAAATTCGCCTGAACATTGCAGAAGGTCCAGGCCCGTACCACAGATCATGATCTTTGTCTTTCCTGCATTTACTTTCAGTACTTTCTCCTCCATTGCTTCTTTCCAAGTGAAGAGCCTCCTGACACATTCCTCGAGCAATTCAGCAAGGTCCAGAGTGGAACTCGTGTGATAAGGCTTCAAGCACAATGATGAAGAGCAATGGGCTGAGTACTGAGCTTTCACTTCAAACTCTTCACTGTACCCCCCACCAACATTGGCATATACAGTTGACTCTCGCTATCTCGAACTCGCTTATCTCGAATAACCGCTTATCTCGAAGTGAAAATCTTGTCCCTGCTTAAACATGAAAATCTAACAACAGGTAAAAAAAATATTGTGGAAAAGAGGAGAAATTGTTCTCCTCTTTTCCACAATATTTTCAATAAATCTCTAACTTCAAGACGGGGGTGGTCGGGAGTGGCAATGGTGTCGTGTATCTTACGTCACCGGGGCGTCTAACTGAAATTGGCTTACAGTTGGGCAAGGCCTGCTATCCTTGTAGCAGGTAAGGGTAGAGGGGGAATGTTTTTATTTCTTCTGTTTCTTCACTTTCATTTCTGTTCCTATTTCTTCCCTAATCGTCTCTTTCATCTCCTCTACTATCTCTTCTATCTCTTTTCTCCCTTTCTCTGGGAGACGACACAAAATGACCCACAAGGGTTGACGTGTCGTTAAACCCCAACACAATCAAAAATCTAACTTCAAGAGTCCAATTACACATATATTTGTTAAATTTGGTTAATCGAATTAGTTTTCCCCCCAATTCTGCAAATCTGATATGTCGAAGTACGGATATCTCAAAGTATTTCAGAGAGTCCCTTGGAATTTGAGATAACGAGAGTCGACTGTACATCCTGTGCACCAGTCGCACAATCCAATCCTCCACACACCGTTTTCTCAGCCGCCACCAGATGAACTTCCGAGGCACTTGATCAAACACCTCCTCCAGGTCTACGAAAGCCATGTAGAGTCTCTTGTTGGCAGCTAGATACTTCTATTGCAGCTGCCTGACAACAAAGATTGCATCCGTTGTGCCTCTGCCTGGGACAAGGCTAATCTGGGAATCGTGGATTGACACCAACTGTCTGATATCCACAATCCTCTCCAGGACTTTCATGACCAGCTCTGTCAGCTTGAGACAGCGGTAGTTGCCCTTTCCAATGCATCCCCCTTACCCTTGTAGAGGCAGACAATGAAACTCTGCTCCCAGTCAGAGGGTACCTTGCCATCGCGAATGATTGCTGCTGCGAGGTCACGGATCATTGGCTGCTTGTATCATCTCCACGGCTTTGTCTACCTTCATCTGAGAGATAGCCTTCTTAACCATATCATTGATGATTGTGATGGGCGGGCCTTACACTGGTGGTTCATCAAACAGGTGGTCTGGGTCCCAGTCAAAATCAACATTGAGAAGCCTGTGGTAGTGCTCTAACCAGGCCTTCTGCTTTGGGTCTTCGCTCATTGAGATCTCCTTTGCATTATTCTTCACCGGTTTGTCCCACCATAACATCAGCGTTCTCTCATCTAAACTGGTCAGCAAATCTGTAGACTTCTGAAAACTTGGGGTTAATATTCTTGTAGACCTTCTTGTCGGCTGGTGCACTGTATGTCTGGCAATGCATTTGGCTGCATCGTATGATGCCCTAGTGCCTTTACCAGTCTTCCAGGCCTTGAATGGGGGTGGTGTGAAGGTGGCATGTATCTCAAGTCACCGGGGCGTCCAACTGATATTGGCTTGCAGTTGGGCAAGGCCTGCTATCCTTGTAGCAGGTAAGGGTATAGGGGGAATGTTTTTATTTCTTCCCTGTCCCTCTTTTTCATCTCTTCTACTATCTCTTCTCCCTTTCTCTGGGAGACAACACAAAATGACCCACAAGGGTTGAAGTGTCATTAAACCCCAACACAATCAGTCAAATCCAGGCCTTGAAAGCTTTCAGCTTGGCAGCAATGGCCTTTTCCACGTACTCATTCCACCACCAGGTTTCACGACGCCAGCAGTGGTGCCGACTTGTGCCACACACCTCTCTCAGTTGTCTTGAGCAGGCCAGTCTTGATGTTGTTCCAGATATCCTCAGTGGCAGCATCAGCTACACCTGCAGATGTGCTCACATGGAAGTTGAAGACCTCCTGGGAATGATTGCTTGCCTGAGGGTCTTTAAGCTTCCAAACTTTAAGGCGAGGGGTGAACTTGCACTTGGATTTTGGTGGCACATCAGTCCTCATGTCGCATACAAGAAGCTGATGTTGCAGGGCTACTTCCTCCCCAGGGATCACTTTTACATCTGTGACAAGTTTGCTCATGGTCCTATGGAAAAGGATGAAATCTATCTGTATGGCTACATTTCCCGACTTGTAGGTGATGAGATGGCTGTCAGATTTCTTGAAACGTGTTCCCAAGAAGCAGGTCGAATGGGCATACTCTAGGGTTCTCTCACCCTCAACATCTGGTTCCGGCCTGCCACACCCCCTCCCACCATGCACTTCCCTGTATCCAGTGTTCCAATCTCCACATGGGATCAGAAATTCAGCTGTACCAAGTCAAGGTCACATACTTAAAAAGCATTGTTAAAAGTTTTGCTCAAAGTTTTTAAAATCTCTTAATTTCTAAATCCTTGCGTGTATTTACTTTATATTTGGCATGATAATAGATATTGGTAAAAAAAATTAAAGATCATAGTCATATTTTCTTTAGTTGATTGACAAGCGTGAGTTCAGGCGAGCTATCCTGTCAGGTGGCAGGTCTTGTTTGCATAAGCTCTGTTTCTGATTAATTGCATAACCTTCAATCATCAAACTTGGCATACACTTCCTCAAAGAATGCCGTATTGTTTTGACTCTGTGATGTATATTCCACGATTTAATGACTGTCACTTTTTGCATCAAACCTAACATTTAGCTCCTAACACGGGACCAAACACTGGTATTTTGTGACCATGAACATATATCACGGTCCAATGACCTTGTCATTATTTACTTGAATTTTAAACTGCCAGCAGGTGTGACACTACCTTCCCAGAATGTTTTCCTAAATGTTCACTAGTCCAGTACAACTAAAGCTATCTAGATCATAAAAAGTGCAGGTCCTTAAAGGAAGTTTGATCTTGGTCAGGAATGCCTTTCCGACATTAGAAGGACCTTGGTGAGAAAATTTTCATATTTCCCCAAGAAAACCTGCTGGTGTTTAATAGAAGCATCTCAACAAGACGTTTCCATTACGACAACATGTTTTTCCATAAAAACATGTCGGCAAGGACACGTCATGGAGAAGTTAGAAAAAAGTCATTACCAGAATAACCCAAAGTATTGGGACAGATAGGACTTTTCAAACAGTAGACCTGGATCAGATGCCACAGAATGTTTTCTGATCATGGTCTACACTATTTACCAAGCCAGTCTCAGTGGCTCAGTTGGATGCGTGTCCGACTGGAGACCAGGTCACGGGTTTGAACCCCGCAGAGGTCGGCATCATTCTTTCGTGGAGATTGATCATGAAATATTTTCTACGGTCATTCTCCCTTCCGCTGATTCAAGAAGAGCAGTTGTCAGTTTCTGGCAAAAGCATGTGCACATTACTGGTTAACGGCTTAGAGGACTAAGCCTGCCCAGTAAACGTGTGGTTAGGTAAACTGACCGTGCTCGACATGACCCCATTGGGTTGACTGGGCCGTAAAACTTCAATCAAACACTGTTTACCATACATACAGCAATATTTTACACAGATCAACAGCTAGTTTAGGGCAAGTATGGGAAGTAGGTGGTGTCCCAATACTTAGGGTTATTACGGTATATAATGTTTTGCAACTTTTAATCAGGAGCTCACAGATTTAATCCCCCCTGGGTCTGGCAACATTCTTTCATGGAGATTCAACATGAAATATTTTCTATGGTCATTTACTGACCGTGATGTAGCATCACGGCTGCTTATCTCAACATGTGAAACACCCTGTTGTGAAAAGAAAAGGTAAGATCTTCCGGAGGTGGTTGCAGAGAGTCAGTATAGATAGCATTGAAGGTGGGTGTCAGTTGAAAATAAGGCTGAAATTTTAGCAAGATGTAATTCAACCTTTAATTTAGTCTCCCATATAATCAGACCAGAATTATAGTCCTTTACCTATTCTTCCGATGCAAGGGTGGTCTGACTTTGCCATTCTGGTGACAGACAGGCATGTAAAACTCCAGTCCTTGGAGAGATTACAAATCTATTGTTAAGTACATTAGCATGGCAGTGACGGTTTAACATGTTACTGAGTAGTTCAAACAAAATTAGATTGTTTTGCCAGTACAGAAACAAAGGTATTTTATTGATGGGTAGTGCGTACAGAGAGCCATGGTGAGGAAATTGATAGGTGGTGATTGAGAAGACATGGTTTTTATGCCTTCAACTTCAAAGAAGTTGGAGGGGCATATTGCTTCTGGGTCGTCCGTCAGTCCGTTCATCACACTTTTTGATGCATAGCATACCTTTAGAACTGTGAATGCTACTGTTTTGAAATTTCTTATGTGGATTCCTCATGAAAAAATAGCTGACACGTAATTTTTTTCTTGACAGGATTATGCCCCTTTTCTGAGTTATGGCCCTTTGGAAAAATACGGATGCAATCTTGTCAGCAAAATATCTCAAAAACTATTGAAGCTAGAGCCTTGAAACTTGATGAATAGACTGATAGTGATGAGTAGACAACCTGATTAACTTTTGAAGAAATTTTGAAAAATGCTTCTTGAGTTATGGCCCTTTATAATTTTGGGCATTTATACCTTGTCAGCAAAATATCTCAAAAACTGTTTGAGCTAGAGCCTTAAAACTTAGTAAATAGATTTGTAGTGATGAGTAGATGACCTGATTAACTTTTGAAGAAATTCTGAAAAATACTTCATGAGTTATGGCCCTTTGTAATTTTGGGCATTTTTACCTTGTCAGCAAAATATCTCAAAAAGTGTTAAGAGCTAGAGCCTTGAAACTTAGTAAATGGATTTGTAGTCATGAGTAGATGACCTGATTAACTTTTGAAGAAATTCTGAAAAATACTTCATGAGTTATGGCCCTTTGTAATTCTGGGCATTTTTACCTTGTCAGCAAAATATCTCAAAAACCGTTGGAGCTAGAGCCTTGAAACTTAATGAATAGACTAGTAGTGATGAGTAAACAACCTGATTAACTTTTGAATAAATTTCGAAAAATACTTCTTGAGTTATGGCCCTTTGTAATTTTTGACATTTTTATCTTGTCAGCAAAATATCGCAAAAACTGTTAGAGCTAGAAACTTGAAACTTGGTGAATTGATTGGTAATGATGAGTAGATGACCTGATTTAACTTCGTGTAAATTCTGAAAAATGTTTCGTAAGTAATGGCCCTTTGCAAATTTGGGCATGTTTCCCTTGTCAGCAAAATATCTAAAAACTATTGAAGCTGGAGCCTTGAAACTTGATGAATAGATTGGTAGCGATGAGTAGATGATCTGATTATGCCCCCATTTTCGAATGAAATTGATGGGGCATATTATTTTGCCTTCATTTGTCCGTCTGTCCGTTTGTCCGTTCATCAAGCTCTTTTGTGCATGCCATATCTCAAGAACTCTGCATGCTAGGGTTTTGAAATTTTATACTTGGGTTTCCAATGAAAAAATAGCTGACCCGTGTTTTTTACCTTGTCCAGCATGTTTGTTTAGAGTTATGCCCCTTTGAAAAAAATCAGAATTAAATCTTGTGAGCAAGATATCTTGAAAAGTATTTAAGCTGGGTTCTTGAAATTCGATATAGTGAGTGGGAATGATGTGTAAATTACCTGATTATATTTTGAGAGAATTCCATGAAAATATTGATAAAGTTACGGCCCTTTGCAGTTCTGCGCATTTTGACCTTGTCAGGGAGATGTCTCGAAAAGTACTTAAGCTAGGGACTTGAAATATTATATGCTGATTGGGGATGATGTGGAGATTACCTGATTTGTTTGTTAGGGAATTCCATGAAAAATCGACGTAGTTATTGCCCTTTGTAGTTCTAGGCATTTTGACCTTGTCAGCAAGATGTCTCAAAAAGTATTTAAGCCAGAGCCATGATATTTGGTATACTGATTGGGATTGAGGAGATCACCTGATTAAATTTTGAACCAATTAAATGAAATGGAGTTATGGCCCTTCGCAATTTCTGGCCATTTAATGTAGTTGCTTTATGGTGTATAGCATAAGTTTAGAACCATGTATGCTAATGTTTTGAAATTTCATAGTTTGATTCATGAAAAAATAGGTGACCGTATTTTTTTCTTATCCCAATTATCTCCTATTTTAGAGTTATTTCCCTTTGATAAAATAACATATATTTGTACTGTTGTTACCGTCATGGGCAAGCAGTGTTGGGAGTCAAGCAGTGTTGGGAGTCAAGCAGTGTTGGAGTCAAGCAGTGTTCGAGTCAGGCAGTTGGGGGCATAGTATTCTACAAACACCAGCTCTAGTTCAACATTGTATTTCATACTACTGGTCGTGTTTTACGTACGATTTCTGATGCAGTTACAGCAAATGTAATCCTGATGCCTATTTTTCAAACCTAGTGCCATTATTACTCTTTTCTTGTTGAAAAACCATGCTCTTCTTAATCACCACCTATCCCTTTACTGGCCACTGCTCTCCTTACACATGAGCTGTCGATAAAATGCCCACCTTTCTGTGCACTGGCAAAAGAATGCGATATATTTTCTTTTTGAACTACACATGCTCAACCCTCGCTGAAATGGTGATGTATTTAAGCAGAGATTTGTAAGCTCTCCAAGAACTCGAGTTTTACATACCTAAGCGGCAAAATCTGACCACCCTTGCATCGGGAGAAAAAGGGCTTTTGTTCCATATTTGCTTAAAGGACTACAATTCTGGTCTGATTATATGGGACTAAATAAGAGGTTAAATTACATCGCAAAATTTCAGCTGACACCCAACATCAACGCTACCTAAACTGACTCTGCAACCATCTCCGGAAGATCTTACGACTGTCTTTTCACAACATGGTGTTGCGCGTGTGGAGATGAGCAGCCGTGTCATGGGATTCCCGTGTTTTGCATTGAAATTACAGTATTACCCAAGTAACATTCATCTATTTATATAGTGCATGGACAAAAAACAATAACAGATAGTCACCTGTCTGTCTACTGCTGTCCAAGAAATTACTTAGACATGATTAAATTCTTGAAATTTTCATTCTGCTGCAACAGTGAATGGAACTCAATTTTTCAGCCTTTTCAACGTAAATTTTCACAATAGTTTTTTTTATTTGTTCTTGAAGAAACCTTCCTGGATAAGTTATAGAGAGGGAGACGGGCACTAGCCTCTCAGAGGTTTTAAGTTTGAGATATTCATAGGTCCCACTGTAATCAGATGAAGATTACAATTTTCTGAAGTTCTGTAGAATTTTAAACTTGAAGAGCACCCATCCTCTACACCTCAATGTTAGAAACCAAGATCAGATCAGTGATTAAAAAATGAAATATTCGATCAGATTGTCAGAGATGATGCAAAAATGATCTTAGTTTCTCTTTATGAAAAGTGAAGTAATAATTTAATATCTCTATAATTATAGACAGTCCTTATGATGTTCAGAAAGCAGAAAGGTGTGTTTGTGAAGGAAAAATTTTACTATGTCATCTTTAAATCGTAAATTTGATCTTGGGTTCTGACAATCATTGACGTCTGGAGTGTGGTACTTTTTGTCTTTAAAAATTCTATGGAACTTAACCCATTTACGTCCATAAGGGAGACTTTGCAAACAGTGTAGACCCAGATCAGATGCAGCAGAATGGCCTCAGATCAGGGTCTTCACTATTTGCATTAAGTACAGGAATTTCTATTCAAGATGGCATTTGTAAAATTAATCAGGCATCCCTTCACTTGGAAATGGACTGGTCTAAAGTTATGGTAAAAGACTTCACTGGGCATAAATGGGTTTAAGAAATACTTTAATCTGGCTGCAGAAAAACCTGTCATTGAGGCCACCTATTAAGAAAGCAACCGGTCTTTTAGCAAGCACATTTTGTTAATCCCGCAAGTGCTTGCTTAATACAGGTGGTCTTGTACAATGAAAACTTAAAACCTCCCTGAGACATTGATGCCTGTTTTTTTCTACAATATTTATCCATCGTGAAATTAAGATGCCACGCCCATTTCTAATTTTCAGCCAATCAGATTACTGGATCCAGATCTACACTGTTTGCATAGGCAGGACATATCCGGATTAATATACTAGGTTTCCAAAATTTTCATTACAATTGAGGATTTTCAGAAGCTCCATACAATGTGTGCAGTACACACTTGCTGAAAAAATCCAAAAATTCGGAAGTGTTTTATACCGATTGTTTTTTTTTTTTCCACTTTAGAATTTTCATTTATAAGAACATCAGGTGCCATTTGAAATTTTATTTTGTTTGTAATTTTTTCCAAAAACCTTGGCTCTGCTGAACCTGGATATACCCTGCCTTTGCAAACAGTCTTGCTACAGATCAGTCGGTTTCTGTCGACTGAACTGGATCTACACTATTTGTCATTAACTAGGTGAATTTGTATTAACAGTCTGATTGGTTGACAATAAGAAGTGGGCATGGCATATTAATTTATTCAGCAAGGGTTAAGATCTAGTCAGTTTGATTCATTGTTGCAGCAGGAATGTAATCCAAGTAATTCCCGAATCTCAAAGAAAATATTTAGAAAATCCAACGTTATGAAGATTTTGGACAAATTAAAACCTAGATTTAACAATTTAAAGGCTCCATATTTCTCAGAAATAGACATTTTTTTTATCTAAGAAAAGGTTTAATATAGAGATATAGTATAAATATGATTCATAAACTGCGACATCTGACAGCCTGTAAAAGTTCAGTTAGTCTCTCATTTTTGAAATGGATAAAAAATGAAATGTTTTTTGTATCAAGAACGAGACTGAATGAAATTTTACAGGCTGTCAAATATCACATTATATCAATTTATTAAACGTCTATTTTTGAGGAATATGAAGCTTTTAAAAGAAGTAATTCTGTTGTGGAACTCAGTTGCATCTTTGCCATAATTGAAAATATTGTGTTTGAAATAAAATGTATTTGTTAGCACAGTTCTTACCTTTCTTTCCATTATCCATAAGACTGTTATATAAATAGCATTCAAGGGAGACGCTAAGAATAGAATGAAATGAATGGGTTGAAAAGTTTTTATGCAAATATAAGTTTTATTCCATCTAGAAATTTCAAAAGTATAAGTCAAGTAAATTGAGCGGGTGGGTGGGTATGGGGGAGGTTTGGGATAGTTACTATATATAGTAGTAACTAATATGATTGTCTCCCCTGAACTGAATTCATTCATTGCTGCATAAAACACACATACGTATTTGAGGCACAAATAGAGATTCCTAAAGTATTATACAGGAATCCTAATTGTATCATCATAACGTAGTGGAATATTCTGAAGCTGCTGTCTGGAATATCTGAAAGAAAAAGAAACTTTGATCAAAAAACATATTTCCACATTTTCGAAAAAAAAAAAAAAAAAAAGCTTCCTGGAGACCGGAAGCTTTTTTTTTTTTTTTTTTTTTTTTTTTTTACGAAAAATTCGCTAAGTATAAAAATACTTTTCAGTTTGATCAAAAAGAATATATTGCACATTTTCTTAAAAAAGAAAAAAAAAGCTTCCCGAGACGGAAGCCTTTTTTTTTTTACTAAAAATTTGCTAAGTATAAAAATACTTTTCAGTTTGATCAAAAAGAATATATTGCACATTTTCTAAAAAAAAAAAAAAAAGCTGCCCGAGACGGAAGCCTTTTTTTTTTTTTTCACGAAAAATTAGCTAAATATAAAAATACTTTTCAGTTTGATCAAAAAGAATATATTGCACATTTTCTGAAAAAAAAAAAAAAAAAAAAGCTTCCCGAAAAAAAAAAGCTTCCCGAAAGTATAAAAATACTTTTCAGTTTGATCGCTCAGTCACACAAGGTAATCTTGTAAGGGGTAGCCGCTGGTTATGCACTCATCTTTACGCGAACTTCCGGCCATGACTTGCGAGGCATCCAAATGTCAACAAACGGCTAAGTTCTCCTGATTTATTGATTTTTCATCAATTTCATAGACATACTTTGAAAAATCGGACAATGCTTTTCCCAGCAACTTTCATTACTGCGTCGGAAAATATAGGTGTCGGCTTAGAAAAACAAGCAGCTATTTTGAAATTGTATTTCAATTTCACCCAGAGATGGGTAGTCAGGTATTCCTGTTTTGACTTCTTTTCCAGTGCAATATGAAGGTATTTTCAGCTACCTGGACTATGAAATACTTAAACATATCAAATACGACGCACTGCAACCTATGTCTACGTTGAAATACTTAAGATGCCAAATTTCTCAAGCATTTGTTCCGGGGACTGAACTATTTATGCTGAATATGACTTACGAGGCCGACTACCCCTTACGGGGGCATTAACCCTTACGGGGACAAAAAAGCCAACTGTCAGGTGTCTGATTACAAGGCCTGATTACCCTTACGGGAATATTAGTCATTATCAGAATGCCCCGCATTTATAAAACATGCAGATTTTAGACCAAACCAGTTTCAAAATATTCCATTTATAAACAAGTTTACACCATGAAAGGTATTGCAAAAGAGCGTGTGTCAACAGGGTTTTGATATGCTACACTGGCATATATTTGAAGTTCTCAATTGAGCAAAATCATATAAAAGTTTCATAATACTGCCGTAAAAATTGCTTTGTGATGTATAGGCTTTCTTGTCCCCGTAATGGTTAATGCCCCCCCTAGGGGTAGTCGGTCTCGTAAGTCATATTCGGTACAAATGTTTCAGCCCCGGAACAAATGCTTAGGAAATTAAGCATCTTATGTATTTCAAAGTGGACGTGGGTTGCAGTATGTTTTATTTGATAAGTATTTCATATTGTTATTGAGTTGGTGTTTAACGACATGTCAACCCTTGTGGGTCATTTTGTGTCGTCTCCCAGAGAAAGGGAGAAAAGAGATAGAAGAGATAGTAGAGGAGATGAAAGAGAGGGACAGGGAAGAAAGAGGAATAAGAATGAAAGTGAAGAAACAGAAGAAATAAAAACATCTCCCTCTACCCTTACCTGCTACAAGGATAGCAGGCCCTGCCCAACTGTAAGCCAATATCCAAGATAGCTGAAAATATCTTCATTTTGCACTAGTAAAAAAGTCAAAACAGGAATATTGGACCACCCTTCTCCGGGTGAAATTGAAATAAAAATTAGCCGCTCGTTTTTTCAAGCCTATACCTATTTTTTCCTATGCAGAAATGAAAGTTGTTTGGCAACACTGTCCGATTTTTTAAAATATGTCTATGAAATCTACTAAAAATCAATAAATCAGGAGAATTTATCCGTTGCTTGACATTAGGATGTCTCGTAAGTCATGGCTGAAAGTTCACGTAAAGATTTTGAGTGCATAACCAGCGGCTACCCCTTACGAGATTACCAAGTGTGTAAGTATAAAAATACTTTGCTCCACATTTTCGGAAAAAAAAAAACTTCCCGAAGACGGAAGCCTTTTTTTTTTCACAAAAAATTCGCAAGTATAAAAATACTTCCCTCTACATTTTGGAAAAAAAAAAAAAAAAAAAGCTGAAGATGGAAGCTTTTTTTTTTTTTTTTACATAAAATTTGCTAAGTATAAAATACTTTGTAGTTTGATCAAATTTGATCAAACAATATATTCCACATTTTCAAAAAAAAAAAAAAAAAAAAAAGCCTTCCCCAAAGATGGAAGTTTTTTTTTTGTTGTTTTTTTTTTTTGTTTTTTTTTTTTCAGTTTGATCAAAAACAATACATTCCACATTTACGAAAAATTCACTAAGTATAAAAATACTTTGCAGTTTGATCAAATTTGACAAATAATATATTCCACATTTTCATAACAAAAAAAAAAGTTTCCCAAAGATGTAAGCCTTTTTTTTTTTTAACGAAAAATTCGCTAAATATAATACTTTGCAGTTTGATCAAAAAGAATGAAATGTACCAATATACTGATTGATTGATTGTGTTGGGGTTTAACGACACGTCAACCCTTGTGGGTCATTTTGTGTCGTCTCCCAGAGAAAGGGAGAAGAGTGATAGAAGAGATAGTCGAAGAGATGAAAGAGAGGAACAGGGAAGAAAGAGGAACAGGAACGAAAGTGAAGAAACAGAAGAAATAAAAACATTCCCCCTCTACCCTTACCTGCTACAAGGATAGCAGGCCTTGCCCAACTGTAAGCCAATATCAGTTGGACGCCCCGGTGACCAATATACTGAACAAAGTGTACTAATATATTCCACATTTTCAAAAAAAAAAAGCTTCCCAATGATGAAAGTTTTTGTTTTTTTTTGTATATGAAAAATTTGCTAAGTATAAATACTTTGCAGTTTGATCAAAAACAATACATTCTACGTTTTCAAAAAAAAAAAAAGCTTCCCAATGACGTTTTTTTTTTTTTTACACGAAAAAATTTGCTTCCCAATGATGGTTGGATAAAAAAGAACGAAGTGTACCAATATATATTCCACATTTTCGAAAAAAAAACAACACAGAAGCTAATTTATACGAACTAAGTATAAGTATTTTGCAATTTCAAAAAGAACAAAGTGTAGTAAAAAGTAATAATAAAAGGAGATATTGCAGTTAGGTGAGGATTTTCCCTTATTGGCTCAGGTGTTGAAGACCAGATTTCAGAAATTATAACAATTTATTACATATTCCAGTAGATCAATGTCTGAAACATAGCAGAAAGGAAAATTTATGTTTCTGGCTTATTATTATGGGGAGATAATTCAGTCCTGTTTAGGACCTACTCCCCCACCCAAACTCCTAAATTAATGGTTACCTTTCCCTTTGGGGAAATATTCTTGCATCAGAATGACGAGAACACAACACTTGAAATTATGGTTAAATGAATACAGTCAGTATGTGTTATCTGACTTGAATTCTCTTTCTCAGTTCCGGTTAAAATGCAAAATTGAATGTGTTTCATAAAAGTTGTTATACAAAAATATGTTTCCCCTCATGGACCCAAGATGTTCTTTGGTGGAGATATTTCCCTGACATACTTATGATATATATATGAACAAGAACTTCGGTATAGGGGGAAACGTATTTTTATAACCACTTTCATAATTATGAAACCCATTCAGTTCTACATTTTGACCTGAAATGAGAAAGAGTTCAAGTCAGATATACCAGACACATGCACAGACTTCATTTAGCCATAATTTCTAATTAGAAATGTGTTCTCGTCATTCTGATGCAAGAAATATTTTATTTCCAAAGAGAAAGGTAACAAACTGTAATTCCCATCGTTTTGATCTTTTCTAAAACAAAAAAAAGGAAAAAGAAATCTCTAAAAAAAAAGAAAGAAAAAAGCTTGCTAAAAATATAATTTTCTCTCTGAAACCTATAGACATTTTATGTGAATCATCTGCTTAGCACTGCTGGCACAAAAGAAAAGATTTAAACTCCATAAAATCAGAAAAGAAAATCTATTTAATAATTTGGTCACATTCAAATGGCATAACTGGTTATAACTAGAACTATGATATTTATAACCATTTTTCATTTCCTGTTATGACAAGCTCATCACACCATGTAAGGAGCCCCTTTGATGACAGATGACTAACGAGATGACAGAATGTAAACATTGTTGACATAAAAAGGGTATGTGAAGAAACAGTGCCTATAAAAATCCAGAAAGAAAGCATTTTACTTTTATGCATTATGGGGATATTATGTAATGTTTGAAGACCCAGCAGTAGTAATCCGATTTAATTTCACTGCTGCGTAAGCATATTTGAAGTGGTCAAAAAAAAATTTGCACAAAAATCCGTTTTCTGCTGGTGTCATACTTCCCAGGAACAAAATCTGGTATTTTCTCTTACATAAAATAAATTTGCAATCATTCAATGGCAGTTCTTCAATATTTGGCGTTGCAGCTCCATTTGATAAAGGAGTTATATGCTTCCAAATGGAGCAAGTGTCTGTAGAACGACTGCCTTTGCCTACAGATCAATTTTTATTTGGCTAACAAGTACGGCAGAGGAGAGAATTTGAAGGCTAACATGGACAGCAGATCAGAATGGCAGTTGTTTGTTTCAGAAAAAAGCGTTCTGACCGAGTTTGCACTAATGCTCTGGTATGAAATTGATACAAGCTTAGTAAGAACACTCTTGCCAGTAATTCCAAGTCAAAATATCAATTCCAAGAAGGTCAAATAGTAGAATGTAAGCGACATTCTGGCAATTCGGAACTCGAGGTTTAATGGAGGACTCAAACCGATTTTATACTGAAGACTTATGGGGGAGAGGGCTGGAGTTTTATTTGGACTCAATACCTAAGCGGAGCTCATGGTCTACTGTGGCCTCAAGATCTATTGCAGATCAAGACTTATATGGGCCTAATGTCTATGGGAAAGACCTAATGTTTGGGCCTGAAGGACTATATTAGGCTAGAACCTAATTAAAAGCCTAATACAGTCCTTCAGGCCCAAACATTAGGGAATCCTCAAGTCTGTGACAATCATCGAGGCATCTCTTTATTGTCAATTGCTGGGAAGATCCTTGCTAGGGTCCTACTGAACCGATTGAATGAACACCTCGAACAGTCAGGGCTTCTACCAGAAAGCCAGTGTGGATTCAGGAAAAACAGAGGAACAATAGACATGATTTTAATAGCACGACAGCTTCAAGAACTAGAGCTGGTGTTTGTAAAACACTATGCCCCCAACTGCCTGACTCTAACACTGCTTGACTCCATGACGGTAACAACAGTACAAATATATGAGATTTCAACGTTATTTTATCAAAGGGAAATAACTCTAAAATAGGAGATAATTGGGATAAGAAAAAAATATGGGTCACCTATTTTTTCATGAGGAATCAAAATATGAAATTTCAAAACATTAGCATACATGGTTGTAAACTTATGCTATACACAATAAAGTAACTACATTAAATGGCCAGAAATTGTGAAGGTCCATAACTCCAACATTTCATTTAATTGGTTCAAAATTTAATCCGGTGATCTCCTCCTCAATCCCAATCAGTATACCAAATATCATGGCTCTGGCTTAAATACTTTTTGAGATATCTTGCTGACAAGGTCAAAATGCCTAGAACTATAAAGGGCAATAACTACATTGATTTTTCATGGAATTCTCTAAAAAGCAAATCAGGTAATCTCCACATCATCCCTAATCAGCATATATTTCAAGACCCTAGCTTAAGAACTTTTCGAGACATCTTGCTGACAAGGTCAAAATGTGCAGAACCGCAAAGGGCCGTAACTTTATCAATATTTTCACGGAATTCTCTCAAAATATAATCAGGTAATTTACACATTCCCACTCACTAAATACTTTTCAAGATATCTTGCTCATAAGATTTAATTCTGATTTTTTCAAAGGGGCATAACTCTAAACAAACATGCTGGACAAGGTAAAAAATACGGGTCAGCTATTTTTTCATTGGGAACCCAAATATAAAATTTCAAAACCCTAGCATGGTTCTTAAGATATGGCATGCACAAAAAAGCTTGACGAACGGACAGACGGACAAACGAAGGCAAAATAATATGCCCCGTCAATTTCATTCGAAACTGGGGGCATAATCAGGTCATCTACTCATCGCTACCAATCTATTCATCAAGTTTCAAAGCTCCAGCTTCAATAGTTTTTAGATATTTTGCTGACAAGGGAAACATGCCCAAATTTACAAAGGGCCATTACTTACGAAATATTTTTCAGAATTTACACAAAAGGTAATCAGGTCATCTACTCATCATTACCAATCAATTCACCAAGTTTCAAGTCTCTAGTTCTAACAGTTTTTGAGATATTTTGCTGACAAGATAAAAATGTAAACATGTCTATGAAATTTACTAAAAATCAATAAATCAGCAGAATTTATCCGTTTCTTGACATTTGGATGTCTCATAAGTCATGGCCGGAAGTTTGCATAATTTGAGTGCATAGCCAGCGGCTACCCCTTACGAGATTACCAGGTGTGCAAGTATAAAAATACTTTTCTCCACATTTTCAAACAAGAGGGCCATGATGGCTCTGTAACGCTCACCTGAGCAACATAGCACTTTGAGAGCCTGATCTAGAACTGATCAAGGCAAACATTCTGATCAAAGTTTAAAATGATTATAACAAAGTTTTCTGCTGGTATGGCCCGGTGACCTAGTTTTTGATACCAAGCGACCCAGTTTTGAACTTGACCTAGAACTCATCAAGACATACATTTTGTGCAAGATTCATGATGATTGCTTGAAAAATGTGACCGCTAGAGTGATAACAATATTTTACGCTTATTTGGCCAGGTGACCTAGTTTTTGACCTCAGGTGTTCCAGTTTCGAACTTGACCTAGAAATCATCAAGATAAACATTTTGAGCCAGATTCATGATGATTGTTTCAAAAATGTGACCGCTAGAGTGTTAACAAGGTTTTCTGCTGATTTGGCCCGGTGACCTAGTTTTTGACCCCAAGTGACCCAGTTTCAAACATATCCTAGAACACACCAAGACAAACATTTTGAGCAAGATTCATGATAATTGCTTCGAAAATGTGACCGCTAGAGTGTTAACAAGGTTTTCTGCTGATTTGGCCCGGTGACCTAGTTTTTGACTCCAAGTGACCCAGTTTCGACCTCGACCTATAAATCATCAAGACAAACATTTTGAGCAAGATTCATGATGATTGCTTTAAAAATGTGACTGCTAGAGTGTTTAAAAGGTTTTCTGCTGATCTGGCCAGGTGACCTAGTTTTTGACCCCAAGTGACCCAGTTTTGAACTTGACCTAGAAATCATCAAGACAAACATATTGAGCAAGATTCATGATGATTGCTTAAAAAATGTGACCGCTAGAGTGTTAACAAGGTTTTCTACTGATCTGGCCCAGTGACCTAGTTTCTGACCCCAAGTGACCCAGTTTCGAACTTGACCTAGAAATCATCAAGACAAACATATTGAGCAAGATTCATGATGATTGCTTCAAAAATGTGACCGCTAGAGTGTTAAGGTTTTCTACTGATCTGGCCCGGTGACCTAGTTTTTGACCCCAAGTGACCCAGTTTCGAACTTGACCTAGAAATCATCAAGACAAATATATTGAGCAAGATTCATGATGATTGCTTCAAAAATGTGACCGCTAGAGTGTTAAGGTTTTCTGCTGATCTGGCCCGGTGACCTAGTTTTTGACCCCAAGTGACCCAGTTTCGAGCTTGACCTAGAAATCATCAAGACAAACATATTGAGCAAGATTCATGATGATTGCTTCAAAAATGTGACTGCTAGAGTGTTAACAAGGTTTTCTGCTGATCTGGCCAGGTGACCTAGTTTAAAAATGTGACCGCTAGAGTGTTAACAAGGTTTTCTGCTGGTCTGGCCCGGTGACCTAGTTTTTGACCCCAAGTGACCCAGTTTCGAACTTGACCTAGAAATCATCAGGACAAACATATTGAGCAAGATTCATGATGATTGCTTCAAAAATGTGACTGCTAGTGTTAACAAGGTTTCTGCTGATCTAGCCAGGTGACCTAGTTTTTGACCCCAGGTGACCCAGTTTCGAACTTGACCTAGAAATCATCAAGACAAATATATTGAGCAAGATTCATTATGATTGCTTCAAAAATGTGCCGCTAGAGTGTTAACAAGGTTTTCTGCTGATCTGGCCCGGTGACCTAGTTTTTGACCCCAAGTAACCCAGTATCGAACTTGACCTAGATTTCATAGAGGCAAACATTCTGACTTTGATTGTGTTGGGGTTTAACGACATGTGCAAACATTCTGACCAAGTTTCATCAAGATTGGGTCAAAACTGTGACCTCTAGAGTGTTAACAAACTAATTGTTGACGACGAACGAAGGACATAGGGTGATGACAATAGCTCACCCTGAGCTTATGCTCAGGTGAGCTAAAAAAAAAGCTTCCCGAAGACAAAAAATTCGCAAGTATAAAAATACTTTCCTCCACATTTTTGGAAAAAAAAAAGCTTCCTTTTTACGTAAAATTCCCTAAGTATAAAAATACTTTGCAGTTTGATCAAATTTGATCAAACAATATATATATATATTCCACATTTTCAAAAAAAAAAGGCTTTCCAAAGACTAAATATAAATACTTTGCAGTTTGATCAAAAAGAATGAAATGTACCAATATATTGAACAAAGTGTACTAATATATTTCCACATTTTCCAAAAAAAAAAAGCTTCCCAATGACAAAAGTTTTTATATATATGAAAAATTTGCTAATTTCTAAGTATAAATACTTTGCAGTTTGATCAAAAACAATACATTCCATGTTTTCAAAAAAAAAAAAAAAGCTTCCCAATGACGGAAGCTTTTTTTTTTTTTTTTACACGAAAAAATTTGCTTTCCAATGATGGAAGCTTTTTTTTTTCTTTTTACAAGAAAATATTTGTTTCCCAATGATGGAAGCTTTTTTTTTTTATACGAAAATATTTGCTAAGTATAAATACTTTGCAGTTTGATCATAAAGTACGAAGTGTACCAATATATATTCCACATTTTTGAAAAAAAAAAAAAAAAACACACAGAAGCTAATTTATACGAACTGAGTATAAATATTTTGCAGTTTGATCAAAAAGAACAAAGTGTAGTAAAAAGTAATAATAAGGTGATATTGCAGTAAGGTGAGGATTTTCCCTTACTGGCTCAGGTTTCGAAGACCAGATTTCAGAAATTACAACATTCAATTTATTACATATTCCAGTAGGTCAATGTCTGAATCATAGCAGAAAGGAAAATTTATGTTTCTGGCTTATTATTATGGTGAGACAATTCAGTCTCCTAAATTAATGGTTACCATTCCCTTTGGGAAATATTCCTGCATCCGAATGACGAGAACACAACACTGGAAATTATGGTTATAAATGAATACAGTCAGTGCACGCTATCTGACTTGAATTCTCTTTCTCATTTCAGGTCAAAATGCAAAATTGAATGTGTTTCATAAAAGTTGTTACACAAAAATATATATATGAATAAGAACTTAGGTCTAGGGGGAAACATATTTTTATAACAACTTTCATAATTTTGAAACGCATTCAGTTCTATATTTTGACCTGAAATGAGAAAGAGTTAAGTCAGATATATCAGACACATGCACAGACTTCATTTAGCCATAATTTCTAATTAGAAATGTGTTCTCGTCATTCTGATGCAAGAAATATTTCCAAAGAGAAAGGTAACTAGATGTAATTCCCATCGTTTTGAACATGGTATATTAAGTTGGGAGATTTTGGGATAGGGTAAACAGGACTGAATTCTCTCCCCATAATAATAAGCCAGAAGCATAAATTTTCCTTTCTGCTACGATTCAGACATCAAGCTTCCGGAATATGTAATAAAAATTTGAAAATTGTGATTTCAGAATCTGGTCTTCAACATCTGAGCCAATTGGGAAAAATTCTCGCCATACTGCAATATCTCCTTTTCACTTTTCTAAAAAAAAAAAAAAAAAAAAAAAAATCTCCTTTTCTAAAAAATAAGGAAAAAAAGAAAAAAGCTTGCTGAAAATATAATTTTCTCTCTGAAACCTATAGACATTTCATGTGAATCGTCTGCTTGGCACTGCTGACACAAAAGAAAAGTTTTAAACTCCATAAAATCAGACAAGAATTCAGCAGAAGGCGTCACACCTGCTGGGGCAAAATTCCAGGCCAGTGCCATTCCCTCTAATGGATATATCTTCAGCACTGACTTTTCGTATTCTACAGCCCTATGATAATGGAACATCAACGTAAAATGTGTACAAGTCACTGGAGCGTGAAATACAGGTCACCGGGTCAAGGTACCTGCTGTCAGTACATCATGGAGAAGCACTATGCAAGATATGGTGGTTGTAGGCCTAATAGTTGAGGAGTTATCGAACATCAACGTAAAATGTGTCTAATATAGGTCAAGGTCACCAGGTCAAGGTACCTGCCAATCCAGTACAATGAGGTGAAGCACTATGCAAGGTTTAGTGGTTGTAGGGCTTATATTTGAGGAGATATCGAACATCAATATAAAATGTGTCAAAGTCACTGGAGTGCAAAATATAGGTCAAGGTCACCAGGTCAAGGTACTTAACGAGTCAGTACATCAAGAAGAAGCACTATACAAGGTTTGGATGTTAAAGGCCTTATAGTTGAGGACTTATGGAAGGGCGACGTAAAAGATGTAAATGGAGTGCAAAATATAGGTCAAGGTCACTGAGTCAAGGTACCTGCAGAGTCCGTACATTGAGGAGAAGCAATATGCAAGGTTTGGTGGTTGAAGGCCTTATAGTTGAGGAGACACTGAATGTCAATGTAAAATGTGTAAAAGGCACTGGAGCGCAAAATATAGGTCAAGGTCACCGGGTCAAGATACCTGCCGTCAGTACATCTAGGAGAAGCTCTATGCAAGGTTTGGTGGTTAGAGGTCTTACACTTGAGGAGATCTGGAATGTTGACATACATTATGTCAAAGTCACTCCAGCCAAAATATAGGTCAAGGGTCACCAGGTCAAGGTATCTGCCGTCAGTACATTGAGAAGAAGCACTTTGCAAGGTTTGATGGTTGTTGGTTTTATAGTTGAGGAGATATCAAACATCGACGCAAAATGTGTCAAAGTCACTGGAGCGCAAAATATAGGTGAAGATCACCGGGTCAAGGTATCTGCTGAGTCAGTACATCTAGGAGAAGCACTATGCAAGGTTTGGTAGTTGTAGGCCTTAGAGTTGAAAAGATCTGGAACCTCAATGTAAATTGTGTTAAAGTCACTGGAGCGCGAAATATAGGTCAAGGTCACCAGGTCAATGTACCTGCCAAGTCAGGAGGTCAGGGAGATGTGTTATACAAGGTATGATGGTTGTTGTAGAATTGTAGTTGATTAGAATACTAACTTTGACATAAATGTCGAACTTCTCCATAAATGTTGACAGACGGACTGACGGACAGACGAACTGAAAAGCGGATGCCTTTGTCACAAAGTCAGAAGGTCAGAGATATGTTTCATGCAAGGTTTGATGGCTGTTTTGTCTTGAAGTTGATTATAATACTTTGACAAAAATGTCGAACTTCGACATAACAGAACTGTTGACAGATGGACAGACAGATGGACGGACAGATGGACAGAAAAGCGGACGCCTATGTCCTAAAGTCAGAAGGTCAGGGAGATGTTTCATGCAAGGTTTGATGGTTGTTTAGTCTTGTAATTGATTAGAATACTACTTGACATAAATGTCGAACTTCGACATAAATGTTGACAGACGGACGGACTGACAGAAGGACAGAAAATCGAATGCCTACATCGCACCCTGCTACAAGCAAGTGCGACAAAAAGAAAACCTATTTAATAATTTGGTCACATTCAAATGGCATAACTGGTTATAACTAGAACTGTGATATTTTTAACCGTTTTTCATTTCCTGTTTCCCCTTTGACAATAGATTACTAATAACAAGATGACAGAATGTAAACACTGTGGACACAAGAATTCCGCGGAAAGTGTAATCGCATCTGCTGGGGCAAAAGTCACAGGAGCCACAATCAGATTGTGGTTATTAAATAAGTTTTATTTCATTCTTAGCAGTGCTTACTTGGAAAACTGGGTTGAAAAAAATGTAGACAAAGTGCCTAGTGGGGCACATATATTCCAGGCCAGTCCCATTCCCTCTAATGGCTATATCTTCAGCACTGACTTTTCGTATCATACAGCCAAATGATAATGGAACGTTGACATAAAATGTGTAAATGTCACTGGAGCATGAAATATAAGTCAAGGTCAAGGGTCAAGGTACCTGCTAATTCAGTACATCAAGGAGAAGCACAATGCAAGGTATGGTGGTTGTAGGCCTTATAGTTGAGGAGTTATCAAACATCAACGTAAAATGTATCAAATATAGGTAAAGGTCACCGGGTCAAGGTACCTGCCAAGCCAGTGCAATGAGGTGAAGCACTATGCAAGGTTTAGTGGTTGTAGATCTTATATTTGAGGAGATACCGAACATCAACATAAAATGTGTCAAAGTCACTGGAGTGCACAATATAGGTCAAGGTCATCAGGTCAAGGTACCAGCCGAGTCAGTACATCGAGAAGAAGTGCTATGTAAGGTTTGGTGGTTGAAGGCCTTACAGTTGAGGACATATGGAAGGGTGACGTAAAAGGTGTAAAAGTCAATGGAGCGCGAAATATAGGTCAAGGTCAGCCAGTCAAGGTACCTGCAGAGTCCGTACATTGAGGAGAAGCACTATGCAAGGTTTGATGGTTGTAGGCCTTATAGTTGAGGAGATGTTGAATGTTGACGTAAAATGTGTAAAAGGCACTGGAGCACAAAATATAGGTCAAGGTCACCTGGTCAAGATACCTGCCGAGTCAGTACATCTAGGAGAACCACTATGCAAGGTTTGGTGGCTAGAGGTCTTACACTTGAGGAGATCTGGAACGTTGACGTAAATTATTTTAAAGTCACTGCAGCCAAAATATAGGTCAAGGTCACAGGTCAAGGTATCTGACAAGTCGGTACATTGAGAAGAAGCACTTTGCAAGGTTTGATGGTTGTAGGTCTTATAGTTGAGGAGATATCGAACGTCGAAGCAAAATATATCAAAGTCACTGGAGCGCAAAATATAGGTCAAGATCACTGGGTCAAGGTACCTGCCAAGTCAGTACATCTAGGAGAAGCACTATTCAAGGTTTGGTAGTTGTATGCCTTATAGTTAAGAAGAACTGGAATGTCAATGTAAATTGTGTCAAAGTCAATGGAGCGCAAAATATAGGTCAAGGTCACTGGGTCAACATACCTGTCAAGTCAGGAGGTCAGGGAGATGTGTCATGCAAGGTATGATGGTTGTTGTAGAATTGTAGTTGATTAGAATACTAACTGACGTAAGTCGAACTTCGACATAACAGAACTGTTAACAGACAGACGGACGGATGAACGGACAGATGAATGGAAAAGCGGGCACCTATGTCGCAAAGTCAGGAGGTCAGGGAGATGTTTCATACAAGGTTCGATGGTTGTTTAGTCTTGTAGTTGATTAGAATACTAACTTTGACATAAATGTCGATTGATTGATTGAGTTGGGGTTTAACGACACGTCAACCCTTGTGGGTCATTTTGTGTCGTCTCCCAGAGAAAGGGAGAAAAGAGACAGAAGAGATAGCAGAAGAGATGAAAGAGAGGGACAGGGAAGAAAGAGGAACAGGAATGAAAGTGAAGAAACAGAAGAAATAAAAACATCACCTCCCTACCCTTACCTGCTACAAGGATAGCAGGCCTTGCCCAACTATAAGCCAATATCAGCTGGACGCCCCGGTGACAAAAGATACATGACACCTTTGCACCACCCAACCACCCAATATACATAAATGTCGAACTTCGACATAACAGAACTAATAACAGACGGACAGACAAACAGACAGACGAATGGAAAAGTGGGCACTTATGTTGCAAAGTCAGGAGGTCAGGGAGATGTTTCATGCAAGGTTTGACGATTGTTTAGTCTTGTAGTTGATTAAAATACTAACTTTGACATAAATGTCGAACTTAGACATAAATGTTGACAGATGGACGGACGAATGGACAGACATACGGAAAAGCGGACGCCTATGTCGCAAAGTCAGGAGGTCAGGGAGATGTTTCATGCAAGGTTTGATGGTGTTTAGTCTTGTAGTTGATTAGAATACTAACTTTGACATAAATGTTGAACGTCGACATAAATGTTGACGGACGGACGGACGGAAAATCGGACGCCTATATCGCACCCTGCTACATGCAGGTGCGATAAAAATATTCCCAAATAATTATCAAGAAATGTTCTGTTTAAAATGTATCTCATAAAGCACATCATGAAATCTAAATCACTTGGTTATAAAAAGCTAAACTTGATCAGGACTAGTTTTTACAAGTATGTATCTGTTTTGTTTAAGTAGTAGAAATAATCCTCATTAAACAGAGTAAAATCAAAGTGATCTTTCTTGTTTGAGCTCCAAAAACATTGATTGTGTTGGGGTCTTTGATTGTTTTGGAGTTTAACGACAAGTCAACCCTTGTGGGTCATTTTGTGTCGCCTCCCACAGAAAAGGAGAAAAGAGATAGAGGAGATGAAAGAGGGACAGAAGAAAGCAGAACAGGAATGAAAGTCAAGAAACAGAAAAAATAAAAACATTCCCTTGCCCAACTGTAAGCCAATATCAGCTGGATGCCCTGGTGATGTAAGATATAGGACACCTTTGCCACACCCGACCACCCCCTATAAATTTAAAAAAAAAATCAAATAAAAACATGAAATGATAATCCCCCACCACCCCCACCCCACTCCCCCTGCTATCATTTTGCAGGCAGATAACTCAAAAATTGACGAAATTTGCCCATTAGCAATCCCAAAACAGATCTACACAATATCAATGCACATATATACCAAGTTTGGAGAAAATACACTGACATTTACTCAAGTGATCATCAGGAAATGAAAATAGAGATGGACCGAAACACGGACAGCCCAGCTGAAACCATAAAACCTCTCCACTAATGTGTGGCAGAGTAAATCTTTAATATAATTATTTTCAAAGTCTGTGGCCTTGACCTCAAGGTACAGTATAAAACCAGATCATTATCTAACTTCAGGGCAAGTTTGTTCTATGATTTAGTGTTCTATGATTTAGTGTTTACATCAATTTCAACATTATTTAAGTTATTTCAAGATGATGGAAGGGTAGTTAATGAAAGGATCTGTGCAGTGAAGCACCATACAGTCGTGAGTGGAATTCTGCCTCCAGTCGAAAGCGCTAACCACAAGGCCACCCATACGCTTCTATTTACATACAGAGTTTCAGAAAACAGCCATTGAAAAACTTTGTACAGATGAGCTAAAAAGGGCTAAACACCATTCATACTGATAGTTTATGCCATAAGAAATGTAACCAAAATCAGAAAACAAATTTTTTATGATTTTCTTTTTTTTCAATTATGTTTCTTTTAGATTCTTCTTTTGTACAAACAGTGCAGAACCAGAATGGTAATTATCTGTACAAACAGTGCAGAACCAGAATGGTAATTATCTGTACAAACAGTGCAGAACCAGAATGGTAATTATCTGTACAAACAGTGCAGAACCAGAACGGTAATTATCTGTATAAACAGTGCAGAACCAGAATGGTAATTATCTGTATAAACAGTGCAGAACCAGAATGGTAATTATCTGTACAAACAGTGCAGAACCAGAATGGTAATTATCTGTACAAACAGTGCAGAACCAGAATGGTAATTATCTGTATAAACAGTGCAGAACCAGAATGGTAATTATCTGTACAAAAACAGTGCAGAACCAGAATGGTAATTATCTGTACAAACAGTGCAGAACCAGAACGGTAATTATCTGTATAAACAGTGCAGAACCAGAACGGTAATTATCTGTATAAACAGTGCAGAACCAGAATGGTAATTATCTGTACAAACAGTGTAGAACCAGAATGGTAATTATCTGTACAAACAGTGCAGAACCAGAATGGTAATTATCTGTACAAACAGTGCAGAACCAGAATGGTAATTATCTGTACAAACAGTGCAGAACCAGAGTGGTAATTGTCTGTACAAACAGTGCAGAACCAGAGTGGTAATTGTCTGTACAAACAGTGCAGAACCAGATTGTTATTATCCGTAATTGTCTATATCTGCATGGCACTGTCTGTTTGTCTGTCTGGCTGTTAATGTCTGTCTGTCCTGTCTGTGGCCCATCCCAAATGTATCAAATGATTTGAACATGGAGAAATTGGGTGAACCACAAATGTTTGCACACCACTAGCTGAAACTGTTGAAATAGCCGTAATGTCCCAGACCACTGGAGTTATAAACTTCCAGAGAACTGTGACAACACAAAATGTAAACATTGGTTACATGAATATGTCAACATCTTATTCTATATTGATGTTTCATAATCATATAATCGCTGTTGAAATAATGCTGCAATGAAGGAAGGAAGCAGCTCTTTCAACTACACTAAGTTTTCACAGAAGTTGTGTACTGAAGAAAAGGTAGGTGAAATTTCATCCATTGTTTGCATTACATGTTTCCTCTCATACATTTAAAGTGAACTGATACATTTTCAATGCAGACAACTCTATCAGAATTAAAGTAAATATTTGGATATCTTAACCCTAGTCCTGCTGAACTGGTATTTTTCCTGCCTTTGCAAACAGTGTAGATCCAGATAAGTTGGCTTCTTCACTGTTTGTCATTACCGTATTTACCATATATTTTCGGACACGTTAAAATAATTATTTTATTTTTTGTCCGAATATTTAGGAAAATCGCCGTGTCCGAAAATTAAAGAAAATACCCGATAAAAAGAAGATTTTAAGGTCTGCCATGCTGGCAGATCGGCGGTTTGTAGTAGCTGAGTTTTTAATACTGATTATCATAGACCGTTTTTTGCTGGATAAATATGAAAAATTAAACCACTGTTACTTTTTAACTAATCATCGCATCGTCGGTCGGACAGGGCGCCATTTGTAAATAAACTGAATCACATGACCTCTCCTGTTGTTGAGAAAAATCCTACCAGTATTGGCACACCTCATTTATGGACTAGGTGTAAAGGGCTAAGCTCGTTGCGTAGAATCGTAGCAGATGGCAGATATCTGATTAGGATCTATTCTGTTTGCCAAAGATCGTTTCTGTAAGTGGATGAAACGGTTACTTTAGTTTTTTTTCGTTCCTAAACCCATGATAGTAATGTATTTCATAGGAAAATGAAGTTACCATACCGACTCCTCATTATTTGCAGCAGCTATGCAAAGGCTGAGCAGGTTTTTTTCCACGAGGTTGCCCGATCGCCCTGAGCAGACAATCATAAATTGCGTAATATTAACGCACTGACAAAAGGTCGCTGATTGCCTATTTAATAGGAGTGCTTGTTTTAATAAGTATTAATGGAAATTAATTTACAAGCTTCACTGCTTTGATCGTCACTATGATCATTTTTATCTTGGTTATAAGGGAATGCCCATAATGAAAATTATATAATGACGTCTTTCTACTTGACACGCCATGTAGAGGAAATGTGACCTCGGGTATCATAAAGTTTGCATGTGACTAACATGTGGTATAGAACCACGTGGTAATATGACGGTTTTTAAAAGATAAGAATAAATAGAATACAAGTGTTACCGAGAAACAGACAGGTGCTATAATATCTCCTCGTAGAAAAACATTAAATGGTAATGAGATTTTGGCATGTTCCACAGCCTTCAATATTTTTTTTTTTTTCCTTGCCTATTTTTAGCTGTGTATTGGTAGATCAGTCCATTTGGACAATGGGCGATTTCATCGTCTTCGAATGTATAGTAAGTGGCATGCCCATTTTATAAGCTCGGCGATTTGAATAAACAAATAAAAGTAGTTTCCCCCTGAATGAAAACAGCCCTGACGGAAAATAACTTTAACCAAGTTAATTTTTAGACTCTATTGTTAGAAAATGGCTTTGTCTATCAAAACATCCGCGAAAATGATAGCGATGCTGCGGGTTTGGTGTTAGATTTCATTGAAAATTTTGCTTTGTCTAGAGGCATTTTTGTGTCTGAAATTAGGAAATTGTCTTTTTCAAATTCAGGGGGTGTCCGAACTGTTATGGTGTATTAAATTATCATATTTTGCAGAAAATAGGTGGTGTCCGAACATTAATGGTGTCCGAAAATATATGGTTAATACGTTAAGTATGTGAATTTGTATCCACAACCTGATTTGATTGTGTTGGGGTTTATCGACACATCAACCCTTGTGGGTCATTTTGTAGCGTCTCCCAGAGAAAGGGAGAAAAGAGATAGAGAAGATGAAAGAGAAGGACAGGGAAGAAAAAGGAACAGGAATGAAAGTGACGAAACAGAAGAATTAGAAACATTCCCTCTCTACCCTTACCTGCTACAAGGATAGGCCTTGCCTAACTGTAAGCCAATATCCGTTTGATGCCCCAGTGATATAAGATACTCGACACCTTCGCCACACCCAACCACCCTAATTGGCTGCAAATTAGAAGTGGGTGTGCATCTTAATTTATTTAACAAGAACAGGGTTAATTAACTTCTTAACCTACTTGTCCATAAACTCACTACTTGATATTTGGTTGATTTTTTTTCTTTAAAAATCTTGAAATAACCCATTTTCTAACCTTTATCTTCATTAGTATTCCACACAATCCTACTGACATTTTAGCATGGGACTAACAGAAAAACACTAGGAAAAGCACCCTTTTTTTTTACCAAATTCTGTTGACATAAATTAATTGGTCCTGTCACCTATATAGGAACAACAAAACTGAAACTGTGAAATACTAACGTTGGAAAACTTCCATAAAAATCATTAAAAAATCTTCAAATAACACTCTCCTACTGTCATTATAGCATGGGAATATAAAACAAGAGGGCCATGATGGCCCTGGATCACTCACCTGAGCTAAGATTAGCTCTGGCAGCCATTTTGTTCAGCAGAGTGGAATCATTTTAGCAATTATGGTAGAGAGTCGCCCAAGGAACATTTCTGTGAAATTATTTTGAAATTGAGCCATTGGCCTAGATGTCGTTTAAAGGTTTTTTTATTATTAGCTTTGGCGGCTATTTTGTTCATCTGGTACAGTGACTCATTGTTCAGTGTTAATTGTTTGTTTGCATGGCGAGTGTATATTCTGCCCATTTTTATGCTGATTGCATATGTTGTAGACTTGGTACCTTATACAGGCTGACCAATGTCCTTTTATCTACACTGGAACCCATTTTGTTTACCATTAGCTATAAACTATCTCATTATACTTTTTTTTTTTGTTATAGCTTTACAGATGGCAGACAAAAATCCATCCGGAAGACGTGTTTTCTAAAGTGTCATGTCTGAAAAGACGTATCACTTACATAAATCTGAATAATTTGGAAATTTGCCAGTTTTGTCGTCGGAATGATAGGACTAAGTGCAGGCCACATGAAGATAGTGCTCATAAGAAGATCAAATAGCTAATTTGAAACAATTTATTATCTTAAGTTTATCACTCTGACTGACTTGATTATGTCAATCATCATTTTGATTGATTGTGTTAGGATTTAACGACACATCAACCCATGTGGGTCATTTTGTGCTGTCTCCCAGAGAAAGGGAGAAGAGATAGAAAAGATAGTAGAGGAGATGAAAGAGAGGGACAGGGAAGAAAGAGGAATAGGAATGAAAGTGAAGAAACAGAAGAAATAAAAACATTCCCTCTCTACCCTTACTTGCTGCAAGGATAGCAGGCCTTGCCCAACTGTAAGCCAATATCAGTTGGACACCCTGGTGACACAAGATATACAACACCTTTGCCTCACCCAAACTCCCCAGTCAATCACCATCAAAACAGTTGTTGACACCCTTCATCCAGCATAAACCACAAAAAAAAATTGGGTGTTCGTCTTTCTGTGCTGATATCTATTTTATTTGGTTTGAAAATGAAAGCTGTTGGGAATAGCATTGCCAAATTTTTGAAATTCTATCAGCAAAATTGATAAACAAATGAAAAAGCGAGAGTAGTTACCTGTTTGTTGACAAATTTATTTCCTAAGTCATGGTTGGTAGTTCCGTAAGGATTGTCTTCAAAACTTGATTATGACTTACGCTATTACAAGCTGTGTTACATCCAGTTGCATAACCTGTCCAACCAAAAGCACCAATAGTTCATATACCATAATAACCCTAAGTATTGGGACAGATGTGCCTGAGTAAACAGTGTATACCCAGATCAGATGCCACATTCTCATCCAGCACTATTTAACCCTTAAACTGCCAAGCAAAATTTGTAGCAGACGACATTTATTTTTATTTTTTTAATTTTTCAAAGAAAACAAGTCTTGATATTTCATGTGAATCATCTGCCAAGCAGAAGACTCACATGAAATATCAAGACTTGTTTCCTTTGAAAAATTAAAAAAAATTATTTCAGAATGTCGTCTGCTGCAGTTGTCATTGGTGCTTTAAGGGTTAAGACACATCAGCAGGTAGTAAAATTGACTTGTTCAAATGTCAGGACAAGTAATTATCGGGAGCTGAGGTGTCCCAATACTTAGATCGGATTTCAAGTCATATATTCCTCTTAATGATTCCTATTGACAGACTGGCTGGCAAATTCATCACCACTAATGTTGCATTAACATTATACAGCTCACACAAATGACCCCAACCATGTTTATACCCTTTTTTGCGCTTTTTCCCAAGCAGTAACATAATCATGTGATATGTCATTTTAAATCTTAGATTTTATACTTTAAAATGTTTTGTTTTTATCGGATTCTAATTAAGTTAGTAAAAGGTGGTAAGCAAAATATGCCCTTACACCTCTGCAACAATATTCCTGATTCAAAGCAAAGACAACTACAGAGTCCCAAGTTTTTGGATAGACTGAAAAGATATAATTAAAAGAAACTGATTTGATATTTGAGACAATATATCAAACTTTAGATATGCCAAATTTCATTTAGTTTTGCCCAGAAATAAAAGAGTTGAATCCTTTTAAGTTATCTCAGATCCTTTATTTCCAGTTTGCAGAAATAAGCCACAATTGTTGAGACCAATTAGTCTTCATTTTCTTATGACTACAGACAGAAATCTGGTCTAAAGTAAGGCCAGTCTAACAAGACCATCCCCACTTTTGTTGGTTCATCTGTCATTACTGACACTGACCAATCCTAATCCAATGCATGAAGTGTTATTATTTGTGTGTTCTAAGATGGCTGATGAGACCAATCTTAGCTCTAAACTGCCTGTTGCAGATAACACAAGTGAGGTCTGAGGAAGAAAGCTCTGTTGGTGATGCCTTAGTTCTGGCTTTCAGCTAAGCATGTTTCTGGTCAGCTTTGCTGATTCTTGCTCTATTTTGTGCAATTTGTTCCCATGACTCTGTTGGTATGTTAATGTCTTTAGGGAGTCTTTGGGGTGTCCTTGCATAGTTTCTTCTGACCATCAGGGGAGCGTTTCCCACTTGGATTTTCTTTGGCAAACGTTCATCAGGTATTCTGGACCTGGTAACACAGCCTGTCCATCTTAATTGTGCCAATGTACACTCTGCATCCCTGCCCTTTTCAGGACTTCTGTGTCTTGAATCCTGTTTTGCCACTTGATCTTTAGAAGTTTTCTAAGACACTGACTTCATCATCAATGTGCACAACTCTAGACAATGTGCTCCCAAGGTAGGTGAACTTGTCTACCACTAGCAATCGTTGACCTTTCACTGTGATGGTAGGCTCCTTGTAAGGCTTTTCAGGTGCTGGCTGATATACTACCTCAGTCTTTTTGATGCTGATTGTGAGATCATAGCTGTCACATGAATCAGATACTTGATCCACACCTTTTTGCATCTTCTCTTCTGTTGGAGCATGCTTAGCCAAGGAACTAACTCAACTAGCACCTCTGTGTGCACATTTAGCTTGCAGCCTTTTTAGGTTTAAAAGCTTCCCATCAAAGCGATACCTAATAGTTTAACCATTGTCACCATCCTGGAAAGCATCTGTGATGTGAACATGGCAGAAAACATCATGCTGAACAGTGTTGAAGCTAGTACAGAGGCTTGTTTAACTCAATTTGTCACAGGGAATGGAACAGAAAACTCGCCATCATTTTGGACCGTTGCAAGCATACTATCATGGAACTGCTGCACCAGTGCTATGAATCTGGCAGGACAGCCAAACTTTGCCATAATTTTCCAAAGTCCCTAATGACTGACAATGTCAAATGCTTTGGTAAGGTCGACAAAGGTCATGTAGAGGTTCACATTCTGTTCCTGGCATTTCTTTTGAAGCTGGCTTGCTGTGAAGATCATGTCAATTGTTCCTCTGTCCTTCCTGAATTCACATTGATTTTCTGGTAGAAGCCCTGACTGTTCAAGGTGTTCATTCAATCAGTTCTACTGACTCTTGCAAGGATCTTCCCAGCAACTGACAATAAAGAGATGCCCAATGATTGTAACAGACTGTAGGATTCCCTTTCCGTTTGAATAGGTGGATAATAGTTGCATCCTTGAATTCTTGCTGGATTACTTCTTTTCTCCACATAATGTAAAATAACTGTAACTGGAGGACCTCTTGCTTTGTAGATCTCTGCAGGTATTGCATCTGATCCTGGAGCCTTGACAGAGTTTTATTGCTTTCATGGTTTCATAGATGGTTGGGAACACATCAAGCAGCAGATTACATTGCGTCTGTGGTGGTCTGCTGATAGCTTCATCAATAAAAACGGTTGGTGTATCTGCCCTAACTACCGGAACCAACAGGTAATGTCATTGCAGTCTGGATGAGTGACTCGAGTATGGACCCATGTGCTACTTAACTTTTTTCCCACTTAAATATTGGTATTTTCAGTTGTGCCATTTAGAATTATGCGAAGTATTACTGTTCTATTGTTGATATAAGCGGTCGCTAATAACATCAACAATGAATGCTGAACCAGAAATTGAACGTGACAGATCGTCATTTAAATCACTTGTTTGTAAACATTTTGGCTTTGTCAAGTCAGACAAGAGTAAAGTAATATGCCTCCATTGAAAAGGTGTCCTAAAGTATGCTGGCAACACCACTAACATGGCTGTCCATTTGAAGAGGCATCACCCCCAGTACAGTTCGGCCTCTAGTCCCCTCTGAAAGAGTATTTTCAAAAGCTGGCCAAGTAGTTAATGATAGAAGAGCCTCCATTAAGCCAAAACATGTTGATTACTTGGTGTTTTGAACAAGAAGTTGGCCTAATGGATTACTGAGATTGTCCAAAATGCTTAGTGCTCAGTATTTGCTGAAAATGAGTTCTCCAAGTCACTAGCTACTAACTAGTCACCTTATTGACCTTAACTACTGCCCAAACATTTGAGTTTAAGACTTGATTGTTCTTTCTTATTTTATTTTATTGCATACAAGGATATGCTTAATAAACCAATGTATTGTTATTGAACAAGAAACTTTTGTTTTCATCCATGGAAGTATTACTTTACAACAAAAGTCCAAATTTACCTAATAAAACATAGCAAATCTGTACATTTTAGCAAGTATCGGGATACTGTATTGTATTGCCTGTCTGGTATCGCAATAGTATCATGATACATTTTTTCTTGCCATACCCAGCTCTACCCCTAGCACTGGAAAAGATTCAGGAAAAGAAACACAAAATAGATACCCAAGATGGCAGCCATCTTGGATATCTGATTGGAATGATTTCAGCTATTTTTGATCTACCAGTCATCCCGATGCTTCCTACAAGTTTCAAGTCGACTGGCCTTTGGGTTCACGAGAAGAAGCAAAAAATAGATTTTTAAGGTGGCCATTTTGGATTTTCGATCGGGACAACTTCAGCTATTTTTTATCTACAAGTCATCCCAATGCTTCCTGCCAAGTTTTGAGTCAAATGGCCTTTCAGTTCAGAAGAAGAAGTGAAAAATTGATTTTCAAGATGGCCGCCATGGGACGATTTTAGCTATTATTGATCTGTAAGTAACCCCAATACCTTCCTACCAATTTTGGAGTCAATTGGTTTCTGGGTTTAGCAGAAGAAGCGAAAAATAGATTTTCAAGATGGCCGCCATGGCAGCCATTTTGGAGTTCCGATTGGAAAGATTTTAGCTATTTTTGATCTACAAGTCACCCTAATGTTTCCTACCAAGTATCGAGTCAATTGGCCCAGGGGTGTAGGATGAATAGGCTCTTAAAGCAATTGTTGACGCTGCACGACGAACAACGCGGACATTGACTGACCACAATAGCTCACCATGAGCATTTTGTGCTCAGGTGAGCTAAAAAGGGGTCTACTTTATTCCCAAATTCTCCACTTCCATTGTAGACTCCTTTTCAGACTCCCTATGCAGACTGCAAACAGAAATCACAAAAGCTGTCTCCCCTGTTAAAATGGGGAGATGTATCAAGTCCCTTTAACCCTTGTTCTGCTGAATAAATCAAGATGCCACACCTACTTCTAATTTTCAGCCAATCAGATTACTTGATCTGGATTGTTGCTATAAATTCAGAAGCCAACTGATCTGGATCTACACTGTTTACAAAGGCAGGGCATATCCGGGTTCAGCAGGACAAGGTTTAAGACCAATTATTTGGTAAGTTCATTATTGGTATATCAACATGTCAGAAAACATTTCACTATAGCATCAATATAACAACATACAGCTCATTTTCCCGCTTTGAAACAACACATTTTTATTACTTGATTAGCATCAACTAGACTAATGGTGAAACAACACATTTTTATTACCTGATTGGCATCGACTGGACTAATGGTTTTGAAACTACAGAATTTCTTTTTGATTTGGAGTTTAACAGTCCATGCAGTCATTTCTATTGAGGTCATGTTGAGCCGATGAAACTACAAAATATTACTCTCCTAAATGATGTTTCTGGTTGCTCAATTGTGGTCAGATATTGACTAGTGCATACAAGATCATTGTGACAGAAGTTGAAAGAAAATGTTGTACAATTTAAAACAAAGCCAGTAGCATATCAACATAATAAATGTGGCCTTTCTTTCTTTTTTTTTTTTTTTTTATAAGAAAAGGATTCTGTCCATTTAAACAACTTTTAGTCTTTCTGAGAGATGCCTAAAAGACAGACCTTTATCAATAATACCTCCATAATCAGGACTTGCTAAAAAGATAATTTTCTCTAGTTCTCAAAAAAGCTGCTAATGATTACCAAAACATATGCTCTTATGGAGAAATATGGAAAATTATCCTAGAATTATCACCAAATATTCATCCCTCTGATAATATTGCACTTCTTTATCAGGCCATATATACTGCAAATACATGTATGTTATTAACCCTTGTCATGCTGAATAAAGTAGATGCCACACCTACTTCTAATTTTCAGCCAATCAGATTACTTGATCCAATTTGTTGAAATAAATTCACATACCTAATGACATACATATACGGGTTCAGCAGGACTAGGGTTAATTAATCTTAAGCTCAAAAATGTTTAATTCCAACAACTTCATGAAGAAGAATATGGTACCTGGAATTATTGGAAACAATGTAGACCCTGATCAGATGCTGTGATCTGGGTTTACATTGCTTAACAATATTCCTTTTTGGATGCTGGGCATGAACAAATTAGAATTTCCAAAGTCAGTTTTATCTCAGTTAAGTATGATTTTTTATTGGTACTATTGAAATCTTTTTTTGAGTCAGTTCACCATAATATACCATATTCAACCTAATTACCAGACAGTGCACTAAAGGGAACACTTGAAAAAATTTTTCAGTAAAGGACTCAGGGATTATTCTGGCCCCAGATTTTTGTGAGAGAAAAAATCCCATTTGGACAAAAACAGTGAGAGATTTTCAAATTCAGTGAGATTTTTTTTTCGCTCGCTCGGACAAACTGAGTGAGATTTTTTTTTTTTTTTTTTTTTTTTTTTTGTAAAGGCCAGATTTTGTATCAGAATTGTATGTATAAGTATTATTATTGCTTATTTTGTAATGTACTCTAAATCAGGTTAATAAAATTGTTATATATAGGGTGTTTGATTATTTTAAGTATCATTATTTTCATGTTTACTCCAAGTGTTTATATATAAATTTGAACTTTCTGGAAAATCATGTTTACAATAACAAGTTGTTTATATTCTTTTTAGAATTTCCAAATGGAATATTCTAGATTAAGCTATTTTTGGCATGTCACAGAACATTTAAATTTTTCTTGACAAATACTGGAAAATAAGTGATGTCTCGTGTACTCTATTTTTTTTTAGAATGTGCTTTGATATTATATAAGAAGAGAAGATTTTCGTATGAGCAACTTTGTACACTTTCATTCTTTATTGGATTACTTCAATGTTTCATTAATTCTGGAATTAAACTCTGAATTCAGGGACTTTAAATTGTGGGATCAGAAACTGCAATTCAATGGATTTGTTTCAGAAATTCTTCAGGAATTATTTCTCTGGGATTTTGTGACATTATCCAATGATTTTTTTTACCTACGAGTTCCAATTCATATACTCATAATTTTTCTCTGGGACTCACAAATTTTATATAAGTGAGTCCCTGAACTCACAAAAACAGTAAATATCTGCTCTAAAATATATTACAGACTCATGATTTTATCATAGGACTCATGGAATTTCAGTTGAGACTGGATAGAATCACTGTAAATAAATCACTGATTATCTTGAAAGTATCGTTTACATTTATTTTTCTGTCCTGCACAATTTCTTACTTTTTGTTATCAACTAAATAATTTTAAAGCTTGTTGCTGGTTTCACTTTCATTTGTTTCTTGTTACGCCTGGCTCGTAACAAAATGCAAACGGCTGAATAAGGGCTTCATGGGCTTGTTATTCATCAAGCTCAGCTCAGTCTTGTGTTTGATCGTCATCCGAATCAGGGGAGGAGAGTGTGGCCGCTTCAGTCGGGCTGGGTTGTGCTCGAACAAGATACTTTAACATGTTGCCATCCCAACTGACAGCTTCGGGTTGGATAATTTTCTTTCTTTTTTTTTTTCCGAGTCTGCGGACATGTTTTTGCTGACTCGAGGTAGCGATCAAATAAACGCTTACTTAAACCAGAGACCGACAATGAGTTTTTACGATAAAGCTTTCCAATGATACAGATTAATGAATGGTTACCTGCGGTCGTATGTGTAATGAATTTTGGCACCACAATAATTCAGAAACCGGTCAAACAGAACAGTCCGATAGTCTCGAAATGAACCGCATGTGCAAAATAGGAACTTAACGGCGCAAAATGAGAAAAATTCAGCGTGCAATTTTTTTTTTTTCACTCCTGGAATTTTGATGCGATTTCTTGCAAAAAAATGCGAGAATATTGCGAAATCGCGCCAGAAAATGATCCCTGAGGACTTAATTGATTATGTTTATGCCATTGTTTTTGTTTGTTTGTTTGTTTGTGTGGAGGTTTTACGGCCCAGTCAACCCAATGGGGTCATGTCGAGCGCGGTCAGTTTCCCTAACCACACGTTTACTGGGCAGGCTTAGTCCTCTAAGCGGTTAACCAGTATTGTGCACATTCTTTCGCCAGAAACTGACAACTGCCCTTCTTGAATCAGCGGAAGGGAGAGAATGACCGTAGAAAATATTTCATGATCAATCTCCACGAAAGAATGTTGCCGACCTCGGCAGGGGTTGAACCCGCGACCTCCTGGTCTCCCAGTCGGACGGCGCATCCAACTGAGGCACCGAGGCTGGCCCCCTTGTTTTTCTGATTTTCTTTATGAAAGCATATGTTGTTGGTACCCCTTCGAACTGCATTGACAAGTTGATGTAATTCAAATGGGTACCAACAACATATGTTTTTGTACATGTGGGTACTCATTTGAATTCACTGACAAGTTGATGCAATTCAAATGAGTTACAACAACATATGCTTTTATATATATGTTGTGGGTGCTCATTTGAATTGCATTGACAAGCTGATGCATTTCAAATGGGTACCAACAACATACACTTTTATATATATATATTGTGGGTGCTCATCTGAATTGCATTGACAAGTTGATGCAATTCAAATTGGTACCAACAATATACCCTTTTATATATATGTTGTGGGTACTCATTTGAATTACACTGACAAGTTGATGCAATTCAAATGGGTACCAACAACATATGCTTTTAAATATATGTTGTGGGTACTCATTTGAATTGCACTGACAAGTTGATGCAATTCAAATGAGTTACAACAACATACACTTTATATATATATAATATATATATATGCATTTCAAATGGGTACCAACAACAACACACACATATATATATATATATATATATATATGTGTGTGTGTATGTTGTGGGTACTCATTTGAACTGCACTGACAAATTGATGCATTTCAAATGCATACCAACAACATACACTTTTATATATATGTTGTGGGTACTAATTTGAATTGCATTGACAAGTTGATGCATTTCAAATGGGTACCAACAACATACACTTATATATATATATATATATATATTGTGGGTACTCATTTGAATTGCATTGACAAGTTGATGCATTTCAAATGGATACCAACAACATACACTTTTATATATATATATATACAGTCGACTCTCGTTATCTCGAACTTCACGGGACCTGATAAAAATGTTCGAGTTATCAGTAGTTCGAGACAACCAAATTGTGACGTCATAGGTATGACGACTGTTCGCCTCTGTTCACCAAAACGTGGTTGGAAGGCACATGTATATGGCAATTTAAATAATTTACGCGTACTCCAGTTTGCATTATTACTGTTACTGTTTGCAATGGTTCTCTTGGAATAATATCATCAATAAATGTTAATAATAATAAATTTCAAACGTCTCTTGTTGTCTTTTAATACTCCTGCAAATTTGGATTTCCATGTGAGCTATAAATAATTACTGGTTTCCGGGTTGTGTTAGCTATACATTATGAACTGGTTTGGATTAGCTCCCTTCGCATAGACGACTCGATAAAGAGTTGACTGGTTTCCGTTTTTGCATAAAACGCTTACAATGTTAAGCGGCAGCTGTAAGCTAGTTTGGATTATCTCCCCTGGCATAAACGACCCCTCTCAGCGCGGCAAACTGTAGATCCTGCAGAGAAAGCTCGTTATGAGCCGTCTCATCTGGACCTACACTATTTGTGCGGGTATCCGTATCAGTCTACAGGGTCGGAAGGGTTAACATCGGTACCCACGTGTGATTCGTCTATTTAAGGCTGTGCACGACAACTCCTATTAGAAGACTGTGCGACTGTCAAAGACTCGGATCAGCCTGCACGCCCACGAATTTTCCATTATACGCATGAGCCTTATCTGGGCTTACCAAAGAGCACCGCCTGACCAAAGAGTAACAAGCAAAGATTCAGACTTAGCTAGCATGTTCAATACAGGCTGATTTGAGTCGGAACCTGTCGCGCACTGACTTTTCTTGAAGACGCTAAATCATTCAGACGGACAGTACTCAATAGTGAAGAGCATATCTAAACAATAAATTAAAGAAACTTCGTTGATTTATCTTCCATAACACTATTCTGAGCTGCTTTTTATTTTAAAAATCAATGGCACGAGACGGTGTTGAGCGCCGCGTGTCAAACCCGACTCGACACGCACGTGATTTCATAATTACAAATTTTAGACATTGTTTATGTTCATACATGCCAAGTCTCACGCCGTGAGGAAAAACCTCACGTAATTCTGACGTTTCTCACGGGCTCACGCCGTGAGCGGTAAAACTCACGGAATCGAAAAACCCCATCGAAAAAAAATCTTAAGGCACCTTTTTTGTAGGCAGTCACTGTAGTATTGGTTTCCAGATCAATAGAAGTGTATTCTATTACGTTGAATCAAAAGCCGATAACAAGTGTCAAAATAAGTGCAAAGGTATCGGCATGACCTGTGATGGTGGACGGTGTTGATTCCGCAATAAACATGATAAACAATAGTAATTAAATGATAAAGAAGGTGTTAAATGACAGATTGGTCAATCGGACACGCTTTCTGGGTCAACTAAAGATGATCAGTTACGTTAATGGACGAGATAATGGCATGCGCCAATGATCTGGCTTGAAGAAAAATGGGGTTGGCGTATTGCGTCTGGTCTTAGGGTAAGTATTTGTGATAATTAGCGGCCCCTTTTATGTTGTATATTTTTTTGTTTTGTTTGCAATAATTGTCACATAAAGAATAGAATTAGGGTTGCTCAAGCAGATGTTGATATCTTTATATAAAATGCAGATAATTTTAGTCATAAATCATTCTTAAATTTGAAGTACTGCCAGTATCATGCCCAAGCGCCCTGCTTCTCCTGATGCAAAAGCATCTCCAGCATCCAAGAAAAAGGCCTATTCTGTCCATTTCAACCCTGCATGGTCTGAAGAATTTCCATGGGTGAAGAAGAGCTCAAAGAGTGTACATCATGCTTTCTGCTCATCGTGCACTATAGATTTTAGTATTGCACATAGTGGGAAGTATGACATTAAACAGCATGCTGTGGGTCAGAACTACAAGAAATCCTTAGGGTCTACACAGTTCAACAAGAAAGTGACATCATTCTTTGGCTAAAGTTTGCTGGCCCTCATTACTTAAACACTTTAAAGACTCCTGCAGAAGTCATGCCTTTCAAATAAATGCTTTAAATTTCGAAAATTACTTCGTATGACAAAATACAGCGCCGAGAAAAAATCTCACAGAATTTTTTGAAATCTCACTTAAATTTTTCTCAGATCTCACAGATTGACCAACTGAGGTTATGGCATGTATGTATGTTGTTTGTAATTACCTCGACAAAGGGGAAAATTAAAATATTGATTTATTTATCAATGGCCTATTATGATTTTCATTAACTGAGAGACCGGCAGCGCCGCATCTTACATTTTGTTTTCCTTCGTCATGGTCCGAATTCGAGATTAGCGGTAGTAAAAACTGTGAAAAATATATTCAGGGACTGAAAATGATGGACGAGATAGCCGAAGTGTCGACATAAAAGTAGTTCGACATACGCGAAGATGAAATGCAATAAATATATAAGGAAAATAATCGGGACTTAGAAATCAGTTCGACATAAGTGATAGGATCGAGATAAGAGGGGTCGAGATAACGAGAGTCAACTATATATATATATATATATATATATATATATATATATATATATATATATATATGTTGTGGGTACACATTTAAACTGCACTGACAAATTGATGCATTTCAAATGGGTGCCAACAACATACACTTTTAATATATGTTGTGGGTACTCATTTGAACTGCACTGACAAACTGATACATTTCAAATGCATACCAACAACACATGCTTTTATATATATGTTGTGGGTACTAATTTGAATTGCATTGACAAGTTGATGCATTTCAAATGGATACCAACAACATACGCTTTTATATATATGTTGTGGGGACTCATTTGAACTGCAATGACCAGTCAATGCAATTCAGTTGGGTACCAACAACATATGCCTTTATAAAGAAGTAGACAAAAGGGACACTAGCTATAATCTAAAGAATACGGAATTGCTTGACCGTTTGGGCTTATAGGAGAGCAAATTCTTACCTTTTAAAGAAGACCTCTTTTCAGAAGGGAGGCAAAACAGCTTTACAAAAGCTGCCTCCCCTCAAATTGTATCAATCCCTTTAACCATTTCCATAACACCTTAAAGCAAGTAAGGTATGGAGAGAGGTGTCTGAATATTTATGGTATATCTGCACCAGAAGGGAGGCAAAACAGCTTTACAAGAGCTGACTCCCAAAAACAGCTTTACAAAAGCTGCCTCCCCTCAAATTGTATCAATCCCTTTAACCATTTCCATAACACCTTAAAGCAAGTAAGGTATGGAGAAAGGTGTCTGAATATTTATGGTATATCTGCACCAGAAGGGAGGCAAAACAGCTTTACAAGAGCTGACTCCCAAAAACAGCTTTACAAAAGCTGCCTCCCCTCAAATTGTATCAATCCCTTTAACCATTTCCATAACAGCTTAAAGCAAGTAAGGTATGGAGAAAGGTGTCTGAATATTTATGGTATATCTGATTCAATTATTATGATTAACCTTCAGCACAATGGGCAAATTACACATATGTTTGTGTTGAGTTTTACGGCCCAGTCAACCCAATGGGGCCATGTTGAGCGCTGTCAGTTTACCTAACCACACATTTACTGGGCAGGCTTAGTCCTCTAAGCAGTTAACCAGTATTGTGCATATTCTTTTGCCAGAAACTGACAACTGTTCTTCTTGAATCAGCGAAAGGGAGAAAGACCAAAGAAAATATTTCATGATCAGTCTCCACGAAAGAATGCTGCCGGCCTTTGCAGGGATCGAACCCGCAACCTCCTGGTCTCTTGTCCAATGCGCACCCAACTGCACCATGGAGGCCAGCAATTTCATTCTTAAAACATAAATTAACACTTCCTACAAATGTTTTGATCCTTATCCTGCTGAATAAATCAATTTAGCCACACCCATTGCTGACTATTGACTAATCAGACTTCTTGATAAAACGTATTCATTCAATTCATAAACTGCATGACAGTGTAGAACCTGATCAGATGGCTTCTTCAGAAGCCATCCGATCTAGATCTACACTGGTTGCAAAGGTAGGGGTTTAGTGTTCAGCAGGATAAGGTTTTTGGTAAAACTAAAGAAAAATATTTCAGACTTTTTTACCCAGCATGCTAAGCGTTAATACAACATTTTCTGCATCCTGTCACAAAATGCATAAATAATGGGTTCCGAAGTAAACAAACATCAATGGCAAGGCACCAAGTTAAAAAGTGTCTTTGAGGCTGATCCACACAGTTTGGGTCGTGAACTTTGCTGTCATTTTACATGGGAAACGGGAATATATCAGCATGAAGAAAATATTCTGATGGGACCAATGGGATGTTAGGGGCAAATACAGGATTATTTAATGGAGGGTTCAAAATTTCTCAGGTAGTTGAGATTTGATCAAATTATTGTACTAAGCCTTATGTATTATGTTTGTTTGTGTTGAGGTTTTACGGCAAGGTTGACAAAAAGCCGCTCAATATGAGTATTGACCAGGCCGGTGGTTAAAACCGGTTTTAACCGGTCATTACCGGTCAATTGATGGTCGACTGGTGATCAATTGGGTAGATTAAATCACTGGCATATATGCCTCTGTCCTGTTGATAAACTGGTCTTAAAAGCTTTCCCACCTACATCATGTACATGAGGGTAGACTATATTTTCATCAGTGAACAAGACAAAATAGTTTTTATTAATACATGTAACAGTAATTATTTGAGGTCCTTTTTTTATTTGATCACAAGTCAGAAGACATTGCTGCTGGTCAACTGAAGAGGTTGATTGGATTGACTCACTGAACTACAGACAGGTCTTTCTTTTAAACCAAACACTCTTTATTATTATATTATCTTTTAAAAGTTAGATTAATTGTTTATATTTTGATTTACAGGAATATGAATAAGCTGAATTTATCATGGACTTTAAAAGGATTTATGAAAAGTCCTATGTACCAGATTGTACCACACAAGGTTACATCAAAAAGCAGCTGACATATAATTTTGATGTTATTGCAGAAAATTGTCACATATTGTAAACGTGTGAAATACACCTGTCATTAATCTTTAGGCATGTGAAGCAGTACATCTGCAAAAGGCTGTAATTAGTTAACCAAACTATGTTTGAAGATCCACTAACGTCTGTATTTAAGTATCTGCAACACCTGTAAATTGCTGTCAAAACAGATTAAAAGGTGTAAAAGCTCCCATGCCACTGCAGTGGGTGTGGCATAGATCTAATTGCCAAAGTGACCAATCACATGTCCCTGATATTATACCTGTATTTTACACTGACACCAGGCTTTACTCCTTATGTGTGAAATTTTGAGTTACCTGCAATCTTATCATCAAGCTATTACTGAAGATGTCAAAAATGAAATCTAAAGACCTGATTTGGAACTACTTCACTGTTTTGGAAGATAACAACAAAGAAAAAAACAGGTCAAGGTGCAAAGACTGTAATATTAAGTTAGTGCTAAGGTCTTAAGACTGAAGACTCATAGACAAAAATGCCTAGGGCTAAAAAAGCCAGAAAATATTGCTAAGTGGCCACTTAAAGAAATAACATCTGAACCTGAAACTCTATCAAATGATCAGCCTCTAGCAAACAGACCAAAACTTCAAAAGACTAGTTTCAGTAGCTTTGCCATTTCAACAAACTGACAGTATGTGGAAGCCGTTAGATGAACAAATTGCTAGACTATTCTATGCCTGTAATCTGCCATAATCAATAAACCAACTGACCATCATAATCTCCAACTGACCACTAAAAATATTCAATCGACCACTCAATATTTCAATCGACCACTATGGGAGTATAACCACCACCGGTTAAAACCACCCCTGGTTTTGACTGCCCAATCTTGTTTTACGGCCCAGTCAGCCCAATGGGGTCATGTCAAGCGTGGTCAATTTACCTAACCACACGTTTACTGGGCAGACTTAGTCCTCTAAGCGGTTAACCAGTATAATGTGCACATTCTTTCGCCAGAAACTGACAACTGCCCTTCTTGAATCAGCGGAAGGGAGAGAATGACCGTAGAAAATATTTCATGATCAATCTCTACGAAAGAACCCGCAACCTCCTGGTCTCCAGTTGGACGGCGCATCCAACTGAGCCATCCAGGCCAGCTTCCTTATGTATTATGACAAAAAGGCTTGAGAAAACAGGTCAGACCCAGATCAGATGCTGCAGAATGTGTGGTCACACTGATTGCCACCCATCCACCATTTCACATTTACAGGGAGTAAAACTGACATCAAAATTTTAGGAGGAATTTAAGATGAAGTGTATGCAAATGCTTTGAGGAACTACTATATCCCAAATTTCCCATGAAAATGAAATTTTGAGTCAAAGGGGACTTGACTGAATCCAACCAAGGGATGGTCAAGGTGGTTGAATAAGTGTATTTCTAATACTGGACACTTTTACAATTGGTGCAACTTAAGGTGAACACTGGTTCTTAATTAGGCAGAGTCAGGCCATGAGGAATGATGATGATTGGATGTTTTGCGGTCCTTTCAATATTATTTAAGTCATCTCGAGACGATAAAAAAAAATGCAATCGGTGAATAAGTTCCTCATGACATGGTCAATTCATATAGTCAAAGAATATAAAAAGGTCTTTGTAGTGAATTGAAATAGTGAAAGCCTAGAGCAGCCTGCACATTAGTACAGTCTGATCAGACTCAGTCATATACTGTACAGTAGCTAACGTATTAATAAGCAGACAATGAATCAGAATGTCTTGATCAGAAGTGGTTGTTTATATTTGTAAATGACCTGAAGACCTTTTTCCATGCAAATAGCAACTCAAAAGAAATGTCAATATCTGACCAAAATTTGTCCATGAACATTAATTGTAGAGATTATTCTACTTTTTATTTTTTAGTAAAAGTATTAGGGAAATGGCAAAAGATTAAAGTTTCGCACGTCTAACACTTACATTGTTAAAAGGAAAATGAACTGTACGTATGTTTGTGTATCAACCAGCAGGATCAATACACAATTAAGGAAAATCAAAACCTCTGGGCTTGACTTGTTTGTTTGATCATTATAACCTAGTATATTCGTCCTGTATGGTTTCATTCTGCCAATATAAACAGTTAGTGTGTGAATAGCCACTGAATCTAAAGACTGGTTTCAAATCATTGGTCTCCAGCTGTAGATTACATGTACCATTCCCAACGATCAAATGAACAAGTCTGTTTGATGTGTTATAGTGTTAGTAAACAATAACAACTTAAAGGTGATGGATATCTAGATATTCACACTGAAGAGTGTGTCACTGTTCATTATTTCAACAGATTTTGATATCATATGAAGAGATCCATCACAAAAAATAACACTGAAGGATATCTTGATGATCACGCTGGACAGCATGCCACTGTTTGACATTTCAAACAGATTTTGATATCGTATGAAGAGATCCTTCACAAATACTAAGTCAACTCACAGAGTCTTCAAATAGCATCATCTCCACTCCTTTGCTGGAAGCAAATGGTGGACCAGAACTTCTTTTCGTACACAATGACAGTAGCACTGAAAGAGTTAACAAAAAACTCTTAAATGTTGTCGTATTAAATATGTTAAGGAAATTAAAGTTTTTTGACGAATGCGTTTTATTTTATTGCAAGTGGGGAAATCAAAGTATATCCGAAACGAATAAAAATATTTTCACAAGTGAAAGAATATGATTTTTATCTTCAGCAGTGATTTACTGAGATTTCTCAGTGAAATATAATTGATAATTCACCAAGTGAATTATCTCATTTTGAAGGTTTTGACAGCATAATTGCTAGGTGACGTTGCTGACGTCGTTGGTAACAACAACAACAGTTGAAGTTTCGCGGAACGTTTGATAAAATCATGGAGATCAGACTTCAATTTTTACGTCCGGTTGGTGTTTTAGAGGAAAGACCTGCAACACAAATATAAAGTATGATTTTCTTGATAATCCAGTTCAACTTTCGTGACATTGTTGTGTCTGTATTTCAAGCACAGGATGATTTTTGCATTAAAGTGGAAACAAGATGGTGACTGATTTTCAAACTAAACCACGCCTCCTGATAATCATGCACTGACTGGAACTATTTTGGTAGGAAATCATAATGGACGAATGTGAAAATTCAAAGGTAAAACACAAATGAAAATGTAATAAACTGTGTTAATCGATTACGAAGAAATAATTCACGCGTGTTCTAAGGCTTTTTCGTGTAAAAAACTTGTTCGCTTCACTCACTTGTTTTTTACACACAAGCCTTAGAACACTAGTGAATTATTTCTCCGTAATCGATCAAAACAAACAAATAAACTCTATTTTCACAAGTGAAAAATAACAAGTCAACATAATTTTCACTCCTCATTTTGGATTACTTTGGTTGTCATCTTTGTTTCCTTCACAGATGCCAATCCCACTTCCGTTTTTAACCCTTAAAGCGCCAAGAAAAACTGCATCTGAAAATGTCGTCTGTTTATGTCATCTGCTGAATATTCTTGCAAACCTCAAAGCTATTTTTTGCATACCGGCAAACAGTGTGGACCCAGATCAGACTGATCTGGGTCCTCACTGTTTGCAGAAATGACTTTTAAAATCACAAGCAGAAGACAAAGCAGACGACAATTGTTGTGATTGGTGCTTTAAGGGTTAACTCCTCCAACTTCTCTGTTTCTGAGTAAAACTATCAAGTGTTGGTATGCATTTTATTAACAAGATTATTTTAATTTGCTGAAACTTTTTGTTTTTGTCTCTCCAGGGTTTCAATTGTTAAGCACTGAACATCAATGCCATGACCATCATGTTTTATTTGGTGACGTTTGTTATGACATCAGAAATGCATAATGGCATGTGAACAATAAAATAAAAAGAAAATTTTCAGTGAAAACCATAAAATTTTCACCTCGTGTAATAAAAACATTTAAATTTTCACTCATGCTTTGCACTCGGGATAATGCTGATGCTTTCATTACATTCAGCTGTCAGTTTTGGTGAAAGAATGTATTCACAGCTAAAGAGTAAATATCCTCTATACATTAGCCTTAATTGGTGTTTAGGAAACAACTAAAAGCACAGACTAAACATTGTTCAGCAAAGCGTGAAAATTAGGTCAAGGTCAATAATGGCTGATGGCAGTGAGCAGGGTGCATCATGGCAGATGTATGTATGAAGTTTCATTAGCCCAGAAGCCTTGGTATTTGAGAAGTGGAGCTAAATGCACAGACTTAACAAAGGAGCTAAAAGCAGACTAAACATTGTTCAGCAAATGCAAATAAAAACATTAAACTAAATACCCTGCCATTATCGTGTCGCAGGCAGATAACTCCCATAACAATCCCAAACTACAAAAATGTAGATCTTTTTCATATCAATGCGTGTACTAATTTTGGTTCAAATCCCTAACATTTACTCAAGTTATCATCCGGAAAACGAAAATAGACATGTCTCTGGCAGATAACTCCATCAAACTTTGACAGAATTAGCCCATTAGCAATCCCAAACCAGATCTTTGGTGAAAATCCATTGATGTTTACTCAAGTTTTATCATCCAGAAACGAAAATATGGGCATCTTGGGCAGATAACTCCATAAAACTGACAAAATTTGTCCATTAGCAATCCCAAACCAGATCTCCATAATATCAATGCATACACCAAGTTTGGTGAAAATCCATTGATGTTTATTCAAGTTATCATTCAGAAACAAAAAACGGACAGACAGACAGATGTACAACTGACAGATGGACTGACAGACACATGGATGTCCAACATGGAACCATAATATTCTGCCACTATCATGTGGCAGGGTATAAAAATAGGTCAAGGTCAGTAACAGTCAAAGGCAGTGAGCAGGGTGCATCATGGTGGATATCTGTTAGACATTTCAAAAGCCTAGAAACTTTGGTAGTTGGTGAATGGAGTTAAAACATGTACCGACTTAATATTGATGCCAATGCCTATGCCACTGACAATGCCAAAAAGTGATCCCTATCTCTCTGCTGCTTGCTAATGCAGTTGCAACAAAAACTAATCAGACAACTCTTCTATTGGAAATGGATTTTTTGTTGTTTTTTTTTGTTTTGTGTTGACGGTCATGTCAAGTGTGGTCAATTTACCTAACCACACGTTTACTGGGCAGGCTTAGTCCTCTAAGCGGTTAACCAGTATTGTGCACATTCTTTTGCCAGAAACTGACAACTGCCCTTCTTGAATCAGCGGAAGGGAGAAAATGACCGTAGAAAATATTTTATGATCAATCTGCATGAAAGAATGTTGCCGACCTCGGCGGGGTCGAACCTGCGACCTCCTGGTCTCCAGTCGGACGGCACATCCAACTGAGCCACCGCGGCCGGCTGGAGAATGGGCTGACATCACCCTCTTGCGAGGATCATGTGCTGCTCACAAAGAAAAAGAAGTAACAGAAGAAAGCTGATTGTGTTGAGGTTTTACGGCCCATCAACCCAAATGGGTCATGTGGAGTGTGGTCACACCTTTACAGGGCAGGTTTAGTCCTCTAAACAGTTTATCAGTATTGTGCATATTCTTTTGCTAGAAACTGACGACTGCCTTCTTGAATCAGTGGAAGCCAGAATGATCACAGAAAAATATTTCATTATCAAATTACCGTATGTACCCTATGTATTCAGAAAGACAGGCCTGAGCAGTGTAGACCAGATCAGAAGCCAAAGAAAGTAGTGTCTGATCAGCAGGGTCTACACTGTTTGCCACTCATCCAGCAATTTATTCATTCAAAGGTTGTAAAATGGACTTGTTGAAGAGAAGTATAAGGTAAAAAGGAATGTGGATATTTATGGTAAATACGGTATCCCAAATTTCCCATGAAAAAAGAACTTTATCTCAGAACTTTTATAGTCAAAGGACTCTGAATCCACCCCTGAAAATGTACTAATGACACGATGAAAACTGTAACCGAGTATAGAGGGTTACAATTAAGCCAGTGAGGCGATTCTCTGTGCATTTAAATGTTGCAACGAACCTGGAACAGCAAGGTCCTAATCCGAGAACGTCACATGAACTGCCCCGGCACGTGCACAGACCACAGGCACCGACAGCCCACGAATATCCCATTTCTCATCGCAGAAATAAATATTCGCCAGCAATTAAATCAAATAAATAAAATGTTATTAATAAAACAAATCAATTTACAAAAAAAAATACCTGTTATAGCCCTATTTCCACAAGATATAACTCAAAATTTCAGAACGACAAAAATGGCGCTTCGCTGATGAGCTAAAGGGTGCAAATCATGCATGGTTCCCGTCATTCTCATTGGCTATTGAGCTGTCAATCAAAGGTTTTCACTCACAACAATGAGTATGAATGAGCATTGTTGTGGGATTTGGTTCTTTTTAAATGCATATGCGAACAGCGGAAGAGACCCAGATCAGCCAACGCATCCGCACATGTTAATTTGGGCCTCCGTTGTCACTGGGTTCTATATATTTATCTATCGATGACTCGATCACATTTCATCATTAATTACATCACTGGGGTGCGCGAATAATGCAAGAAACAGATAAATATAAAGATGCCTTGCAAAGGCCCTGATCAGAATGTATGGTTTCGCTGACAGACCTGGAAATACATTACGAAAATACGCCTATTCAAATATATAGAAGAATCTCATCTCCAAAAACTGAAAATTTTCAGATAAAAAACTCTGAAATTTTTCATATTTGAGCTCAAAACAGGTTGTGGGTACTCGTTAGAACCGCCTCGGTTCTAACGAGTACCCACAATCTATGTTTTTGAGCAGAAATAAGAAAAATAATGTATACCCCGTAAACCCCAGTTTTACTATATTAAAGTTGGGTTTACGGGGGTCAAAATTATATAGTATGTTTTCGTGATCACACTTCGTATTTCCTCCAAAGATGTTGTATTAGAGCGCGCCATGCGAAAATATGTCTTCGGGAACTTACGGACTGCGCACTAGTGCTTAGGTCTGCCTCGGACCCATCAATGGGTCCGAGGGTCTGCACATCTGTGGAGTCTGATCATCGCTGTCCACCTATAACAATATCGGTGAATACCAGGCCCGAATGAGGGCGCTGGGGAAGTAGGGGCTAGGGAAAGAGGTGAGGGGGAGGGGGCGGGTCAGTATATATCCTGAGTATTAGAACAAACAGATATGAGCAAATAGTGGAGACCCAGTACGGACAAGGCGGTGTCTGATCAGTTTACACTGTTTGCCACTCATCTACTAGTTTTAGACCCACTTACAAGAAGTAAAATGTACTGAACATTTAGAAGTACAGTGAACAACGATTGCATTTGTTCCTGAAGACGTTACCATTAAAATGAATTTGCTGTTGTACAGAATATTTAATGAGCAGATTGATATGTAAGAAAGGTCTTGTTTTGTTCTTATTTCCTCATAGAACATGTTTTGGGTATTTGTTTGAATCGCCTCAATGATGAGGCGATTCTGACAAATATCCAAAACATATGTTTCTTTAAAGTATTAAATACAATATTCTTGCATAATGTGTGACTATTTGTTACGATTTCGTCAATATAACGAATTTTTGTCGTTGTATGGAGTGTCGGTATAAAGAGGATTGTCTGTGTAATAAAAAGTAAGGACGCGAATGCGGTATCCATACATCACGAAAACATGCCTATATAATGTTGACCCCCTTAAACCCCACGTTTATATAGTAAAACTGGGGTTTACAGGGTATACATTATTTTTCTTATTTCTGCCCAAAAACATAGATTGTGGGTACTCGTTAGAACCGCCTCGCCGAGGCGGTTCTAACGAGTACCCTAAATCCATGTTTTGAGCAGAAATACGGAAAAATATCAGAATTTTTGTCTAAATACTTCCAGTTTTTGGTGGTGCTTTTTTTCAATATATTTGAATAGGCGTGCTTTCGTAATGATTACACGTGAAAATGAAATTTTGAGTCAAAAGAAGGGTTTGAATGAATCTGCACCAACACATTTTCGTGGAAAATAAGAAAATACAGGTACTTTTTTGTTACAAAAGCGCCTGGGTTATGTGGAGCGATGAGTCAAATAATAATGGTAAGCGTCAGTTGCGCGCACAGGTATGTTCTAAGTACCAAATCCGTGGCTCTTATTGTAGTTACTGAGAACTTGATTAAACGCACATGATGACTATAAAACTAGATCATGCAGTCGATGGCACGCCATCACAAATGCCCACGCATTAAGCAGAGAGAAGTGAAAAATAATGCTGATCTCGCACACCCTTACCACGCGGGGAAGTAACGAGTTAGGTTAAGTTCCGCCCAGTGGTTTAGGAGGAGACGGTGTGATAGACAGACAGACGGATGAACAGACGTAAAAAAATAAGTGTTGCGCTCGCACACCCTTACCATGTGGGGAATTCATGTAGCAAGTTTGGTTAAGTTCCGACCACTGGTTTAGGAGGAGTGTGACGGACAGATGGCCACCGGACAGACGGAGGGACAGAAAAAAGGTTGCGTTCACACACCCTTAACACGAAGGGAAGGCGTGTAGTAAGTTTGGCTAAATTCCGCCCAGTGGTTTAGGAGGAGATAGTGTGACGGACAGTTGGACGGACGCCGGACGGTTGGACGGAAAAATAATGTTGCTCTCGCACACCCTTACCACGAGGGGAAGTCATGTAGCCAGTTAGACTAAATTCCACCCAATGGTTTAAGGGGATATAGTGTGACGGACAGCTGGACGGACGCCGGATGGACAGTCTGAAAAATAATGTTGCTCTCCGCAGCACACCCTTACCACGAGTGGAAGTCATGTAGCAAGTTTTGGTTCAATTCCGCCCGGTTGTTTAGGAGAAGATAGTGTGACAGACGTACGGACGGACGGACCGAGGCGTTCACAATATTGCCATCGCTTAAAAACAAGCGTGGGATAATTAACAGCGAAGCATGAAAAGTAGGCAAGTGCCACATACTGACAGGGGGGAGGGGGCTTCAGCTGTTCTTACCCAGATGCAGCTCTGCTTCAGTTACCTTGCTCCTAATACTTACAGTTGTCAACAAACACGCACATAATGAAATAATGAATATAAAATTGACAGTGCCATGCAGCGTGAAAAACAACAGGTCAATGCCACTTATACATGGTGAATTTCAGCTTTTTCCACTATGTATACAAGAAAACATTTTAGCAGGCTCGGCTTTTTCGGCTCAGTGCTGTAAGTGCTTTGATATTATTAGCAACTGTGGGTCAGGTAACTTTCTCCTTACCTTTACTTGACCTAATGAAGTCAATAAACCACGAAAAGTAGGCCACCGCCAGATGCAAATGTGGTCCTGGTATGAAGACCATAGTCCTTATGGTTACTGAGAAACTGACCAATAGACACAAGGTGAACATTGCGTCCACGCTATAACGCTAACGCGTACGCTCACGGGGGTGGGGAGTAGAGTATGTCATATTTCTGAGTTCTTGTTTAACGACACGTCAATTATTGTAGGCCATTTTTTTTGTCGTCTCCCAAGGAAAGGGAAAAAATGGACAGAAGTGCGAGTAGATGAGATGAAAGACCGAAATGGGGACGATAAGGGAAAATTGAACGACAGTGCAGAGACAGAAGAACTACTGATATGCCCCCTTCCCCCACCTGCTGCAAATACAGCAGGCCCTTACGACCACCTTACAATCCACGGTATGGCGCAAGCAAGCCTCTTTTGCTTCGCAAAGCCCTCTATAAATATTGCTTGGAGTCTGACCTAAGCTTATCAATTTTAAGTACAGATGCATCCATTGAATTCGGTGTTGTGTGTACCAAATATAAGTTACAGCGACCTAAACATTGACATCTGACCTACTGTATACGAAACACTTATATAGTGTGTAACTGCTGTCAGGCTTATGCTTACAGAATTTGGTGTATGAGTACATTTGTTTGAAAATTGCTGTGTCGAACACCTAAAATAGAACCGGGAAAGTAGGTCATTCTTATGTTGACATCTGACCGCCTTTGTATAGTTTATGAAAAAAATGTCTCCTATAATCTCTAGATAAGGCTTCATAAAGTTGTTGTGTGGTTACATGTAATAAACTCATTTTCTCTGTTAAAGCTGACCAGTTTTAGTGTATGACCTCATCTATCATGTCCGTCCTGTCCTTAGCATAAGTACTTGTAGGTGATTCTGTGCAACAGACTTCCCTACATTACAGCAGGAAACTTGTATGGCCTATGTTTATCAATTATGGTATCTGGGTACATCCATTAAAATAACATAGGTCTCTGTGACCTATATATTGACCTGACCAGGCCCCGAGGTATAAAACTTTTTTCATGCTCAACTCAGCTGAGCATGAAATTTGTCCTGCTAATAAATCTCAAAATTACTAACAATTGCAAATTCTTTCTTGTTAAACATAGTTTAGTATGAAATTTTCTTTGCTAATAAATATGAAAATGCCAACTATTGTTGGCATTTTTATATTTATAAGCAGAGACAATTTCATGCTCAGCTATGTTGAGCATGAAAAAAGTTTTATAACCTCGGGGACTGTTTCTCCGGCGCACATCTCCTGTACTGTTTTTCCCTATGATGACAAAATGATTCTCAACATGAAGAAACGCACCTTCGGGCATGTGCGCCCAACGAAGACTCCAATCAACATGCGCGTCCGCGCAGTCTGACCAGAATTTTCGTTGTCCACGTGAAAAAAAGAATTTATATCATTGGCTATCCAAAACGTACTCAGTGAAGATTCTGATCAGACTGCGGGTATGGGCGTGTATGTCCGGAAGTACGTTTTCTGACGTTGCGGCTCAAATTTTATTTGTGGGTACATATACCCAGCTAGCATTCTTTATAAATCTATAGCGCACCGTTATCGGCCCGTCAGGGTAGCTGACGGGTCGATAACGGCCCGCTATAGATTTGTAAAGAATGCTAGCTGGGTAGTTACTGTGTTTTCGACATCTTTCAGAAAGTCGTTATTTGCTTGGCGATTTACAAAAAAAAAAAAGAAAAAAAAAAAAAAAAAAAAAAAAAAGAAGTAAACTTGCGAACTTTTGTCATGATTTAATGCAAAACCATTTGTCGTAACTACTTATGCATAAAAAAAGTTATTCCAGTCATCGGTTGATAAAAAATAAAATATTTTCAGTTTTTCCCCACAGTAAAAATGAATGCAAATTATGCAGAGATCTGTAAGGTATGTAACCAGGAGGCAGATTTTGAACAAGTTCCGCTTGTTCATTTTTTCTGAAATTTTCACAATATTGTTGTGAAACATCAATAATTGAAATTCAGCAAAGAAAAGTAAAAATATTTTCTTGAAGAAAAAAATCTAAAATCTCACTTTACTATAGAAATTGTATAGCCCAGCTAGCATTCTACGTAAATCTACATCGGACCGTCATCGGCCCGTCAGCTACCCTGACGGGCCGATGACGGCCCGATATAGATTTAGTAGAATGCTGACTGGGAGGTCAGACCGATTTGTGGCCATAACTTTAATTTTAGGATACATATTTGAGAACAAAACACAGAAAGAGAGAAGACAAGTGGTTTCTGATAAGTCATGGTCAAGCAGAACAAAATACTTCCTTTTAAAATAAAACGCCAAGCAAAAAAAAAAAAAAAAAAAAAACTTCTTTCCGAGTGATGTCGAAAGGACAGTAAGTCTCATATCATTACGAAAACACCCCTATTCAAATACACTGCAAATTTTACCACCAAAAAAATGGCGATTTGTCAGATAAAAAAACCCTCATATTTCTTCATATTTCTGCTCAAAACATAGATTGTGGGTACTCGTTAGAACCGCCTCGTCGAGGCGGTTCTAACGAGTACCCACAATCTATGCTTTTGAGCAGAAATAACAAAAAATAATGTATACCCCTGTAAACCCCAGTTTTACTATATAAAAGTGGGGCTTAAAGGGGTCAAAATTATATAGGTATGTTTTCGTGATGCATACCAAAATCAGGTCATTCTGACCCTATATTTGGCTGCCCAAATAAAAACAAACTAGATGTGCGTTTGTAAAACACGATGCCCCCAACTATACGCTCGTCGATACAAAATGGTACAGCTGAAATGGGCGATCTCTGACAAGGGTAAACCAAAGTTCACCAAAATTTGATCAGGTCATCTACACAATCGTTCCAAACTGCTTGCAAAATTTCATGAGCCTAACTCAAGTGGCTCCTTAGATATTTTACATGCAAGGAAAGCGTGACGTATCGACGAACGGATGGACAAGCTCAAAACAATATGCCCTCCAAACTTCTTTGAAGTTGGTGGCATAATGAAAGGAGAAATAAGCGGTAGATGTCCAGCTCAGTCCTTCAATACAGAAACTACGGTTAGTCACAAGTACATAAAAATTGAAAATTATAGTTGGATTAGTTGCTGAGAAATCTATTTAAATGTTCAAATGTGGACAGATAGAAACACAGATAAAAAAAAATAAAAACGTGAAACGTTAATACCCCGCCATTATCGTCTGGTGGGGAGATAACTCTGTCAAAAATTGACGAAATTTGCCCATTTGCAATCCCAAATCGGATCTTTACAATGTCAATGCAACATAAGTTTGGTGAAAATACATTGACATTTTCTCAAGTATCGTCCGGAAACGGAAGTATGGACATATAGCGGGCAGAGAACTGTAAAAAATTGACGAAACAATTTGCCCATTTGCAATCCCAAATCAGATCTCCACAATGTCAATGCACATACCAAGTTTGGTGAAAATCCATTGATATTTACTCACGTTACCGTCCGGAAACGAAAATATGAACATGTGGCGGGCAGATAACTCTGTCAAAAGTTGACGAAATTTGCCCATTAGCAATCCCAAAGCAGATCTCCACAATATTACTGCACATAGCAAGTTTGGTGAAAATACTTTGATGTTTACTTAAGTTATCACCCGGAAACAAATTACGGACAGACAGACGGACGTACGATTGATGGACGGGCGTTCTAACGAATGGATAGTTATGTGGCTATCACCACTATTTTAGCATTCTTATGTGGCTAAAAAAGGACAGGTTACAGAAAATAAGCGACATAAGACTAACGGAATAAATCCCATTCAAATACATTGAAACTGTCCATAATTCTTACCCACCTACTACCCATTCGTGTGTACGGACAGACAGACACCTGGATGTCCAACGTGAAACCATAATACCCCGCCACTATCGTGTGTGTGTGTGTGTGTGTGTGTGTGTGTGTTTGTGTGTGTGTGTGTGTGTGTGTGTGTGTGTGTGTGTGTGTGTGTGTGGTGTGGTGGGGTGGGGGGGGGGGTGGTATAAAATGGAGCAATGAGAGACAGAAGCTCGATTTACAGTCCGGACGAAGCTGAGGTGTGGGGAATGGGGCAGGGAATCGCTTTCACATTCGCTGTTCGAACAGCCAACGTGAAAACACTATGTTCGCACAACCCAAAAGACGAAGGGCACTTCGCACCTACAGAAAATATTGTTTCTGCAATGAACGGTTTGGAGCAAAAGAAGGTAGGAAGTCTGTCATGCTTATCCCAAAACGGCAAAACTTAGCAATATGAATGTTGAGTACATCTGCAATAAACGTCTCACATTACGAAAACAAGCCTATTCAAATACCACCAAAAAATGAAAATTTTCAGATAAAAATTCTGGTATTTTTTTTTTCATATTTCTGCTCAAAACATAGATTGTGGGTACTCGTTAGAACCGCCTCGGTGAGGCGGTTCTAACAAGTACCCACAATCTATGTTTTTGAGCAGAAATAAGAACAATGGTGTATACCCCTATAAACCCCAGTTTTACTATATAGAAGTGGGGTTTAAGGGGGTCTAAACTATATAGGCATGTTTTCGAGATGATCAGTGTGTGTCTGACTGTAGGTTTAGTGCTGCCAAGTTCCTATTTGCAACACAATCATGAATATGATGATGCTGTCTAACAATAACAGCCTTACAAGCTTTGTCTGCTGGAATAAAAAGAAACCATCTCTTGAATTCTTGGATACCTTGCTTCATCTTGCAAAAAGAAATTTTGGTGGGCTGTGGAGTTTTGAATTAGAATGATTTTTTTTTTTTTTTTTTTTTTTTTAAGTTTTCCATATATTCTATAAGTTATCTCTCTCTCTCTCTCCCTCCCCCCACCCCGCCACCTTGCCCGTGTTGTATACATGTATAAAGTCATGATATTGTCAAACAACTTCAGAAACCAGTGCAGTTGGCCAGTTTTCACCAAATTTCACGTCCATCATCTTGGCCTTCCAGTAGCAGAAGTTACATTATGAAAACACGCCTATTCAAATATATAGAAAATTTCATCACAAAAAACTGAAAATTTTCCGATAAAAACTTCCGATATTTTTCAAATTTCTGCTCAAAACATAGATTGTGGGTACTCGTTAGAACCGCCTCGTCAAGGCGGTTCTAACGAGTACCCACAATCTATGTTTTTGAGCAGAAATAAGAAAAATAATGTATACCCCTGTAAACCCCAGTTTAGCATATAAAAGTGGGGTTTAAGGGGTCAAAATTATATAGGTATATTTTCGTGATGAGAATGTTTTGGGTTCAGGCTAAATAACGCTTTCATTGTTGATATTCCCAACTTCATATCCATGTTAAATTAAGTTGGCCAATGCACCAGAACCATGCGACAACTCTAGTCATCCTACAACAGTTACCCTCTACTACGCCAACCAACTGATCTGATCACAGGGGGCTTGCAACCATTTCTTTTAATAGTAAAGATTGGCTATATATCTTGTGTATCTTACAAAAGATATATAGCCAATCTTTACTATGAAAAGAAATGGTTACAAGCCCCTGTGGATCTGATCAGTAAATCGCAGTGCCCAAACAGGCTGTAGGAGTCAGATATTGTACTTCAGTTCATTGTATGAATGGAGTACAGGTGTCACTGTGTCATACTTTTAGAAATTTGGGTCACATTCCCATATAAATCCTGGTAAATTTCCTAAAATTTCGAACACTTTATTCCATACTCTTTTGGCTTAAATTTTGCTTTTTATGCAGCACTTTCTTTAAATATTTAGTGGAATGGCACTCAGGGTCTACACTGGTTGCATATGTCATTTTATCAGACGTTTTAGTGTTCGAATTTTTAGGATATTTACGTATACAGTTTCATGCCATCATATGATACACGGTCACTCCAAGATCACAGGTCACTGTGACTTCTGTGGGATAATGGGTCTATTCATATCTCATATCCCGATATGCTAAAGGGTTCCTATTTTGGACTTTAAAGGCTCCATCTTCCTTAACACTTGTCATGCTGAATAAATTAGGATGCCGCACCCACTTCCAGTTTTCAGTGAGTCAAATTACTTAATCCAGGTTGTTGATATAAATTCTGGTGCTTAAGGACAAACAGTGCAGATCCAGATCAGTTGGTTTCTTCAGAAGCCAACTGATCTGGATCTACACTGTCTGCAAAGGCAGGGTATATCTGGATTCAGCAGGACAAGGGTTAAAAATAGGCATTTAATTAGCCAAGAAAAGTTTAATAAATTGATACATGTATCAATACAATCATAAAATGTGGCACCTGACAGCCTGTAAAATTTCAGTTAGTCTCTTGTTATTGAAATGAAATGGATTTTTTTTTTATCGTATCTCTGAATCAATGTTGTCAACATTAATTCAGAGATAGGATAAAAAAATCATTTCACTTTTGAGCCAGTTCAGAAATGAGAGACTAACTGAAATTTTACAGGCTGTCAGCTGCTACATTTTATGAAGGAATTAAAACAAAATATGTTTATTAACCCTTGTTCTGCTGAATAAATTAAGATGCCATGCCCACTTCCAACTTACAGCCAATCAGATTACTTAATCCAGGTTGTTGATACAAAATCACATTCTAAATGACAAACAGTGCAGATCCAGATCAGCTCGCTTCTTCAGAAGCCAACCGATCTGGATCTACACTGTTTGCAAAGGCAAGGTTATATCCGGGTTAAGCAGGACAAGGGTTAAAAATTTCTTGGCTATAAAATGTCCATTTGTGAGGGATATGAAGTCTTTAACATTACCAATTCAGTTAAACCCGTTAGTGGCGGATTCAGGAGGTTTTCTGGGAAAGTTCGATTTAATCATATTCGCTCAAAGGACTATGCTTGCCAAGTAAAAGTATGGTTAGGTAAACGGACTATGCTCGACATGACCCCAGTGAGCTGACTTGGCCGTAAAACCTCAACACAAATAATTTAATCATATAATGGTACTTACTGTACGTATTTGGACAGACAGGCGTGAGCAAACAATCCTTTACTTCTCTCAGAATCAAATAATCCTGCGCAACACAACTATTTCTCAGATTCAAATAATAATGTGCAATGGCACAATCTCCCAGTTTCAAATAATCTTGTGCCAAAGTACATTCTCTGTTTCAAATGATCCTATGCTGAAGTACAATCTCTCAGTTTCCACTAATCCAGTGCACAGTCTCTTCAAGGCCTTTAATCCTTCGGCTCACAATGATTATGTAATAATTCATGTAAGTGCGGGCTGATCTCAGTATTTGCTGTCTACAGAAACATTCTACACTGGTGAAGCTTAACCATTGAAGAGGCTGAATAGAATCCCCACACTATAATTATTGAAAGAGTCTAATTTCAATTTTACGAACATACGGCTATGAGATTTAAATATACCTAAAGAAAAATGGTTGGACTATTTGCAAACAGTTGAGACCCTGATCAGATTAGTTGATTGTGTTGGGATTTAATGACATGTCAAGCCTTGTGGGTCATTTTGTGTTGTCTCCCAAAGAAAGGGAGAAAAGTGATAGAAGAGATAGCAGAGGAGATGAAAGAGAGGGAAGGGAAGAATGAGGAATAGGAATGAAAATAAAGAAACAAAAGAAATAAAAACATTACCCCTCTACCCTTACCTGCTACAAGTATAGCAGGCCTTGCCCAACTGTAAGCCAATCTCAGTTGGACGCCCCGGTGATGCAAGAGACCCTGATCAGATGCCACATTCAATGGCGTCTGAGCTGAGTCTGCACTGTTTGCCAATTACCCTTTTAGGGGTCTCCAGACTACAATGGGTTAAGAAAACCTACACTTTCAGGGGAGTTAACTGTCAAAATTCCTCCCTTCTGAAAACAGGTTTTCTCTGAAAGGAAAGAATTTGCTCCCCTTTTGAGCAAATTCTTTCCTTTTAGAGAAGACCCCTTTTCAGGACAGGGGGTGGTGTGCAGGAAAGCGAACAGGATGTCATGTTATACCCCTGTAATTATTTTATGGTGTATTAATGGGATGGATTCAATTAAAACAATAAGATTGGTACATGTATGTGGTGTTTAAAATAGAATAAAAATGAACATATACATTAACATACTGATTACTGAACATAAGAGCTAAATCATTCAAACAAAAAGAAGCTTAACACGTATGAACAAGAGCTAATTTCAGCCTGTGCATCTGTAGTCTGATCAGTTTCTTCAGTTCTGACATAGGTCTAGATAAGAGTTGGTATCAGGTAAATATTTTCCTTATTTCTCTACAAAAACATATGTTGTGGGTACTCATTAGAAGCGCCTTGGCAAGGCGCTTCTAATGAGTACCCACAACATACGCTTTCATTGAGAAATAAGAAAAATATTAATACTTTTGGACTGAAAACATCTTATCAAGAGCTATGGTTCTGATTTACATAATTTGGGATATATAGAGTCTATATACTTTTGAAGCATTACTGCACCTATCAATGTCTTCCTGTAGAGGTGGAGCAGCTGGGTGACCTGCTTGGAATGAGAATTTTTCTAGTTCTTGAACTTGCTTCATTAGCATTACTTCAAAGTGCAGTCCTTCATTTTGGTGCTTTTTATGGAGAGCTTCTGCATAAGGAGAGAGCATCCCTAAGAAGGTTAAAATTCGCACTACTAAGACAAAATTGCTTCGAGCTGGTCTATCTTGCATAACTTGCTCCTGGCTGGTAATGGTTGAATACAATCAACTGCAGTATTGATAAAAAGAATGGATGAAAGAACCAGACTGGAGAGAAGAATAATCCCCACATCTGAGAATTAGACTGACCATGCCTTTACCAGAGTGATAAAATTAGACAATTCACATTTATAACAAAATATTAGAAAACATTATGACAATAAAAACCAATATTTTATCTCTTTTTTTTTTTTTTTTCAGCCCTCTTGTGGGGATCTTAGATACTGGTTCACGCTTCCAGGGTGAGGCATTATAACTTTCATAAGTATTTAATTTTCCTGGGTTTCTCTCCCCCATTCCCTCTACAGGAAAACACTGATAGAAGTCTTGTGGCTGTGTCAGACTGCCGATGCAAAGGATGATTGGATTCTTTGCTTTTTGTCAACACATTAACCCTTAAAGCGCCAAGAAAACCTGCATCTGAAAATGTCGTCTGTTTATGTCATCTGCTGAATATTCTTGCAAACTTTTCAAACCTATTTTTGCATACAGGCAAACAGTGTGGACCAATATCAGACTGCTTGCAGAAATGACTTTTAAAGTAACCGGCAGAAGACAAAGCAGACGACAATAGCTGTGACTGGCGCTTTAAGGGTTAACCCATTTAAGCCTAGTGTCCCATAAAAGGGACATTTGCAAACAGTGTAGACCCATATCAGACGCCGCATAATATGGCGTCTGATCAGGGACTACACTGTTTGCATATTGTTCAGAAATTCCTACAAAATATGGTAATAATAAAAACTAACCAGACACCCCCTATATAGGAAATGAACCTGTCCAAAGAGTTGAGGTATAAATGGATTAAGGGCAACGGATACACTTTCAATAATTATCAAAACTGATTTGCCCCTTTCTGAAAAGGAGTCTGCACTAAAAGGGAATTATTTTCTTTCCTTTTAGGTTAGACCCCTTTCAGAAGGGAAGCAAAGCAATTTTGACCGAGCTGACTCCTCTACATATGTACAGTATCTAATTCCCTTAAAAACTTATATGCAACAATATATAAGGCGAGAAATATATTTTTATAAACTTTTTTTTGTATAACTGTATCCAACCTACCGGTATTTACCACAAATAAACCTATAAGTGCACAGTCAAGCAATTCCTTAGTCTTCAGATTACAGCCAGTGTACTTTTTGTCTACTTCTTTATAATGTCATGTGTTATGGGTACTCATTTGAATTGCTTTGGCATAAGTTATGGGTACCCATTTGAATTGCATTGACATGTCAATGCAATTCAAGTGAGTATGTCAATGCAATTCAAGTGAGTACCCATAACATATGCTTTTATAAAAAAAAAATCAGAAAAAAAAATCACATTAACATCATCAAATAAGTCCTTTGCTGATCTTTTTTTAAAATGTACCCCCAATAGGTAGATACATATTTTAACCAGAAGTTTTCCCAGTAATTTTGAAAAAACCTAGCTGCATAGTGTGGTAATTAGGTCGAATACCATATTAAAGTATAATGAATACATATTTTCTATATATATAAAATCAGATCTATCAATCCCTAACCCTTGCCCTGCTGAATAAATTAAGATGCCACACCCACTTCTAATTTTCAGCCAATCAAATTACTTAATCTAGGTTGTTGATACAAATTCACATACATAACCCATTTATGCCTAACGTCCCATAAATGGGACATTGGCTAACAGAGCAGACCCAGAACAGAGGCTGCAGAATATGACAGTGTGCATTAAATACAGGAATTTCTATAAAACAGGGTAATAATAAAATTAACCAGACACCTCTTGTACTGGAAATGGACCAGTCCAAAGAGTTACTATAGAAGAGTCCACTTGGCATAAATGGGTTAATGACAGTGGAGGTCAAGAAAAAATCTCGATCCACACTCTTTGCAAAGGCAGAGCATATCTGGGTTCAGCAAGACCAGGATTAAAGTGCCATTCAAAACTGTAGCACAAAACAGTCTCATTTTTTAAAAACATTTTGCCAAGTAAATAAGGCTTGACACTTCATGTGAATCATGTGAAGAAAAAGTTCATGATTGTCTGGCATTAGTAACCCTTTCATTCCTGAGTTTCTGAAGCGGACTCATTCTTGAATTTGGACATGTCCACTAATGCAAAAAGGGGTTTCAGTCTAGAATCCAAAACAGAAGGGCAAAGAGTGTAGATACTGATGAGATGGCTCATTATGAGCTGGATCTACACTGTTTGCAAGGTATCGGTTTTGGTCTGCCTAGATGAAAGGGTGAAACATTCTATCACACCATACCATTTCTGAAAGAAAGAGATCACTAATTCTATCACAACATATTCTATCAGGGAGCAGGTCACGTTTCATGGATTAGGCAATATATTTTTTATTTCCTTTGTGATTATTAAGCTCATTCAAGCTACTTTGAAAATCAAATGCCACTTAAGCTGGTGCCAGGGGCGAATACAGACTCGCAAACCTACATTGTTGTATATGAAGATATTCCAATATTCGTTCTTTTGTGTATTCTTTGCTTCCAAAGGCAACCTTTTAGATTTTTATATTGAAACAAGAGGCCCACGGGCCACGGTTCGCTCACCTGAGTGACATAGCCACTGCAGGCATGCAGATGTTATGCAACATTTTTCCAATCCTATCATCGCAACTAATGAAAATATCATTATTTGAGCAGTTCTTAGTTTTGAAGAAGAATATATGGGCCTGACAGTCTATGGAGCATGATCATTTGAATAAACTATCAATCACATTTCAACAGAAGGATCAACGTGAAATTTGGTGGAAATTGGCTAAGTGGTTTCTGAAGAATCATAATTTTATACATGTAAACAGCACAGTGGCAGGAAAATATAATAAATACAAGAATATCGGTGAAACCGATTGATGCTCCCCGAACATGCAATAGTCGGAACAGGAAACATTATCCTAGATAAAGAGCGGTATACTGTGTATACTCACTGTACTTCAAAATGGAGTATCACAAAACCTGTTGGTGGACAGATAAGCTTGCCTGAAGGCACTGTCATACAAACATCAGCAACATAAAAGTTGGAATAAATGAAAGGAATAAATCTAGGCACTAGAGCAAAAACAAAGTTTTTCTAAAAATAGCCACAGTGACCTTGACCTTGAGCCCAGGACCCTGAATGTCAAACATGCTCAAGATATTATCATACCCAACATTTGTTTGAAGTTATATCAAAATCCATCAATAAATGTAGGCACTAGAGTGTTGACAAATTCTTTTCTAAAAATAGCCAGTGACCTTACACTGCAGCTTTAAACAAAGTAGCATGACTCTGTGACAAATCATCTAACCAGAAAGATTGAACAATATGCGCATCCCCTATTGCTGCTTAAGATTCCATTAAAATTTCGTTGAATTTCTGCCAGTATTTGCTAAGAATTTGCGTGGACACGAACAGTACCCTATATATTCATGCAGAACTCATCAAAGGGCAATAACTCTTGGAAAAATCATCGAACCAGAACACGCAGGTGAATGTCGAACATGCTCAAGATATTTAAAAGCTGCAGTGACCTTGACATTGAGCCCAGGACACTGGAAATTGAAATTGCTTGAGATGTTATCATACTCAACATTTTTGTGAAATTATATTAAAATCCATCAATAAATCTAGGCACTAGAGCAAAAACAAAGTTTTTCTAAAAATAGCCACAGTGACCTTGACCTTGAGCCCAGGACCCTGAATGTCAAACATGCTCAAGATATTATCATACCCAACATTTGTTTGAAGTTATATCAAAATCCATCAATAAATGTAGGCACTAGAGTGTTGACAAATTCTTTTCTAAAAATAGCCAGTGACCTTACACTGCAGCTTTAAACAAAGTAGCATGACTCTGTGACAAATCATCTAACCAGAAAGATTGAACAATATGCGCATCCCCTATTGCTGCTTAAGATTCCATTAAAATTTCGTTGAATTTCTGCCAGTATTTGCTAAGAATTTGCGTGGACACGAACAGTACCCTATATATTCATGCAGAACTCATCAAAGGGCAATAACTCTTGGAAAAATCATCGAACCAGAACACGCAGGTGAATGTCGAACATGCTCAAGATATTTAAAAGCTGCAGTGACCTTGACATTGAGCCCAGGACAATGGAAATTGAAATTGCTTGAGATGTTATCATACTCAACATTTTTGTGAAATTATATTAAAATCCATCAATAAATCTAGGCACTAGAGCAAAAACAAAGTTTTTCTAAAAATAGCCACAGTGACCTTGACCTTGAGCCCAGGACCCTGAATGTCAAACATGCTCAAGATATTATCATACCCAACATTTGTTTGAAGTTATATCAAAATCCATCAATAAATGTAGGCACTAGAGTGTTGACAAATTCTTTTCTAAAAATAGCCAGTGACCTTACACTGCAGCTTTAAACAAAGTAGCATGACTCTGTGACAAATCATCTAACCAGAAAGATTGAACAATATGCGCATCCCCTATTGCTGCTTAAGATTCCATTAAAATTTCGTTGAATTTCTGCCAGTATTTGCTAAGAATTTGCGTGGACACGAACAGTACCCTATATATTCACGAACAGTACCCTATATATTCATGCAGAACTCATCAAAGGGCAATAACTCTTGGAAAAATCATCGAACCAGAACACGCAGGTGAATGTCGAACATGCTCAAGATATTTAAAAGCTGCAGTGACCTTGACATTGAGCCCAGGACACTGGAAATTGAAATTGCTTGAGATGTTATCATACTCAACATTTTTGTGAAATTATATTAAAATCCATCAATAAATCTAGGCACTAGAGCAAAAACAAAGTTTTTTCTAAAAATAGCCACAGTGACCTTGACCTTGAGCCCAGGACCCTGAATGTCAAACATGCTCAAGATATTATCATACCCAACATTTGTTTGAAGTTATATCAAAATCCATCAATAAATGTAGGCACTAGAGTGTTGACAAATTCTTTTCTAAAAATAGCCAGTGACCTTACACTGCAGCTTTAAACAAAGTAGCATGACTCTGTGACAAATCATCTAACCAGAAAGATTGAACAATATGCGCATCCCCTATTGCTGCTTAAGATTCCATTAAAATTTCGTTGAATTTCTGCCAGTATTTGCTAAGAATTTGCGTGGACACGAACAGTACCCTATATATTCATGCAGAACTCATCAAAGGGCAATAACTCTTGGAAAAATCATCGAACCAGAACATGCAGGTGATATGCACATCCACCTTCCATACTTAATATTCCCATGAAGTTTCAATGAAATCCGACTAGTAGTTTCCGAGAATTCGCGTGGACACGAACAGTACCCTATATATTCATGCAGAACTCATCAAAGGGCAATAACTCTTGGAAAAATCATCGAACCAGAACACGCAGGTGATATGCGCATCCACCTTTGATACTTAATATTCCCATGAAGTTTCATTGAAATCCGACAAGCAGTTTCCGAGAATTTGCGTGGACACGAACAGTACCCTATATATTCATGCAGAACTCATCAAAGGGCAATAACTCTTGGAAAAATCATAGAACCAGAACACGCAGGTGATATGCACATCCACCTTCCATACTTAATATTCCCATGAAGTTTCAATGAAATCCGACAAGCAGTTTCCGAGAATTTGCGTGGACACGAACAGTACCCTATATATTCATGCAGAACTCATCAAAGGGCAATAACTCTTGGAAAAATCATCGAACCAGAACACGCAGGTGATATGCACATCCACCTTCCATACTTAATATTCCCATGAAGTTTCAATGAAATCCGACTAGTAGTTTCCGAGAATTAGCGTGGACACGAACAGTACCCTATATATTCATGCAGAACTCATCAAAGGGCAATAACTCTTGGAAAAATCATCGAACCAGAACACGCAGGTGATATGCGCATCCACCTTTGATACTTAATATTCCCATGAAGTTTCATTGAAATCCGACAAGCAGTTTCCGAGAATTTGCGTGGACAAGAGCGGGACGGACGCACGGACGCACGGACGCACGGACGAAGCGGCGACTATATGCTCCCCCGAAATTCTTCGGGGAGCATAATAAACCAGATGATGGCCATCTTAGATTTCCAAACAGAACTATTTTAACTACTGTTGATCTACAAGTCACTTCCATACTTTCAATATAAATGTATATGGCCCATACAAATGGGGAAGCAAATTTGACCTTGGAGACAAAAAAGGTCAAATGTCAACATAGAACCATCATTTTAGCAATTTTGGTAGATCTCCTGTCCCCCATAATTTGTGCAAAGATTAGGGCCCAGGGCTTATTTGGTTATGGAGAAGAAGATTTTTAAAGGTTTTTACCATATATGGGCATGGCAGCCATTTTGATCAATGGACCATGCCCATTTTAGCAATCTTCCATTCTCCTGCCCAAGGAGGCTCCGCATGAAATTTGAGCAACACTGGCCCGGAGGCTTCAGAGGAAAAGCAATTTGAAATTATCAACATTTTTTCCATACAAATGTATGGGGCCCATACAAATGCATACAGAAGAAAACTTGACCTCGCCGTGTAAAGGTTAAATGTCAATTTATAACAATTATTTTAGCAACTTTGGTAGACCGCCCATTCCAGATGATATATGCAAAGATTCAGCCACAAGCCATCCTCGGTTTTGGAAAATAAGATTTTTAAATGTTTTTTCCCATACAAATGCATAGGGAAGCAAACGACCTTGCCATAAAAAGGTCAAATGTCAATGTACGACCATTATTTTAGCAACTTTGGTAGACCCCCTGTCCCCGATGATTTATGCAAACATTCAGCCCCAAAGCATCCTCGGTTCTAGAGAAGAAGATTTTTAAAGATTTTTACCATATATGGGCATGGCGGCCATCTTGGTCAACCAACCGTGACCATTTTAGCAATCTTTTGTTCCCCCTATCTAAGGAGGCTCCATATGAAATTTGAGCAAAATTGGCCCAGAGGCTCCAGAGGAGAAGTTGTTTGAAATTCTGAACATTTTTCCCATACAAATGCACAAGGAAGCAAATTGACCTTACCGTAAAAAGGTCAGATGTCAATGTCCGACCATTATTTATGCAATTTTGGTAATCCTCCCGTTCCCGATGATATATGCAAAGATTCAGCCATAAGGCACACTCGGTTTTGGAGAAGAAGATTTTTAAAGGTTTTTCCCATACAAATGCATAGGGAAGTAAACTTGACCTTGACCTAAAAAGGTCAAACGTCAATGTACGATAATTCTTTTAGCAATTTTGGTAGATCACCCATCCCCGATGATTCCTGCAAAGGTTCAGCCCCACGACATTCTCGGTTCTGGAGAAGAAGATTTTTAAAGGTTTTTACCATATATGGGCATGGCGGCCATCTTGGTCAATGGACCGCAACCATTTTAGTAATTTTTCGTTCCCCTACCCTAAGGAGGCTCCATATGAAATTTGAGCAAAATTGGCTGAGCGGCTTCAGAGGAGAAGTCGTTTGAAAATGTTAACAGATGGATGGACAACGGTCGAAAAGTGATCACAATAGCTCATCCTGAGCAGAGCTCAGGTGAGCTAAAAATATGTCATGAGGTTATGTCAAATATTTAGAATGTATACATTATACTTTTTAGCCACAACTCTTGATCAGCCAGTTTTATACAGTCAACTCTTGTTATCTCTAGGTCTCAGGGACTCACTGAAATACTTCGAGATATCCGCCCCTCGACACATCAGATTTGCAGAATTGAGGAAAAAATAAATCAAACAACCACATGTTAACAATGAATATGTAATTTGACTCCTGAAGTTAGTTTGTTTGTGTTGAGGTTTTACGGCCCAGTCAACCCAATGGGGTCATGTCAAGCGCGGTCAGTTTACCTAACCACACGTTTACTGGGCAGGCTTAGTCCTCTAAGCGGTTAACCAGTATTGTGCACATTCTTTCGCCAGAAACTGACAACTGCCCTTCTTGAATCAGCGGAAGGGAGAGAATGACCGTAGAAAATATTTCATGATCAATCTCCACGAAAGAATGTTGCCGACCTCGGCGGGGGTTGAACCCGCGACCTCCTGGTCTCCAGTCAGACGGCGCATCCAACTGAGCCACCGAGGCCGGCAACCTGAAGTTAGAGATATAGTGAAAATATTGTGGAAAAGAGGAGAAACTGCTCCTTAGGAGCAATTTCTCCTCTTTTCCACAATATTTTGTAACCAGATGTTAGATTTCCATGTTCAAAAGGGACTAGATTTTTACTTCGAGATAAGCGGTTATTCGAGATAAAAAGTGTACTGTACAAAAAATATATTTTCCTCAGTCTTCCATATAAAACTTCTGTTGTGGAGTACCCACAAAACAGTTGTTTTTTTTTTTTTTGTTTTTTTGTTTTTGCATGTAGAAATAGGAAAAATATTTATCATCATACCCTCTAAACTAGAGGTATGTAACCCATGATATTTTTCCCATATAAAAAATGGTGGTAAGGAAAATTTTGGTTATTTACAGTAATAAGAATAGTTTATACAGTAAAAAAGGTTCTAATGAGTATCCACAACGTATGTTTTCATACAGAAATAAGAAAAATATTATCCGATAAACCTGCTCAGCTAGAGCTACACCATAATCGCAAAAATCATCAACAATCTGAATGTATTGTCTCAAGTTTAATGAAAGCTGTTGCTGTGAGTTAGATTTTTTTTTTGTCCTGAAACTGATAAAAAAATAATTTAGTATATTATCACATATTCATATTTGGCATGATAACCCATCCTTTGTATGCGACAATATGCTCCCAACATCTTGGTTACAATGTCGCGGATACAGCTAACCAAGTTTATAACTGGAAATAATATATTTAACTGAAAGCTCTTATCTGACTGCCTAGTCTGATAACTGGAAGCAGTGTATTTAGGATAGGGATTATCAGCCCGCTCCTGATGTTATGAAGATGTTGTCAACAACAGATGTGATACTACATGGTTTTGACTGTGCTTGAATCATCATCTATTTTATCGTAATTCTTTGACGATTTTGGACTTCAAATACAGTAAGAAGCAGATTTGATTATGAGAATATGTGATAAACAGTATTATGACATGCATCACGAAAACATACCTATATAATGTTGACCCCCTTAAACCCCACTTTTGTATAGTAAAATTGGGGTTTAAAGGGGTATACATTATTTTTCTTATTTCTACTCAAAAACATAGATTGTGGGTACTTGTTAGAACCCCCTCAGCGAGGCAGTTCTAACGAGTACCCTCAATCTATGTTTTGAGTAGAAATATGAAAAATATCAGAATTTTTTATCTGAAAAATTTTCATTTTTTGGTGGTAAAATTTTCAGTATATTGGAATAGGCATGTTTTCGTAATGGTGTTTTGGTTATAGTCCTCTGTATTATCCCTCAACCATTATCTGACAATAATGTCTAGGACTGACATATTGAGTAATAACCAAAGCATCACATGGTAATCTCTAATTATCACTGATAAACTGAAGTAAACAATGCAAACAAGACACACAAAAAAACAAAACAAAATAAACCACCAAAAGAAACCCCACAAGAACAGATATAACATGCTAAGCCAATCCTAAGAATGTATAAATTTAATCTGTTAGAATTAAAAATAAAAGACCAATGCTCATTGCAGCATCCTTTTAAAATACTGATTAAGGATATGAAATTATTGAAAAATAGGGAATTATTTTAATGCTTAGCACTCTGGATAAAGTTGTCAGCTGATGATATTTTGATTTTTTTTTCTTATTTTGCCCAGAAAACAGGTTTTGATATTTCATACAAATTGTCTCCAAATGTTTGCTGAAAATTTTACTCAAAGTGCTAAGCATTAAGTATACAAAGTTATTGAAAAATAAGGAACTGTTTAAAAATACGTCATACAAAACTGATAAAAACAGAAAAAGGCAATGAATTATTTCCAAAAATATACAACAAGAGGGCCAATGTGGCCTTAATCGCTCATTTGTGTTTTACTGTCTAATGATTTCTTCTAGGCTGAAGCAGGGGCTGTGGCAAGGCTGGCCCCATTTAAATCATCATCTGTTACAGTTTTTATCTAGACTTTTGAGTTGATACCAAATATGGCAATTTCTGAAGCTATGATCCCATTACATGTCTTTCTAAACTAGTGGAAGTGGGAGAATGACCACAGAAATATGGGGTACCTTTACCCCATTGTAGTCTGGACACCCCTAAAAGGGTAATTGGCAAACAATGCAGACCCATATCAGACGATGCAGAATGCGGTGTCTGATCAGGGTCTCTATTGTTTGCAAACAGTTTATCCATTTTTCTCTAGGAATATCTAAATCTTATAGCTGGATGTACTTAAAATTGAATTTGGAATCCTCCAATATTTTGTGTGTGAGAATCTATTCAGTCTACAATGGGTTAACACAGTTTATAAAATATAGCTAAGCCAAATATTTGGAATATTCATGCAGACAGACAAACAAGACAGGATACATGTACAAATGGCAAAACTTGCTCCTGTGTGTGTGTGTGTGTGTGTGTGTGTCTTTATTTAAGGGATTATGGAAGGTGGCACATAAATGGCTGAGAATCACTCTTCGTATAATTCACATAATGTCATCACAGTCTGGTAAGTATGGTAAAAATAAAACATTGTAATAACAGGTCAAAAATGTAAAATATAACATGGCTATCACCTGACCGTGTTTTTGGAATGTTTAAACTTTACCACTCTCTGGGCCAATTCAGCAGATGACAAGCTGGTGATAATTTACTTATTTTTTTTCCTAGAAAATAGGATTTGACATTTCACATACACACACCCCAACAAACATACAGTTTGTTGGTGGTATGAGTCAGCTTACTTCCTTCTGGATCTCTTTTATACAGATGTTATAAACCCTATGTTCTGTTTTTGCTTTTCTCTGCAAAGATTTATAGATATAAAATCCAATTTTAACTAAAATGGACTTGTTTAAATTTAAGTAGGGTTAGCGAATGTTGGTGTTAAATATGGTATCAGAAAATTATAAGCAAATATTACATTACATGGAGGTATTTTAGTTAGTCCTTAAGAGACAATTTGCATTAAATATCAAAGCTTATTTTCCGGGGCAAAAAAAAAAGAATAAGAAAATTATTTCAAAATATCGTCTGCTGATTTTTTTCCCCAGCATACAGTATGTTAAACAGTAACTTTATTACTACTTTTTTTTAAATCTATTAACGCCTAAAAAAGTGAAAACTGAGGTACTAATTTTCAATTAATGAGGCCAAAGAAAAAAGTAAAATTTAAAGTATTATTTTCAGTTAGAAATGCCAATAAAAGTCCAGATGTTCCGTTTCATCTGGAAATGATGGCAAGTTATCTATCTATAATTACCTATATAAAAAGTGATCCTGGTGACTGAAAACACTTGCTTCTTTACTGATATACAGTGCTACCGCTCTTTAACAGCCACCTTTGAGATGGTACAAAACTGGATTATGTGGAGAGGTGGCTGTTTGCTGGTTTGTTTGGAGTTTAACCTATTTACATGTATGTCCAGTGGACTCTTCCACCATAACTATTTGGACCAGTCTATTTCCAGTAGCAGGGACATCTGATTAGTTTTTATTATAACTATATTTGATAGAAATTCCTGTTGTTAATGCAAACATTGTAGACTCTGATGAGATGCCCCATTCTGCAGCATCTGATCTGGGTCTACACTGTTTTTTAATCACCCTTTTAGAGATTTCCAGACTTAAATTGGTTAACAGCCTGGTCAACACTGTTATGGTCATGTCAAGTTGGTCAGTTTACCTAACTATACTTTTCCTAGGCAGGCTTGGTCCTCTAAACAGTTAACCAGTACTTTGTGCACATTTTTTCTCCAGAAACTGACAATTGCTCTTCTTGAATCAGCGGACTGGAATGAATGACCATAGAAAATATATCATGATCAATCTCCAAGAAAGAATTTTGTCAGCTCCATCAGGGATCCTGTGACTTTCTGATAATTAGTCAGACCTGCATCAGACTGAGCCACAGAGGCTGGAGAGGTGGCTGGTGTGGAGAGATGATATATTGGCCACGCAAAAATGTGTCTTCGGGCATATGCGGACAGCAAAGGCCCCGATCAGCCTACACATCCATGCAGTCTGATCAGGGCCTTCACTGTCTGCTAACAGATTCATTGAATACTATAGAATGTATCAATGGAACGCAAAAGCCCGAATGAGACTTCACCCATGTGTGATATGAATCTGAAGCATTTTGCACATGCTTGAAGACACATATTTTGCTTGGCGTGGCCAATATAGTAATACATCATTTTAGGAGATCAGAAAAGTGGCTGTTATAAGGTGACGGCTGTTGTTCAAAGGTGACTGTAAATGGAGGTTCAATTGTATATATGAAAAAAGTGTATGTTGACCATATATATCACAGTAAAGTGAACGCATATACTGCTAAGGAAAAAAACTCTGACATGGAACAATTTGTCTCCCTTCTAAATAGGTGCTTTTCTTGAAAGAATTTGTTGCCTCCTTTTAAGAGTAGTCCCATTTTTGAAATTTTGCCTCCCTTCTGATTGGAAGCTACTCTTGAAAGGAAGAATTTGCTTTGGGAGCAAACTCTTTCCTTTAAGAGTAATCCCCATTTCTGAAAGGTCTCTAATATTCCGAGCTCAATTCTTTTCATTTCTAATACTAGACAGGATTTTTTTTTTTTTTTTTTTAATACAAGGAAGGCAAATTATATTCTTTTTCTGATGTTAGAGAGATAATAGATGTCTCCCTTTGCTAAATGGAGGAAATTATCAATATGATGTAAAAGCGCACAACCTAATTGTCTAAAAAGAAAGAAAGAAACTAAATGCTGAACTCTGATCATTGTTACAGCAATTCTCCATGGGAGATAACTGGCTGGGGACCCTCATTAAGGTGACTTAATACACTTAGCAAATTTTCTGCCATTTTCATAAGGGAGACAACTTTTTGACTTCTTGTTTCACAAGGGGGACAACTTTTTGACTCCTTGTTTCATAAGGGAGACAACTTTTTGACTTCTTGCTTCATAAGGGAGACAACTTTTTGACTTCTTGTTTGAGTTCTTGTTTGTAAGGGAGTCAACTTTTTGACTTCTTGTTTGAGTTCTTGTTTGTAAGGGAGTCAACTTTTTGACTTCTTGTTTGAGTTCTTGTTTGTGAGGGAGACAACTTTTTGACTTCTTGCTTGTTTACCTGCAAACCAATTCCCTACCGAAAAGGGATCTACTCTAAAAGGAAAGAATTTGCTCCCACGGGGAGCAAATTCTTTCCTTCTAGAGTATACACCTTTTCAGAAATGAGGTAAAAAATGACAGAGTTGTCTCCCCTGAAAAAATATCCATATCTCTTTAACTATGATACAATATCCAACAAAAGCAATCACAAAACCAGCTGCATATTCACAATAAATCTATAAACAAAGGAACATATTACAGGATAATTCCATAGACTCCCAACAGATATACGGTGAACCCCCGTTACAATAACAGCATTTGTTCACGAAGACATTGCCATTAAAATGAATCTGCTGTTGTACAGAATACTTAATGAACAGACTAATATGTAAGCAAGGTCTTTTTTTGTTTTTATTTCCTCATATAATATATGTTTTGATATTTGTTAGAATTGACTCACTGAGGCAATTCTAACAAATATCCAAAACATATGTTTCTTTAAAGTATTAAATACAATATTCTTGCATAATTTGTTACCAATTGTTACCTCTTAGTGAAATTTTCGTGATAGTCAAACTGTCATTATAATGAGTTTTGTCATGGTATCGAGTGGCGGTATAAAGAGGGTTGTCTGTATCCATGTATCCAAATCTGGTCCAGATTACAGTTTACTGGATACACTTGGTAGGTTTCTGCCATTTTTTGTCAAAGCAGGACAAATTTTGTGAATTTCACTTCTGGAAAGAGTCCACTCTAAAAGGAGGAAATGCTTTTCTTTTAGAGTAGAAGCCTTTCCAAAAGGGCACAGAAAATAATTGTGACAGACTTGCCTTCCCTATGAGAATATATATTGTTTGTTTGTGTTGAGGTTTTACAGCCCAATCAACCCAGTGGGTCAGTTTACCTGACCACACTTTTACTCGGCAGGCTCAGTCCTCTAAGCGGTTAATCAGTATTTAGCACATTTGCCAGTAACTGACCACTGCCCTTCTTGATTCAGCAGAAGGGAGAGAATGACTGTAGAAAATATTTCATGATCAAATCTCTATGAAAGAATGTTGCCCACCCAGTGGGGGGTCGAACCCACAACCTCCTGATCACCAGTCCTGAGCCTATCTATATTATAAAATTGTGGGTCACTTCTAGAAGTTGGAAGTCTGATGATATTTAAATAAAAAAAATAAATGTCACATGCAGTAATAGTTGAAAATAAAATAATTTGTTACTGTGCCATGTACAGTAAAACTTCAATGACTCGAAAACTGACGGCTTGTTTATGAGTCTGTGGGAAATTCTTCTGACAGCTCAAGAAAGCAAATATTCAAGAATAATTCAAGGAAATTTTTTTTTTTTTTATCATGAAAATGTATGTTGTGTTGACTCGTAAAAATCTCTTCATCAAGGTAAATGTAACTTGAGTATGCTCATTCTTTAGCATTCTTTATAAATCTATAGCAGGCCATTATCGGTCCGTCAGCTACGCTGACGGACCGATAACGGCCCGCTATAGATTTATTAAGAATGCTTACTGGGATTTTATAGAAGATCGAAAAGACATCCCTCAATTATCTCCATTTACCTCCTGATCTAGTGCTATAATTAACCCTCAGTGGCTAAAATTACTCATATCTAGAAGAAATTTCTATGGTCCCACAGATCTTTGAATCATTGAAATTCGACTGTATCTATTAAATTGTCATGGCAATAACACATAGCCAAGTCAAGTGAAAATGTGTACTTGAGCACATGTCAGATGTGCTGATCATATTGCGCATCCATAAAAATCAGTTAACCTACTCATACTTTTCCAGGGCAGGCTTAGTCCTCTAAATGGTTAACCAGGGCCAAGTTGTTCAAAACTTAACAAAGTTGTTAGCTAACATAATGTTAAAATTTTTATCTTGAAATATGGTAAATACATTGATATTCTTTGCTGAAAAAATGTGAGTAGCTTTTGTTTTGCAAAAGCTACTTACATATTTGCAGCGAAGCAAAAATATCAATGTATTTGAAAATACTTATAAAGCACAGGCACTCGTTTCATAATAATATGAACCCTCACCCTCGTTATGAAACGAGTACCTGTGCTATAAAGGTACAGCAGTTAACGAGCTTGTCATTAATGAGCATGTTAAGTTAACAACGCTTTGAATAACTGGGCCCAGTACTTTGTGCACATAATTTAGCAAGTAACTGACAACTGCTCTTCTAGAATTAGAATGAGGACTGTAGAAAATATTTCATGGACAATCTCTACAAAAAATATGATGCCTAGCTTGGTTTCAAGCTTGCAACCCCTGGATCTGCAGCCAAACATATACACAGTCTTATCAGAGCCTTTATTGTCCATTGGTAAAATTCTACAGAAGTCAATTCTTCCATAAACAGGCTCTAGTCAGACTTTGTGCTTGAGTTGCTAGTCTGAGACTTTGCTGTCTTCAAATTAGATCTTAATCTTTCTCCAAAATTAGTTTATCCAGTACTCCAAACCGTTCTCAAAATTTGTTTACATTAGATCTCAAATTTCACCAAGCACTGGGTTGTTAGTTTATACACAGCTAAATGATAGATATAACAAGCTAAATGCAACAGGAAAATAGTTGTTTTTTTCTTCTTTTTAAGCATGTTCCCAGACAAACTTGTACATTGCAATACATGTTTAGATAAACCTGATAAAATCAAAGTTAATGGATTTTACAGCTTCCTCAAACTTTTCCTAAAATGGCAGGGAAGGTTATATGGGTGCAATATTCAAAGACACTGTTTTCACTTGGCATTACCATATGTAATAATAATAATTAAAAATAAAACGACTTTTGTCACTGAGTCATATATGTACAATCTTAAGTAATAAAAGTTAAAAATAAAATAAAACTAATTTTGTCATCCAGCCATATATTTACAATCTTGTCATGATCTTTCCATTAATAACATATGTACCCTAAATATTTGGACACCTTAATATATGTCTTAAAATATATCTACAATCTTGTCATGATCATTTGGACACCTTAATTCCTTACATATATGTCTTAAAATTTGAAAAAGCCCATTATACTGTCTGATGATGTGTGTAAAAACTGGATGAGTGTCAGAGTGTAGACCCAGATCAGATGCCGCAGAATGCGGCATCTGATTGGGGTCTGCACTAGTTGCTCAGGTCTGTCTGTCCTAATATTTAGGGAATGGTAGTTGTCTTGTCTTGAATATATTTTAAAAACCCAGACATAAATGGAAAGTTTTTCAGAATGTACATAATTCTGTACCTGTAAGCTTTAGCATGGTATAGGCAAAAATTAGCAAATGTTTGAAAATATTTTTTTTCTTTTTTTTTTTCCTGTATAATATGACCTGAAATCTCATCCACACTGTCACATAATACTTCTGTAATGACCCTCAGCATTGGGACAGATAGACTTGTGCAAACAGTGCAGACTAAGATCAGACACCTCTGAATTCAGTATCTGATCAGTCTACACAGTTTGCCATTCATCCAGCAATATTTTAAACACATCAACAGATAGTAGAATGGATTCATTCAAACTTTAAGATAGTAAGGCAAGCAGTTGTGGTGTCCCAATATTTAGGGTAAATACACTTTAAAATTGGACTGCATTATGATGATGATGCAGGTATTCATCAGAAGTGCCTCACTGTGGCACTCCTAATGAGTACCCACAACATATGTTTATGTGGAGAAATAAGAAAAATATTTTACATCTGCATACCACTGTTATCAAGAACCATCCATGGAATAAACACCATGGAGATATATATATATATACATATATATATGGGGTACAGCATTAGAAAACGTACCTACTGACGTGTAGTCAACAAGGACTCAAATCAGCCTCTGCATCTACACAGTCTGATCAGAGTCTGACTTTGCAGCTCATATCTGCAATACAACTATGGAATCAATCAACCATAAACATTCCCGAGTTACACAAAATTCCTGGGCTCAGATGTTCAAAACTAACAATATCATTAGTTAACGTATCATTACAAGATGGCATATACACTAATATTTTTGTTGAAAAAAATTGCAAAAGCTACTCACATTTTTCAGCAAAAATACCTGTGTATAAGATATTCTACTTACTAGAACAGATAACATTTTGACCACTAACAAGCTCTTTAAGCTTACAATGCTTTGAACAACTGGGCCCTGCAAAGTTATCTTCACAATAAACTACAATAATCACAACTCCTCATTTTTACACACATTCTGTGCAATTTGACTGGTTGAAGGAAATATTTACACTTCAATAAACTTGGATCTATTTTCTTACCTCTGTCTCTAAAGATTGACATTTTTACAACATTTTCATGACAAAGTTGGAATTATAAGGAATGAATTATTATTTTTGTGGATTTTATCACTGAGCATACTCCGGCAAATCACTCACAAACTTAACATAAAGATTAAAAAATCTGGCGAATCACTCACAAACATAAAGGAATGATTAGCCCGTGTTTAAACATCGATAAAATCCACAAAAATAAAATTCATTCCTATAGTTAAGCAGGAAACAGAAGGCACTTGTGTAAACTCTACATGCTTCTTCTTCCATAGCTGTAGATAAGACAAATATCCAGATAAATAGTTTTCTTAGACCCTGATCAGATGCCACAGTAAGCAGTGTCTGATCAGGCTCTACACCCTTAGCCACTCATCCTGGGCTCAGTTGTTCAAAACTAACGATGTCATTAGTAAACGTATCTTTAAGACTTTGATCATTAAATCTGGCATAAACACTAATATTTTTGCTGAAAAAATGTGAGTAGCTTTTGCATTTGCAAAAGCTACTCACATTTTCATCAAAACTACACATGAATTAGATAATATACTTACTTGAACAGGTATCATTTTGACCACTAATGAGATTGTTAAGCTAACGATGCTTTGAACAACTGGGCCCAGTAGTGTTTAGAGCTACAAACAGGTAGCAAAATGGGTTATACAGTAAAACCTTGATGACTCGAACACCTATGGCTTGTTTACCTTGGATGATTCAAACTCGCATTTTTGAGTCCCTACGAAATTCTTCTGACAGCTCAAACAAACAAACATTTAGAGAAATTTTAGAATTATTTTTCCTTTTTTTACTATGAAAATGTATGTTGTCTGTACTCATTTGAATTGCCTCATTAAGGCCATTCTAATGAGTACACACAACATACCATTATTGTATAGAAGATCAAAAAGACTTCCCTAAATTATCACCATCTACTTCCTGACCTGGGGTCATGAATAACCCTCAGTAGCTACTGAGTGAACTACCCATGTATCGAATAAATTTTGATGGTCCCAAAGATGTTCGAGCCTTTTAGGTTTTACTGTAGATTCAAACAAAAAAGCTCAAAAAGCAGTACTTATTTGATACCACCTGTAAAGACCAAAATGTAACATAAGGATGGACATACCGACAGATGTTTAAAGAGTATACCAACACCCCACACAAACAGTTTGCTGGAGTATAATAAGTCAGCTGACTTTCTTCTGCATCCTTTTTATACAGATGATATAAATGCTATATTTTGTTTTAGTATTTCTCTGTAAAGATTTATAAAAATAAAATACTATTTAAACCAAAATAGACTTGTTAAAATTTTAAGAACAACTATAAGTAGTTTAGGTTACCAAATGTTTAGTTTAAATATGGAATCCTAAAATTATAACCAAATATTACATTATACGGAGGTATTTTAGTTATTTCTGCTGGACAGAACTCTCATTATTCCATAACCCTTAAAGTGCTAACCACAATTGCAGCCCACATCATTTTTTGATTTTTTTTTCACAGAAAATAAGGCTTGACATTTCATGTGAGTCATCTGCCTGGCAGATGATTCACAAGAAATGCCATGTCTTAATTATTGTGAGAAATAATGTATTTTTTTAGAACTTCATCTGCTTCAAGCATGCTCAATACTTTAAAGGTCAAGAAGAGATGCTACCTCCTGGAGTGGGGAAATAGTTCCTTAAAAAACTCTTAACTTGTTAAGGAGGAGTGTCTGATGACAATTCTTCGATAATGTTCTCCAAATCTCAATTAAAATATATTTCAAGGGAACTCATCAGACACGCTTCTTATGAGTACCAACAACATTTGTTTGTGTAGAGAAATAAGAAAAATATTAACATCAACAACTTTTGGTTAAAAAAAAAAAAGACACCTTTTTGGCTTTTTGGAAGGCTATGATATGTCTTTTGATTCAGTGACTATGCCTACCAAGGACAAGGAAAGTACGAGGTCCAATGTATTTTGAATTTTTAATTTTATTCCAGCTGTCTGTTTGTGTCATCACTTTTCGCAGTCTGTGCGTAGTCTCCACCTACATGTAGTTTCTGTTATTATTATTCTGCTGGTTTTGCTCAAAGAACATGAAATCCTGAAAAAGACGAGACAATATCATCAGAAATAAAAGCAATATGAATTCTCATGAGCCAGTAAACAATTCATTTGAAAGCTACCATCATAAAATGAGCCAGTGCACAACAAAATCTACAATAAGACTTGTACGACCAGTGAAAACTCAGATCAACCTGTGTTTGCTGACTGCATGTGCCTTCTACAACCTCCAGGCGATCCAAAGGGAGATAAATGAGAATTAGGCTGATCTGAGTCTTTGCTGATCACACAGATCTTACTGTAGGTTTTGTTGTGTGCTGGCTCAAAAAATATTTGGTATTTTGTTTGTTTGAGTTGAGGTTATATGGCCAGGTCAACCCATTAGGGTCATATCAAGTGCAGCCAGTTTACCTTATCACATTTTTTCTTGGCTTTTCGGTAATATACATAGCTCTAGATAAGAGAGGGTATCAGGAAAATATTTTGGTTGAAAAAGTACCTTATCTGGAGTTATGACTGTATTAAGAAGAGCAAATACGAGGGATGTTCGAAATGAATTGCTTATTTCTATCTGGAGACTTCAAATTTCAAGTTAGCCCAAAAGTACTCATTTCATGCCCTCGGAGTACTCCCCGTGGCTAGAAATGCAAAGTTTCAGCTGATGAATCCACTTCTTGAAGGCGTCACGGTACGCTGATTTGGGCACAGTAATAAGGTACTGATGAATGGCAGATCCAAGTGCCTGTCGGGACTGGTATTTCCGCCCAGCAAGGAATGCTTTCAATTTCGGAAACAAAAAGAAATCACATGGGGCAAGGTCTGGGGAATATGGGGGGTGAGGCAAAACAGTTACTTTTTCTTTCTTCAAAAATGCCGTAACTATTGCGGAGGTATGAGCTGGGGCATTGTCATGTAGAAGACGGACATGTTTAAAACCAGTGGCAGGGCGTCGTTTCTGATAATACTTTTTCAGTTTCTTCAGTACTACGTCTTTGTAGTACTTTTCGGTGATGCTTTTGCCCTTTTTCACTGGCACTTTTATTGCGACTCCTTCACCAGAGAAGAAAATTGCATACAAAACCTTCTTTGTACTCAAAGAATGTTTGGCAATTATTGGGCGTTTGCTGTGTTAAGTGGCCCAGATCTTATTGCTAACCTTTCTCACGGGCTCAAAATAATGGACCCAGGTTTCATCACCTGTGACGATATTGGCAAACTGCTTTTTATCATATTTTGGAAACATTTGAAGCAGCTTTTTGGCCACTTTAACCCTTTGCCTCTTTTGCTCGTCAGTCAACAGATGTGGCACCCATCTAGCAGAAATCTTTCTGACTTTCAAATGCTTCTTCAAAATAAGGTGAACCGTGATAGTGATATGCCTATCTTTCGTGCAATATCATGAACTGTAAATCTGGCATCTCCTTCAATGATTTCCTTTATTTTGGAAACGATTTCTTCACGAGATGCAGATTTTCGCCTACCTGATTTCGGTGCATTTTTGATGGACTCTACACCAGACTCAAATTTCTTTTTTCCACCGCCGAACTGTGCCATAAGACACACAAAAGAAGGTCCAAAAGCAGTAGAAATTTCAGTCATCAGCTTCTTCAAAGAATAACCAAGTTTTGAGCGAGCTTTGATGTAAGCCCGTATTTCATCTTTTTTGTCGACACTTCTACCAACCATTTTTACTGCAGTGGTCAATGACTGCGTGTATTCAAATGGCAAATTTTATGTCTTACACTTAGTCTAACATGTACATTTATATACCATTGTGTAGATATTGAATAACCCTATACAGGTATGTATTGGTTTTTATCGTGCCCCACGTGGATATCGAGCTAGAGGACAATAAGCAATTCATTTCGAACATCCCTCGTATGCAAGACCTTAACTGTAAACTTTCCGAATCACCAAATTTTGTAGACTACCATATTAACCGTATGTATTTGGACAGACAGGCCCAAGCAAACAGTGTAGACCCAGATGAGATGCTGCTGAATGCGGCATCACATCAGTGTTCACTGTTTGCCCCTCATCCAGCAATTTTTAGACACAATATTAGGTAGTAAATTGTACTTGTTGAAATAGTGTCCAATAATTCTGTTAGCAGATAGTGAAGGCCCTGATCAGACTGTGCAGATGCATAGGCTGATCTGCGCCTTCACTGTCCACATATGCCCGAAGACGTTTTGACATGGCATGGCCCATAAATTGAAAATAGGGATAGATATGGCTTACATTATTAAGTAATTTTTCAGTTTTCAAACCTAATTTTAACTTCCTTTGTTATTTCTATCAATCAGTTATAAAGTATAATAAATCCTAAGTCCTTATTTACAAACTTATCATCCTTTGCTCCATAAAATATAGTGAAAATGTCATAGGTTACATAGTTTTAGATAAGAGTGGTGTCCATATAAATATTTTTCTCTATTCTCCACATAAACATAGGTTGTGGAGTACTCAGAAGTGTCCCACCGAGGCACTTCTAATGAGTACCCCACAACATATATTTTGTGCAGAAATAAGAAAAATATCAACAAATTCTGTCTTATCTGGAGCTATTGTTACTTACAATAAGGAATACTGCTCCAATCATCACAGCCTTCATTTTCACATCCAGATCCATGGGGACTGAAATTAAACAAAGGCAATTTTATTGCTCCTGAAAAAATAGACTATTTTAACATGAAATAGTTTCGCTGTGTTTTCAACAGTAAATTTATATTAGAATTGGTAACAAAAATAATGCACTCATTTGCACAAATAACAAAAAAACTATATCGTATTTACCCTAAATACTGAGACAGACAGGCCTAAGCAAACAGTGCAGGCTCTGATAAGATGCATCTGATCAGGCTATACACTGTTTGCCACTCACCCAACACCTTTTTAGATACATCAATGGGCAGTAAAATGGATGTTCAAATGTACTGATATTTAACCCACTGTATACTGAATAGACTCTCCCACACGATATTTTGGAAGATTCCACTTTCAATTTTAGGCATGTCCAGCTATGAAATTTAAAAATTCCTAGAGAAAAATGGCTAAACTATCTGCAAACAGTGGAGACCCTGATCAGATGCCGCATTCTGCGGCGTCTGATCTGGGTCTGCACTGTTTGCCAATTACCCTTTTACAGGTCTCCCGACTACAATGGGTTAAGTATGGTAAGGAGTAAAAGGCTCTGTATATTTGGGGTAAATAAGAAACTGTAAAATTTCATCAAAATTATCACATTACTTAGCATGTTGTGGTTCTATAAATACTGTGTTTACCCTAAATATTAGGACACAGGCCTTGAGGTTATAAAACTTTTTCCATGCTAAATTCAGCTGAGCATGAAATTTTCTCTGCTAATAAATATGAAAATGCCAACAAAGTTGGCATTTTCATATGTATTAGCAGAGAAAATTTCATGCTCAGCTACATTAAGCAAGAATGAATTTGCCATTGTTAGTAATTTGAGATTTATTGGCAGGATAGATTTCATGTTCAGCTGAGGTGAGCACAAAAAAAAAGTTTTACAACCTCAGGGCCAGGATTCCATCCTATAGCTGTCAAAAAATTTGAACAATTCCATCTTACAACCTCTTGATGTGTCTACTCAAACACTGCTATAAAGTCACAAACAGTGTAGACCCTAATCATTCCGCAGCTCTGGTCTGGGTCTACAGTGTTTACTTAAGCCTATCAGTCCAAATACTTAGGGTTATTGCAGTAGCAGCTTTGAAGTAGCTTGTGTGATTGAACACAAAAGGTGACTGAGGAAAACCTAGTAAGATTGATTTGATTGATTGATTTTATTGGGGTTTAATGACATGTCAACCACTGAGGGTCATTTTGTGTTGTCTCCCAGAGAAAAGGAGAAGAGAGATAGAAGAGATAGTAGTGGAGATGAAAGAGAGGGACAAGGGATAAAGAGAACAAGAGCTCCGCCAAGCGGGGCATTATACGCCCATGGCAAGTAATAACATGTAGCACATAAACTGGCTCCTGCATAATTCAGCGCTTCGGATATAAACTGTAAGTGGAATTAAAAAAAAAAAAAAAATTAAAAAAATTTCATTGGGGCATATCTCTGCTGATATTTAGTGAACTGTAACCTAAGGGTCCAAGCTGGCCAAGAAATTAAGGGAGAAGTGACTTCTCCCTCCTGGGAAAATAGGGAGAAGTTTGCTGCTTCTAGGGAGAAGTGCTTTCTGACGGAGGACACACCACAGAAGCATGGCTATATTATAAGCTCATATGAGCTGATTTGTTTTTCCTATACTTCAATATCGGACCAAACAATAACAAAACAAAAATAAACAACCAAAAAAAAAAAAAAAAAAAATGCTGCAAGAAATTTTTTGTAAACCTTTAACTTGTTTAATACTGATTTTATTTTTGTTCTTCAAGGGAGCCAAATCAGAAGAGTATTAAAAAAAAAAAAAATTCAAAAAGTATTTATAAAGATTTAATAATGACAACCTTTCCTTGCAAGTCTAATAAAAGATGTTAAAGAAAAAAAAAATCAATATCTTGCCCATATGACCAAAACTTTAGTTATTTGCAAAAAATATACCTATTATATAATAAAGTTTGCACACTATTACCTCTAAACAACATGCTGTGAAAAGTTTACAAAAACTTTCAAAGGGGCATAAATCTGCAAATATTTGGTGCACTGTAATCTCGAAATAATATGTGCTGCTCCACATCATCGTGTAACTATTTATGAAGTTTCAGCTTGATCGGATGTAAACTGTAGGAGGATTTAGCCGAAAACAAAACAAATTAATAGAAATTTTCAAAGGGGTTTAACTCTGCTAATATTTGGTGGACTGTAACCTTGAAACAATATGCATGCACTGCTCCACATCATGGTCTAACTACAAATTAAGTTTCAGCTTGATAGGATGAAAACTGTAGGAGGATTTAGCCGGAAACGAAAAGTTTACTGAAATTTTCAAAGGGGCATAACTCTGCTAATATTTGGTGGACTGTAACCTTGAAACAATATGCGCTGCTCCACATCATGGTCTACCTGCATATGAAGTTTCAGCTTGATTGGATGTACACTGTAGGAGGATTTAGCCAGAAACGAAAAATTAATAGAAAATTTCAAAGGGGTATAACTCTGCTAATATTTGGTGGACTGTAACCTTGAAGCAATATGCGCTGCTCCACATGATGGTCTAACTACAAATCATGTTTCAGCTTGATCAGATGTAAACTGTAGGAGTTAGCCGGAAACAAAAAGTCTACTGAAATTTTCAAAGGGGCATAACTCTGCTAATATTTGGTGGACTGTAACCTCAAAATAATATGTGCTGCTCCACATCATGGTCTAACTATATATGAAGTTTCAGCTTGATCGGATGTAAAATGTAGGAGGAGTTAGCCGGAAACGAAAAGTCTACTGAAATTTTCAAAGGGGCGTAACTCTGCTAATATTTGGTGGACTGTAACCTCGAAACAATATGCGCTGTTCCACATCATGGTCTAACTATATATGAAGTTTCAGCTTGATCGGATGTAAAATGTAGGAGGAGTTAACCGGAAATGAAACGTTTACAGAAATTTTCAAAGGGCATAACTCTGCAAACATTTGGTGGACTGTAACCTCGAAACAATATGCTCTGCGCCACATCATGGTCTAACTATATACCAAGTTTCAGCTTGATCGGATGTAAACTGTAGGAGGAGTTAGCCGGAAACGAAAAAGTTTACGGACGGACGAACGCCATCCCCCGTAACATAATACGTCCCGTTTTTCAAACGGGGTATAAAAAGTGAAGAAACTGAAGAAATAGAAACATTTCCTCTCTACCCTTACCTGCTGCAAGGATAGCATGCCTTGCCCAATAGTAAGCCAACCTCAGTTGGCCCCGGTGATGTAAGATACGTAACATCTTTGCCTCACCCAACCACCCCCACAAACTGGCCACTGGGACATTGACTTGGTCAGGAGTATTTGGTGATAATTCTGGGATAATTTTCTCCCATTCTCCATAAAACATAATGCTCTGAGAAACAGGCATTGATTATACTTACATGATACACCAAAGTTATCAGCATCAGTAAAATACTCTCTAACTAGGCCACTCCACTGTTTGCTGATTTTACCGACTTCATGCTGCTTATCCTTAGAAAATACCTATAGAAATACAGACAACCCTCTTTATACCGACACACCATACAATGGCAAAATTCATTATAATGACAATTTGATTGGCACGAAACTTTGTGTAAGAGGTATCAATTAGTTAAAAATTATACATGAATATTGTATTTAATACTTTAAAGAAACATGTTTGGATATTTGTTAGAATTGCCTCAGTGAGGCAATTCAAACAAATATCCAAAACATATGTTATATGAGGAAATAAGAACAAAACAAGACCTTTCTTACATATCAATCTGCTCATATCAATAAGTATTCTGAGCAACAGCAAATTCATTTTAATGATAACGTCTTTGGGAAGAAATGCTGTCGTTGTAACGCAGGTTCACTGTAGATCATAACAATTGTTAGGATTTTCTAAGTCATTCCTCTTTCACAACTGAGCCGCAACGTCAGCAAACATACCTTCAGACATGTGCATCCAGCAAAGATTCAGATCAGCCTGCGCATTTGTGCAGTCTGATCAGAATCTTCACTGGGCACATTTTGGATAACCAAGGATGCAAAGTTTCTTACACTGTCAACAAAGATTGATCAGACTGTGCAGATGCATAGGCTGATTTGAGTCTTCACTGGATGCACATGTAAGAAGATAAGTTTTTCTTATATTGTCTCTCAAATATATTTTCAGTCTTCTATTATTTTGAAAAGTCAATATTACAGTTCAAATATCTAGACAAATCGGGTACTCAAAAGACAAGAGCTGTCGTAGGACAGCGTAACTCGCCAGCTGGGTACATTTTATATTGTAACATTTTTATCATTAAGAAAATCAAAATGAAATAATCTATGAAATAATTTTCAAGTTATATGGCGAAATCATTCAACCATATAATATAGGTCACACTGACCTAGATGTATTTGTATGTAAATCATTTTGTCACATAGATATAATAATCCAGGTATGACAATTCTCCATGAAATAGTAATAAAAATAAAAGGCAAAATCACTGAAGCATGAAATATAGGTCATAATGACCTAGATATAGTAAGTGGTCATTCATTGGGTCACATGGAACTAATATCCCAGGTGTGACATTTATCCAACAAATAGTATTCAAGATATAAGGCAAAATCACTGAACCATGAAATATAGGTCACACCAACAGAGATATATTTTGACGTCAATAATCAGGTCACAAGGAACTAATATCCCAGGTGTGACATTTATCCAACAAATAGTATTCAAGATATAAGGCAAAATCACTGAACCATGAAATATAGGTCACAATGACCTAGATATAGTAAGTGGTCATTCATTGGGTCACATGGAAGTAATATCCCAGGTGTGACATTTATCCAACAAATAGTATTCAAGATATAAGGCAAAATCACTGAACCATGAAATATAGGTCACAATGACCTAGATATAGTAAGTGGTCATTCATTGGGTCACATGGAACTAATATCCCAGGTGTGACATTTATCCAACAAATAGTCTTCAAGATATAAGGCAAAATCACCGAACCATGAAATATAGGTCACAATGACCTAGATATAGTAAGTGGTCATTCATTGGGTCACATGGAAGTAATATCCCAGGTGTGACATTTAACCAACAAATAGTATTCAAGATATAAGGCAAAATCACTGAACCATGAAATATAGGTCACAATGACCTAGATATAGTAAGTGGTCATTCATTGGGTCACATGGAAGTAATATCCCAGGTGTGACATTTATCCAACAAATAGTATTCAAGATATAAGGCAAAATCACTGGACCGTGAAATCTAGGTGACCTGGACCGTAAAATGTAGGTCACCATGACCTTCGCTCTCTTACACTTAAACCGATGTCACATAGTTAGCTGATGTATAACCAGTTGTGTCTATAACCTGTAGGCATATAAGATTTTACAAATGTGTCCTAGATTTTGACTCCAAGCCCCACCCCAAGGCCCACCCTGAGGTATGAACCCAGGGGTATGTTCTTTTGGAATCTCAGAAGACTCGTCCAGGTACCCAAATTCTAAATATGAATGCTCTATGAGGAGTGAAAGTCAAGATATAAGAATTTGAAAAACTTTAACACAGTATCACAAAGGTGTCCTAGATTCTGACCCCTAGCCCCACCCAGGGGCATGAACCCAGGGGTTTATTCTCTTGGAATCTCAGAAGACCCTCCAAGGTACCTAAGTTCCAAATTTGATGCCTCTGTGAGGAGTGACTGTTGAGATATAAGCATTTGAAAAACTTTAATGCAGTGTGACGGGAACGGGAACGCAAACGCAAACGCAAACGTGGACGACTGGGGTGACTACAATAGCTCTCCTTGTACTTCGTACAGGCGAGCTAATAAAAAATTATTTTTGTTCCTAATCACACAGAGGCAATTCTCGTGAAACCCGTAAAATATAGTTTGGTGCTAAAGAATTCTGGGCCCGGTTGTTCAAAGCATCGTTAGCTTAACTAGCTAGTTAGTGGTCAAACTGTTAACTGTTCTAGTAAGTACAATATCTAATTCACAGGTGTTTTTGCTTGAAAAATATGAGTAGCTTGCTACTCACATTTTTCCAGCAAAAATATTAGCATATATGCCATATTAAATGATCAAAGTTTTAACGATATGTTAACTAATGACATTGTTAGTTTTGAACAATTGGGCCCTGGTGAGTACCCATAAAATATGGTTTGGTACAAAAGTTAATCTAAATTTATCACCTCAAGTAGAAATGTTGTTTTAGAAAGAAAACCTGGCCCCGAGGTTATTAAACTTTTTTCATGCTCAACTCAACTGAGCATGAAATTTTCTCTGCTAATAGATATGAAAATGCCAACAAAAGTTGGCATTTTCATATTTATTAGCAGAGAAATTTTCATGCTCAGCTATGTTTAGCAAGGAAGAATTTGCAATTATTAGTATCTTGAGAATTATTAGCAGGACAAATTTCATGCTCAGCTGAGATGAGCGTGAAAAAAGTGTTTTTATAACCTCAGGGCCTCATGTCCCCTTCCCTCATCCCACCACCACATAAATCTAATATGATGCCCTGAAAATAAAGTAAAGTTCACCAAAATCTAATCAGCTCTATAGCTTATCCAAATGATGTATACTTGCACAACTGATGGAAATCTGCCTACCAGTCCAAGAGATATTATGCACACAAGAAACTGGTCATATTTAATTTTATCTCAAGAACAGGGTCTGAGATTCTGATATTTCATATAAACCTCCAGCCACATGAATTGTTGTCCTATTTTCTTGGAAAAAAATACTTTAAAATGTTGTTTGCAAATATTTGAACTTAGAACTTTAATGGCTGGTTATTGTAAACTAAAGCTAAGTCAAGTAAAAAGGTGGTTTAACATTTGAGCCAGCACATGACAAAATCTACAACAAGACTTGTGCGACCAGCAAAGACTCAGACCAGCCTGCACATCCGTGCAGTCTGATCAGAGTCTTTGCTGATCACATGTGCCTTCTACAGCCTCCAGGCTATCCAAAGAGGGAGGAACACGAACCCTTGCTATACTGGGTGGATGTACGGCTGATCTGAGTCTTTGCTGGTCACACAGGCCTTATTGTAAGTTTTGTCATTCGCTGGCTCATATATGAGCTTCAAATGAGTACCCTGAACATGTTTTTGTGGAGAAATACGCAAAATATTATGTGGATATAGCCCCATATCTAGAGCTATGATTTAGGTGTCTTAATTCTTAGATACAGTAATATGTACTTACAACAAATTCTTGGTCCCAGGTACAACATGGTCCTGAACAAATACACATTGGTCCAGTTATACCCAACAATTCATCATGCTCAGCATTCATAATGGAATATCTTGGTTCAATACAACTCTGTCTAAAATATTAATATGAATTTAACTATTATATGTGAGTTCACCACCTCATAAACGCTGTATCATATTAATTTGTTAAGATCTTATTTCAAGGTTCTAGCATCTGCCTCCTTCTCTCTCTCTGTCCTTCTCTTCCAAGTCATCACTGCCTCATAAACAGTATGTCATGTGTTAATTTCAGGGTTTATACATTTAGGATTCTCCAAAATTCCCTAAAGATTCCCTGACAACTACCTTCTTGAATCAGGGGAAAGGAGAGAACGACTGTAGTAAAAATATTTCATGATCAATCTCCACGAAAAAATGTGCCGGGCCTGGCGGAGGTCAAACCTGCAATCTCCTGTTCACCAGTTGGATGCACATCCAACTTAGCCACCGAGGCCGGTAAGTATTTTTCTTACTTCTTAATGAAAAAAAAATGTTGTGATATTAGAAGCACCTCTATGAGGTGCTTCTAATGAGTACCATAGCATTATATTTTCTTGGAGAACTAAGATTACTAGCTGGGATGTGATCAGACTGTGCAAACGTGCAGCATAGTCTGAATCCACAAATTCTGAACATGCTCAGAGATGGCTTTTAGGTAGACAAGGCACAAGCAGAGTTTTGGTATTCAGCGTTTCTAAGGGCAACCTTTATAGATTTTTTTCAACTTACTGTTGTTTCACATATCCCACAACCTGTCCAACTGGGGCTTCAACCGTTATTTCATGAGCACAAGCATCAACACAAGCACACCATGGGCAGCCTGCACAACACTTGAACTCTCGGGTCACTCTAATGACTTCCTACATAAACAGACAAAAACAAACCAATATTAATACAGTCAACCCTCTTTATACCGACACCTCGATACAATGACAAAATTCGTTATAATGATAATTTAAATGTCACAAAACATTTGCTCAAGGGGTGACGGTTAATGAGAAATTATGCAAAAACATCGCATAATATCATCAATTAACATATGTTTTGGATATTTGTTACAATCACCTCAGAGAGGCAATTCTAACAAATATCCAAAACATATGTCCTATGAGGAAATAAGAATAAAACAAGGCCTTTCTTATGTATCATTCTGTCCATTAAGGATTCTTTAGAATAACAAATTCATTATAATGGCAACATTTTTGGGAACAAATGCTGTCGTTGTAACGAGAATTTGCACATCTGAACCCTATTTTAACTCAAGAGAATTTGTTAAGGCAGAGTATTTTGGTGTTAATTCTTAATAAAAGCACATGTTGTGGGTACTCATTAGAACTGCCTCACTCAGGCACTTCTAAAAGGTACAAACAATATACAGTAAAAATCCACTATTAAGACCACTCAAAGACCACTCCACTATTAAGACCATTCAAAGACCACACTGCTATAAAGACCACTCAAAGACCACTCAAAGACCACTCTGCTATTAAGACCACCCAAAGACCATTCTGCTATTAAGACCAGCTTTTGCCAGTCCCTACGTAGTTTATTCTTATTATTCTACAGTTTTTCTTATTTCTCTACAAAAAATATTATGGTACTCATTAGAAGCGCCTTGCTGAGGCACTTCTAATGAGCACCAGAACATATTTTTGTGGAGAAATAAGAAAAATATCAGTACTTTTTGGTTGAAATCACACCTTATCTGGAGCTATGTTCTACATTCAATAGTAAGACCGTCCTGCTAAGACCACTTTTAGGCAAATACCAAAGGTGGTCTTTATAGTGGAATTTTACTGTGTGTATTTTAAGAGAAATTGAAAAAAATATATAAAAATTACAATCAAGTACCTCTCTTTAACAGGTCCTCTGTAGCGCCAGGGTTTTCCCTGACTTGCATTTTGGCAGTTTTTACGCCCAAAATCTCTTAAAAACTAGAGAAAGGGTCCTGAGTGATGCATACAGAACAAATCCAAAGTTAATTTTACTTATCTATGGCTTTGTATTCATGGTCTAAAGGCCAGGAATTATCAATATTTGGGCAATAGTTGATTTCATTTTTTGGAGAAAATAAGACGACATTTCATGTTTTCTGTCAAACCTTATTTTCTCTGAAAAAAAGTACTTCAAAGTGTCATCTGCTGCAGTTGCAATTAGTGCTTAGAGGGCCCTCTTTAAAACAATAAACCCTTAAATCTTATTAAAGGACCCCTTAACTCCACATAAGGGAGTCCCTTGGACCCTCACTTTAAAACCCTGAGGGAGAACCTGAGCTCTAATAATTTTCCATGTACACAGACAAAAAAAAAAAAAAAAAATTAATGTATGGACAGCCTGTACAACAATGGAACTTTCAAGTTACTTTGCACAAACTCCAACATACTGATAAAAACAAAGCAATATTAATATACTCATGGGCAGCTTGCATCACACATGAAAGCGTAACACTGATAACTTACAAACACACACAAAACAAATCAACATTTATTGAGCGGCAGCCTGTACCAAACATAAACTCTCAGGTAACACTTAACCCTTGTCCTGCTGAACCCGGATATACACTGCCTTTGCAAACAGTGTAGATCTAGATCAGTTGGCTTCTGAAGAAGCCAACTGATCTGGATCTGCAGTTTGCCATTAAGTATGCGAATGTATAGAAACAATCCAGATCAAGCAATCTGATTGGCTGAAAATTAGAAGTGGGTGTGGCATCTTAATTTATTCAGCAGGACAAGGGTTAATAACTTCTCTTTTTAGCTGCTTCATTCTGTGCTACAACTTTTTGCACAAACTAAATTTTCTGTTACAGCACTGGTGGGTCGATTGTTTTGGTGTGTAGGCTTGGAAAATGGTCCTGAACGGGGCCTTAGAATTATTTCATTTAACCTTTAACTTCCTGTAATTTAAGCAAACAGTGCAGACTCTGATCAGACGCCGCATTCTGTGGCATCTGACCTGGGTCTGCACTGTTTGCCAATGTCCCAGCACCCGGCCCTGTCCAGTTTTACAGATAATCCTCTTTACACAGTACCAAGAGTAGAAAGGCAATAAATAACCACTGGTCAATGGTCAATGATAGATAATCAGGTGGACAACAACATTAAGGAAATTTTGGTGTATGTATATTTTGGCTCGATTGTAAATAATCTACCCAAAAATGTTCCTGACTGGTAAACTAATGTACCAATGGTCTAAGCATACATGCTAATATTTTCCAGCATCTCACCTGGTTTGCGTTATCTGTTATATGGATGGTAAAGCCTCGTTGTGGACCACAACACTGTCTTGTGCACATGTCAGATTCTGAAAAACAGTAAATATTTATCAATACAAGCCTAGAAAGGTCTAGCATACCATATTAATCCACCTATAAGACGATTTGTTTATAAGACAGGGGCTGTTTTTGGGCCCTTCCCAGGCAGGATTTTGCTTTTACTTAATTATAAGACGGGTTAAAAAAAAGTCGCCTGTCGGAGATATTCCCTGCCACTCAGAAATTCCTAAAATACATTAAGACGTCGGCGATGACTGGTCAGATTTGTAAGTGAATTCATCACAGAGCAGCAATTAAAAAAAACTTCCAACACCACTTACAAGCATGCATACCGTATTTAACTGTGTATAACACGCACCTTATTTACCCAGAAAACGTTTATAAAAATCCGAAGTGTATTATTTATAGGAACACCAAAATCGGGACAGAAATCGCCAAGATAATCGGTCGCGAAAACTCATGACATTCACAATCTCCCGTTAAAAATGCGAAATAGAATGATTGCTATAAGATATTCATGATTTTTTATATCTCTCTCGCCCATACCAGGGTTCTGGCAGCTCAAAACAAGCAACTCATTCTGATTTGCAGTAATTTGATATCCTTTTCATGTCCATGCTCTTTTTGTTTACGCTTTTTTATTTTGCTGATCATGTGATCTCTTCAAAGGGAAACTACTCAAACAGGCATATGCATATGAATCTGTATTGATTACCGGACTTTGACAAGACTCACAGCGTGCACAACTGATTTATTGTAGTTCAAAATAGGAAATAAATTTGGTAGAACATAAATATTGGCACGAACGATCATACATTGAAAAAATAAAAAAGTATTTAAGTTTATGCAATTATTAAAATTATTGATAATAAACAAAACCAACTGGGCTTTTGAGGTAGGTAGATCGGTCATTTGCATTTTATCTTTTATTTTCTTTCCATATGTTTATCTTTTTTTTTTTTTTTTTTTTAAACTTTTCTTCCAACTTAACAAAAAAATTGTTTGAAAAAATAAACAATGTTTATGATAAAGAAAAAAAATACTACCAGCATACATCTGTGCACTTAATTGGTTAATTGGCAGTCAGAATGACAACTAGTCGACTTTAGTTGTTGTTTGCATTGCCCTGAGGCACTGAGTTGATAATTTCACGTCTCAGTTAAGAAACTGACACAAAGAAGGTGTTAATTATGAGAACACAAAAGAAATAACTACATTTTTATTATCATAGCGTCTGCAGTGGGGAAGCAAAGAACTGCCTACACTACATCAAGTTGCCTGAGGCCCATGGTAACAGCTGCACAATGAAAATTCAGTTAGCATTATCGTAAATTCGGCCTGTTTCTACTCTAAACCTTCCGAGTTCAGCCATTTTCAACAATCCTAGTGAAATTTGACACACTTAGTATCTGGTAACTTAGTAAATAATGCATGGATAAATTCTTCGTGTTTTACATAGGAACATCTTTTTTTTTTATTTCAAAACTATTTAGCAAATATTCAGTGCGTGTTATACACGGGTGCGAGTAATACCCAGAAAAATTTGGTACTTCACCTACAAAATTACCTTGCTATTTCTGTCAAGGGACGAAGGTAAACATTATATCCTTCTACCGGTTTCGAAGATCGGCATTTTCCGTGACCACGTGGCACCACCGGACTTTGCCGAAAATACCGATATGGCCAAAGACCTTGATTATAAGACGGGTCTGGATTTTTGGGGGCTTTTTTGGGGGAAAAATCCCCGTCTTATAGGCGGATTAATATGGTATGGCATGCAATGAATAAAAAAGTGAAAAAAAGAGAGGTTTTCTCAGTTTTGTTCTTTTTTCCTTTCCATTTCACACTGTTTCCTTAATACAAACATGTATACCAGTATTCCTTAACCCAATTATGCTAGCATCCCATAAAAGGTACATTGGCAACCAGTGAAGACGCAGATCAGACACCACAGAACGCAGCATCTGACCAAGTCCCCTCCACTGAAAGTCTATCCTTTCTCCTTAATCCTAACTCTACCAGATTAACACTCTAAGCCTGCTTACCTTCTGCAGCAAAGTACACCTGCTGTCCCATACTGTTCTTTATTTTATACTTGTTTGCAGTTTCCCAACCTGTGAATGCTGAAATAGAAAAGTAAATAATGTTTGAGACATTTGCAGTTTTCCACTAAATACATAATTAACCTTTAAAAATCTAAGCAAATTTGTACTAGATGACATTCTAAAACAGATATTGTAATTCTGCTTGCAGGGGGATTCAAATCCAGAACCTTGTAATCCGAAGTTGGGAGTGAAAATCGAACCAGGGACCTCGTAATCCAAAGTCTGAATCAATCACCACTCAGCCTTACAGACCTTTTATAGGTTTGAAGGTCTAGAAAATACTGTACAAAATTCTTAAAGAGCAGAATGCTATGCAACAAATGCCGTATTTTATTCTTATTTCTTTATAGAATGTATGTTTTGGGTATTTGTTAGAATTGCCTCGGTGAGGCAATTCTAACAAATATCCAAAACATATGTTGCTTGAAATATTGAATTATAATCCTGCATAATTTATGATTAGCTGTCACTTCTTGAGAGAGAGTTTCCGTGCTAGTCAAATTGTCAGTATAACGAATTTTCTCATATCGAGTGTCGGTATGAGAGTTGACTGTAACACAACATTTGATTTTGTCTTACCATCATGTATTAATGTAACCCATTTTTACTTACCTTCTAAGAGCTCCACCTGCTGTTTAACTAAGAGCTGGTCAATCTGCGCAAGATACTCTAATCCTGGGGGACATCCAGGAATCATCTGAGGCCTGGCCATCCATTGAGCCTGGGGAGGAGCTACACCTGGTTGACCAGTCATCGGCATACCTTCATAAAAGATAAGTTTACATAATACCATACCTTCATAAAAGATTATTTTACATAATGCAAAGCTTCAGGTAAGAGGGGTGTTCTGACAAATATTGATCCTTTTTGGGCCTCGCCAAGCAAAATGTCTATGAGCATGTGCAAAATGCTCATACAGATTTATCCCACATATGCACAAAGTATTATTCGAGCATTAATTTTTGCTCTCCACTGACCCATTCTATAGAGTCCAATGATTCTGTTAGCAGACAGTGAAGGTCCTGATCAGACTGTGTAGATGTGCAGGCTGATCTGCGCCTTCACTGTGTGCATATGTCCAAAGATATGTTCACATGGTGCGTCTCATTTCACCATGACGATATATGCTGTGGGTACTCATTAGAAGCGCCTTGAAGAGGCGCTTCTGATGAGTACCCACAACATATGTTTTTGTGGAGAAGTTAGAAAATGATCAGTACTTTTTTTCATTAACAATGCCTTCATCTGGAGTTATGTACATGTTAAATATCATACTGTAAACCTTTATCTTGCTTTTTAGAACAAGAAATCCGCGGAAAGCGATGTCGCACCTGCGGGGATTAAGTCATACAAGTTCCTATTTGTATTGAAAAAAATCTATTTTGCAGTATTCAAGAAATTGATGGGTTAGTTTGTAAGAAAAATGGTCAAAGTAGAAAAATTGGAATATTGGCTTGCAAAATTTGATCTAAACCTGTCCATTATTTCACAAGATATTGATATTGAGCGGATATCATTTTTGCCCATTAATCAAGGCCAGTAACTCAGCTGAAAATTGACAAAAAATGTCATGTGACAATCCCAAGCTAGGTATTGTTAACAACAATATGTATGCAAAATATGATCCTAATCCATCAATTCTTTCACAAGATATTGAGCGGAAACCAATTTTGGACATAAATCAAGGGCCCCTAACTCAGCTGAAATGAATCTGAGATTTATGTGCAAACAATATGCACATCTTCAGACCATGACCTAATCATCTGTGTAGTTTCAAAACTATTGGCCTAAAACTGCAGGAGGAGCTGCGCTCACGAAACACCCACTGACTATAAGGGTTTTAGGTAAAAACTGACTAAGTTAACAAAGCGAAAAAAGTTGAATAAAAAATCTGAGAATTATGAGCAAACAATATGCATATCTACACACCATGGCCAAAACATCTGTGAAGTTTCAAAATGATTGGCCAAAAACTGTACGAGGAGTTGCGCTCACGAGACACCCACTGACTATAAGGCTTTTAGGTAAAAACTGGCAAAGCAAACAAAGCGGAAAAAAAAAAAACATGAGAATTATGAGCAAACAATATGCACATCTACACACCATGGCCAAAACATCTGTGAGGTTTCAAAATGATTGGCCAAAAACTGTAAGAGGAGTTGCGCTCACAAGTTAATTGTTGATGAACGGACAAACGGATGAACGGACGGGTCATGGCACGCCTATATCGCACTTGCGTTAGCACACAGGTGCAACAAAAAATCACTTGTGTCTTGTGAGGTCTTATCTTCAAACCCTCTCCCAACCCCTATTAGAAACAGAATTTTCCTCAAATTTGAAAGTACCACTTGTTTGTTTGAGTTGAGATTGAACAGCCTGCCAATAGTATTTCAGTCATGTGAAGAGAAAAGGAGAAAGAAAAGAATGGGACTGATAAGACAAAAGCCATACTCTTAAATTTCAGTATGAGGGTGGGCCACCCTGCTATACACACTAAAAGTACCATATTCTATGTACTGGGACAGACAGATTTGAGCATGATGTGTGGACCCAGATCAGATAGTGCAGACACCCACACTGCTTGTCTTTCATCCATCAGTTTTTGGCACATCAACTGTGGACTGTACTGTGAGGGCTGTGCTTCTTGACTGTAGCAGTTTCTGGGTATCTTCATCAACAAATATTAGGTTATCTTAGCTTCTTACAAACTTGTCGTAAAATTTCAACAAAAATATTTTTGTTCAAATTTTACTATAAGTATGTAAGAACTTAAGATGCCCCAAAACAGAATAAACAAGGTAATGCAGAAATCATACCAAGAATGCAAATACAGAATAACAAGCTTTGTTCAGTCAAAAAATATATGGATACTTTTTATTATTTCCTAATCCTCTAGGATAACATATGTTGTGGGCACTCATTAAATGCCCCTCAGTGAAGGGCTTCTAATGAGTGCCCAAAAAATACTGTATTCAACCTAATTACCGCACTGTGTGCTTAGGTCTTTAAAAAACACTCGGAAAACTTGTGGTAAACATTTGTATCTACCTACTAAGGGTACACTTTAAAAATATCAATGAAGGACTCATCACATGATGCTTATGCAATGCTTTTTTTGTGTGTTTTTTCTTTGATTTCTTTTTATAAAAGCATATGTTGTGGGTACCCATTTGAATTGCATCGACTTAATTGCATCGACAAGTCGATGCATTTCAAATGGGTACCCACAACATATGCCTTTGTAAAGAAGTAGATATAAGTACACTGGCTGTAAACTGAAGACTAGAGCATTGCTTGACTGTGCGCTTATAGGGGAATATGCGGCAATTAGGTAGAATACAGTACGATATGGAGGATAAGGAAATATATTGTTTCAGGATACTTATTCTGAAGCTATTCAAATGGTGGCAAAATCTTGCATTCAACTAAAGGTGACCAGATACACTGGGTACATTTTCCACCATTTTTACATGAGACAAAATTTGGTCACTTCCTATAGCATTTGGGTCTGCGCACGACAAAACCTACATAACCTTCATGACCAGCAAAGACTCAGATCAGCCTGTACATCCACCCAATATAGCAAGGCTTCTTGTTTATCCCTCTTTGGATAGCACAGTGGCTATAGAAGGCACATGTGATCAGTGAAGACTGATCAGACTGCGTGGATGCGCAGGCTGATCTGAGTTTTTGCTGGTCGCACAAGTCTTTTTGTAGTTTTTGTCATGCACTTGTTCATTTTGTGCTCACAAAGAACTTCCTCCAGTGGATTCAACTCTGTAAGGCAGAAATGGACTCCCAAGGGGAACAAATTCTTTCCTTTTAGAGTAGACCCCTTTTTAGAAGGAAACAAAATCAGTTTGAGAGCTGACCCCCCCCACCCCCACCCCCCTATAAATGCACCCATTCTCCTTAACAAGCTCTGTCTGTCTGTGTAAATATTTCATATTTGAATAGACCCCAATCAGATCATGCCACATTCTGAAGCATCTGATCTGGGTCTACACTGTCTGAAAATATCTGTGTTGTGGAAAGCGAGGTAAAAAAAGGTTAACAGGATGGACTGGAGTTTCACTGAATAGTTTTCCCATAACAACAATCATTAATGCTTCGCATGCTGGGCAAAATTTCAGCAGACAACATTTTGAAACATTTTTCTTATTTTTTCCCCAGAAAACAGGATTTGACATTTTTATGCAACAAGGATTTGACATTTCTATGCAAATAAGATTTAACAGTTTTATGCAAACCATTTCTGGAGACGGTTTGCATAGAAAATGTGAAATCTTATTTTCTGTTAAAAAAAAAGTTATCAATTTGTCATCTGCTAAATTTGCACATAGCATGCTATGTATTAATATGGTACCACACAAACCTGGCTGTCCATAAGCTGGCAGCCCATAAGGTGCTTGCTGAGGTTGTCCATAACCTGGAGGTGGAGGCTGACCATAACCTGGAGGAGGCTGACCATAGCCTGGAGGAGGAGGCTGACCATAACCTGGCTGAGGCTGTCCATAGCCTGGCTGTCCATAACCTGGTTGGCCAGGTGCACTATACTGGGGTACCCCTAAAATAGAAATAAATTTACATCCAACATAGCTCTAGATAGAGGAGGTATCCATATAATATTTTTCTTATTTCTCCATGAAAACATATGTTGTGGGTACTCATTAGAAGCGCCTCAATGAGGCGCTTCTATTGAGTACCACAACATACATTTTTGTAGAGAAATATAACAATACTTTTTGGTTTTGGCCTTATCTTGAGTTATGGCAAACAGGAAGAAAATCAATGATACCATATTTACCCTAAGTACTGGGACAAACAGGCTTCAGAAAAGGACAGATCCAGATCAGACACTGCAGAATGTCGTATCTGAACTGGGTCTACAGTGTTTGCCACTCAGCCAGCAAGTTTTAGACCAATCCACATGCAGTAAAATGAACCTAATCAAATGTTAAGGATGAGTATTGTCAAGAGTCATGATGTCTTGATATTTTGGGTATATACATGTGTGAATATCTTTAACCCTTCTCTTGCTGAATACGACATGCCCAGTCTTAGCAAACAGTGTAGATCCAGATCAGTTGGCTTCTGAAGAAGCCAACTGATCTGGATCTGCACTGTCTGTCATTAAATATGTGAATTTCTATCAAAACCTCGGATCAAGTAATCCAATTGGCTGGAAATTAGAAGTGGGCATGGCATCTTAATTTAGTCAGTAAGGTAAGGATTACACTTGTCTTTGGACATATGTGGACAGTGAATGCAAAGGTCATCCTGCGCATTTGCTCAGTCTGATCAGGACCTTCCCTGTCGGCTAACAGAATCATTGGATACTACAGAATGTATGAATGGAGAGCAAAGGATCAAATGATACTTTGCCCATGGCCATTTAATGAATAGTGAAGGACAAAATTTGCCTGTATATCCATAATCTACCCTAGGCCATCTCTGCTCTTCAATCTACCCACAAAAGTGTGTATGGTAAATGTCCTAAAATTTCGAACACTTTATTCCATACTTTTTTTTGCCTAAATTTTGCTTTTTATGCTGTTCTTTCTTAAAATACTTAGGGGAATGGCAAACAAGTCCATTTTTCTACCTGTGTGTCTGAAATGCTGCTGGATGTGTGGCAAACAGTGCACACCCTGTTCTGCAGCATATGATCTTGCTCTACTTCGTGTTGTTCAGGAATGTGTCTGAAAACTAAGGGTAAAGACAGTATCACCTTTAAAGGTGGCTACTCCACATCAAATGCCACATTTCAGCAGGTAACATTTTGAAATATTTTTCTTATTTTCCACTGAAAATAGGATTTGACATTTCATGCTATCAAGCCTAAATTGTATGGTGGACAAATCCTAATGAATATTAACACTTAGCATGCTAAGGACAAATTCAGCAGACAATAAATCGCTGATATTTTTCTTATTTTCGCAATAATATAAGATTTGCCATGTCATTCAAATTGTCTCCATCTGAATTTTTAACCCAGCATGTTAAGCATTAACCCATTGTATACTGAATAGACTCTCTCACACTATATATCTGAAGAGTCCAACTTCAATTTTAGGTACGTTCGGCTATGAGATTTACATAGTCCTGGAGAAAAATGGTTAAACCATTTGCAAACAGTGGAGACCCTGATCAGACGCCGCATTCTGCGGCGTCTGATCTGGGTCTGCAATGTTTGTCAATTACCCTTTTACGAGTCTCCCAACTAAAAAGGGTTAAATATAAAGGTCAAAACAACTGGTCAATTTAATGGATCTATACAGTCAAAATAATGCACAAAAACATGCACTAGTTTGCATTGTTTATCTTTGGAAGAATGTTCCTAAACACATGAGCAAAATTACAAGAAAAGGACTCTTTGCAGTTTTCATGAAATCAATCTTTCAGTGTGCAAGTCCCTTAGCAAGGTCACATGTCTAGTTCTTTGGCTGAAGTTTCCCCTTGGCCTACCGCTTACGTGGGGCTGGGCAAACAGCATAGGTTCTGGCAAGTCTGCGCAAATGCCCAAACTAGTCCAGACTTTTACTGTTCACATATGCTATAATGGCTCTTTTCCCATGACATGGCTCCCATAGCAAATTTAGAGGAAGTAAAGCTGTCGTACCATTCAATGATTAACCCTATTCATCTGCTGAGCCCAGATATACCCCACCTTTACAAACAGTGTAGATCCAGATCAGTTGGCTTCTAAGAAGCCAACTGATCTTGATCTGCACTGTTTGCCATTAAGTATGTGATTTTATATCAACAAACTGGATCAAGTAATCTGATTGGCTGAAAACTGGAAGTAGGCCTGGCATCTTAATTTATTCAGCAGGACATGGGTTAAAACTTTAGATAAGGGAGGTCTCCAGATAAATATTTTTCTTATTTCTCCATGAAATCATGTTGTAACTTATAAGACTTGCCTCACTCTCTAAGGCATATTGTAATAAGTATTAGAACTGCTCAAGTGAGGCAATCCAAAGTAGTCAAAACATATGTTTTATGTGGAAAAGAAAAAGTCAGTACTTTTTGCTTGAAAAAAGCATTTTTATCTAGATCTACCAGTCCTGTACATGTATGTTCCTGGTTGCTTAAGGCAATCCAAACTGAGGGTTGATGAAGAGATAACATGCACATAAATATATACCTGAGGGCAAACATTTTGCACATTCAACCATTACATGAATTTTAATGCACTTTAGTTTACATACCTTTAATTTTCTCAAATTCAACTGTGTCACATTACCTTAGATGCTTTCTGTATATACCTAAACTATGCACTGACATTGCATACAATTATTTTACTACAGATGACTACTCGGATAAAAAGGTTGTGGGGAACCATCAAGAATTAGATTTTTTTGTAGAATTTTTGTCCTTAACCCTAGTCCTGCTGAACCTGGACATACCCTGCTTTTGCAAACAGTGTAGATCCAGATCAGTTGGCTTCTGATCTGGATCTGCACTGTTTTTCATTAAGTATTTGATTGTATGAACAACTCAGATCTAGTAATCTGATTGGCTGAAAATTAGAAGTAGGTGTGGCATCTTATTCAGCATGACAAGGGTTAATATACTTTATCTCATCTGCCGATATGTCTGAATGGTCTGGAGTTAGTAAAACATAATAGACTTACCCATATATGATTGCATCAACTTCTCATAGCTCCAGATAAGAGGGCCTATCCGGATAATATTTTTCTTATTTTCATTTTCACTATGAAAACATATGTTGTGTGTACTCATTAGCGACTCATTAGCGAGGCACTGCTAATGAGTCCACGACATATGTTTTTGGGGAGAAATAAGAAAACTATTAACCCATTGCAGTCGGAAGACCCATTAAAGGGTAAGTGGCAAACAGTGCAGACCCAGATCAGATACCCCAGGATGCAGCGTCTGATCAGGGTATCCACTGTTTCCAAATAGTTTAGTCATTTTTCTCTAGGAAAATGTAAATCTCATAGCCGGACATACCTAAAATTGAAATTGGACTCTTCCATTATATAGTGTGGGAGAGTCTATTCAGTATAAAATGAGTTAATACTTTTCAGTTAAGTGTCTTATCTGGTGCTATGACTAGTTATGTAATAAACTTGCATATTCTAGTCATACTCTGGGTTTCTTTTGAAGTGCCAGTCAAAACACCAATAGATAACATTCTAATTTTTTTACAGAAAATAAGGCTTGAAATTTCTATCTTACTAGATGACTCACGTGTAATGTCAACCTTTATTTTTTCCAGATAAAAAAAAGAAGAGTTTGTCTACAATTTTGAGTTCTACACACTTTATCAGGGTTAAATTACATGTATACAGCCTAGTTAGCCCCTTCAGCTGAAATTCTCTGCAAACAGTGTAGATCAAGATGAGACGGCTTGTAGTTTCAACAAGATCTACAGGGTTAGCCAGTCTGCTTTCAATATCTTACTTAAAACTTTACTTTAGGCATCAATGGCTGTGTCTAATTCAAAGATAAAAAAGTGTTGAGTCCACTTCAAAAACTAAGGGAGGGTGGTGGTGGTGGTGTGTGTGTATGTATGTGTGGAGTGGTGGGGGGTGGGGGTGGGGGTGAGGGAAACGTGAGAGGCAGGAGAACGGGTGAAGCAGTTAACAGCCAACAGTAAATGAAGCATGGCATGTATGGGGAATGGTAAAACTCAAGATCACCTTACACGTATATCCAGCTGCTCCCAAATTAACCTCAAGTATTTGGACAGACAAGCCTGAGCAAACAGTAGAGACACTGATCAGATGCCACAAAATGTGGCATCTGATCAGGCCAGGGTCTACACTGTTTGCCACTCATCCAGCAGTTTTTGAATACATCAACAGGTAGGAAACAAGATTTGACCTTTCATGCAAATTGTCTCCACAATTTCCATAAAATGACAAATCCTGTTTTCCAGGAAATATGATAAAAATCATCAATTTTCCATTTGCAAAATTTGCCAAGATTGTGGCAAAAGAAAAGCCAATTATGCCTTGCGCCCCTTAAAAAGGACATGAGCAAACAGTGTAGCCCGCAATATGCAGCATCTGATCAGGGTCTACACTGTTTGTATTAAATACTGGAATTTCTATAAAACATGGTATTAATAAAAACTAACCAGACACCCCTTATACTGGAAAAGGACCAGTCTGAAGATTGTGGTTGTAGAAGAGTCTATTCAGCATAAACGGGTTCTTAAGGCATCTGAATACTCAGGATAATGCAGCATTCCTTTCAACAATAGTTCACTTGCATCTACTCACATAACGAGATCTAACATGTTAACATTGCATTCAGCAGGTAGCACTTTGAAATATTCTAATTTATCCCATAATAGCTAGAAATTTGTTTTCAGAGAAAACCGATGTCCCCCATCTGATATTCTAAATAACATGCTAAAATTGGAAACATGGTCTAGGTCACCAAAATCTATTCAACTTGAAGGCATGATAATTACAAGAATATCCATGCAATCATCATCATCATCGGATTTTTGATTAACATGCAATCCACATCAGTGGGCCCCTTACCAGGTAACTGGCTTGCTGCATGCTTGGCAGATCTCACACCAGATCTCCAGGTATATCTATCATGAAGGTCGATAGCCGAGAGCTTCCACTCTCTGCGATCCCTCTCCGTCAGCTGCTTCCATGTCATCTTGGGCCTCCCAGGCCCATGCTTTCCCTCAACCTGTATGTGAAAGACTGTCTTGACTGCACCATTGGAGTGTTCCACACATGTCCATACCAGTTTAGTCTTCTCTCCTTCAGAATGAGGTCCAGCTCCTCAATGCCAAGCCGCGCAAGTACATGTAGCTCATTGGATCTGCTGGTGACAATGTCTTGTGGCCTGACATTACAGATCTGTCTGATCATTGCCCTGTCATTCCGCTGCAGACGCTGGAGGTTTGGCTTTGTCAATGGCCAAGTGTCACTGGCATGGAGCATTGCGCTCCACACACAAGAGCTGTACACGCGGCCATGTGTCTTGAAAGAGGTGTCAGGAAGACACAACTAGTGATCCTTGGACTACTTCCAGACGGTTTTCACACATGTTGTGGTTGAAAGTTCACAGCCAGTGGCTGCTGAGAGCATGTCTCCTAGGTAGCAAAAGGAAGCTAACAAATCCAGCTTGTCAGGTCCGACCTGGACTTCCCTCTGTGGTCTGCCATCCAAGGGGCGTGAAGGTCCCTGGCACCATGTACATCTCTAATCAGGGTCCCTTGTCATGCACTTGAGCCCACTGCATTTCTTGTGCACAGTGCTTGCAGCCATTGCAGAAGATACTGTTGCTGCCCACACCAGTGCAACAGATAGCGCATGGAAACTTGCCTGAACTCTACAGGAGGTCCAGGCCAATACCACAGATCATGGTCTTTGTCTTTCCTGCATTTTCTCTCAGCTCTTTCTACTCCATTGCTTCTTTCCAAGTCAAGAGCCTCCTGACACATTCCTTGAGTGATTCAGCGATAATAGCAAGGTCATAGGCATATAGGTCCTCCCAGGGGACCCCAGAAGGGAACGCGCATGACAAGGTTTCAAGCACAATGATGAAGAGCAGTGGGCTGAGTACATGTACATGTACTGAGCCTTGGTGAACACCAAACTTCACTTCAAACTTTTCACTGTACCCCTCACCAACAGGGACACGGCTCTGCACATTGGCATACATCCCCTGCACCCCAGTCGTACAATCCACTCCTCCACACCAAGTTTTCTCAGCGCCCATCAGATGACCTTCCAAAGCAAGCGATCAAATTCCTTCTCCAGGTCTATGAAAGCCATGTAGAATCTTGTTGGCAGCTAGATACTTTACTTGTTGTACCTCTGCCTGGGACTAAGCCAAGCTGGGGATCGTCGATTGACACCAACTGTCTGATGAGGCCGTCCACCATCCTCTCCAGGACTTTCATGACTTGCTCTGTCGGCTTGAGACCGCGGTAGTTTCCCCTTTCCAATGCGCACCCCTTTCCCTTGTAGAGGCAGACAATGAAACTCTGCTCCCAGTCAGAGAGTACCTTGCCATTGTGAATAATTGCAGCTGCAAAGCAAGTTTGATGAAAATCTACCATCTCCCAAAAAAAGGTACCGCTCACACAAGAAACAATCATGCCAATGCTGATGGTAATGCCAATGGGATCCACATCAATAAGAGCTGTCATTGGACAGTGTAGCTCCCCTGAATCATGCTTTACTGCAAAACATATTTTTTTCAAAGTCTGTGACATGTGGAATGGTACAGCATAAAACCAGACAAGTATCTAACACCAGGGCAAGTATGAACTACTTCCATCCAGAGGTTCAAAAGATACAACTTTTCAAAAACTTTAACCAAAACCTTCAACCAATGCCAACCCTGAAAGAGATGCCGATATCAACGCCGTAATGACTGCTATAGTCATTGTAGCTCTTACTGTACAATGTACTTTTGAACAGGTGAGCTAAAAACAAGATGTCTGCACCCCTTCGCCTCTGGATGGGGGACATTATTTTAACTAGTGTTTGACATTTCATGCAAATTGTCTACTTAGTCTAAATTGTCTATTTTTCAGAGAAAATAAGGGGTGACAAAATTACAATGTATCTTAGAATTATTTTCAAACACTCCTTCTCAGGAGACTAAAGAGTTCCTTACTGACCAAACCAATTAAAGGTTAATGTTTAATTAACCTTTACCACTCACTGGGCTAATTCAGCCGGCAAGAAAAAATGATGAATTGTTTCTTATTTTTCTCAAAAAAATAGGCTTTGACATTGTATGCAAATTGTCTCCTTAGGAGACAATTTGCATGCAATGTCAAAACCTATTTTCTCAGGGATAAATAAGCAAAAACATTTTAAACTGTTGTCTGCTGAAAATTTTACCCAGCATGCTAAGCATCAATAATATGTAGGTCCCACTAATTATATCTTCAATACATGTAAATGGCAGCTTCAAATGAATAACATTAGATAAAATAACAATAATAATCAATTAGTACAAGTCCAGAATATTCTGTATCTGACTGACAACTGCACAGCTCTAGATAAGAGGGGATATCCATTCAGCCCCCACAGCTCCCGATAAAGGCCTTTGTTCAGTTGAAAATTACTGATATTTTTCTTATTTCACCATGAAATTATATGTTGTGGGTACTCATTTGAAGGGCCTTCCTGTCCCGGTCAATTAACCTACTCACACTGTTTGTGGGCAGACTTAGTCCTCCAAGGGGCTAACCAATACTTGTGCACTTACTTCCATCAGTAACTGACAATTGCCCTTCTTAATCAGCGGATGGGGAGAATGGCTGCAATGATGCTATGTAGCCCTGCGAGATGCTTCAAGTGAGTACCCACAACATATATTTTCATAGAGAAATAAGAAAAATATTAATAATTTTCAGTTGAACAAAAGACCTTATCGGGAGCTGAATGACATTGCTGTTAACTGTGAATAACAAATCAATACAACTTTTGTCCATTAAAAGTTGATACCTTAGCTGCTTTTCATATTGGGGGAATCAGAGAGGGACTGATTTTGACTGTGCATTGTTTCACTGCCTTAGTAAACCCATTGGGGTCATGTGGAGTGTGATCAGTTAAATTTAGGATAGGATTAGCCCTTTAAGCCATTAACCAGTACTTGTGCACATACATGTACTTTCATCAGTAACTAACAACTGCCCTTTTTGAAACAGCAGAAGGGGAAGAATGGTGGTAGATAGTATTTCATGATCAGTCTCCGAGAAAAACAGTCCTACCTAAAAATAGAGTGTACAGAGTAGATAATGAATACAGCGTAAATTAAAAAAGGACTGCATTTTTCTAATTATTTCAGGCAATAGGAGGTTCCTGGGGAAGAAAAAATTCAGATAATAAAACATTCAGCACAGAATTATTTGGCTATGTGGAGTGCTACAGAGAGTAGGATCATTCCACTTTGAGACCCTGAATAGGAATTTTGTTTGTTTGAAATTGACAAAGTGAAGAATATATGGTTGCTACCATCTTTCGTGAAAGATGCCACTATAAAGTTGATCTGGTTCGAAACAATGCCATGTACCTAAGCATCGTCAGCACAGTTTTCTACTGGTACCCAGTACGATATTTGACTATTGCTGAGCACAAAAGAAAGCCAGCAGCAAGTTATTTCCAAAAATATGCCTGCAGGTGTTATTCACCCTTGTCTTGCTGAATTGCGATGCCATCCTTATTTTCAGCCAATCAGATAGATCCAGGTTTTGATACAAATTCACGTATGTAATGAAATACAGTTCAGATCCCTGGTTAACCACTTAGAGGACTAAGCCTGCCCAGTAAACGTGTGGTTAGGTAAACTGACCGCGCTCAACATGACCCCATTGGGTTGACTGGGCCGTACAACCTCAACACAAACAAACAGTTCAGATCAAGATCAGTAGGCTTATTCAGTAGCAATCCCAGATCAGTAGGCTTCTTCAGTAGCAAACTGTTCTGGATCTACAGTGTTTGCAAAGGCAGGGTTTATTCAGGTTCAGCAGGACAAGGGTTACGATCTTTTATTGATTATCGCCAGACCGTTTTATAAAACCTTAACCACTCTCTTGGCTAATTCAGCAGAAAATAGGATGTGACTTTTTATGCAGATGGAGACAATTTGGCATTAAAATGTCAAATCCTGTTTTCTGAAAAAAAAGAGAGAAATAAATCAAAATGTCGTCTGCTGAAAATTTTACCCAGTGCTAAGCATTAATGTTTACCTTTTCTTTTCAAAGATTCACAGTGACAAGCAAAATAATACTTTGTCGCTTATGGGAGACCTGCATGTCTACACATTTACAGTTACATGCATTCCTGTTGGCCAAAAGCAATTTCTAAGCCTGCAAAATCTGCCCAGTGAACATTGTGTAGATTCTCATGGAACTGCTCAGATGTGCCCCAGGTGACGGTAGGCAATTCTGGAATGCACGTTTTTTTTTGCTTACTCCCACATGAAGAAACTGTATGCTTGTATGGTGACCTAATGCAAACTTGTGGTGAAAATTATGTTCATTCCTCCCTACAAACAGTAACTTTTTCAGAAATGTCCCATCAACTTAAAGATGAAAAAATCTGGCCTTAATGTTAACCTGGAGAGACCAGTTTCATCTACTTGTAGATTAACATACATGTAGAGATTTGTCAAAGCTGTCTTGGCGTAACTAAGGAAAGCTTTCTTTCTGGTTACAGAAGTTAACAGTTTTCTTTTCTTTTTTTTTCCAGAGAAAACAAGACAGACAATTCAGATGGAGTAGACAATTCACATGAAATATCAGAATTGTTTACTCTGAAAAATAAAAAAAAAATATATAAAGATTTAAGAATGTGGTCTGCTACAGATTTTGCTTGACGATTAAAGGGGTGAATGTGTCTTATTGATTAAAACTAAATATTGGACAGGTATGTAGCTAATGGAACCTAAAATTAGTTAAATATAGGTGCTGAAGATCAATACAGAATTATTGTATTGTATTATTAGTGTTTTCAAACTATACTGAGGGCTGTCCAGGCCTTTGTTAGTCATATTTTATCTCTAACATGCATTGTATTGTTCTGGTAAAAATATGAAAATATTATTTTAAAACATTGTCTGTTGAAATTTTTACCCAGTTAAAACAGATTTATGCAGTAAAAAAGTTGCTAGAAATAAAAAAAAAAATCTGAAATTTCTGCCCAAAAATGTAGAGCCCTGCATACCCATTTTCACTATATATCATGGGGTGGGGGAATGTGGGAGAACATATTATATAGACTTATTAACCCTTGTCCTGAATAAATTAAGATGCCATGCCCACTTCTAACTGTCAGCAAGTCAGACTACTTGATCCAGATTACTGATGTAAATTCACATACTAAATGGCAAACAGTGCAGATTCAGATCAGTTAGAAACCAACTGATCTGGATCTATACTGTTTGCAAAGGCAGCTTATATCCGGGTTCAGCAGGACAAGGGTTAATGTAATGCACTGCATATCTTTAGATGCCATATATCAATTTTCCAATCTAGCCATTGGAAAAAATACAGTTGATAGTCTTTAAAACTAGAGTAGCAATTTCTGATTCTTAATAAGCCAAATCTGATTTTTAATCAGCCACTGTCCATTCTAGCTTTTATGCAAAGTTTTAGCGATGTGATTTTAAAGGCTGATTTTATATGATTTTTTGTTTACATTTTTTGTATGTGCACACCTGACCTGAGTGTCCACAGGTGTCAGACTGTGATAGTCCCTGTAAACCCCAATACCCTGATTTACATTTCATTTTTTTTTCTTATCTTTTTGACATGTAAATGACCTGAAAGCAGCGTTAAATGTGTCTCGGGTGATTCTGATGCTCTAGTCAAGCTCTTATCCACTTAGCATCCAAGCAAAGATTCAAAAACTGTCTTCAAGCTCAACTTTGTACTACTATTTTGTAACATGTATACAGCCCTTGGGCAGGGTACACTGCACATAGAGGACAAAATTTTGATAGCAAAGATAGTAACAGACGTTTTAAACTATGGTAACATTACAATGACCATAATTAGGATGATCCTAACTCTAATTTGACCTAATTTAAATTACCGCACTTTGTGTTTAGGTTTTTAAAAAATACGCAGAAAACTTGAGGTAAACATTTGTATCTACTTACTAAGGGTACACTTTAAAAAGATCAACAAAGGACTCATCAGATGGTGCTTATGTGATGCTTTTTTTGTGTGTGTTATTTTTTCTCTGATTTTCTTTACAAAAGCATACATGTATGTTGTGAGTACACATATGAATTGCATCGACAAGTCGGTGCAATTCAAATGGGTACCCACAACATGTGCCTTTGTAAAGAAGTAGACATAAGTACACTGGCTGTAATCTGAAGACTACGGAATTGCTTGACTGTGCGCTTATAGGGGAATGTGCGGTAATTAGGTAGAATACGGTATTCTGTAGTTCGTGGGTCCTGCAGCACAGGCTAGCAATGAAACAATTATTCTCCTTAAGTCAGCCGGATACGCTTGGTTGATTTTTCACCATTTTGCAAAGGCAGACAACTTTTTTGACTTCTGGTTTGCTCTCCTGTTTATGAAGCCCAAAAGGGTAACAAATTCTTTCCTTTTAGAGCAGATCCCTTTTGAGAAGGAGGCAATTTTTTGTCAGTTACCAGCAAGACAGAGTTGCCTCTCCGCACAGTCTACCAAATTCCCTAACTCTTTGCATGCTTTTTTTTTGTTGTCTGTAGATTTTTTTTTTAAATTAACTTTTCCAAAAAAATCTTTCATGAATACCGTCAGAGTATCAAACAGTTTAGATCCAGATCAGGCCTGACGTTTTGTCGGGCCTGATCTGGATCCAAACTGTTTGCAAAGGTTATCAGCAGACAACAAAAGTCGCCACTAGCGGGGAAAGAGTTAAGCAGTCCAAATTCAAAACTGGCCCAGTTTCATTAACCATTACAACTCTACTCTAACTCGGCTGACAACAAATTGAATTTGATGAAATTTTGGTTATTTTCCCCAGAAAATAGGCTCTGATATTTCATACTAATCATCTCCAGGCAAAATATGAAAAAATATTCAAAACGTATCCTGCTGAAAAATTTACCCAGTACATTTATATTGAGTGTTACCATATGCACATGTAGGGAAGGTACATTTGTACATGCAGAAAGAAAGAAATGTTAACACAAATTATAGATAAGCCATTTTTCAACCAAACTGCTTTGATATTTTCATTATTAGTCCAAGAAAAATATATGTGGGGATTCATTAGAAATGCCACAATGAAGCATATCTAATGTGTACCCACATCATTCATAAGCTTTTGCGAAAAAATAAGAAAGCTTGTTTATCGGGATACCAGTGGCGTAGCCAGAAAGAAATTACTTCTGCACAGACCCAGGACAAATTTTGTAAAAGTGTAGTCAAACCTGTCCTAAAGGCCACCTGTATTAAGCAATCACCTGCTTTAAAAGGCCACTATTTCAGATCCCATTAAAGGCAAAGAAGTCGAAATCTACCTGTATTAAGCCTGCACCTGTCTTAAGCAACCAGTTTTTGGCTTTCCCATAGGTGCTTGCTTAACACAGGTTTGACTGTATGCATAGTGCCTACAGTCACTTCCAGAGTAGGGCTACTCTTAAAGGAAAGAATTTGCTCCCAGAGGGAGCTAAAGAGCAGCCCCTATGTTAAAGAGGCAAAATATATTTTATCTTCATGCACTTTATCATAAATATATTTCGTACGCATGTTACACTCATGCATGCTGTGTGTAATGAGTATTATGCCAATGGATACCACTCTTATCTAAGAGTTTTGAGCCACCATAGCTCCAGATAAGATGAGATGGGGTACCAGGTAGGGCTGGCTAATCAGAGCTGAAAAGATAATCGATTATCAGTCCCGTCATTGTGATCGATAATCAATTACTAATTACTGCAGATCTGGTCATAATTATCCCAGCGCTTTTCGAAGGAAAAGCGGGGATATTGTTATACCCCTGTCCGTCCGTCCGTCTGTCTGTAATGTCACACCATTGCTCCTAGACCATTTAAGTTAGAATCTTAAAACTGTCACAGGTGATAGCCATATGGATGAGGACTGGAGGAACACATTTGGAATTTTGATGTGCTCGGAGATATGCGATGGCGCTGGGGCTGGGCTATGCGATGGCCCACCATTGACTTGCTCTAGTTTACTTGTCTGTCTGAGCATGACTTCCTATACATGTACATGTATGTTGTACTTTATTGTACGTATTTGGCCAGACAGGCCTGAGCAAACAGTGTAGACCTAGACGAGACACAGCAAAATGTGAAAACTCATCAGGGTCTGCACTGTTTGCCACTCATTCAGCTAAGTTTAGACACAACAATGAGTAGTACATTCTACTTGTTCAAATTTTAGATGAAGTATGGTAAGGAGTTGAGGTGTCTGAATATTAAGGGTGAAGATGGGAAAGTAACAGACACAAAAATCAAATGATCGATTATTAGTAAATCTGTAACAATAAACATGTTGTGGAATTTATCAATCAATCAATTATCCGATTAATTTCGCCAGCCTTAGTATCAGGAGAAGATTTTTCTTATTTCCATGAAAACAAATGTTTTGAGTACTAGTCAGAAGCGCCTTGACCTGATGCCAGAACATATGTTTTCATGGAGAAATACCATATGTACTGTAAGTATTTGGATAGACAGGCCTGAGAAAACAGTGTGTCTCCTCAGGATCTACACTGTTTGCAACTCATCCAACAATTTTTACACAATAACCGGTTTTAAATTGTACTTGTTCAAATTTTTGAACAAGTGAAGTAAGGAGATGAGGTGTCCAAATACTCAGAGTAAATACGGTAACACTTTTTTGTTGCAAAAAGCTGCTTAGCTGAAGCTATGAGATAATGTCAAACTACTGATCTTACCATACTGTGCGGCAGGAGGGGGAGGTTGTTCGGACATCTTCTTTAGAACTCAACCCTAGAACAGAAAAACTCATCAAATAAGTACCCACAAGTTTGATGACTGTAGGCTGAACTGGAGATACATCACGCCTACCAAAGGAATGAATGTGTAACCCACATCGGTTCAGGAACATGAAACAATGAGAGCAACATCAGTTAGACATTCGATGACTCAAAAAAGGTAAACAAACTACGCATTTTGTGTTTCATGAGCAATATAAATGTTTTGAGGAAATTATTTGAAAAACGGGGAATTACATTCAACAGCCCATTTATATTGGCGTCTGTGCAGTGAATCTCAGACTACAATGTACCTACTTCACGCATATTGGCGGAATTACTTTTTGCGTACTGAAGGTGTACCAAAAGCCATAGGAAAAATGTGGGAATTTGTGGTGTTTATCATGTTTATGTCCTTTATTTAATTTTGCACTTTGCTAGAAGTTCAGCATATCATCATGCACACACGACAGACACATATGATTATTTGTGTTATGGATATTTTGATTGTCAATGCAGCATTGTTGAGAAATCACCACAGGAAGGATCGAAAATGAGTGACTATGCATTAGATCTAAATAAATAAAAACAACTTTCAACTCTAATGCGTAACCACTCATTTTCGACCCTTACTGTGGCGATTTCTCAACAAATGCTACATTGACAACCGAAATATCCACAACTCAAATAGTTATATGTGTCTATTGTGTGTGCGTAATGATATGCTGAACTTCTAGCAAAGCGCAAAATTAAGTAAAGGACAATAAACACCACAAATTTCCACGTTTTCTATGGCTTTCGGTACATCTTCAACACCTGAAAAATAATTCAGCCAATATGCATCAAGTAGGGGGTCTGAGATTTACTCCACCGACACAGATGTCAATGGGCGGTTGAATGTAATTCTCTGTTTTTCAAATAATTTCCTCAAAACATTTATATCGCTCATGAAACATAGACTGTATAGAATTATATAATTTCATTTAATAACCTATATCCATTGACTTAATTGTGTATGAAGCTCTATGAGCAATAATAGATTGTTCGGGAATTAATGATTACTATTTTGACACTAGTTACCCGACATAATGACCTGACACTAGTATTCGTAACTGCTGCCCGGTAAAAGTTACTAATAATTTGACAAACTGATCGGATAGCAGTATTCGTAACTCTAGTCCGATGAAAAAGAGAGATTATATAAGAAATTGACTGAGTACAAGTATACGAAACTTTTTCCCGGTGAGAAATAATTATTAGGCAAAATTGACCAGATACTATTTGGTAAAAACTTGCCTGGTGAAAAATTAGAAATAATATGACAAAATGACCGGGTATAAGTATCAATACTATTTTGCCCGGTGAAATTTTCTAATAATTAGACATAATGACCAGAAGTCAGTATACGTGACTATTTTGTCCGGTGAAATATGCCGAAAAACTAAGTCTTTCCAGAAAATAATTAAATTATTGACTGGAGACTAGTTGACTGGTGCCTGGTTGACCAGTGACTGGTGGACTTAGACTTTATTGGATACTAAGTACCCAAAGATGCCACCTTGATGGGTCTTACCCCGGCAGTATAGCCATATGTGGTGGGGCTCCCATCAGTAAAGAACTGTCCTATAACCCACCAAGGGTTGACAAGTTCTTTACAATCAGCTTCTCCACCATGAGAATCTTCAGCCAACTTGATGAACTCTGCAAGAAATGCAATAAAAGTCCAGGAAAATCATATCGTAATCGCCGAAGAACCTGGAACAAAAAGAACAAGAAAATATTCTGTATATATAAACACGACTTCCGAACCGACCGCACAGGAGCGTTGTGCCGAATAGCGAGAGTAAAAGTTGGCTTGAATCAGTTGGTATCAATGGAACCGGAAATGCCTTTGCCATCCACAATTTTTGGTCACATGGCGTAACATTGTAATCACGTGGTCAGTAGCCCCGATGAAAACAACAACATTAAAAAAAAAAGGTCTATTGATGTATCACCAATAAAATATTCTGATTCTGGTCACGCAGTGCCTTTATTTCATATTAGTCAAGTGTGAATGGTTCAGAGTATATGGAGGGACAGACAGAGCCCGTCCAGGAATGGTGGTTTTGCCATTTGCGAAAGGACTCGAGTCGAACATCCAATGCGCGAAACGACCGTAAATCGATCTCCTCGACGAGTTGGTGCGAAGTGAAAGTGTATCCTACAGGTGTCGAACGTGCCTGCAGCGATTAGTCCAAAAAATTTTCGTATTCATGGCAGTAGTCTTACCTATGGAACCACTAATAACCCGATAAATGAAACTTTCGGATTTAAATCGGCCGTAATTTATACTTTTCTTTCGGAATTCCTGTGTCCAGGTACTTACTAATGTTTACAACTGAAACAGTTGACCAATCAAAGTAACCGTTACGTAATGTCGCAAGTAAAATATACCGGATCGTACGGAAACGGACCACTAAATTTCTACCCAGCCGAATCGACTAGAATTGATTTGAAGTCCGGTATCTGAATTGGTCATTGCCCAAAGGAGTTCAGCTTTCTTAGATGTTGATATAAAATTTGCTCTTCTAGCGCCTCATTTTTATCTAAGGTGAAAAATAAAGCTGTTGATGAGGCTTGGACTGAATTCAAAAACATATTATTCATGAGTGAATTAAGTTAGGCTCTAAACTTCCGTTAATTCACAAAAACACCCTTCATGGATCACTTAATTAACAGCATTCGTAGAGACATCAGAAAGAGAGACAAGCTGTACAAAAAGTTTTTAGAAATCTAATGTCTGTAGAGAGTAAGACAGCAGGAGAAACAATTTTCTGAAAGCCAAGCAATCGGTAAAACGCAAAATCAAATTATCTTATGAAAGTTATCTTGAAGGTATTCTAGCCAGGCCAAAATAGTCCTACAGGTGACAATCAAGATCATGTTCAGTCTAACTTCTTCTTCAGCTTTTTGAAAACCTCCCTCGAAGCTAGATTATCAGGGTATAGGAACCCTTAAAGAAGATGAATGTACGTTCACTTCTAATGTTTACAAGGCCAATGTCCCAAGTTAATGGACACTGTGAATCAGTACTCTCATCAAGATCTGTTCTGAATCTTGTCGAACCAAGGGGCCTTGATAAATTAGCAAGTATTGCTTAGCGGTGTCCAGTCTGGCCTGGACGTGCTGATTCAAAGCACAGCGCCAGATGCTGATAGTTCAGTTAACGGTTCCTTGAAATGTTTGCACCCTTGGCTAGAGAAGATTTTAATCAGACTGTGCAAATACGCAGGTTGACACAAAATTTCCTTGGACGCACAGGTACGTTCTCTCACGTTGCGACTCATGTTATACACTTGTTTTGAATGTACGCCATGAAAATAGTGAACAAGAAAAAAATTGAACACATTGATAATATTCGTTATTCTTAACATACCGGCACCCAGGTTAAGAATAAATTAAAATTAACAGCTCTAGCAATGCCTCGCAGATACTTGCTGCCGTATCCCGAAAATGATAACATTTGAATGGAAAGTTTGCACATTTTCGGAAAATGTCCTCGAACACTTTTGCTTTTCTGACAGCAGTCCGGCTTTTCATCAGTTTTCTTTCAAACAGCTGGGGATTAATGTTGTCGATGATGTTGGATGCAGAAACATGCGTACCTGCGTCAGTACAGTAAACTTGGTATTCTTATATTTTAAACGTTCTAAGCGGAGGTTCTTGTATTGTTTGTCCTTTGTTGTGTTTTGTGGGAAGCGATTTTTTTTCTTCTTTTTAGAATAGAAAATCAATTTTACAGTTTCTTCCCTTGAAAGTGTACCCATTCATAGCCGCTACATGTCTTTAAAAAATGGACTTATGATCTGCAACGTCAGAATAACCTTCGGGCATGTGCGCCCAGTGAAGATTTAGATTAGCTTTCGCATTAGCGCAGTCTGAGCAGAATCTTCACTGGTCGAATTTTGGATATCTGAGGATGCAAAGTTTCTTTTTGCGTGCAATGAAGATTCTGACTAGACTGCGCGCGGATGCGCGGGTGATACGAGTCTCCGTTGGGCGCACAAGTTAGAAGGTGCGTTTTCTACGTTACTTCTCATGTATATCCGTATGACTTTACATACTGTTCGTATGTTCGTACACGGCAATGCAGTAAAATTTCAATGCATTACGGAAACAAGACTATTAAAAATATACTGAACCACCAAACCACTTTTACCACCAAAAAATGAAAATTTTCAGATAAAAATTCTGATATTAGTCATATTTCTGCTCAAAACATAAATTGTGGGTACTCTAATGCTCTGATTTTATCATGAAAATGTTAGAATTGTGTGTATTCATTAGAATCGCCTCGACTCCATACCATTATTTTAAAGAAGATCGAAAAGACATTCCTAAATTATCTCCGATTTACCTCCTGATCTAACGCTATGATTACACTTACTGTGCTTTGGATATCTTTCAGAAAGCCATTGTTTGCTTGGCGCTTTACACATAAGAAGTAAATTTGCAAACTCTTGTCATGATTTAATGCAAAACCATTTGTCGTAACTAGTTATGCACAAAAACTTTTTTTTTTTTCAAGTCATTGGTTTTTAAGCAGTCATATATTTTCACTTTTTCCCATAGCAAAAAAGAATGCAAATTATGTAGAAATCTATAGGGTTGGTAACTTGGAGGCAGATTCTCAACGAGTTCCGCTTGTTCAAGTGTTCTCAGATTTTCACAATATTGTTGTGAAATATCAATAATTTCAATTCTGCAAAGAAAAGTAAAAAATATTTTCTTTGACATAAACTCTAAAAATCACTTTACTATAGAAATTGGATAGGTTAGACCAGTTTTGACCGTAAATTCAATTTTAGGGTAAATATTTGTAAACAAAACACAGAAACAGAAACTACAAATGGTTTCTGATAAGATATGGTCAATCAGAACAAAATTTTTCATTTAAAATAAAACGCCAAGCAAAAACGTCTTTCCGAGTGATGTAGAAAGGACAGTAGTGGCTCGAACTACCCATGTCCAGAACAAATTTCCAGGCTATCAAAGAAGTTCGAACTAGTGCAGTTAGACTGTATATTGATTATTACTAATGCTCTTATTCATTTGTTACCCTGGCTATTGTCATTTGATATCTTGAGAAATTTTGTGTTACAAAGTTAATAACTTTTTCACACTAAGTATAAGTTTACTTGCACGTTGATCACGCCGAAGATGGTGACTATATTGCTATGGAAACAAAATTCAGTCCTGTTTTCTGTGGTTTTTTAAGGGGTTTTGCTCAGAGACAGAGTGAGGTTGAATTTTCAAGAGAGAACCTGGATCTTAAACATCTGGAAATAAAATGGGAGCATAAACTGGCAGTAAGGACCTTTTGTTATTTTTTCTCCAGTTTTGTTATTTGTTGTAGATTTGGGCAGTGAGAATAAAGAAGGAACATACTATGCGGACAAAGAAGCCCCTAGATCTGATCGACACAATCTGATCAGGGCTTACAATTGTAGTTGATATATATTCAAAATAATATAGAAGCTGTCCAGGAAAAGCCACCATCACAGAACATAGCCTACCAGTGATACAAAGAGGAAGACCAAACCACCAACGACAGACAACACAAACGCCACAGAACAAAGAAAAGTAAGGCAACTAGCTCGCTCTTCCAAAACGAGGTGATAATAATGCCATAAAAGCCAGCACACGACAAAACCTACAATAAGACCTGTGTGACCAGCAAAGACTCAGATCAGCCTGTACATCCACTCAGTATGGCAAGGGTTCTCGTCCATGCCTCTTTGCATAGCCTGGAGGCTGTAAAAGTCATATGCGATCAGCGAAGACTCTGATCAGACTGCACGGATGCGCAGGCTGATCTGAGTCTTTGCTGCTTGCACAAATCGTATTGTCGGTTTTGTCGTGCACTGTTTCATACGATATGATCCACCAAACACAACAATAAGACCACAAACAGAACAAAACCATAAAAATGCTGTTCTCGCAGCTAGCAACCACCCCAGCTAGCATTCTTTCTAAATCTACAGCGGGCCGTTATCGGTCCGTCAGCTACCCTGACGGGCCGATAACGACCCGCTATAGATTTAGAAAGAATGCTTACAAGGCCATACAAAGAATAAACAACACAACAAGGACCACCGCCTTAGAATGATCAGCAGTAAGACCTACCGGGGTGGTGGGGGTGCGGAAGTGTTGAGCGGGGTTAAATCGATTTTACTGCTACCAAATCTATCGAAAATACAGTCAACTCTCGTTATCTCGAATTACAAGGGACTCTCTTAAATACTTCGAGATATCCGTACCTCGACATATCAGATTTGCAGAATTGAGGAAAAATAATTCGATTAACCACATTTGATAAATATATATGTAATTGGACTCTTGAACTTAGAGATATATTGACAATATTGTGGAAAAGAGGAGCAATTTCTCCTCTTCTCCACACTATTGTTTTACCTGTTGTTAGATTTTCATGTTTAGACAGGGACCAGTTTTTCACTTCGAGATAAGCGGTTATTCGAGATAAGCGAAGTCGTGATAGCGAGAGTCGATTGTAAATAAGCAATGATCTCCATTAACCTGACTATATAGTTGTCAAGAATTTCAAACTGTTCAAGCGTCAAGAACGAGTCAGCCAAGTTGTCAAACTATCCATGTTTCGAGAATGTCTCAGCCAAGAAGTCAAACTATTTAAGTGTCAAGAACGTCTCAGGAAAAAAAAGTAAAACTATTCATGTGCAAAGAGTGTGTCAGAACGTCGAACTATTCATGCGTAAAGAACACCTCTGCAAAGTAGTCAAATTATTCATGTGCCAAGAACGTCTCGGCCAAGTAGTCAAACTATTCATGTGTAAAAAACGTCTCAGCAAAGTATTCATGCGTCAAAAACGTCCCAGCAAAGAAATAGAGGATATTCAAATGTTTGGAGTGAATATGACTTTTATTTCATCGAGTGAATTAAAAAAAAATGTATATTTCATGAGTGCCGAAGGCACGAATGAAATCTACATTTTTTCACTTCACGAGATGAAATAAAAGTCATATTCACGACAAACATTTGAATTTTCATGTTTTTATTATATACATCACTTTCGATAGAAGAGATGCAAATCTTGCATTTGCAAGGGGAAGTCTGGCACGCAGTTTTGTCCCTTGGCGCTGAAATATAAGAACCGCATAACATTAGTTAGAATGTAAGGAACATGTTGGTGTCAAAATTATTTTGATTTGCCGAAACTTTTTGTTTTTTGTTTTCTCCAGCGTTTTACATGTTAAGCACTGAGCGTCGACGCCATGACGTTCATGTTTTGTTTGGTGACGTTAGTTATGGCGTCAGAAACGCGCATTGGCGTGTAAACACTAAAATAAAAAGAAAATTTACTCTTTTTCAGTGAATACCATAAAAAATTTCATCTCGTGTAATGAAAACATTCAAATTTTCATTCGTGCATAATGACCTTTAATGTAAATAAGAAAAATAGTAGTTCCAGATCTTATATTTTTCACTGCTCAGAGGAGTGAAAATATAAGTTTTATATTTTCACTAGTGAAAATATAACTTTTTCGAAATATGCATTTTATTTCATTAATAATTCTCTATATTTCATTACTTTGTATATAATAAAGTCAAACTAATCATGTGCAAAAAACGTCCAAGCCAAGAACGTTAAACTATTCATGCGTAAAAGAAGTCAATACGAGGGGTGCAGAAAATACGCTGAAAAATGCTCTCCTTTATTATTCACCCAATATCCATAGAACTTCACAGAAACAAAGATCCAGAAAATTGAATTCCAGTCGCAACTTGTAGAGCTGTGGAAGCCATGCAGCATATGATATGTGGTTTCTATAGTAACGCCACCAATGTCACCCCGACCCAAATTTACGAATTTTGAAATTTAAATAGTAACGGGACATCACGTCACATTCGTAAAGTTTTTAAGACGTTAACCAAACGTTAAGTAATAAGCCCGCGAACATTTGACATGGCGTTGGTGACGTCATGTGGATTTCTGGTGTCGGACATGTAAACGTCTGTCTTTGATCTTAACGTGTTAAAATTGGTGACGAACAGACATCGGCTATCAAATTTTGTGTGCGAAATGGATTTTTATAATCAAAACTTAAGGTGATAACTATAGATCATCTTGGCCTATAGTGGTGGAACACCTACTAAGTGTATTTAGTCCCCTTCAGTCCTTTATGACATATTTTTACAACACATACACAGATACAAATTTGATTTACATTATAAAAACACGCCTGTTCAAATATACTGAAAATTTCAACACCAAATACTGAAAATTTTCAGATAAAAATTCTGATATTTTTCATTTTCTGCTCAAACCATAGATTGTGGGTACTCATTAGAACCGCCTCGCCGAGGCGGTTCTAACGAGTACCCACAATCTATGTTTTTGGGCAGAAATAAGAAAAAAATATACCCCTGTAAACCCCAGTTTTACTATATTAAAGTGGGGTTTAAGGGGGTCAAAATTATATAGATACGTTTTCGTGATATAAAACCATAAAAATAAATAAATTAACAACAATAAAAACAACAGCAAGCAAAAGAAAAATACATACCCTTTTCACTATTTGTTATTAAAATATAAGTAAAGATACCCAGGAAATGCCACAATCATGAATCACAACCTTCCCAAGGCACCAAAACAAAAGAGAGTTGAGGAACAAGTAACTGAATAATGACGAAAAACAACGCCACATATAAAATCACTAAGTGACTTAACCCTTGTCCTGCTGAACCCGGATATACCCTGCCTTTGCAAAAAGTGTAGATCCAGATCAGGTGGCTTCTGAACTGATCTGGATCTGCACTGTTTGCCATTCAGTATGTGAATTTGTATCAACAACCTGGATCAAGTAATCTGATTGGCTGAAAATTAGAAGTGGGCGGAGCATCTTAATTTATTCAGCATGACAAGGGTTAAACTAGTTTTACTCATGTGAAACCTCACTCTTAATTTTGATGTCTCCAAATACAAAAATATGTTCGATCCGCATAACGGTCCTCTAAGTCTTGTCTTTATATTAGATGAGCCCAAGTTTATGGATCGTCCAAAAGTCTTGCATGTCTTAAGTAATTAAATAATTGTTCTTGTGCTAGGACGCATAGCACTGGCCATGGTGTCTGCTTCCTATATTGTATACAGGCTAAGTTTTGTCTGCATTTTCTCTAACAGACCTTAAGGGGAACGGACACACTTTCACGGGAGGTAGTTCTGTCATAGTTGTTTTATCTCCCTTCTGAAAAAGGGATCTACTCTTAAAGGAAAGAATTTTCTCTCCGTTAGAGAAAATTCTTTCCTTTTAGAATAGACCCCTTTTCAGAAGGGGCTTAGTGTGCAGAAACTGAAACAGGAAATTATATAAGTCATTACGAAACATGCCTATTCAAATAGAAAATTTCATTTCCAAAAACTGAAAATTTTCAGATAAAAAACTCTGATATTTTTCGTATTTCTGGTCAAAACATAGAATGTGGGTACTCGTTAGAACCGCCTCGGCAAGGCGGTTCTAACGAGTACCCACAATCTATGTTTTTAAACGAAAGTAAGAAAAATAATGTATACCCCTGTAAACCTCAGTTTTACTAAATAAAAGTGGGGTTTAAGGGGGTCAAAATTATATAGGCGAGTTCTCGTGATGGAAGCTACCCAGGAAATACCACAATCATGAAGTACAACCCTCCCGAGACACCAAAAGAAGTTGAGATGAGGAACAAATAAGAACAAAACAAATGCCACATACGAGGGCGTGTCAACAAATAACCAGCCTATCCCATTTCCGATGACCGAGACGGTCACGATTTTCATGCTTTGTTTCAATATATGTTTTATACATGGGTACAAAATTGCACACGTATCGAGTCATTCTTTAATAAGATATTGAATGTTAAACATGGCTAGTGATTCAAAGGCATGCTTTTCATCTAAAGTTGAGTACCGTGCTGTAATTCGGTACTTGTATTTAAAAGATAAAACAGGCAAGGAAATATACGGCGAGTTAGCCGACGTTTATGGGTCTTCTGCACCATCTTATGCTCGGGTTAAATTCTGAGTAGGGGAATTCAAACGCGGTAGAACGTCTTTAGAAGATGAAGCCAGGTCTGGGCGCCCACTGGATTCCACCGACGAAGAAAGGTGTAAGAAAGTTCGGGATCTGGTATACTCTGATAGGCGAATTCAGGTGGAAGAAATAGCGCAGGCATTAGGCATTTCACATGGTACAGTTTCAACAATCTTACATGATCGTTTAGGTATGCGCAAGCTAACAGCCCGTTCGGTCCCCAAATTCCTTAGCGATGAGCAAATGGCAACCAGAGTATCAGTATGCAGCGCATTGTTGAAGCGTTTTAGGGCAAAAGATGGTTTTCCTTTGCGTCTGGTGACTGTAGATGAGACTTAGGTTCATTATTATGAGCCAGAGAATAAAGCTCAGAGTCGTCAGTGGGTAGGGCCTGGGTCCCCGAGGCTAAAGAAGTTCAAGACGCAACCATCTGCTGGCAAGGTGATGGCCACAGTATTTTGGGACGCAAAAGGCGCTATTATGTTGGACGTTTTACCCAAGAGAAGTACAATAACGTGAAAAACGCCGAGGTAAACTCTCTAAAGGTGTGCTGCTGCAACAGGACAACGCGAGAGTCCACACTTGCAAAGTTGCAATGGATGCTGTAGAGCGAAACGGATATGAATTTATACCATATCCTGCCTATTCGCCTGACCTAGCTCCTAGCGACTTCTTCCTATTCTCAAACTTGAAAAAGGATATCCGTGGACTTCATTTCCGGTCTGATGAAGAAGTTGTGACGGCGGTTGAGGAGTGGGTCAATGGAAAGGACCCTGACTTTTTCAGTTCTGGGCTGATGGCACTTGAACACCGTTGGTCTAAGTGCATCACATTAGAGGGCAATTCCATCGAAAAAGAAGAAGTGGATCTCAACCGGAAATAAGTTAGGCTGGTTACTTATTGACTCACCCTCGTATGAAACCACAGACGCATAAAGAAAGAAGAACTGAAACAAAGGAACCAACTGGAACGGTCAGCAGGAAAACTGCTGGGGCTGAAATCAGTTTTACTCGGGCTCTGATGCAGCTCCATATAACTAATACATCACGAAAACACGCCTATATAATTTGACCCCCTGAAACCCCACTTTTATATAGTAAAACTGGGGTTTACAGTGGTATACATTATTTTTCTTATTTCTGCTCGAAAATATATATTGTAGAGAGAGAGAGAGAGAGAGAGAGATCTGTTCTGTTCTGTTTTGTTCTATAGTATGTTTTGTGTTTTCATTCCAGGTTGCGTTCCATCTTCTTTATGAAATCATGACCTTGAAGAGACTTGTGTTCGGCATTCTGATTTTTATCTCCTGGAAAGACTATGTATCTGATTCCGCTTTCAATTTTGCCACTGACTTTAAAAACGTTTGCCCTTATATTAAAACTTGCAGTTTAAACCAAACTCTATATCCGGCAAACAGCAAGGTTTCATCCGGTTGTTCAGCCTGCTCCTGCGAGCCTCTTTGCAGAATAAAACGAGACTGTTGTCCTGACTATGAAGACCTGGATGGTATAGACCACGTGTCCGACGATAAAATTGACATGCAGTGTTTGCCCCTTGAGAATATGCTATCGAACAGCTCATATGCTGATAGAGCGTTGGCACTCTCAAAACATTACCTCACGATCCACTCTTGTCCAAAAGGTCAGTCAAGTAACAGCCATGCAGACGGCTGCCATAGTGAGTTTTCTTCAAAAGTTGTTGACTACATCCCGGTGGTTGATTGGAGAACGTCATTGATCTACAAAAACTATCACTGTGCTTACTGTCATAATATTACCGACCCGATTGCCTGGAACATAGATACAACATGTCTTGAGCTTTATCTGGTAGACACTGTCCCAGAGACTGTAGAAGCATTACGAAACCTAATGAATGATTGTGACATTCGTCTTAAAGCGCCACTTGGTACACATTCAGAGCTGCAGCTGTGCAGGACAGATTCTTATCAGAACATCATTGCCTCCTGTAACCAGACAGGTCACTGGAACTATTACGATGCATACGTCTTTGAAAAATGTAACTCTGAAGTATATATTTCACTTTTCTACGACAGCTCGCCACTAGCAGAGGGAAATCCGGAATCACTTATCTATAAAAATCCTTTCTGTTTTCTTTGCAATTCCAACGAAAGTATGTCGAATAATCTACAATGCAAGCAAGCAGAAAAAGTTGGAAGCCTCTCAGATATAAAACATGTGGAACAACCCGTTTCGTTTAAGACAATGCTAGATGTAAACAACTTGGTATATTCAGAAATCTTCCATAGCGAAAACCTGCGTTTAGCAGTTCCTGATTTGGATGGAATTATGCCTGATGGACTACAGCATTGTGGACATGGCCAGTTCTTTGACCTATACACGGTAAATAGTATTTCAAATATTATAGCTAAAACCAACCGAATACAAATTTAACCCATTTTAGTCTAGATACCCCTAAATGGGTAATAGGCAATTATTGCAGACTCGGATCAGACGCCGCAGAATGCACTGTTTGCAAATAGTTTAGTCATTTTTGAGTCGATTATAAACAATCGACCCAAAGTACATATACAAAATTGCCTTAAGGTTGTTGTCCACTTGATTATCATTGACCAATGAAATCATCCCGCGCGTTAGACGAAATCCAGGTAACAGTTATTTATAGCCGCGCTTTTCTTGTCGCTGTGACCTCAGAGTGCGGTGTAAAGAGGGTTATCTGTAAAACCTGGACTGGGTCATTGGCAAACAGTGGAGACGCGGAGTCTGATCAGGGTCTGCGCTGTTTGCTTAAATTACAGGAAGTTATGAGTTAAATGAAACAGTCTTAAGCCCCCGCTCAGGATCATTTTTCAAGCCTATACTCATAGACGATCGCCCCACCAGTTTTGTCAGTACTTTGATTCGCCACTGTAAGTGTATCCATTCCCCTAACCCTCAAGATGCCAAACACAACAATTGTCGTCTGCTTAGTCTTCTGCCGGTTACTTTAAAAGTCATTGTTGCAAACAGTGTGGACCCTGATCAGACTGATCTGTGTCCATACTGTTTGCCTACATTTTCAGATGTAGATTTTCTTGGCATCTTAAGGGTTAAAAGAGGATTCGCTTCCAACCATTACAATTAAGTCCAAAATTTATTAATAATTGAGGTAGCAATAGGCGTAGCGTTCGTTACGCACATTACGAAACGTGTAAGAAAAATAATAATTTTCAAGAAAGAGACATTAACTAAGATAGTTTGCGTCTTCACCGTAGGGGCTGCTCTTAAAGGAAATATTATTACTCTTTAAGGAACGAGCATATTCTTCCCTTTAAGAGTAGCCCCTATTTTGGAAGCGATGCTAGGGAGAAATTTTATTTTTAAGAATTCCTGAGTGTGCGTAAAATAATTTCGTACTGGCTACGCCACTGAAATTTTATTCTTGTAAATATCATAGGAAATTACTCTAAACTATTGACAATAGTATATATTATTAGGGTCGCATGCATCTTCTAAACCCACTGAAGGACAATCATCAGCTTTGGTGAGATTATTCCGCTAAAGAAGACAAACGCAAACTGGCTCCAAATATGCAGAAAAGGGGTATCCAGATAAATGTTTTATTTCTTATTTCTCCGCACAAACGTATGTTGTGGGTACTCATCAGAAGCGCCTCGCTTCTGATGAGTACCCACAACATATGTTTGTGCTATCCACAATATATATTATCATATGGAGAAATAAAATATTCAAAAGTTTTAGTTGAAAAAAGTACCTTATCTGGAGCTAAGGCGTGTTCTACAGAATCCAAGCGTTCTATTGGCGAACAGAAAGGCCCGGATCAGACCGACCTGTTTTTGCTTATCTACTTGTGTTCGTTTTCCTCCGAGTATGCGGTTATCACCATTGTTTGCTGTGACGACACATAAAAGTTAATCATGTCTCCTTTATTTCAGAGAAAATGTAGGGAACTGCGTTGTCCAATTAACGAGTATGCAGTTAATGGCATTTGCATTCCAAAGTCCAGTGTACCGTTCCACCTATCAGTAGCAGGATATCTTCAAGTTCATCTGTTGGAACCGTCATCAATCCACATGGCAAACTTTTCGGTTGATAACGACATTGTTCAATCGTTAAATAAAACACTGATCAACGAAGTGTTTGCTCGGTGTGACGTACAAAACATCACCTGCACGTCATCCTCTGAATCCCAACACATTACCGATATTTTTGTGGCGATTGTGGTAAGTACTAATGGCGATTGTCTAGTACAAGAGGTACTAAAACTCTTTAAGCTCTTTGACAAAGACACAGGTAACCATTTCAAAGTCAAAATGGATGATTACAGCTATGAAATTAAAATGATTTATAGTCGGTTTCCAACAGATGTCAGTATTGGCTTAGTTCGGGGTTCGTATGCTAAAAGCATTCATCTCAATCGCTTCTTTTACTGTCCTCGGGTCGTCCTCGGGATTCGTGAGTACAATGATTCCGTCAGCACAGGTGCCTTAATTCACCTGGGCGATTCTGTTTACGGGCTCGATTCCACATTAAAGTCGGGTTCTATCGAAGTATGTTTGGATGATTATGAAAGGAAACGATTCCTAAACGACCCTAGAACGACCGATTCAGGCATATCGATCATGTCGATCACTTCAGCGGCCTGCAGTATTCTGTCTATGATTTGCATAATTGTCATACTTGTCACCTTTACGATTTTCAAAGAATTAAGATTCATGCCTGGAAAATTGTTTCTGGTTCTCTGTACAAACCTTCTGATCGCCCAGGGTTTCTACGAATTTGGTATAGGTGTAGGCGGTTCGGGTTACCTGTGTGTATTCCTTGGAATAACTATTCATTACTCCTGGCTTGCAGCCTTCTTCGCAATGAACTCTTGTATTGGGCTCATGTTTAAGAACTTTCATCGTCCATTGAAAACAAGCTCTCGATCCTCTGTTCTTACTCAAAAAGATGCAAATACTGAAGTGCTCAAGTTCGCTATTTACATATATTCCTGCCCTGTTATTTTTGTATTGACGAATATAATAGCTTCTCTAATTATGACCGGAAATCAGTCAGTCGGCTACGGTGGAAAATATTGCTACATAAATTCAGCTATGATGAGAGCTCTTTTGTTCGCCCTACCGCTGGCTGTCATAATTCTCGTCAATTTCATTCTCTTCGGCGTTATCTTGTATGATATAATGAAAGTTGCTTCCCGCAACCTTAAGACTGAATCCCATAAAAACAGAAGAAAAGCTGTTATTTTCCTGAAATTTTCTACCATCACTGGTATCTATTGGATCTTTGGTTACTTGTACGAGGTGACCAAGCTTGAGTTTGTGGGTTATATTTTCATTTTGCTGAACGCAGGGCAAGGAGCATTTCTAATGGTGTCATTTTTGTTCAATAGACGTGTAATGATGTTGTACCAAGGACTGTTTTGTGACTTCACCAGGCGAAAGGATTCCCGTTCGCATTGCGATATAGTAGTGCTTACTTCGAGTCCTGCCTGAGGAATTTCTTCTCAGCAGCTTTCACGAATGAATGATTAATATAGTAAGCCCTCAATATACTGACATACACAACGGCAAAATCAGTTATACTGACAATTTGACTGGCATAAAACCTTCGCCCAAGTGGTGACAGTTAATCAGAAATTATGCAAGTAATTCTTTTTAATGCTTCAAGAAACATATTTTTTGGTTATTTGCTAGAATCGCCTCACTGTTGCATTTCTAACAAGTGTCCATGACATATGTGCTATGAGAAAATAAGAATAGCAATACAACAAACTTGAAGTTTTACATTTAGAATTTGTAGACTTCATTTAGGATGGACGGTAGGGTGGACGCAAGTACACGGACGGACGAACGAACGAAACACTTGCTCGCCCAAGTCGCCTATGCTAACGCAGAAGCGACAAGGCCTTTCTTACATATGACTCTGCTCATTAAGGATTCTGTACAACTGCAAATTCATTTAAATGGCAACATCTTTGGGAACAAATGCTGTCGCTGTAACGAGGGTTCGCTGTTTGTTGTTTTGTTCTAGTTAATAGAGCACTTGGGTCAATACCTAACTATAGGCAAACATGGAGAAAGGATAGCCTTTTTAACTGTACTCATAAAACAATCTAAGAGAAAATTTTACATGAATTTCTTCGGATGCAATATGCTCCATTACTTGCAAAAGTGTCATTTACAACATGTTGGACAAATTCAGCAAAAATATAGTCGGAGAATAAACAAGCATAACTTTGATAAAGCATTTCTCTGACACATCCGCAACAGTTTCAGAGCATTTCAATTTGCCGGGACGTACTATCCAGGAATTTTCATTCATAATACATATTCATTTATAGAGTATCTGGCAATTGGAAAAAAAGACTTATGAAGGAGACTCTCGGTAAAGTGACCCCCTCTGGGTTAAATTCTAAAATAATGAACAAGTCTTTATAAAGTTTTTACAGACTTAATTTGTGTTTGCATTTCGTCTGCATTTCCGTCCTTGATTTGTAACTTATATAGATCCTTTATGCAGACGTTATACGCGAACTAGTGTGTTACTACTTGACATCATCGTCATGGACGTCATGCGACGTTGACTTCTGTCATCTGTCTATTTGACCGGCGCGGGAATTGCGCCGGTCTCTTAATATAGCTTATGGTTTTTATATAATGGTAGCGTATTCGATTAGCTCACAAAGGATATTTTATATCGTCGGTGTGTGATGTTTAACCCACACATTTAAGTGTTTGTATCTGTCGGGAACACCAGTGACTTTTCATAGAGCTATTAATTTGTTGATTTCGGTAATGTCTTACTTTGAATGCACATGTTGAGACACTCAGAGGGGCTAGGACCTGGTTGTTTGGCTGATTATGCTCGTATGAGGAACTAGCTAAGGTTCTGGTGAGATTGCACAATTACGCAATGAGTTAGAAGATCGCTCAACGAGCCGCACAAATAAGTGTTTTGTACCACAGTAAAAGTTGAGGGCGAGGATTATGACTGACCGTTAGGTAAAGAGATATAATTTTTAACGTTTTAATTTGAAATCTTTAAGAGCTCATTACTTTCAAACCATATAATTCATTCAGTTCATGAGGAAGTAGGATGATATTTTATACAGACTTTAGGCACGCCCTCGCCTCTTCTCCAACACACACACACACACACACACACACACACACACACACACACACACACACACACACACACACACTTGATCTCAAGATCAGCGATGAACTTGAAAAATGTCAAAGGTCAACTTCAGGCGAACTGTCCTGTCAGGCGATAGGTTTTATAAAAAATGTTATACATTACAATCTGCTTATATCCCTAAGCGTACTGACATATTAGAGTACTTAAAGCAAAAACATTATCAGATCTACTGCCTACAAGATACTCATTTTACTCCTGGGACAGATGAAAAGCTGGTGAGGGCAAGATGGGGTAATGATTGTTATTTCAGTTCATTTAAATCTAATTCAAGAGGAGTAGCAATTTTATTTGATAAAAATTTTGAATATAAAGTACACAGTTGTATATCTGACCCTAATGGCAATTATTTAATATTAGATGTTACAATAGACAATAATAGAATTACATTAGCAACTGTTTATGGCCCAAATCACGATGATGTATCATTCTACCAAAATATAGCCAAAACAATTGAAGAAATAGGTAATGAACATATAATTTGGTGTGGAGATTTTAACCTGGTTATTGACCCTACTATGGATTATTGTAATTATAAAACTGTTAATAATAAAAATGCAAGGGAAGTAGTTCTTGAAATCATCCAGGAAATGTATTTAGTTGACCCCTTCAGAGATTTACATCCATCCCTAAAGCGATATACTTGGAGAAGAAAGCATCCATTTCAACAGGCCAGACTTGATTTTTTTCTTATATCTGAAAGCTTATTGACTTCTTTAAATGGTTGCAAGATAGAAAATAGTTATTGATCTGATCACTCAGCAGTTGTATTAAATATTTGCTTTACGTAACCGTCGATTTCAGTATGTTGTCATTGGCTACAAAGACACATACTTCATTCGGGATCACTCTGATGCACCACAAAAATACTCAGATGCAGATGTCATTAAGATGCTGGAATATCTAATCGACAATATTTTTGTGGAGTTCGGCGGTCGGATATTTCAACAAACAATCGGCATACCGATGGGTACTAATTGTGCACCGTTACTTGCCGACTTGTTTTTATACTCGTATGAGTCGGAGTTTGTACAAAGTCTCCTCCAAGCAGGCAAGAAACACCTCGCACAACAATTCAATTTCACCTACAGATATATAGATGATGTATTGTCTCTGAAAAACACAAAATTTGCAGAGTATTTAGAATTCATCTACCCACGTGAACTTGAAATAAAGGAAACAACGGAGACTTCAGCCTCCTCCTCATACTTGGATTGTTATCTCTACATCGACAATGGAAACTTACTACTAGGCTTTACGACAAACGGGATGACTTCAATTTTCCCATCGTTAACTTTCCTTTCCTGAGCAGTAATATCCCTTCTGCACCAGCATACGGCGTTTACGTTTCACAGTTAATCCGTTATGCCAGAACCTGTTCAAATTATCAGGACTTCATGGAGCGTGGGAAAGTGCTCACTCAAAAGTTGTTGAGCCAGGGGTATCAAAAAACCAAACTGGTAGCAACACTTAAGAAGCTCTATGGGAGACATCATGATCTAGTCAATCCCTACAGTGTGGCAGTTTCCAGAATTGTTTCTGATGTTTTTGCCAGTGACGCGCCATAAGTAGACTTCCCAAATCCCGGACAAACGCTTCTACCGATATTTCCTTCGTGCAGGCCCATGGGCATGGTGGGCGAAGCTTGCTTACCAAGTAATGCTTACTATCCGCGGACGCCTGATTACACCCTTTTGTTCTGGGGTCCATGTCTGTTGGTCTGAACATTCTGATTCGTCATTCGTTTATGGATTTATGATTTTTGATTACGGCTTTGGTACCATGACCGCAACTACTTTAACGATTTCCAAAAAGGAAAACCTTTTTGGAAACATAATAATTCATTACTCTATGACATAAATTACATTGAGGCAATAAAAAGTAAAATAATGGAAGTAAAATGTCAATATGCATTACCAGTGTACAATTTAGATAATTTAAACAACATACCAGATAATGAGTTACAGTTCACTATAAATGACCAGTTATTTTTAGACACTTTACTTATGGAATTAAGGGGAAAATCCATATCCTATTCAAGTCATAAAAAGAAACAGCGTGATGAAAAAGAAAATACACTGATATCAAACATCTGTAAACTGGAGCAGGATTTGAATAGTGAAAATATAGAAAAACTTGAAAGCATGAAAACAGATCTATATGAATTAAGAAAAGAAAAGATAAAAGGGGGCAGTAATCAGATAAAGGGCAATTAATATAGTAGAGGGGGAAAAACCAACAAAATATATTTGTGCGCTAGAATCACATAACTTCATGAGTAAAATTGTTCCAAAACTTCAAACTGCTAAGGGAGAGATAATAAATGACCAAAAGAAAATCATGAATGAAATAGAATTATTTTACAAAAATTTGTATTCTTCTAAAGAAAAGAACCATATTGATATTGACTTAAACACAGATTTCAATAAATATAACACCCCCAAGCTAAATGATGATGAGTCAGAAAAACTTGAAGGACTTTTAACTTTGTCTGAACTTACAACTGCTTTAAAAAATATGAAAAATAATCGTAGTCCAGGAGTAGATGGTTTCTCTTGTGAATTCTTTAAAGTTTTTTGGAAGCAGCTAAGTAGTTTTGTACTGAGAGGGATAAACCACAGTTATAACATCGGGGAACTGTCTGTTTCTCAACAAGAAGGTATAATTACTCTGATACCAAAAGAAAATAAATCTAGATTGCTGCTCACCAATTATAGGCCAATATGTCTTTTAAATACAATATATAAGTTAGCCTCAGCAGGTATTGCAAACAGATTAAAAACTGTTATAACAAAACTTATAAATACTGATCAGTCCGGATTTATATCAGGGCGGTATATTGGTGAAAACACAAGACTTGTTTATGACTTAATGCAGTTTGTGGAGGAAAAGAATATACCTGGGCTCTTACTTTTGGTTGATTTTGAGAAGGCATTTGATTCTCTGTCATGGGCATTTATTCATAAAGTACTCAAGTTTTTTTAATTTTGGGCCTTCAATTCAAAAGTGGGTTTCAGTTTTCCTAAAAAATACCTCTATTAGGGTTAATCAGGGAGGTAACTTCTCTTCGCCATTTAGACTGGAACGTGGCTGCAAACAAGGAGATCCAATATCAACTTACATTTTTATTCTTTGTGCAGAAATATTAGCTATAAAAATAAGAAATAATGAAAAAATCAAAGGGATTAAAATCAATAACATTGATTTTAAGTTAGTACAGTTTGCTGATGACACTACAATAATATTAGATGGATCAGAAAATTCATTAATAGAAACATTAAATGAACTTGAAAATTTTGCAAAAATATCAGGGCTTAAAGTAAACTTTCAAAAAACACAACTCATATGGATAGGGAAAAAAAGTATAGCACAGAAACAATAAAGACAAGATGGAAATTACAGTGGGTTCTAATAGATTCAAGTTGTTGGGAATTATCTTTGACACAGATTTAAATAAGGTAAATGAAATAAATTATGAAAATAAAATTGAATTATTAAAAAGTAAAATACACAATTGGCAACGCAGACACTTAACACCATTAGGTAAAATAACGGTAATAAAATCTCTCTTAATTCCATGCTTAAACCACCTATTTCTAGCCCTACCGAATCCAAGTGAAAAAGTAATGAAAGAAATAAATGACATTCTTTTTACATTTCTTTGGGAAGGTACTGCTAGAATAAAACGTTCTGTTATTTGTAAAGACTCTCTGGATGGAGGATTAAAGATGATAAACACCAATGCATTTATAAATGCCTTAAAAACAACATGGATTAGACGGTTTTGTTTTGACAAGCATAAATGGACAAAAATTATAGGGAACCATATAAATATGCATAACTTTTTAGACTGTGGTACAGAGTACTTAACAAAAATATTAAAAAACATTAAAAATCAATTCTGGTTAGATGTGTTTAATGCACATATTGAACTACAGTCAAATAATCAACCTAAAGAAATACATGAATTTCAAGCTAGTGCACTATTTTACAATAAGAACATAAAGGTGGCAAATACCAGTATTTATTATCAAGCATGTTATGAAAGAGGAATAAAACTTATAAATGATATTACAGGGAAAATGGTAATCTGCTAACCTATCAAGAGGTAAAGGAACTATTTAATATAAAAATAAATTTCTTGCAGTATCACGGCCTATGTAATGCAATTAAAGAATGGAAGAAAAGGCTCAAAATAAATACTATTAATGAAAAGCTACAAAATCCTATAGTGCCATTTGGACTGCATATATACATGAGAAATAAAAAAGGCACTAAAGATATGTATAAAATATTAAATTCTAATAATGAAACACCTGCTGGTAAGATAGCATGGAATAAAATTTTTAACTTCAGTGAAGAAGAACGGAAAAAATTTACAAATGGCCATTTGAAATAACAAATAACACAACGTTACAGTGGTTTCAGTCACGTATCAATAATAATATACTAGCTACTAATAAATATCTACACAAAATAAAGTTAATAAACAACCCTACATGTTCATTCTGTACTAAAGAACCTGAAACTGTTGAACATTTGCTATGGGACTGTGAGCACACACAAAATTTTTTGTATGATTTTAAACACTGGTGTGAAAGTAATAACACAACTATAAATTTACAGAAACAATCACTTTTATTTGGAGTATTAGATAACAAGACAAGCATAGTAGAACAACAAATGTTACTTGAAATCAAATATTATATCTATTTTTGTAGATGTACAAAAGCTAAACTAAATGTCACAGCCCTGAAATGTAAACTTAAGCTTCTGTACTGTACAAATGAGAGAATTGCAATATTAGAAAATAAATATGAACAGTTTGTGAAAAGCTGGGAAAACTTTTCGCATGCAATTGCCTAATTAATACATTTATAGAAATTCCTAATCAGCAAGAAAAGAAAAAAAACAAAAAAAAAAAAAAAAAAACAACCTCATGCCAGGGTGACAGAACCTTTTTTTTTTTTTTTATATATAACTTATCTCTCCAAACTCCAAACTCAGATGTACAGATAATAACCAGTAATGCTGATTATAAAAACAGTATTATATAGTATGTGTGCATGTAACATGAGCAAGAGAGTGAGGAATGGAATATTATACACTTTTGTTTACATGTAATATGGTAAAATGGTACCATATTTGTCTGAACAAAGAGCACCTAATTAATATATGAAATCTTAAAAAGTCTAGCATATCTTTACATATGTCTGTTAGCCTTTTCCTCAAAGTTGGCGGGCATGAGATTTTTCAAATTTTTGACAGACCAGATTTTTTAGTTTCAAAATATGTTCTGCAGAATTACTTGTTTTTGTTTTTGTCTGAAAATTGTAAAAATGACATTTTTGGAAAGGGTGACAGGGGTTTTTAGATTTTTACCTAGAATTCAGTTTCATTAGTCCACCAGTCTCATGCCTGAAAGTATTGATATGTCTGTTCAGATGAATATGGTATAAAACTGTAAGTAATCTGTGGTGTTTGCTTCACTGCTGAAAATGGTTGCTGGGTGTACCCAGGAAACAGCAGTGAGACTTAGCAAGTAAGTGATGAATGATATTTAATTGCTGGAAGATTATACTGTACTGTACAAATAAATTGTAAGGTGTGTTAGTGGGATGGCCCTCCCCGACCCACTACACATCAAATGGACGGGGAGAATAAAGTATTTTCCAGGAAAAAAAAGAAAAAAAAAAAGAACCAATAAAAAAAAAAAAAAAAAAAAAAAAAAAAAAACAATCTGCTTATAACACAGATTTTGGAATCCAAAGCATAAGCTGTATTATTTAAACACTCTTGTTATATGCAAACTAAAATATGTAGATGTTATAAAAATAACCATTAACCATCAGTTTTGATATAATCTATACATTTTTTTCGAATCCATTTTTGAACCATGCTATATCTAAAACCATTTTATAGCAAACTGTGTTATAAACAGATTAATGTCTATTTTATTTTCATTTCAATCAAGAATTTTCATAAAGCTTAATAAAAACATACATTAAAGAATCACGTTGTTGTTCTTTTTTACCTATTACATTGTAAATTTGTTAAAGTTTAGTATACCCTTGTCCCATATATCTAACGAGTATCCACAATCTATGTTTTTGAGCAGAAATTAGAAAAATAATGTATACCCCTATAAACCCCAGTTTTGCTATATAAAATGAGGTTTAAGGGGTCAGAATTATATAGGCAAGTTTTCGTGATGAAATGCATTGCTGTCATATGAAGTGTCTCAATAAAAACTAGACTATTCTTTTTTGTGTACTTTGTTTATAAGGGCAACCTTTACACATTTTATTCAACTTCACTTCAGTTGGTATTAGTGCCATATGGCGGCCATAAAAGTCTCACCGTGCTTCGTCTTGGTGCACTTTTATTTTTATTTTCCCTGAGATATTTGATCCCATGCCGGTATCATCAAAAATCAAGTTCCACTAACCCAACAGGTATTGCTAAAGGAAGTATGTTGGACGCAGATGTCCATCTTATGAGGTTTAATGTAAAACTGTAACGTGCGTAGGTCACAATAAGCTTTCACAGATTACTATCTGTGGTTCTTGGATTGCTGAAGGATAGATGAAACAATGATATTGACTAGCTAAGGATATCTGAACCTAACTTTTAGGGTTTAAAAAAAACGCGTAGAATATTTGTATTTTATGACGGGTAACGTAAGTTACAGGCAATAATAAGTTAATGCTGTCATTGTCAGAGTGCTAATACGTTGCAAAATGCTTGCAAGACAATGGGCTTTAGAAAAATATAATCTAAAAAAAACCTACCCCACCTGTGAGGAAAGGTAACCCCAAACTGGCCAGCGCCCTTTTAAGGTATTATTATATATTTTGGCAGCCAGTTTGAATTTAGGGCCGCCATCTTGAAAATGGGGCGATTTTTGATTGGTTAGAAAACATTTTGCAAACCACTCATACCAATTAGTATTACAGCCAAATTTAACGCATGTATCCGGAAGTGCAGATTCTGGTCACTTCCCGCTCCACGAGACGTATGCAGCCCTTCAAACTACAATGGTCATATGACAGGAGCTGAGATTCGAATTTTGTTCTTAACCCATTAAAGACTGAATAAACTCTCCCACACAATATATGGAAGAGTTTAATCCGATTTTAGATATGTCAGGTTTTATGATGAAGATATTCCGAAAGAAAAATGGTTGAACTATTTTGCAAACAATGCAGACCCTGATCAGACGCCGCGTTTGGCAGCGTCCGATCTCGGTCTGCACTGTTTGCCAGTTACCCGTTTAGGGGTCTCAAGTCTTCAATGGGTTAAACCTGTTCTTGTTTCCCAAGGGCGATCTTAATAGATTCAATTAAGAACATCTTGTTTTTAAACCAGCGTTTCAATTTGTTTGCTATTCAAGCAAACTTTATACTGCGTTAATTTTTCAGAATGCGTCTTCCTATTTTCCATATTATATGTTGAACAATGGTTTTGGTTGCTATGTGTTTAAATATCGCTGCACTTTTATGCGGTGTAAACTACTGTACATTAGTTCATTTGCGCCGCGCCACGCGAAAGAGTTTCTTCGAGATGCGCAAAATGCACTGTCACGCATGCGCAAAGTCTCATCTGGGCATTTGATCTCCACTGATGCATTCTATATTGGCCAATGAGTCTGTTAGCGACAAAGAAGGAATGGATCAAACAGCGCAAAGACACGTTTTCGCATGGCGCAGCCCATTTACAGACAGAATACTTTTTTCGCGCCAACCTAATGTGAGGACTTGATCTGTCTACATTTTTTTATACCACGACGTCAGGTCTTACACGGCCATACTAAGACATTGAGCCACATCATGAGAAAAGGTTTCTTCGGGACATCTGCGCACAGTAAAAGTCCAGGCCTCGAGGTCATAAAATCTTTTTCATGCTCAACTCAGCTGAGCATGAAATTTGTCCTGCTAATGAATCTCAGATTACTAACTTTCTTTCTAAACAGAGCTGAGCAGGATTTCATGCTCAGAGCTGAGGATAAAAAAAAGATTTATAACTTCGGGGCCCGATCAGCCGTTGAAGCCATACTGTCTCAATAAGGATTGTGTTATCCATCGTTATATTCTGCAATACCTGCTGATTCTGTAAGACACTGTTTCAATAGATATATTTGGACCATATGCGGAAAGCGAAGGCCCAGATCAGCCTGCGCACCCGCGCAGTCTGATCAAGGCCATCACTGTCCGCTAACAGAATCATTGGATACTACAGAATGTATGAATGGAGAGCAAAGGCCCGGATGATACTTTGCGCATGCACAGAGTGGTCTGAATTTGCGCATATTGCGCATGTTCGAAGGTTTTTGATGGCGTTGTGGTTTAACGGCACGTCAGCACTTGTGGTTTGTTTTGTGTCGTCTCCCAGAGAAAGGGAGAAGAGATATAGAAGAGATACTAGAGGAGATGAAAGAGAGGGACAGGGGAGAAAGAGAAAAATGAATGAAAGTGAAGAAACAAAAGAAGTAAAAACATTACCCTTCTATCCCACCTGCTGCAAGGGTAGCAGGCCTTGTCCAACTGTAAGCCAATATCAGTTCTACGCCCCGGCGACGCAGAATACCACCCCAACATGTTCGAAGGCAATTTTTCGCTTGGTGCTGCACATTTATATACTATGTTGAATGTAAAAGTGGGCCGCAGGAAGCGAAAATCTGTCTCCGAACTTGTGCGAAATGCCCAGGTTAAGAGTCATCCCACGCATGCGCAAAATATCATTTAAACATTTGCTTTCCATAAATACTGTCTATCCCAGCTAGCATTCTTTAAAATCTATAGCGGGCCGATATCGGCCCGTCAACTACCCTGACGGGCCGATAACGGCCCGCTATAGATTTATGTAGAATGCTTACTGGGATAGTGTCGACTGATTCTGTTAGCGGACAGCGCGGATGGACAGGCTGTTCTGGGCCATCACTATCTGCATATGCCCGAAGATACATTTTCGTATAGGCCCAAGTATATGTTAACTTGTCTCAAAACCCGTCACATATGTTTGACCGCTTTACCTTTTAGAATCTATTTATACAGCTATGCCAGTAACTGATATTTGGTCATTTCTGTTGCAAACATATACAGTGAACCCTCACTACAACGACAACATTTGTTCCCAAAAATGTTGCCATTATAATGAATTTGTTGTTGTAAAGAATCCTTAATTGTCAGAATGATATGTAAGAAAGATCTTGTTTATTCTTATTTCCTCATAGATCTTTGGATATTTGTTAGAATCGCCTCACTGAAGCGATTCTAACAAATATCCAAAACATATATTTCTTTAAAGTATTAAATACAATATTCTTGCATAATTTGTGGCTAATTGTTACCTGTTAAGAGATGGTTTCGTGACAGTCAAATTGTCATTATAACGAATTTTGACGTTGTATCGAGTGTCGGTATAAAGAGGGTTGTATGTATTCTTTGAAAATCAGATGACAAAACACGCGTGAATTTAAATAATTACAGCAGCTGACAAGAACAGAGATATCATAGTTTGAAGTTCGTAAGACAAATCCTGCGCAAGTTCATTCGGTGTAGTTCTTGTATCTGTATATGTTTGCACTGATTGTGTCGTCGTTTCCGATGTGTGAGGTGAAATGCTTTGTCGTTCAGCTGTCGACTGATGTCCGGTTGTTGTATGCCTTGAGGAAAGCGGCGTCGATTCTTCAGTAAATGTCGAAGTTGTCATCGGCGTGCCAGGGTTATTTGGTAGTTGTGAAGTAGAACCAGAGGTTTTTGAATCTCTGCTTGAAAGTGTTTGATCGTTTGTTGTTTGTGTTGCTGTTGGAGGCGTTGTAGTAAACGTTACAGGCACATATGACTTCGTGGTTTGAGAACTAATGACTGAAGTAGATTGTTCCAGCGTAGTGAAAGAGGAACGCGAAGACGATGCTGTCGAATGTTGTGTTACGGTACCACCTGGAGATGACAAAGTCCGGTCTGACGTTCTTGTAACAGATGTTTTAGAAGTTGTGTTACTTGTCTGAGGTTCGGTACTAGTCGGAAGTGGTGAATTAGATGAAGTAGTTGGCGAACGGGAAAATGTAGATGCTTTCGCTTGTGTAGATAGTGAGGTGAAAGATGAACGTGTAGACATCTGTGATGTAGGTGTCAGAGAAGACATTGCTGAACCCGAGGTCGCACGAGAAATAGTGGAAGAGCGTGTAACTGTCTTTGGTGCTTCCGTACTTGATGGAAGCTGTGAAGTAAAAACGGATGTATCGGAAGGCCTAGTAGACCATGTTTGGTCGGAAGTAAACGAAGATGCTCTCACTGTTGTGGTCGTTTTGTTGTGTGTCGTTGGAAGATGTGAAGTTGAAAATGAGGAGGAGGGTACAGTAGATTCTGTAACTGGCATATTAGTCGTTTGTGTATATGAAGCTGAAGGATTATGCGTACTTATAGGCGTTTTGTTAACAAGTGTTGTTGAGCTAGAACTAGTGGTTGAAAGTGTTTGTTCAAATGTGGTGATGGCGGTCTGCGTAGAAATCACTGATGTAGTTGGCAGTTTAGAGGTGGATGGCGTTCTAGTTATATCTGACCATGTCTCTCCAGACGTTGAGACGGATGAAATAGTGGTAGTTTCCAGTCGCGTTGACGTCGTATTAACTGTTGATGACGTAGATGGTAGGTGTGTCGTAGTTGGCTGGCTCTGACATGTTTCACAACACGTCACCTCCCTGCTCATATGGTTGGTTTCGTCGCATGATGTCTCTCTGTTACACACAGATTGTGGATCATCACCAAACACGCACATATCTGGAATTATAACAATAATGCTAATTTACATATAACAAAATAATAATACAGTCGACTCTCGTTATCTCCAATTCCAAGGGACTCTCTGAAACACTTTGAGATATCCATACCTCGACATATCAGATTTGCGGAATTGAGGAAAACAATGTAGTGGCTCATATGATACAAAACACAGGGTTCTTTGTGGCATTTCCTGGGTACATCCATTTATATTTTTGGACAAACAGCTTTTAAATTACCCTATCACAAACCATCCAGAAGTTGTACGCAAGAAGAGATGAGATTTCTTTTTCAATGTACAGTCGACTCTCGTTATCTCGAAGTTCAAGGGACTCTCTGAAATACTTCGAGATATCCGTACCTCGACATACCAGATTTACAAAATTGAGGAAAAAATAAATCGAACAACCTCATTTAACAAATGAATATGTAATTGGACTCCTGAAGTTAGAGATATATAGAAAATATTGTGGAAAAAGTGGGAAATTGCTCCTTCTCCTCTTTTCCACAATATTTTGCTACCTGTTGTTAGTTTTCCATATTAAAACAGGGACCATATTTTCACTTCGAGTTAAGCTGTTATTCGAGATAAGCGAAGTCGAGATAACGAGAGTCGATTGTACAGTATTTTGTAATGCTAATTAGAATTTTAGTTTAACACAAGGGACTAGGACTACTGCTTTACGTACGGACAATGGAAATTTAATTTTACATTCAGCTAATATAGCGCAAAGCGTATGCTATTTTATGATATTTGTTTTGAAACTTGTTTTTTGGGGTTAGATGCCTTTCTAGATATTTATCTGAGAAAATAACGCTGACCTGTACCAAGTGATGCTAAAATTAATACTATCTTTCAAAAGCAGCTGGTCAGCAAACACATGTACGGTTGACTATCTTTATCTCAAATCTGTTAACTCAAACTACCGCTTAAGTCAAAAGATTCAAATTTTATTCGTGGGCACAACGAAGACTCTGATCGGACTGTGAGAATTCGGCAAACAGTATACATAGTTACTAACACAATTGTGGTTCATAACGTTGCTTTCCTCCTTATTTGCACAACGGTGGATAGGTCCTGAGACTAAGGCCGCGTTCACACTAGAGACTTGATCGGGATCAACTTTTCCTATAGTGTGAACGCATTTTGATGTGGATCATCTTGATCCGCATCAAATTAGTCCAAATGTGAACGCAATTTGATGCGGATCAAATTGATCCGGATTAAGTATGTAGTGTGAACGCGGCCTAAATGACGCCTCCTTCCTCAATCTGTTTCAGATGGTTAGCGCTAGACTATCAATGTCTGTGATTGGGTCCATCGTAGTCCTGCTTGTGGTTTTCTTGTGTTCTGGATTCAGAACACCATTGAACTCTTTGCTGTGTTTCATTATAGTGGTTTTGATAATATTTTTTTCTCTTTATGCTGTTTCACAGATGAGGCTGAGGACCTCTGTGAGGACCGAACACATATAAGCCAGCGCATGACAAAACCTACAAAATGGCATGTGCGCCCAGCGAAGACGCAGATCACCATGGACATCCGCCCAGTCTGATAAGAGTCATCGCTTTCCGCATGAAGAAATCTTGGGTCCTTAGCTCCCATTGAGCGCAGAGCGAAGAATCTGATCAGACTAGGCGGATGCCCAGGCTAATCTGAGTCATCACTGGGCACACATGCCATTTTGTAGATTTTGTCATGCGCTGGCTCATATTTGAAATTTGAAGCTGCATCAGAAGGGTGATGTTTCGTGCAAGTAAACCTAGTTTAAACTCATACCCACCCCCATCCCTCAGTAGTTTCCTACTGATATTTCAAAGGCGGTTCTTTGTTTGTGCATCGGTGGCTTAAATTCCTTTTGGGATCATTGGGCCCATTGTGGTACATTTGAAAATTGGGTTCTGCTCATGTATACGCTAGAGGGCGTAAGCAGTGTTGCAAAGTTCATTACTGCTTATGAAGAGTCTCAATAAAACCGAGACTCCTTTTCTAACCCGTAGTGTGTTTTTTTGTTTCCAAAGGCAATCTTTTTGACGTTTATGATTCAAATGTGATGTTTGTGCTGTCATTATTTTTTCTTCAGCATTCCTTCTTTTGGTGCCTTGGGAAAGCTGTGTTTTAAGATTGTGATACAGTCAACCTCTTTATACCAACATTCAATACAACGATAAATTCGTTATAATGACAATTTGAATGTCACAAAGCCTTCGCTCAAGACGTGACAGTTAATGGGAAATTATGCAAGAATATTATATTAATACTTCAAGCAACATATGTTTTGGATGTTTGTTAGAATCGCCTGAGGCGATTCTAACAAATATCAAAAACATATGTTCTATGTGGAAATAAGAATAAAACAAGGTCTTTCTTACATATCATTCTGTCCATTAAGGATTTTTTACAACAGTAAATTCATTTTAATGGGAAGATCTTTGGAAACAAATGCTGTCGTTGTAACCAGGGCTCACTGTACTTTTCACTTAAATTGTTGTGTACGTCTGTATTGGTTTCCCCTTGGTGTTATTTGTATGCTATGTTCTGTGATTGTGGTTATTTCTGGACATCTTCTGCAGTATAACGCACATAGGTTAGACGTAGAAGTATATTGATTCATTTTATTACTGGCTTTTCATGAAATTTTGCCACGCTCTCACCATCGAACCTCATATGTGACAGTAATTTTATCCATTATTAGTTAAATGAGTAATTTCTCTCCTTTTTGACACTGCAAAATGATACTAAATATATTTCTAGGTATATTTGTCACCTGCTGTCATGAACAGATGAACGGGAAAGTCACAATATACACATCGTGATCACAAGTTTTAAAAGAACAAAACAGAAAAATATATCACTAAAGTGTATTGAACACTATTAGAAAATATAACACTCTCATTCAGGGAAATGAAATTAGAAAAGAACACATATAAAGTGTCTTTTTTGTTCCGCCTTAGAATTAATACTAAGATTTATGTCAATTAAGTCATTGAAAGTGTCCGCAGTTTGAATGTTTAGATTCAACTAAACTTTAAAAAATTTCTAATTATAAGCTAGTTTCTTCATGTACATACAGTCTCAGGCATGTATGACATTGCATAATTCATTCCTACATATGAATAGATTCAATAAAACCAAGTCTGTTGTGTTGTGCTTGATTAAACTGAAGAGAAGCAAATTATTTCCTTTAACTGTAGACCCCTTTTTTACAAGGGAGCCAAACTTTTGACAGGGTTTACTCCCCTTGAAAGTGTGTTTATTTCCTTTAAATGTTTATTTGTTATTCTTCCATATACCAACAAAGAATGTATATATGAGCCGAAACGGAAAAAGTACCTCCTGACATGTGCGCCCAACGAAGACTCAAATCAGCTTGCGCATCCACGAAGTTTGATCGGAGTCTTCACTGTCCGCGTGAAGACACTTTGTAACCTCGACTATCCAAAATGAGCCCAGTGAGGATTCTGATCAGACTGCGCAAATGCGCAGTCTGATCTGAATCTTCGCAGGACACATATGTCCGAAGGTACGTTTTCTGACGTTGCGGTTCAAATGTTTTTGTTTGCCATTTCCCCATATACCCACAACGAACATGCATAACCTATTCTTACCGTGTGTTGGTAGCGCATCCTCGGAGTACACGCAACGTCCACCTTGGCACCACTGTAACATAAATAGAGGATCTTACACGAGTGGTAATTTCATACGAAATTTCTGAAACGATCATTCAGCGAGTTTAATAAAATTCCATATGAAATGACCACGAGTGTAATATTCTGTTTACCATATGACCCTTTTAAACTGGATTTTGTCGTTTTTAAAGTGGACATTATTTCAAAAGAAAACGCAACGTTGTCACGGACGTCCTTATGACGTTACATGTATGCGCCAAAATGTTACGTAAGGTGTGGTCATACGGTTTTTATGACAGAATAGAATAGAATAGAATTTTATTTACTGCACAACTATACCCTATAAGGGTTAAAGGCAAGCAAATACAAACATGACATAATACATTATACAATGATATGAAAGTAATTTTATCATCATTTGAGTGAAAAAAGAGAGAGAGAAAAATAATGTACACACACACACACACACACACACACACACACACACACACACACACACACACACACACATATATATATATATATATATATATATATATATATATATATATATATATATATATATATATATATATTACATACACATACATACACACATACACAAATACATATACACTCACACACAAACACACATATGTGTATGTATGTGTATGTGTATATATCAAGTACACATACATACACAAATACATTCATGATACATTCATGATGACATGATGTTTAATCCATTGAATAACAGCGACGTCATAAAGTTAAAACTTAGTACCATGGGTGAAAAATTCACTGGACGACAACTTGAAATATTTTTTTCTGATTTTTACAAAAAATGGACGGAGACAATTTGCAAGCAATGTCAAATCCTGTTTTCTGAGAAAAACATGTAAGAAAATGTCATCAATTTGTCGTCTGCTGAATTAGCCCAGAAAGAGGTAATGGTTAAATACTAATTTTAGCCGCAACGTCAAAAACGTCATTCAGAAATGTGCGCCAAGCGAAGATTCAAATCAGCCTGTGCATCAAAAACCTTCACTGGCTTAGTTTCATCAACCAAGGATGCAAAGTTTCTTCGTGCGGACAAAGAAGACTCTGATCAGACTGTAATTATGCGCAAGCTGATTTGAGTCTTTGTTGGGCGCACATGTCAGACGGTACGTTTTCTCACGTTGTGGCTCGTATGATACAAAACACGGGGTTCTTTGTTCTTTGATCTACCTCCATTTATATTTTTGGTAAGAACAGCTTCTTTATTACCCTATCACAAACCATCCAGAAGTTTTAAGCAAGAAGAGATGAGATTTCTTTTTATATACTGTCGACTCTCGTTATCTCTAAGTTCAAGCCACTCACTGAAATACTTCAAGATATCCGTGCATCGACTTATCAGATCAGATCGAACAAACACATTTCACAAGTGAATATTTAATTTGTCTCCTGAAGATAGAGATATATTGAAAATATTGTGGAAAAGGGGAGAAGCAATTTCTCCTCTTTTCCACAATATTTTGTTACTTGTTGTTAGGTTTCTATGTTAAAACATGGACCAGATTTCACTTCGAGATAAGCGTTATTCGAGATAAGCGAAGTCGAGATAACGAGACTCGACTGCACATAACGTACGTAAGGAGAGTGGATACACCTTATCGGGAGAGCACTCTAGCTGAATGCTGCCTCACTTTTAGCAAAGGGAAACTACTCCAGAAGAAGAGAATTTGCTTCCCTGATTATAAGAATTCATTGGCAAAGGCGACTTCTCTTAAAGAAAAGAATTTACTTCCATGGGGGAGGGAAGCAAATTCTTTGCATCAATAAAATTCTTCTTTTAGAAGGGAGGAAAATATTTTCAGGGAAAAGTTACCTGCATTGAAGGTGTCTCCATTCACCTACAATTAATAGACACCTTTGAAATGAGAGCCAAATATTTTCAGAACAGAGTGATCGGCCTTGGAGGTATTTACATTCACCCTAATATGAATCGATATACCAGAAAGGTTTGCAGTCATTTTGCAAATGAAGAGAGCTTTTACGGACAATTTTTTTTTTATTGTTTTGAGGGTTTAACTACACGTCAACTCTTGTGGGTCATTTTGTGTCGACTCCCAGAGAAAGGGAGAAGTGATATAGAAGAGATAGTAGAAGAGAAGGACAGAAAAGAAAGAGTAAAATTAATGAAAGTGAAGAAACAGAAGAAATAAAAACATTCCCCCAATACCCTTACCTGTTGAAAGGACAGAAGGCATTGCCAAACTGTAAGCCAATCTCAGCTGGACGCCCCAGTGACACAAGATATTTACGGACAGGATGTTGCCGCTCTATTACAGTAAAAACCCGTTATTACGACCACTCGAAATTAGGACCACTCCACTATTAAGACCAGCTTTTGTCAGTCCCATGTGTTTTCCAAGGTTTCTGACTAAATGGCATTTGCAAACAGTGTAGACCCAGATCAGACTGCTCTAATAGGAGCAGTCTGATCAGGGTCTACACTGTTTTCCATTCCACTATTTTAAGAAACAACGGCATAAAAGCAAACATTTGGCCAAAAAAGTACGAAATAAAGTGTTCGAAAATTCAGGACATTTATTGTATATTCTATTTTCAATATTAGGACCACATCACAAATAAAACTACGTTTCCCGAAAGTGGTCTTAATAGTGGATGTTTTCTGCATTTGGAACCTTTCAAAAACTGCTAGTCTTAAAAAAGGAGTAGTCCCAACGAGAAGGAACGCAAAAGATTCCATGGCATAATTAGTTCCTTTTGGAAGTGCATTCATTCCTCTTAAGGGGTCTAGTCACACATGGTAGCTTTTCCTCCATTTTTTGTACAAGGGAGACTATTTATGTAACTTCCAGTTTGCTTTCTAGCACCCGAAGTCCCTTCTGGAAAGGTACATGGGAGCAAATTCTTTCATTTAGGAGTAGACCTTTTTTTATAAGGGGGATAAAAGGGATTTTGACAGTTGCCTCCCCTGAAAGTCTATTCATTCCCCTGAGAGTGCTATTATAATACATACGGAATCCGCGGGCATGCACCTTATACTGCGATCTATATAGCAAACACGGTAAACTCTGATAAAATTGTGCCAGTAAGTAGGCCTGTTTGAGTGTACATATTTATTTTATCGTGTTTATCTTATTTACATCTTTTCATCGCAGTCTGAAAACTCGTAATGATTTCTGTTCAAGCTATTAACAGTTACCTTTTTGTTTCCACAAGGCGTACCCTCAAATGGGAAAAAGTGACCAATACATGAGGTATGACCTGTCACCTTGCATTCCATACCATAACATATGCTGTCCCATTGAAAGTAATGCTTCTCCTACAATATTGAAACACAGGAAAACGGTTATTTAACAGTACTTTACGCAACGCGAGAAAATACAGACAACCCTCTTAAAACCGACACTCGATACAACGACAACATTCATTATAATGACAATTTGACTGTTACGAAACCTTCGCTTAAGATGTAACAATTAGTCACACATTATGCAAGAATATTGTATTTAATACTTTAATGAAACATATGTGTTGGATATTTGTTAGAATCGCTTCAATGATGCGATTCTAACAAATATCCAAAACATGTTCCCTGAGGAATTAAGAACAAAACAAAGTCTTTCTTATATATCAATCTGGCCATTAAGTATTCTGCAAAACAGCAAATTTATTTTAATAGCAACGTCTTTGGGAACAAATGCTGTCGTTGTAACGAGGGTTCACTGTATCTAGATTCGGACATATGCGCCCAGCGAAGACTCAAATCAGCCTGCTAATACGCATAGTCTTATCATAATATTCGCTGTCTTCCTTGGGATCTTAGCTATCCGAAGAGCGCACAGCGAAGACTCGAATCAGACTGCACATCGCGTAGTCTGAGCAGAGTCTTCGCTGGGCGCTTATGTCTGAAGATACATTATCCCAAGTTGTGGCTCATTGGTTTACATTAATAATTAGCACCAAGGAAAGCTTTGGATGGTCAATGGAAGATGTTCTGGATTTTTTGTTTTTCGGATTTTAACAGGGCAATGAGAAAGAATGTGAAAAATGATGAGAATTCTACATCAAATGATATAATAAGAAGACTCGCTGTCAGTCTGACTCGAGCTCATGATTGCATGTTCGCGAGGTCATAGCATTAACTCCATCCCTACTCTCTTGGTCAAGCGACAGATCATTTTTTAAAGGCTCCATATTCCTCCAAAAAATACATTTTTTTATCCAAGAAAGGTTTAATGAATTGATATATGGTATTAAAACAATCATAAAATGTGGCACCTGACAGCCTGTAAAATTTCAGTTAGTCTGTCGTTCTTGAAATAAAATGATTTTTTTTATCCTATATCAGAATTAATGTTGCCCACATTAATTCAGAGATACGATAAAAAAATCATTTCATTTTTGATCCAGTTCAAAAACGAGACTAAATGAAATTTTACAGGCTGTCAGATACCACATTTCATGATTTAATTAATACCATATATCAAGTGATTAAACCTTTCTTGGATAAAAAATGTCTATTTTTGAGGAATATGGAGCTTTAATGATCTTTGTCCGAGTTTTTTTCTAAGTTATTCTCAGTGGCATAAAACAGAACAAAATTTTAACTAGATCGGGCAGTCGATGGCACGCCATCGCAAATCCCCACGCTTGTTAATATTTGACCTTTTGACCCCTCCCCAGGGCCCCTGGGGGCGGGGCCAAAAATAAACGTGCTCTTGCACGCCCACTTGTGTAAGCAAGGCACTCACCAAATTTGGTTGGATTCTGTCCAGCGGTTTGGGAGGAGATAGCATAACGGACAGACGGACGGACAGACGGACGGAGGCGATAACAATATCCCGACGCAAGCGTGGGGATAAATATGATAAAATAACAATAATCTGCTGATATGTTTTGGCTAAAACGTTTAAAATACTAGACGGAGTCCGTTTTATCTTCTATCCTTCTTTACCTATTCACACTTACTCGGCAAAGACTAGCGTCTCCTCCGTACGTCATATTGCACTGATCGTCTGCACTATAGACAATGCCCGCCCTTTTACTGACCACTGGCAGGTCTGGAACATTCGTGAGACAGCTGGACCTGAAACAAAGGGCAAAAATCCTTTACTTGTTTGAGGGAGCAAGGAGGTTGTCATTGGTATACTTGAGTTCTACTAACCCTTAATGCTTAGCATACTCAAGCCTGGCATTCAGGCCCTGTATTTGAGTGCCCATATAACAAGGTGTGCAACTACTATGAACCTATCTTGAAAAGTATTATGATTCTGCATTGTATATTATTATTATTATTATTATTATTATTATTTTCAGATAAAACAAACTTGGCATTTCATGTAAATCGGACAGACGATTCATATGAAATGCCAAGTCTTGTTTTCTCTGAAAATTAAAAATAAAAAAAATAAAACAAATAAAAATGTCGTCTGCTGCAGTTGTGATTAGCTCTTTTACACATATAAGCCTTGTGTCTCTTTTGTTGGACTTAGGCAAACAGTACAGACCCAGATCAGACGCTGCAAACGCGGCGTCTGATCAGGGTCTCTACTGTTTGCATTAGGTACAGGAATTTCTATGATACATGATTAAACTGCACAACAAACCAGACACCCCTTAAATTGGAAATAAACCTTTCCAAAGAGAGAGGTAGAAGATTCCTTTGGCATAAATGGGTTAAGGGTTAAAGCTTCTGTATTGTTCTATTTATACCCTATGGAGTATATGAGGTAATATCCGCTCAGCCTCGGATCCAAAAGCCCAGGTCGTTGTTTGCTTGTCTCAGATTGGATGAGTTTTGTTCTACGTTTTGGATATCAAATAACTATAACAATTCTAACCCCTATGTCGAGCGGATACAGAACGTCAATTCTGCCGAGCTGACCCATGCTAAATGTACTTCCGAGTTTTCCCAGAAAGTGCACCTTCGGATACATTACGAAAACACGCCTATTAAAATATATTGAAAATTTCACCACCAAAAATTAAAAATTTTCAGATAAAAATTCTGATATTTTTCATATTTCTGTTAAAAACATAAATTGTGGGTACTCGTTAGAACCGCCTCGGCAAAGCGGTTCTAACGAGTATCCACAATATATGTTTTTGAGCAGGAATAAGAAAAATCATGTATACCAGTTTTACTATATATAAGTGGGCTTTAAGGGGGGTCAAAATTATACAGGTATGTTTTCGTGATGGTGCGCGCCCAGCAAACATATAAACGAAGATACACAGGAAATACCACAATCACGAAGCACAACTCTCCCGAGGCACCAAAAGAAAGAGAGATGAGGAACAAATAATGACAAAACAAACGCCACATATGAAACCACAGACGCACAAACAAAGAAGAACGGCAACAAAGGAACCGGCTTGGACTAAATTTTTGCATGCGCATATTTGTACTAAAATTTAAACAAGTCTGTTTTTCAACATGATGGTTTGTCTAAATACTGCTGGATGAGTGCCAAATATTGCAGACCCTGATCAGACGCCGCGTTCTGTAGCGTCTGTTCTGGGCCTGCACAGTTTGCTTCGGCCTGTCTGTCCGAATAGTTAGGGAAACATGTATCTGAGTTGCTACAATTGGTAAGGGAATATCCGCCGAGTTTGCTTGAATATTTTTTTATTATATCAATTCTTCACGTTTGTTTGTTTGTGTTAAGGTTTTACGGCCCAGTCAACCCAATTGTGTCATGTCGAGCGCGGTAAGTTTACCTAGCCACACGTTTACTGGGCAGGCTTAATCCTCTAAGCGGTTAACCAGTATTGTGCACATTCTTTCGCCAGAAACTGACAACTGCCCTTCTTGAATCAGCGGAAGGGAGAGAATGACAGTAGAAAATATTTCATGATCAATCTCCACGAAAGTATGTTACCGACCTCGGCGGGGGTCGAACCCGCGACCACCTGGTCTCAAGTCGGACGCGCATCCAAATGAGCTACCGAGGCCGGCCAATCCTTCACGTAATTATTCGTGTAAAATGCCAACAGACCATCAGTTGATCATTTTCATCATCGCCCTGCGATATTTATTATAGGAATGAATTTCATTTTTGTGGATTTTATCGATGTTAAAATGCCAGCGAATCACTAACAAACTAAATAAAGCCGGGTTTTGAAGTCCGGGCTTTATTCAGTTTGTGAGTGATTCATTGGTGTTACACATCGATAAAATCCACAAAAAAATAAGATTCATTTCTAATACTTCCAACATGGTAATATTTATGTGGAAAATATTGGTAAAATAGCTGTATTTAGAAATTTGCGCACAGAAAATAGTTCCGGGATTCCTGCGCACTGATTTTTGTAACATTCCGTTTTCAAATTGTTCTCAGTCAATCTAATTGCGCTAAATAATTGTGAACCGGTTGTGTCGGAATTATATTTTAATATATTTCCCTTACTCTGGAGAAAAACTAACAACAGACTTACTCGCCAAGTCCTGAGACAAAGGTCTGTATAGCAGACTGAGAACATGTGGAGAACGTCCAAGGATTCGCCGCTTTATCCTCATCATAGATGACAGGTATGTATGGAGCCATGAGATTCAATGCTGACGAGGAACAACTATTACCATGACCATCATGATGGGAACCAACGCTGAAAACATATTTTTATCAGTCAGTCATGACGCTTGAGATTGGTACTGTACTTGCCATAAATACTGGAACACCTTAATTCCTTACCATACTATTCCTGGACTTTAAAAAGTTCATTTGACCACCTGTTGGTGTGTTTAAAAAGTGCTGAATAAATGACAAATTGTGTAGACCCTGATCCGCGGAGTCTGATCCTGATCTAAACTGTTTGCTCAGGCCTGTCTGTCCCAATACTCTGGTTATTACGACTTTTGACCGACCGTATGTACCCTTATTATTGGGACACCTTAATACTTGTTCTAAATTTTGAACAATTTTACATTTAAATGCGAACATATCACTTAGAACATAAGTAACTCACTTTACTTAACTAGGTTACGTAGCCAAGACAGACTATATATATATATATATATATATATATATATATATATATATATATATATATATATATATATATATATATATATATATAGAGAGAGAGAGAGAGAGAGAGAGAGAGAGAGAGAGAGAGAGAGAGAGAGAGAGACTTTACCGTGATTACGTAGCCAAGACAGACAATATATATATATATATATATATATATATATATATATATATATATATATATATATATATATATATATATATATATTGAGAGAGAGAGAGAGAGAGGGAGAGAGAGAGAGAGAGAGAGAGAGAGAGAGAGAGAGAGAGAGAGAGAGAGGGCATGATGCGTAAAATTTAAGCAGACGAATTTTGAAATGTTTTCTTATTCTCCCCAGAAAACAGGCTTTGACATGTCATGCAAATTGTCTCCTTTGAAATGCCAAAGCTTAGTTTTATGGAAAAATAAGAAAAAATATGATCCATTTGTCGTCTGCTGAATTTGATCAGAGAGTGGTAAAGGTTTATGTGTGATGCTGAGAATTTATTAATAACTATAGTATAGTATTTCTGTGAAAAATCGAGAGACACCTCATTCAAAACGGGAGCCTGACGTATATGCGAAAAGCACAAGTCTCAACTTCCGGTACATCTGTCCTAAGTCTTTGTATCCGCCTGCGAGAAACAAAAATCATATTGAAAAGTTGTTTGGTGAAAAGAAAATGCCCCGAGGAGATATGGCTATTTGGTTAAAGTTCCTTTTTCAGGATTTATTTATACGGAGCAATAGGATTGAAGAGAAAAGCTATGAGATGCTGGAAGATCACGTGTGCACCAAGCCCGCGAACGCCTGTTCAAGCCACCTCACCCTGCACCACAGTTAAGGGGAATGGATATACAGGGGGAGGTAGCTCTGTCAAAATTGTTTTCCCTTCCTTCTGAAAAAGCATCTACTCAAAAAGGAAAGAATTTGCTCCCATTGGGAGCAAATTCTTTTCTTTTAGAGTAGACCCTATTCAGAAATGGGTTTGAAATCAAATTCTTCCCTCTATTCAGAAATGGGTTTGAAATCAAATTCTTTCCTCTTAGAATAGAGCCCTGTTCAAAACAGCTTGGTGTGCAGGAAAGCAAACAGTAAGTCAAAAAAGTTGTCTCCCTTGTATAAAATGTATTTAGTCCCCTAATTTCTGAAATCAGCACTTTTGTGTACATGCATCTTCATCAATTAGATAATACGAAATGATAATGGTGAGTTTCTTTAAGTTCAAGTGAATGCATGTGACTCAAAGCAAGCGCACTCAATGCTGAATAGTTGCCTCCCCTGTCAGAAGAAGATTACTGCAGCAGAAGAGACGTTGCTTCCACAATGCATGTATATGAAATTTTTCTCTAAGGGGCTTCTCTTAAAGAAATCCTCCTCTAAGAGGCTTCTCTTAAAGGAACCCTTCTCTAAGTGCTTAGGAACCCTTCTCTAAGTGCTTCTCTTAAAGACATCCTTCTCTAAGGGGTTTCTCTTCAATGAACCCTTCTATAAAAGTGCTTAAAGAAATCCTTCTCTAATGGGTTTCTCTTAAAGGAAACCTTCTCTAAGTGCTTCTCTTAAAGAAATCATTCTCTAATGGGCTTCTCTTAAAGGAACTCTTCTCTAAGTGTTCCTCTTAAAGGAATCCTTCTCTACAGGGTTTCTCTTAAAGAAACCCGTCTCTAAGTGCTTCTCTCAAAGGAATCGTTCTCCAAGCGGCTTCTCATAAAGGAACCCTTAAAGGAATCATTCTTTACGGGGTTTCTCTTAAAGGAAACCTTCTCTAAGTGCTCCTTTTAAAGGAATCCTTTTGTAAGGGGCTTCTCTTTAAAGAACCTTCTCTAAGCGCTCGTCTTAAAGAATCCTTCTCTATGAGGCTTCTCTTAAAAAAGGGGTGATATCTTCTTGTGATTTCCTATTCGCATTACTGTACACCAAGTCCCAAGGGGAGCAAATTATTTCTTTTTGGAGTAGACCCCTTCAGAAGAAGGACAAAGCAGTTTTCACAGAATTAATTTCCCTGAATGTATTTCAGTTATCATTAAAGGATTACTCGCAGGTGGAGGCATTTCATTCCTTTACGGGTAGTTTTCTTTCAGAAGGAAAGATATTCAAGACAGAGTAAATCTCAGTCGGCGGTGTGTCTTCTCCCTTTAACCCATTTAAGCCTAGCGTCCCATAAAAGGGACGGTGGCAAACAGTGTAGGCCCAGATCAGAACGTTTTAGATGTACAGAACGCGGCGTCTGATCAGGGTCTACACAGTTTGCATTAAGTTCAGATATTTCTATAAAACATGGCAATGATAAAAACTAACCAGACACCCATTATACCGGACATGAACTTGTCCATGGAGTTAAAGTAGGACAATCCACTCGACATAAATGGATTAATGAAATTTGATACGCTTGGTAGTTTTTACGCAAGTTTTGGTAAAGGGGCACAACTATCATGATTTTCTGTTTGCTTCGCTGCACACCAAACCCATTCTGAAAGGGTCTGCTTTAAAAGAAAATTCTCTACCCAAAGGGACGAAATTCTTTTCTTTAAGAATAGACCTTTTCCAGACCTTTTCCAGAAGGGTGGTAAAATAATTTTGAGAGTTACATCTCCTGAAAGTGTATTCATTCCCCTTAAATTTTTATCTGTGCGTGGTGACAATAAGAAATATTTAAGAAGCATGAGTGAAACATCTCCCTGTACTTCACTATAGTGTACTTTATATTTGCTGGTCCTTTGTGATCACTGAGTCCATTCCGGGATTTCTGAAAAATTATGAGGGTCACTGATAAGGCCTAATTGTCCGAAACCAGCTAGTCTGGCCAAGAACTTTGACACTTCAGGCGTTTTTGATATTTTGTGAGTATTCATTGCTCTCAAGGGCCATTCCTTTTAGGATCTGTTGTTACTGTCTTTTTTAACTATGACCGGTACAATTTGATATATACCCAGCAAACACATAACGTCCCAACAACGCCGATACAACGTCGATAAAACGTCGCTGCAACGTCGTGACGTTGCAGCGACGTTGTACCGAGGTTCCTGCGACGTTTTGTGTTTGCTGGGTAAGAACTTTATAGTGAGAGCAATCCCTGGTTGAAATTGGATACATATTGATTAAGTTCATTTGTAGTTCACTTTTTTTTTCATTTTTGATGCTATCATTACATCATTGTTTTTTCTCGCTTACTTATGTTTCATTATACAATTCTTGCTGTTCATGCGATTTGTATTTAAGGAGAAATGAAGCATTTGCAGGAGGCAAGTCGGTCAAAATAGCTTCGCCTCCCTTCTGAAAAGGGGTCTATTATAAAAGGAAAGAATTTGCTCCCATTGGGAGCAAATTCTTTCCTTTTAGTGTAGACCTCTTTTTAGAAGGGGCTTAATGTGCATGCAGTAAGGCAAACAGGAAATCACAAAAGTTGTCTTTCTTGATAGAAATGGCAGAAAATGCAGCAACTCTATTTAGTCTCCTAAAATGACTCGCCCACTCTTTTCATTGCCTGTCAACACGTAAATTTGCAACGCAGGACAACGCGGCATACGTGAACAAGAAGGCCCAACTCAGCCTGGAGTTTGCAAGTTCTGTTCAAGGCCTTTTGTCAACTGCAGATTCATAGGATACTACAAAATACAGTGAACCTTCGTTACAACGATAACATTTATTCCCAAAGACGTTGTCAATAAAATAAATTTGTACAGAATATTTAATGAGCAGATTGGTATGTTAAAAAGATCTTGTTTTGGTCTTATTTCCTTATAAAACACATGTTTTGAATATTTATTAGAATCGCCTCATTGAGGCGAGTCTAACAAATATTCAAAACGTGTTTCTTTAAAGTATTAAATACAATATTCTTGCATAATTTGTGACTATTTGTTATCTCTTAAGTGAAGGTTACGCTACAGCCAAATTATTATTATAAGGAATTTTGTCGTTGTATCGAGTGTCGGTATAAAGAGGGTTGTCTGTATATCGATGAACAGAAAATACCCCGATCAAACCGCGTAGATTGACAGGTTGATCAGGGCCTTTGCTGTTAGCATAAGGGTCGTTTTTTTCTGCGTTGTGCATTATATAACTGATAACATGATATCTGCATTATACGAACCGCAACGTGACAAAAACGTACCTTCTGTCATATGCGTCCAATGATGACTCAAATCAGCCTGCGCATTTGCGCGGTCTGATGAAAGTTTTCGTTGTTCACATGAAGATGTTTGCATCCTTGAATGATCTAAATGCACCCATTTAAGATTTTGATCAGACAGCACGAATGCGCAGGCTGATCTTAATCTTCGCTGGGCGCACATGTCCCAAGGTACGTTTTCTGACGTTGCGGCTTATATAACTGATAGCTTGATATCCTGAACACCAACCGGCAGGTACAAGGATACTGTCAGTTTCGCATCTTAGAAGGACCGACCTTCGATCAGCTTAGTTTTCTCCCAAACCAAATGGAATACATTAACAAAAATATGTTATTTGGGTGCAAAGTCGTTCCATTTATAGTAGACCCCTTTTCAGAAAGGGTCAAAATCAATTTGACAGTTACCTCCTTGAAAGTGTAATTATTCCCTTTTAAAGTGGCCGGTGTTGAGAGATGACTGTTACAGGATGCTCTACTGTACTTACGCCCAAGTTCATATGCAGCTGTGTGTATAATTATGGCATTGACACGATGCTCTACCGTACTAACTTATGTCCAAGTTCATGTGCAGCTCTGTGTAAAACAATGACATTGAAAGGAAGACCTACTGTACTTACTTATGTCCAAGTTCATGTGCAGCTATATGTATAACAATGGCATTGAAAGAATGCTCAACTGTACTTACTTATGTCCCAGTTCATGTGCCGCCATGTGCATAACCTAGACATAGAAAGGATGCTCTGCTGTACTTACTTATGTCCCAGTTCAAGAGCAACAATGTGTATAACAACTGCATTGAAAGGGTGCTTTACAGTAGTTATTTATGTCCCAGTTTATGTGCAGCTACGTGTATAACAATGGTATTGAAACGACACTATACTTACTTACCTATATGTCCCAGTTCATGTGCAGCTGTGTGTAAAACAATGGCATTGAAAGGATGTTCTACTTACTTACTTATGAGCATCAATGTGTATAACAATTGCATTGAAAGGATGCTTTACGGTACTTATTTATGTCCCTGTTCATGTGCAGCTATGTGTATAACAAAGACACTGAAACGATGTTCTACTGTACCTACTTATATCAAGTTCATGTACAGCTGCGTGTATAACAATGTCATTGAAAGCATGCTATATGTATAACAATGGCATTAAAAACTGTTCTCCTGTACTTACTTATGTCTTAATTCGTGTACAGCTGTGTGTATAACAATGTCATTGAAAGCATACTACATGTATAACAATGGCATTAAAAACTGTTCTCCTGCACTTACTTATGTCCTAACTCGTGTGCAGCTATGTGTATAACAATGGCATTGAACGTTTCTTCATTCTCCGATACCGCCCAGTCTTTGAGACAGACACAATTTAGGAAGGACATACCTTTAATTAGACACACAAAAGACCCTTTATAACAGTCACTAAGGCAGACACAATTCAGGAAGGATATACATGTACCTTTGACACATACAATATTTTGTAATGATCATTGAGACAGGCACAATTCGGACATATTAGGCACTTAAAAAACCTTTTATAATGAGCATTTAGACAGACACAACTTAGGAAGGGCATGCCTGCCTTCAATTAGACATACAAAATTTTTAAACAATAGTCATTTCAGGAAGTATATAATTACTTTCAATTAGACACATAAAATATCTTTTATAATGATCTTTGAGACAGACACAATTCAGGAAGGACATACCTTCAATAAGACATATATTTTTTATAATGGTAATTGAAATATATACAAATCTGAAATGACTTACCTGCTATTTAATGAATAAAATATCTTTTATAAAGGTCATTGAGACAGACTCAATATAGGAACGTTATTCAACCGTCAATTAAACACATAAGTGATATTTTAATAGTAAACAACAGTAATTTGCTGGCATCAAGTTTTATGAATTTAAAGGAAAAGATTCTGCACGACAAAAAATGTGCCTTCGTGGCCTGTACGTACATTAAAAATCCCGATCAGCTGAAGCCGATTCAATAAAGGCCTTTGGTATATATCGATATATTCTAAACTTTCAGTAATTGGACATCAAAGACCCTGATCAGACTTCGCGGTCATTCTATTTTTTTATTAATATGTTTTTTAAGAAATTAAGATTTGACATTTCATGTGAATAGTCTGCTAGGCATAAAATTCACAAGAAACGTCAGCCTAAAGTCTAACTGGCGTTTGGGGCAGTTGCAATCAGCCTTATAAAGAGTTAACAGAAATTTAGAACATAAAATAATTTACTAACCTAATGTACTGGATGAATACCTTGTACCCAAATCCCATCTGCAAAAATAAAGTTTGTCAGAAAATCCGTTGCTAAAATACAGTATGCACAACTACGGGATCTTTAAAACACATGTACACTATATTAGATACGCAAAAGAAAGAGCTCGTCTACCATATGCGAGCAGCAAAGGCCCAGATAAGCGTGTGCTTTCTGCACAATCATATCGGGGCCTTCTCTGTTAGTTGATATTGTCTACAGTATCCAATGATTCTGTTAGCGGGCAACGAAGGCCCTGATCCGACTGTGCTATCTGGGCCTTTGTTACATGATCATGGCATAAGGGCCCCTTTCGCGAGCCATAAAGCATACGGTAGTATTAAGGTGAAAGGGGCAAAATCACTTTTGGCAAAAATGCCTTCTTCAAAGGAGGCATTCTGTCAAAATTGATTTTGCCCACTTTCTAAAAAGTGGTCAACGGTACAAAGAAAGAATTTGCTCTATCTGGGAACAAATGCTTTCATTTTAGGGTAGACGTGAGTCAAATTATTTCCTTTTCGAGTAGAGCCCTTTTCGGGGGAGTAAAGTCTTTCCTTTTAGAGTAGACACTTTTTTAAACAGGGCAAACAGCGTCTTAAAAAATTTGTCTCCCTAGTAAACAAGAAAGGAAAAGATTTTGTTTCCTTGGGAGTTAAATTCTTTTAGAGTAGATGTCTTTATATAAAGGAGACAAAACAATTTTGATGGAGTTTCCTATCTTGAAAGCATATTTACTCACCAAAATGTTTCAGGAGATTTAATTCCTGAGGACAAAAGTTACAGGCTCAGATACTATGGACAGTATACATCTGTCTAAAGAAAACGGAATCCTTTCTCCCTCTTCCTGTTTCAGATAATTAAATTTAAATGTTATCATTTAAAAGTTTGTGCTGTTAGTATTGCCATTATTGACTTTTCTGGTCTTTCTGGATAACTACTGTCCTTTTGACACCACTCGGAAAGACTTTTTTCTTGGCATTTTATTTTGAATGCATTTTTGTTTGTTCTGATTGGCCATGTCTTATCAGAAACCATTTGTCTTTTCTGTTTCTGTGTTTTGTTCTCAAAAATATACCCTAAAATTACAAAACATTGGTCTTACCTATGTAATTTCGGCCAAAATTGGTCTGACCTATGTAATTTCTAGAGAAAAGTATTATTATTATTATTATTATTATTATTATTATTATTATATTGTTACCTTTCTTTGCTGAATTCAAATAACTGACGTTTCACAATAATATTGTTAAAATTTCAGAAAAATTGAACGAGCGAAACTTGTTGAAAATCTGCCTCCAAGTTACCTACTCTACAGATTTCTGCATAATTTGCATTCACTTTTACTATGGGAAAAAGTGAAAATATTTGATTTTTAAAAACCAAAGTCTAGAATGAAACTTTCGGTGCATAGGGATTTACGGCAAATGGTTTTGCATAAAATCATGGCAAAAGTTTGCAAATTTACTTCTTCTTAGTGAAGCGCCAAGCAAAAACTGACTTTCTGAAAGATGTCGAAAGCACAGTAGACATACAGTATACAATCGAACGTCAATGGCTCGACCATTTTGGGGACCATGGAAATTTGTCCGAGATATGGGTAGTTCGAGCCACTGAAGGTTAACAGTGACGCCAGTTCAGGAAGCAAATTAATGGCGTTAATTTAAGGATTTTTTCAATCTTCTAGACTATAATTATATGTTGAGTGTACTCATTAGAATCGCCTCGATGAGGCGATTCTAATGAGTACACTCAACATACAATTTCATGATAAAATGAGAAAATTTCCTTAAATATTTATTTCCTTTAGCTATCGGAAGAATTTCGTAGGGACTCAAATCAAAAACGAGTTCGAATTAGCCATGGTAAACGAGTCATCGGTGTTCGAGCTATTGAGGTTCGACTGTACATGACAAAAAGTGCTGTTTATATTGTCTGATTCTTTGTGGTTACTGAGTCCATTCTAGGAGATTTGAAAACTAATATGACGGTTCCTAATTAGGCCTAATTGGCCGAAACTAGCGAGTTTAGCCCAGTCAACCTGACTCTTCAGCTGTTTTCAGTTTTGCGAGTGTGTTCATTGCTTTCAAGAGTAATTCCTTTCAGAATCTATTCCGTTAAAAGCTGCTACGGGCATTAATCTTCATGAACAGACTCAGCGCTTCTACTTGTTGTTTGTTTTGTTCTGTCGGGGTAGTTTCAAATAAATATCAATGTTTTTTGCCTTTAGGGCATTTAAAAATGTTGAGTGAGAGGTGCTGTAGATGACTGTTATCTTGTATCTAGAAGCAGATTATTTAGTTTTCCATGTAGGCATTCAAGTTCTTCACGTGATGTCATCCAGATAAAAAATATTCATTCTGAAGCCTTTTTGATATCTTTTTTTTAAATTATTCACTAGATTCTTGACCATACAAGCCGCAGCGTAAAGACATACACCTTCTGACACGTGCGTCCAGCGAAGACTCAAATTAGCCTGCCCATCCGCGCAGTCTGATCAGTCTTCGTTGTCCGCGTGGACAAACTTTAATTTTTGGCTATCAAATGCGCCCAGGGAAGATTCTGATCAGACTGCGCGAATGCGCAGGCTGATCTGAATATTCGCTCGGCGCACATGTCCGAAGGTTATAATAAACGTCAAAACGGATTGCCTTTGGAAATAAAGAACACACAAAATCACGAAAATCGGAGACTCGGTTTGATTGAGTCTCTTCATATGCAGCACTGTAGTTTGCGAGGCTACATACGCCCCCTAGCGCCGGCTTAAGCGGTATTCGATTTTCAAAATAACCAGGATGGCTCTATGATCCCAAAGGAAATAAAATATAACCTGCACTATGAAGATGTACGGGGAGACTTTTTACAGCCGCCACACGGCACAAAACCAGCTACAGTAAAATATAAATAAAAGTCAATAAGGGTTGCCTTTGGAAACAAAGAACATAAAAAATTACGAAAATCGGAGGTTCGGTTTGATTGTCTCTTCATATGCAACACTGTAGTTTGCGAGGCTGCATACGGCCATGTTCTAACGTTATGGCGCATAAATTCCATGCCGGCAACTAATTTAAAACAATACAGTATATTTAAAAGACAAACCCTGTGTAGAGTGCTGCGTGGTCGTGTCTTGGTAACGATTCATAGACAGCCTTCTTCCATTTTGCAAAGGAAAACAAAACTTGAAGGTCATCAACAACATTTTCACTCAATTTATTATCTGTTATCCAGGGCGAAGTGGAGGGTGACTGAAATAAAATACATATGTATGCTACGTTTCCCACTCAAGCTTATATTACTAAGGCGACTTGATATATGTGGGAGATTTTTCGTCATCGCTGACAATGAAGACAATTTTTGTGACTGCCTATATGCTTTCCTGCACAACAATGTCTTCTGAAGAGAGGTCTAATCTACAGCAGTGTGGGGAATCCACGTGACCAAATGACTAGGTACACGGAGTTCGTTTCTATTTTTAGAATATCTCTATTTATTCTTATTGGAATTTGTTCAAATGAAATGCAAAGTACGCGGAAATTCAAGCTCGAGTTCGCGTCTGTGTTTAGCTCCGCATAAGGTAGGACTTTTTTTTAGAAATAGAGATATTCTTAATGGAATTTGTTCAAATGAAGTGAAAAGTACGCGGAAAAGCCAGTTCTTTCTAAGCGCTATTTTGAGAACTGGTCTGATTCTCGATAAAAATTCGGAGACTGTTGTTTCCTGTCAGACTGAGCTACCGGGACAATGTCCATTCGGAGAATATTTTTCCTCTCAGTCTAGAGTACTGGGACAATGTCCACTAATTTTGACGAAAAGAAAATGATACTGCGCACGAAATATGTTAATACCTATAATTCTTAGTGTGTACAGTATCATTTTCTTTTCGTGAGCATGATCAGTCGCACTCCATATCGTGTACATGGTCATGTCTAAGAAAGACTGCAGATAAACGTCAAAAAGATTGCCTTGGAAACAAAGAACTCTTTACGGATTAGAAAATGGGAGTCTCGATTTTATTGAAACTCTTCATAAGCAGTAATGAAGTTTGCAACACTGCTTACGCCCTCTAGCGTATGACCAGAAATCCATTTTCAAATATACCACAATGGACCCAATGATTCCAAAAGAAATGAAATATAATCTGCACTATGGTGATGTACGAGGAGACGTTCTACCGCCGCCATACGGCACTAACATCAGCTGCAGCGTCGTAAAATAAACGTCAAAAAGATTGCCTTTGGAAACAAAGAACACACTACGGATTATAAAATGGGAGTCTTGGTTCTATTGAGACTCTTCATAAGCAGTAATGAAGTTTGCTTTCCAGCTTACGCCCTCTAGCGTATACATGAGCAGAACTCCATTTTCAAATATACCACAATGGGCCCAAAGGTAATCTGCACTATGGTGATGTACGGGGAGACGTTCTACCGCCGCCGCCACACGGCACTAACACCAGCTGCCTTAAAACGGGACATTAATAAAGCTAAACATTAACAGAAACTTTTTCGGAAACTGTCTTTTGGCATATTTCCAGCAAGGAAATTATTTCAACCCCTGTCAAAAGGGTGCTAGAAACGATTTTCGTCAGAATTCGTGGTCATTGTCCTGGTAGCTCAGACTTAGAAGAAAACCAGTCTCAAAATGCTCTCCAGAACCAGAACAGATCTCAGAATAGCGCTTGCAACAGATCTCAGAATAGCGCTTGCAACACCAGAAAGAGCTTAAAGCTTAGAAATGCACGAACACCGACATAGTCCACGATGTTGGGTTAGTGGCAAACAGTGTAGATCCGGAATGCAGCGTCTGGTTTTGGTCTACACTGTTTTCTCATATTATTCTGTTCCAATATTTATACGGGTTCGTTTTCAATATGAACATCATCAATATAAAGCCTGCGCATCTGGCAGTTTTGTTGGGTGAAAATGGCTGACATACTGTATTAACGTTGAAAATTACGGGTAAACAGCGTATATCCTAATCAGATTATGCAGATGTGCGCCCTGTTCTGCGTTTGTGCATGTCAAATCTACAAAAATGCTCAAATGCTGTTGGTTCGACCGCTCATAATGGGAACGTTTATAACAGGCGTATAACCGAATTAAGCAATTCATGTGTTGATAAAATATATACAATAGTTGAGTTCACTTAGAAAACATGCACATTGCTATTCTACCGAATTTATGAATAGTTGGTCGAATTTGACAGTGAGTGGCAGTGCTGTTTTGTATACGCCCATCACCATTGCTTGTGTCGCTATAAGTATAGAATTTTTTTTTTAACTATAATATGCAGAAATATGTTACTAAATAAGATAAATTATCACCAATTTGTCATCTGCTGAATTTGCCCAGATAGTGATAAAGGTTAATTAGCAGCTACAGGGTGATGAACTCACATGACTTTCTGGATAACGGATGCTTCAAAATTCGCCTTAGCAATGGCCAAAATTTCACAATGTCATAACATTAAATGGGCAGATTTGAAATAAAGCGCAGATCCCTTCCGAGACAAAACATTTTATCGATTTTAAACTGCTTCCACTTCTTACTTGTCTACTAAACGTTCCAAGGTGGTTCCTCTGTCGCAGTTCTTCATTGTTTGTATGTCTGTTTATTGCCACTATGCCGCTGTGTCTGTTTCTGGTGAGGATTATCTGTGTTGTAATTCTATACAGCTGCCCACTTTGCTTCCCGTTTTCTTGTTTTGATGTGAGCATTGTGACCATCTTAAGGCTACTCACTCTGCTTCCTGATTTCTTGTTGTGATTTCAGCAATGTGGTCATCTTCTATGGCTGCCCACTTTGCTTCCCGTTTTCTTATTGTGGTGTTAGCATTGTGGCCATCTTAAGGCTACCCACTTTGCTTTCTGATTTCTTGTTGTGATTTCAGCATTGTTGTCATCTTCTATGGCTGCCTACTTTGCTTCCTGTTTTCTTATTTTGATGTTAGCATTGTGGCCACCATTAAGGCTACCCACTTTGCTTTCTGTTTTCTTGTTGTGATGTTAGCATTGTGGCCATCTTCTTTGGCTGCCCAGTTTGCTTCCCGTTTTCTTGTTGTGATGTTAGCATTGTGGTCATCTTCTATGGCTGCCCACTTTGCTTCCCGTTTTCTTGTTGTGATGTTAGCATTGTGGTCATCTTCTGTGGCTGCCCACTTTGCTTCCCGTTTTCTTGTTGTGATGTTAGCATTGTGGCCATCTTCTATGGCTGCCCACTTTGCTTCCCATTTTCTTGTTGTGATGTTAGGATTGTGGTCATCTTCTATGGCTGCCCTCTTTGCTTCCTGATTTCTTGTTGTGATGTTAGCATTGTGGTCATTTTTGTGTCATCTGCGTAGCATGGCAGAGATATAGGGATCATGTTGTCTGTCCGCGTCGTCGGCGTCGTCGTCACACTTTTCACTTCCGTTCAATAACTTTTGAAGGGATGTATGGATTTTAATCAAATTTTGCAGAACTTTATATCACTGTAAAATACAGGTCAATTTCGATATTGGTAATCATCCGCCAAAATTTGGCTGAGTTATGGCCCTTTTTCGACTTACTTTTTGTTGATCGTTTCCGCTCAATAACTTTTGAAGAGATGCATTGATTTCATTCAAATTCTGCAGAACTTTATATCAGCTTAAAATACAGGTCAAGTTCGATATTGGTAATCATCTGCCAAATTTTGGCTGAGTTATGGTCCTTTTTCGACATAGTTTTTGCTGGTGTGTTGATATTGGTTTCCGAACAATAACTTTTGCAGGGATGCATTGATTTTTATTGAAAGTTTGCAGAAGAATATATCATTGTAAAATACAGATCAAGTTCGATATTAGTAATCATCCGCACAATTTTGGCTCAGTTATGGCTCTTTTTCGACTTACTTTTTGTTGGTGTGTTGATATTGGTTTCCGAACAATAACTTTTGCAGGGATGCATTGATTTTATTGAAAGTTTGCAGAAGGAGATATTATTGTAAAATACAGGTCAAGTTCGATATTTGTAATCATCCAAAACATTTTGGCCTTTATGGCCCTTTATCGACTTATATTTTGTTGTTGGGGTAAAATACAAGGTAAAGATATTGTCTCCTCTCAATAACTTTTGAAGGGATGCATTGATTTCATTGGAAGTTTGTAGTGAGGGGTTGCCTTTAGAGATAGGAGCGATTATAAGGACCAGTGTGTTTTTTCCCTTTTTCATATCAAATAGATGGCGCTTTAAGCAGGCGACACATCCGATTCTCGGAATTCTAGTTATCCTAGACAATCCACAGAACACTCAGTGAGGACTGATCGGACTGCGCGGACGCACAAGCTTATATGAAGCTTCGTTCAACGGACATGTTCGGAAATACATTTAAATCAGCACATGAAGAAAGGCTACTTATCATATTGTCGTCCAGCAAAGGTTCAGGCGAGCCTGCGCATAGGCGCAGTCTCGCTAGAGCCTTTTCTGTTCGCAGACATCTTGTAGGGACCTTCTGAAAGCTGCAGGCAAAAAAAGCATGTTTGTAGCTCCAGTTGAGGATTTTGCATGCGCATTTCAAGCAGAGAACCAAAACTGGAAAACCATAAGGTCTCTTTTTTCGTGTGCCGGCTCATTTTTTGACATTGCGCTTTACTGTTCGTTTGTTTTATGAGGCACCATTTTGCCAAAAACTTACCGTGGAGACCATCACTCCAGCAAGAACTACCCGAATCTTTGGTCCAATCGAGGTGATGGTGCGAAACCTTATATCTATCTGAAAAAAGAACAAAAAAAAAAAAAACAAAAAAAAAAACAACAAAAAAACAATATATGTAGTGTCATGTTAAAAAGGATCTTATCGCACATGCGAAAAGTGAGGACTCAGATCAGACTGCGTATCTGCGCAGTCTGATTAGAGCCTTTGCTGTCCACTTACAGAATGCTTGGATACTATGATGATGATGTTGCTGATGATGATTTGGTGTTTTACGTCATCCTTTCAACATTATTTTAGTCATATCGAGACGATGCTAGTTTGATAATGATAGGATCTGTGCAATGAGCATCTTACAGTTATAAGCTGAATTCCGCTTCAGTGTGATTCGAACTATGGGCCTCATGATCCGAAGTCGGGAGCATGAACCACTCGGCAACCCGGGCGCTTCAAGTTGGATACAACATAAATTGTCTGTGAGACAGTGAAGGTGTACGGTCTGATCTGGGTCTCCGTTGTGCGCATATAGTATAAGTGTCCCTTTTTCAATTTACCATTCATATTAAGAATATACATTTTTTCTTGAAGGCACATACACAGCTTCAGATAAATCACTTTCTTTTTCAACTGTGTAATGTTAAAGAAACATCTGAAAGGTTACCTTTGGAAACAAAGGACGCACAAAGGAACGAAAATGGGAGAGTCGGTTTTATTTGGTCTCTTGATGTACAACATTGTAGTTTGCGAGACTGTATACTCCCCACTAGCACCGGCTTAAGCGGTATTCAAATTTCAAAGTAACCAGGATGGGCTTTATGATTCCAATGAAAATATAATCTGCACTATGGTGAAGTACGGGGAGACATTTTACGGCCGCCACGCGGCGCTTGACACCAGCTGTAATGAAGTAAAATAAATATCTAAAGGGTTGCCTTTGGAAGCAAAGAACATACAAAAGAACTAAAATACGTATACGCCCCCTAGCACCAATATCAGCAATTTGTCGCCTGTTGCATTTGTCCAGAGAGCGGTAAAGGTTAAAGCAGCTTTGGGGAAAATCAGACAAAGTATCTTGGAAAATTAGTAATGACGCATTGTCACATTAAAACAATGCTTAAGTCCATACATTAGTCACTACAATGGGTACCATCCATCAATGAATGCGTTTTGAGCTGATCCAACATCTCTTTTATTAGCCAGATCTAGCTTCATCAGACTTGGTCTTTCCAAAAAGGCACTTTTTAGTATTTCTTGTCGCTTAGAGGTTGATGTCATATTGACTGATGAGGACTTTTTACCCAGCCAAGAAAATGTCGAAACTAGCTAGTCTTGCACAGAAAACCAGATACCTCAGCTGATTTTAGTTGTAAGTGTTCATTACTCTCAAATGTCATTGCTTTTAGAATCTATATCTACCTTCACTATATCTGGTGTTAGTGTGGCGGCTGTTAAATTGACCCATTTAATTAATGAGTCTATTCAGGATTTTTGAAAATTGATATGAGGGTTACTGATGAAGCTTGGCTGGCCGAAACTACCACGTCACTTCAGCTGTTTTCAATTTTGTGAGTGCGTTCATTGCTCACAAAGTGCGTTTATTTAGAATCCTTCCTCAGATAGATAGAGAAAGTCTGAGCAGGCTAATTAATGAGTCTATTCAGGATTTTTGAAAATTGATATGAGGGTTACTGATGAAGCTTGGCTGGCCGAAACTAGCACGTCACTTCAGCTGTTTTCAATTTTGTGAGTGCGTTCATTGCTCACAAAGTGCGTTTATTTAGAATCCTTCCTCAGATAGATAGAGAAAGTCTGAGCAGGCTCCGCAGACTGACCTGAGTCTCTGCTGTGGGCACGTCATAAGGTTCGTTTTTTTTTTGTTGTTTTTTTTTTATCAAATTGCGACTCATGAAATTTCGTTAAAACCTTGGTAATACGAAATACCGTATTCGACCTAATTACCGCACATGCTCCTATAAGCGAACAGTCAAGCAATTCAGAAGTCTTTAGATTACAGCCAGTGTACTTTTAACTACTTCTTTATAAAAACATATGTTGTTAGTACTCATTTAGTTTGTCAACTGAATGGATGTTGGCAACATTAATTCAGAGATACGATAAAAAACATTTCATTTTTGATCCAGTTCAAGAACGAGAGACTAACTGAAATTTCACAGGCTGTCAGGTGCCACATTTTATGGTTGTATTAATACCATATATCAATTTATTAAACCTTTCTTGGATAATAAAATGTCTATTTCTGAGAAATATGGAGCCTTTAGATATATATTCACTTACCCCATTCACAACAAACTCATAGTACTCATACATGGCGTTAAAAGCATTGTTCACTAGCTCCTCCTCTGTTTCACCACCAACTCTCGTTTTCCATCTAAGAATGCGAAAAATAAAATCTATAAATGTTGTCCTTGGAAACAAAGAACATTTGAAAGACTGAAAATCGGAGTCTCGATTTAATTGAGACCCTATATATGTCAGCACTATAGTTTGCAGGAATACATACGCTTAAATAAATCTTTCCCCGCTAGCGGCGACTTTTGTCGTCTGCTGATAACCTTTGCAAACAGTTTGGACCCAGACCAGGCCCGACAAAATGTCGGGCCTGATCTGGATCCAAACTGTTTGACACTCTGATGGTATTCCTGAAAGATTTTTTTGAAAAATAAAATTTAAAAAAAATCCACAGACGACAAAAAAAAAAAAAAAAAAAAAAAACATGCAAAATTTCCCAGCATGCAAAGAGTTAAGCGGATCTCGATTTTCCATGACAACAAGCAGAGTCGGTGATCCCAAGGAAAATAGGAATAAAACCTGCACACTTGTGAAGTACGGGGAGACTTTTTACGGCCGCCACACGATACTAATACCAGCTGCAGAGAAGTCATATTAAATCCATAAAGATTGCTCTTGGAAACAAAGAACAAAGTCACATGACAATATGATGCGCGACCTTATGACGTCGCAGTCGTGTAAAAACGAGGTTACAGTGACGATATGTATTTTGCGGAGTTACATTTTATGTTTTATATTTTCATATTTTGTCATATTTGTCCCAGAGTTTTGCTTTTCACTAACGTGAAGCTAATTACATGTATGCTACGGCGCGTTGTTTTTGTTGTTGTTGTTGTTGTTGTTGTTGTTGTGTGTATGTGTGTGTGCGTATGTTCGGACATTTTATATAAATGCAAGTGAAAAAGATTGTGTAAAAGGATAACCGTAGTTACCCTAATAGTCAGACACTAGAAGTGCATACGGTCTGAACATAGGCACACCGTGTAGACCCTAATCCCAGACCAGTCTGTTCCAATACTTAGGTTTAATACGGTACTTACTTTTCAAAGTTGCGGTGATCAATAACAACCAGGTATTCAACATAAATGGTAGTATTATCTTGGAGCCGTCCAGCTGGTGGCGATGAATCATCATTCCTCTCCGCTGCAATAAACCCAAGAATGGTCAATGTTAGGAGAGGCATTTTACCATATGAGAACAGCGAAGGCCCGGATCAACCTGCGCATCTGCGCAGTCTGATCAAGACCTTCGCTGTTCGTCATACATTCTACAGCCTGCGTTGATTCTGTGAGCCGGCAATGAACACCCTGATTAGACGATGCGAATGGTTAGGTTGTTCTGAGCCGCAATATATTCAGCCAGGAGAAGAACTTAAATATGTTATAAAATTCATAACTCAGTACAGTTATATTTTAATATTAAATTGCTTCCCTTTCAGTGACATCAGTTAGTCTTTGTCTGGGAAAATTTAATTCATTAAACTTATATGTAGTAGGTAATAAAAAAAAAGAAAGAAAATGCACTGAGATACAGTTTAGCATCTTTATGGGCCTTGCGGACAAGTTCTATCGATGCGTACAGAATTGTATCGCTTAATCATAAAGTTGTGCAATCAATCGTTACGAGAAAATTCAAACATATACTCATAAATATTACGACATCCAAATAAAATGAATTGAAAGTTTTGAAAATGTGAAAACAACTTGAACCAGTTATACATGTAAAAGTTGTGAATTTTATAACTTATTTATTTAAGTTCTGCTCATGGCTGATATTATGGGTTTATGTATCTTTTTGCTTGCTACGACCAGTCACTGTGGGGGACTACACATACACAGAAGGACTAGGCTTTCAGAAAAGCAAATAAGTCATTAGACTTCTGATTTGCTTTTCTGAAAACCAAGCCCTTCTGAAAAGAGGTCTACCATGTTTAAAAGGAAGGAATTTGCTCCGGTTGGGAGCCATTATTTCCTTTTAAGTAGACATTTTTAGAAAGTAAGAAAACAAGTTTGATAAAGATATAAGTGGATACCCAGGAAAAGTCACAATAACAAAGTACAGTCTTCCCGAGGCACGAAAAGTAGGAGAGATGAGGAACAAATAATGAGAAAGTCGGATTATCGTATGATACGTATGATACGTATCTCAAACTGTCATTTATTGTTTGTCAAAACAGAGTAATATTTACATCCCAGTAAGCATTCTTTATAAATCTACAGCGGGCCGTTATCGGCCCGTCAAGGTAGCTGACGGGCCGATAACAGCCCGCTATAGATTTATAAAGAATGCTGGCTGGGATATTACTTTTATGTAGAGCAATGCCAATGAGATTTCGTGTTTTTTTCTGCGATATATTCCATGGGGGCTAAATCATGAAAATTGCGGATATCGTGTTATTGTATTTTAAGGAAGGTTGCCACATTTCGACAATCCGATTTCCTGTTACTACCAACCTAATAACTACCAAATAAATGGTTTCCTGCTAATGCTGATAACGCTAATTTCTGCATTCAAATATATTAGCCTTATGCACTCTAATAAATTTATTAGATTATGACAAGCGAATAAATAAACAAAACCAAAGAAAACTTCAAACTTTTGATATATGATTTTAATCATATTGAGTACAGTACTGATGGATGAATATGAATACTCTAGTAAAACGTGCCAACATCAGCGTTAGGTTAAAAGCGTAAACTAAGCGCCGTCCTACTAAGCGCCGAAAAGGACCTTTCCACCTAAAAGGGGCTCAGTTCTAGAGGCCTGTTGAATTCCAGGCAACCATCCCCATCAGCGCTCTCAGTACTTTGATATCTTATGCAGTTTGGCAAAGATTTTCGATATCTTACCTGGTGGATAGATTTCGTCGCCATGGAAATCTCCATAAGGAACGGATTGTTTCTGAATTTTATGTCTTGAAGTACTGTCTGTGGTATCACGCCTGTGTCGAAAAGAATCGTCCACCGGTGTTACCTGATAATGTTCTCCTTTGTAAGTAAAAGCACCGAGCTGAAGAATGGAACAAATAGTCATTATCAACTATATCATAGTCTCTCTCTATCCCTCGCCTCTCTCTCTCTCTCTCTCTCTCTCTCTCTCTCTCTCTCTCTCTCTCTCACTCTCTCTCTGTTACATTGCTGAAAACAAATAGTGCCTGTGAAATATTTTGAGGAAGTATGTATGTATGTATGTACGTGCGTGCGTGCGTGCGTGTATCTATGGATGGATGGATGGATGTGCCATAATGCATCTACATTTGTTGAAACACCAGGAGAAATAGGAATTTGATACACTTAATTTGAAATTCTCCTACATTTACTCCACCACTATCGTTCTAAAATTATAATCATCACGTTCGGCCATTTTCCCATTATTGTTTACCCATAGAACATTTAAGTATTTAACTCTTACGACCCTGCAGACCCAAACTATATACCTTTGCAAACTATGTAGAACCAGATGAGACGGCTCACAACGAGCTCAGCCAGTGAAGCTGCATAATCTGATATGGAATTTGTTAGACATTAACCCATTTATGCCGAGTGGACTCTTCTACCATAACTCTTTGGGCAGGTCCATTTCCTATATAAGGGGTGTCTGGTTAGTTTTTTTTTTTTTTTGTTTGTTTTTTTTTTTTAATTATTACCATGTTTTATTGAAATGCCGGTATTTAAAGCAAACTGTGTAGACCCTAATCAGACGCCGCGCTGTGCGGCGTCTGATCTGGGTCTACATTGTTTGCCAGTGGCCCTTTTATGGGACGCTAGGCTTAAATGGACTAATATAGTCTACGGTAGTATCGACTGATCTGTAAGCGAACAACTAAGCCCTGATCAGAGTATGCAAATGAGAAGGCTGATCTGGGTTGTCGCAATTCGCATACACCATGAAGGCATATTTGCATATACGAGTAGTTTTAAGGAACTTGATAAACTTGGCAGATTTTTCGCATTTTTTTAACCTTGGTCCTGCTGAACCCGGATATGCCCTGCCTCTGCAATCAGTGTAGTTCCAGATCAGTTGGCTTCTATGAAGCCAACTGATCTGGCTCTATACTGTTTGTTATTAAGTATGTGAATTTATATCAACAACCTAGATCAAGTAATCTGATTGGCTGAAAATTAGAAGTGGGTGTGACATCTTAATTTATTCAGCATTACAATGGTTGATAACGGAGACAACTTTGGTGACTTCCTGTTTGCTTTCCCGTACGTACCTACTGAAACAGGGTCTACTCTGAAAGATAAGAACTTCCTCCCACGGGGAGAAATTCTTTCTCATTACAGAGTAGACAAAAAGGAGAAAACCAACAATTTTGAAAGAGTTGCCTCAAGTGAAAGTATTTCTGTTCCTCTTAAATTCTTGAAAATAACAGAGACAGCTGAAACAAATGCAGTAGGTATGCTAAATAATTTTGGCAAGGTAATATTGAATAATTTTATGGCAGCCACCTTGTATTTTAAGACAGTTACCATCCCTTTCATGGATAACCAAATCTACTAAATCGCAGAAAAATGGTTGATTGTATTGATCATTCCTTTTCGTGGTTATTCCATCTATTTGAGAACAAATTATACTATTCTGACATTATATTATACTAATATTTAACTGAAGCCATTGTGAATCAGTCGTTCATTCAAAGTTTACTTACAAGCTCAAACTTGGTGTGTTGCTCATAGGGATACTTCACCAGTACAGAGCCACCCAAATTATTGTCTTGGTATAGCGCGTAATTCTCCTGGAAATGGAAACAAATATATATAGATTCTAAAAGGAATGACCTTTGAGAACAAAACATACCTTCACAAAACTGAAAAAAGCTGACGTCTCAAGTTTTATTGACCAGAGTAGCCAGTTTCTCAGTCGAACCTGGGGTGTTCCGATGCTCTGTCGACTGAGCCATCTGTTCGCCACTGTCACATTTCCCCCTGCTTAATAGAGATTCGTCCCAAATAGAGATTTGGGACGAACCTCTATTAGGCAGGGGGGAAATGTAACAGTGGCGACCGGGTAGCTCAACTGGTAGAGCATCAGAAGGATAATCTGAGAATCCCGTGTTCGAGCCCCGGTTCGGCCGCATCCTTTTTCTCACCCTATGACACGTATATATTTCGGACTTTGAAGACTTTGCAATCGTTACCTGCATAATATACAGTAGGTTATATGACAGCTGTCACGTATCAATGGCACTCGAGACATAATTCTGTCTGAAATTAAATACGAACTGTTCTCTTGCACGCGCTTTTTCCTGTCAAAATTTCAACCAAACTCTGTCTTATTCGATCGCACTCCTTTTACTCGGATTATCAGCGTGATCTACTTACTTTGAATATCTGATTCTTTAAAGTGATCCCAGATTCTTCAATTATGTAGATAGGAGCTGAAGGACGTGCGGCTTTTTCCAGATTAAGAGTTACATTTCCAGCATCCATCCGGAAGCGGAAAACCATCGTTGATGGAAATATAATGGCTGACCTCTTGTGACGATACACCGCACCGTGAACTTTCTCCACGTCAACATGTTCTGTTGGAGAAGAAAAAATAACTCATAAACCATTAGTATAAACATATTTTATTGCAACTTTACATAAATATACATGTATGCAATCGGGTTAATTGGGCCACAAGTTCTCTCTATTGGTTACGGCCCGCCCCCTACAGTTTTAACACACAACAACAATCACGTGACATTGCCAAATATTTCAGTAAGATAATTGAAGTGTGCTGTACTAACTGAATGAATCTTGATAAATAAATAAATAAATAAATAGGATTGCGTGTCTCTATACGGGTAGATTGTGGCACAGGAGGATATCAGCGGTAGAGTAGTAATTTATCTACTCACTGATTTCCAGAGAATCTACCAGCGTCCTTTATGTATGTCTGAAAGGATTTGAATAGAGACATATTGTCCTCGAAAGACAACTCGGCAACACCGTAGAGTAGAATATCAATGTTTAGAGGATGAAGAGTGTGAGTTTCATTAAACAGTCGTGTACGTTCGTTTAGATAATTCGGGCAGCGAAAAAAAGTAATGTTTAGCATTCTAGTATTCTAAGTTACAATTACAAAGTGGGTTAATTAACAAATAAATAAATAAATAAATAAATAAATAAATAAGTAAATAATAATAATAATAATAATAATAATTGATGCAAGTCACTATTCAAATTACTGCATTCATTTCTTATTCTTGCATGCATAACAGATAAATGATAAACCCATAAACCATTACCACCCTCTGCCAAAAGTCAGCAAAAGAAAAAAATCGATCATAGTTTTCTTATTTTACGCAAGAAATAGCCTTTGATATTTCATGCAAATTGTCTCCTAATGAAACAATTTGTATTAAATGTCATGATGATTATTTGGTGTTTTCGTCCCTTTATTATCATTTATGTCATATCGAGATGATGCGGAAAGGTGATAAGGAAAGACTCTGTACAATGAAGGGCCGTACAACGTTAAGCCGAATTCTGCTTCCAGCGGGATTCGACCCCGGGACCTCGTGATACGAAGCTGTGAGCACTAACCACTCTACCACCCGGACGCTTATAATGAAATCTCAGGGAAAACTGAATACCCTGATTAGAATGCACGAAGGCGTAGGCTTGACCCTGTACTGTTTTCATATTTGTTTGATTTAGGTCCAAAATAAACTTACCAGTAGTAACAACATATTTTTCTTCATCTACGGTTGGCCTGCACTGAACACTCGAAAACAAGAGAGCAAATAAAAGATAAGGAGTCATGTTTGTTCTGTACTATATTCATCTATATAGCCGCAGACGAAATTCCTTCTGGTTAATACAGAAACAATCTACATAAATCCATTTGATACTTTCATTTTCACTCTAAATAAACATTTCCATTTTAGTACCACGAAAACAATCCATTTCGTAACATTTCAGTAAACAATAGCCTTGAAACGTTACCGTATTTCGCCTAAGTAATTCGACAGATAGGCCTGAGCACAGTGTAGACCCAGATCAGACGCCGCAGAACGCGGCGTCTGATCAGGGTCTACACTGTTTGCCACTAGTCCAGCTACTTTGAAACACAAGAACAGATAGTAAAATTGACATTCAAATTTTATGGGAAGTATGGTAAGGAGTTAAGATTGCCGAATATTTGTATTACATAGGTTAATATTGATATGACACCCTTCATTGGCTAAAAACTGTAAACCTCATTTTCTAACTTCTGGCGTTTTGTACGGACATCAAACACGGGTCATCGCCTGGTTTTACCCAATGGACAAAATATACGAACAGAAACGTCGGAAAACGTACCTTTGGACATGTGCGCACATCGAGGACTCCAATCAGAGCGCGCATCCGTGCAGTCTGATCAGAGTCCTTGTTGTCCACATGAGGAAACTTTGCATCCATGGCTATCCAAAATGCGACCAGTGAAGATTTTGATCGGACTGTGCGAATGTACTTGCTGATCTGAATCTTCACTGGGTGCACACGTCCAAAGGTACGTTTTCTCACGTTCCGGCTCATATCTGGTCACTGATACGACGAGATTTGAATAAGGTTGCCACTAATAGTCAATTGTTTGTCTTGTCATGCAAACGAAATTTCCCCGACAGCAACAAATATGAGATTTAATCTTCTGTTGTGGTGTTGAAAGGAAATCCAGGTGGCATAAAGTTACTCGTTTAACCAAAAATATTTATACTAACTAGCGACCTTTTAACCCATAAAGCGCCATTCACAACATTTTGATTTTTTTTTTCAGAGAAAATAAGATTTTATATTTCATGTGAATCGTCTGCTGATTTACAGATTTTTTTTTTTCAGTATGGGTACGGGAGTCACGAGTTCAAGCACTGCATGTGATATTTATAGAAACTGTCGTCCTTTTTTTCTCTTTTTTTTTTTTTTTTTTTTGGTGTGGGTACGAGAATGAAGCGCTGCATGCGACGACAGCAACAAAATTAAGGACCTCCCACCATTCGTTGACTTGTCATGTTAGACCTAATCACCGCATTTTGTTTTGCAAAATTGCTGGAATAAGTTGTGTGAGGTCTTCATCTTAGCAGATCAGCAGCGGATCTCTTTAATAAGGAAATGTTTAACGATACTTACTGGGTCTGCGCTATTTTTTCTAAGTTTCTTTTTAAAGGCATGTGTTGTGTGTATTCATTAGAATCGCCTCGACAAAAGCAGATATTGTAAGTCCTCATTAGAATCGCCTCTACAAAACACGTGTGTATAGAAAACTTGATAAAACGACGGTAATCTGAAGATTCATAGATTGCTTGACTTCGCCTGTGTGCGGTAATTATATCGAAAACGGATCATCAACCTCGTCATCAACGTACACACTATCAAAAGCCTGGTATAACCGATCCCATTATACATTCTAATGCACTCGCGTATGTAACGCGACGTCTGATTGGATAACGTCAAAAATTTGCGACGGTATATTCTGCGATATACTGTCGCAAATCCGACGTCATCACATAACATCGCTTCTCATTGGCTGGCATTTGGTTTTACGCAGCTCACAGCACTTGTCGTTTTGTGCAAAAAGAACATTTTTTTCAATAGAAAAAAATGAATAAATGCATTAGAATGGGGATAACTGCATCAAATTTGTCATTTGGGGAGGTAAATCGGCGGATTTACGGTCGCAAATTACGTTTTACGGCTCCGCTGACGCGTCGCCGTAAAACGAAATTTCCGACCGTAAAACCGCCGATTTACCTCCTCAAATGCCAAATTTGAAAGCAGTTATCCCCTAATTTATTGACTGTTGAGGTATTGAATATGACGTGATATCCAGACAGAGGCGATAGCCGAGGTCAATATTTTTATTCGATGGTGGATATCTAAGTTTCTTATACAGTTAGTCATTTCTATTGATGATTTTGGCAATAACAATCAAGGTCAGACACCATTAATACAAAAAGCGCGCGAATACGTCGGCGTCACTACTAGCAACGTCGTAACTGGCTTACACGCGGATGATATCAATATCACTTTTCTTGTGCAAGCTAGTCAACATCGCATAATATTGACTAGACTGGCAGCACGTCCGAGCCAATGAAAGGTCGTTTATTTATAGATCATATCATAAATTATTTTTTTATTTACCTATTTATAAACGTATAATATATTTGGCCACCATTTGGAAGCGAATTCAGTGAAGATATATGGGGCTATGGATGGGGGGCGGGGTCACCCTTGGCATTCTACTTGGTTAGACTCAACAATAATAGAGTTGGTCTGATGGCACTTACTCTGTTTCTTCTCTTCCTAACGACAATCACATGATAAATGTAGTATGCAGAGATAAGCTAGCCATCATGCCGACTTACAATCGCATGTTTAGGTTTAATCTTTTCATACACCTTTTGGTATTTATGCCCTTATATCAGAATGATAGTTATAGTTTCTCAGTGCTCATATCCGTCCAGCAAACCGAGCACTTATATTCTAGTATTACTACACGCAATAACTGTAAGAGGCTACTCCAAGGCAAATCAGGTAAAGCTAATACAATTTTCACTTTTTGGATGATTTTCTGCACACTATATCTTGTATCATGTACATGGCTCATCTTTCTCTTGTTACTTGCTGGCGATATACACAGCAATCCCGGTCCATCAACATCGTCTTCCGTAAGCAGCGTCTCAAGTTCATCAACAAGCATGTCAAACAGTCTCTTTAGCACTCTGAATGTAGCTCACAACTTATCGTTTGTTCATTACAACGTACAAAGCATTCTTTCTAAACTCGACACTTTGTATGCTGAACTATACGAGTTTGATATTCTAGCCTTCACTGAAACTTGGCTTAATCCGGCCGTAGACCCAACTGACCTTTTACTTGACTCATACTGTGAACCTGAACGCAAGGATCGACCGGGGGACAGTCATGGTGGTATCGTGATATACATTAAAGAAGGAATTCACTACAAACGCCGTGAAGATCTCGAACCACGAAATGTTGAGTGCATTTGGCTTGAATTGGCTAACTGCAATAGGAGGTTATTATTTGGTCTTTTTTATCGGCCCCCCAGTTCTGACGCAGAATATTTAACTAGCATAGAAAATTCAATTGCACTTGCAGTTGACACAGGTATATCAGACATAATAATTACTGGTGATTTTAATTTAGATATATTAAATGAACGTACTGCAAGAAAGATCGAAACAATATGCACCCAGTATTCCTTTTTCCAGGCCATATGCCAACCTACCAATTTTACCGAACACTCAGCAACATTAATAGATATATTATTAGTTAACAACAAAAATCACTTAATACTCAGTGGAGTAGGTGATCCTTTTCTTAATCAACAACTTAGATATCATTGCCCAATATATGGAATTTTTTAATTTTCTAAAACCAAAACCCATTCTTTTACTAGAAGAATTTGGAGGTACGACCAAGGTAACTATGATCGTCTTCGAGAAAAAGCTGCTGCCATCGATTGGGACGCTTTGAGAGATAATGATATTGACTCATATGCAGCGAATCTACATTCTACAATTACAAACTTGGCATCAGAATGTATTCCAAATAAAATAATTAGAATTAAACCTACTGAGCCTTCTTGGATAAACGCAAAAATAAAACAGTATATACGTAAACGTAAAAGAGCCTATCGAAAAGCTAGGCGAACAAATACGGAGTTACACTGGACGCAATTTAAAACTTTAAGGAACAAAACTGTCTCACTTATTCGAGATGCTAAAAAAACTTTCCATGACAAAACTGCTTCAAAGCTAACAAGTGGAGAACTTTCAGCTAAAGACTGGTGGACGGTTCTTAAAACTTTCATTTCTCCACAGTCTAAAACGTCTATACCACCCCTCGAAAATGACGGCTGTATAAGTTCTGACGAAAATGAAAAGGCTAATATCTTAAATAATTTCTTTCAAAGCCAGAGCAGTCTAAACAATCAATATCCAATCCTCCCCCAAATACTTCCTACTGCTGTCACCAACGAACTAAATAATATTGAATTTTCCCGAACCGAAGTCGAGACTATACTCAAATCTCTCCCTATTGGTAAAGCTTCAGGTCCTAACAACCTGAGTAATCGTATTCTTCGTGAACTTGCTCACGAAATTTCTTCTCCTTTTTGTAACTTGTTTAATCAGTCTATCAACATGGGTTTTGTACCATCTTCTTATAAAGAAGCTAATGTCTGCCCAATACATAAAAAAGGTGATAGATCTATACCTTCTAATTACCGACCTATATCACTACTTAACTCAGAAAGTAAACTTTTCGAAAGACTTGTGTTCAAATATTTATACAATCATTTGCGCGACAACAATTTGCTATCTTCTCTTCAGTCTGGTTTTATACCAGGAGACTCAACAGTGAATCAATTAACTTATCTTTACAATACTTTCTGTCAGGCCCTTGACTCAGGTAAAGAAGTTAGAGCTGTCTTTTGTGACATCAGCAAAGCCTTTGATCGAGTTTGGCATGAGGGATTGTTACTCAAACTTAAGGCAGCTGGCGTCACTGGGAAAGTTCTTGCATGGTTTAAAAGTTACCTTTCCGATAGGAAACAAAGAGTTATTCTTCCAGGGGTTACATCTGACTGGGTTTATGTTTGTGCTGGGGTCCCTCAGGGTTCAATTTTAGGGCCGCTGCTGTTTTTACTATTTATAAATGACATAGTACTTGATATCGGATCAAATATACGGCTCTTTGCGGACGACACTAGTCTTTACATTATCGTCGATAACCCTATTACTGCTGCTAATTGTCTTAATATTGATCTCGAAAGAATTTCAAAATGGGCTGCAACTTGGCTTGTAGCTTTCAATCCGACCAAAACCGAAAGTCTCCTTATTTCGCGCAAATTAAACAAACTTAATCATCCACCAATCATAATGCAAAATCTTCAAATATCTGAAGTAGAGTTTCACAAGCATCTCGGGATCTATTTCTCTAACGATTGTACATGGCACCACCATATAAAATATATTTCAGAGAAAGCTTGGGGTAGGATTAATGTAATGAGAAAACTCAAATTTAAATTAGACCGCAAATCTTTGGAAACAATTTATACAGCATTTATCAGACCTTTACTTGAATACGGGGATGTAATATGGGACAATTGTTCTCAGTACGAAAAACAAGATTTAGAAAAAATCCAACTTGAAGCAGCGCGCATAGCTACTGGGACAACCAAGCTTATTTCTATTACCGCATTGTACAAAGAAGTTGGATGGGAGTCACTTGAACAGAGAAGACAAACCCACAAATTGACTTTATTTTTCAAAATGTTTTCCCATCTTACTCCTCTGTACTTATCCTCCCTTATACCACCATCAGTCAGTGACATGTCACGATATAATCTTCGCAACTCCGACCAATTACAGACTATTGATTCACGAACAAATCTTTACTTTAATTCTTTTCTACCCTCTACTGTGAGGGCTTGGAATAGTCTACCGGCCGAAGTGAAACAATCTCAAACAACACACTCTTTTAGATACTACTTTAACAAAAACAAAACACCTGTCCCCAAATATTGTTATTCTAAAAATAGAAAAGCCCAAATTCTCCATACTAGATTACGAACGAACTGTAGCTCATTGAACCTGGACTTATTTTTAAAAGGTATAACTGACTCGCCTATGTGTAGATGTGGTAGTATTGAGAGCTCACAACACTTCTTTTTCCACTGTCCTTATTATCAGCAGCAGAGAAACGCGCTTCTAAATGTGGTTTCTACCTATCATAGACCTACTCTTGATCTTCTTCTGTACGGGGAATCCTCTTTATCATATGATGTAAATATGGTTATTTTTGAAAACATTCACCGGTTTATATTGAATTGTAAACGTTTTTCATGAGATGTTTTAAATACTGATATGGTCATGCGATTGCTTTACTACATTTATCCGTTGCAAACGGTATTATATTCCATGTTGTATGCCGGGTGCCCCGACCCCTCAATCCCAATTTCCCACCTACCCCCTTCCCATCTCCCCCCTTCTACCCCTCCACCCCACCGCCCCTTGTTTTGTCCATTTACATTTTCCTAACCTTTGCTAACCTCAAAATGCTTTATATGAAATGATTACTATTTGGTGTAAAACTTTACATTAGATTTTCATCATTTTTATCACCCAAACATGTAAAAACAACACTTACTGTTAATTATCACTACATAATGTTACTTGCTCCAATGTATCTTGCTCGAAATTCGCCATTATGTATACATGTCGATTGTTTGTGGGAGAAGAACTATATAAGTACTTGTGCTTTCGTTCTAATCCCAATTTGTATAATGACTTGCATCATATTGTAATGATAGTTATGCTATAATAAAATATGTTTAAACCAAGATATAAAAAATGTACATTTTTAAATTTGCACGCTCCCGAAAGCACTGCATCTCTTATACATTTATTTTTCCCCGTGTTTATGGCACGAACGTGACTCCATATATATATATATATTTTTTTTTTAACAAAACAAAAAAGGGCGTAACACTTTTTTTTTTCAGGAAAATACATGACATCATATACAATGCACATAACGTCTGTAAGAAAGCGTATCTATAAAGTAACAAGTATAAACTTTCATAAAAAAAAACTTGATCTACGCTTCGAACACAATAAATGTTAAAGCTGATTTTAATCGGAATAGTTTTGGCTAAATCGTCTAAATTTCATAATGAAAAGAGTGAATTCGAGGGGTCTAAATGAGATCTCGTCCCGTTGGCCTCTGCAGGAATGACTCTCACATTAAAAATAATCACAGCTAATTTCACGCCGCTCTTCAGGCTTACCTCATCAAAACTAAAATTAGTTAATAATATCAAATGTGTGTTAGCAGTACCAATGCATCCACCCACTTTAAAAGTGAAATTGTCAAATCGCATAACCTTTGATAAAGTGCTACAAAAGTGTGGTGTGCCGAAACAGAGCATGTGAATGGAGAACATCTGTATATGTAGGTGTTCTAATAAATATTATTTTATTCTATTCAGTGCTCCAACTAGTCTCTGGTATTAGTTGTAGACTACAAGCTTCAGATCAGTGATACATTGTGGGCCAACAACGGATTCACTTCTGTGCCCCAACCAAACTCTATGTAGTTGTCTCCGCCCATGGGCGTAGACAATAATCGTTCTACCCTATAACATATTTGTTGGTATTTTTTTAATTTAAATTTAATTATTTGCTTTAAAATGATTCTCACTCAACATTCGAATACCAAACTAAGGGAAATAACTCAAATAGACGAGAAGCGTTCACTTCACCGAGCAATGATCACGAGGTTCTGAGTTCAAATCCAGCCGGAGGTGAAGTTCATCTCACGATTGTACAGCATTTCATTGCACAGAACCTTCCATTATCACACTTCCATCTGTAACTGAAATAGTGTTGGAAGAGACGTAAAACACAAAATCATCATCTTCTCCTTCGTCAAATATTCAGTTGGTGAAACACACAGGGAACTTTCCCACGTTCCATGAATGAAGGACTAACATGAATATAAATAGACATTTAAACCCGCATGTCTTGAACAAGTTAACGTATATCAAATGTGACGACCAGTCCCTCACTGAGTATTCGCACAGTCACGTCAAGGTTTTAGCCATTTAAATTGGCAAAGGATGAAGAAAATCAGTATTCTAATATATCTAGACAATGGAAACGTGATAAAGAAAGCTTCTGTGCTTCGTGAGCTGAATTCTTACTGCATCTGAATTCAAACCCGAGACCTCAGAACCTCGTGATCCGAAGTCAGGAATACTAATCATCCGGCCACGAGGACGTTTCTCGCCTGTATGAATTCTTCCCCTAAGAAACCTTATCCATAGATCTATATATATTTTCAATGAATAAATATACCCATTTGTAGAATGCATAGGTGGAAATAGAATATTGCAAAGTTTGTTATGCCATATTATAATAGACTAAATGTCATTTAATAATGCAAGCTCCGCCTCTGTTAGATTCCGCGAATAGGAGTAGAGTATATGTGGGTTGTATGTATATATGTTGCATGCAGAAGTATTTTAGAGGCATTGTGCATTAGATACAATAAAGATAGTAAACCTTCCATTCTGGATTTGTTACCTTATTCAGGAATATAAAATACCCTGATCTGTGTCTTCACAGTATTGCCGCAACATCAAGGGAACATTACATATAGGTCTTGAGAGAACTCAAACTGTAGATGATTTAAATGTATGAAGTTGCACCCAGTTCCGACCTACCCGACAGCCCGACACACTGTAAAGGGGTCGTTAGCGGTCAGCAGCTTTTCCATGCAAGGAATAAATTCAAAGATGGAACTTTAACAGTAGATGACTTAAATTGCTTAAATGGGTTTTACTAAACACATGAGTTTTACTAAACCCAGGTGTGACTCCACACGAACTCCCTCCCCATCCTCACCAACCTCACCAAAAGGGGTCATTAGGAGTCAGCCTCAAAACAATAGCCCTTTCATCTCTACAGACCAATACAAATACCCTTGCGAACAGTGCAGATCCAGATGAGACGGCTCTTAAAAAGCTGTCTCATCAGTATCTACACTGTTTGCCATTCTGTTGTTGATTTTTGACTGAATACCTATTTGCAACAATGGATGTGCTCAAATTCAGATATAGAAGAGTCCATGTCAAAAACTCGGGGTGAAAGGATTAGTGTCAGTTCAAAGCTGTTGATGATAACTTTAATAACAGCAGACTTAAATGGGTCTCACCAACAAATAACCCCGATCCCATCCATAAAAGGGTCACTAATGGTCAACCGCCACAAGCCATGTTTGTTATCAAATGGGAGCTGTTTATGAGAACTTAAACGATAAATAACTTATACTGACTTTAAAAACGAATCTCACCCACATTCAGCCCATACCTTACGCACAGTCCCACCCCAGCCTTAAACCCCTCCCAAAAGGAAACGTTTTTCCAAGATACACTGAAGAATAGTCAATGATCCTAAGGAAAATAAAAAAAAAAAAAAAAAAAAAAAAACGCATTATGGTAAAGCATGGGGAGACTTTTTTACGGCACAGCCGCTGAAAGGCATTTAAGCCCGGGCATCCCTGTAAGCATTCTAAATAAATCTATAGCGGGCCGTTATAGGCCCGTCAGGGAAGCTGACGGGTCGATAACGGCCCGATGTAGATTTATAAAGAATGCTAGCTGGGATTTAACACCAGCTGCAGTGACTAAAATAAAATTTATAAATTTTGGAAAGAAAGAACACAGTTAAAAAAAAAAACAAACAAAAAAAAAAAAACAAACAAAAAAAAAAAAAAAAAAAAACGCCAAGTCTCTGTTCCATTGAGACTCTTCATATGACAGCACTGTGATTTGCAGGGTTACATAAACCAACTTACCGTTTAGTAACAAATGTTATAATTACAACGTATATGACATAGCATTGCATTATACTGTAATATGAAAGATTCTATACGTACAAATAAAAAACAAACATTATTTCGTTTAATTTAGTAACTGAGAGCTAGGCTGTAAATAAGACACAATTATAATTGAGCCGGGGACAACAGTTCCTACAAGATTGCATTTGCGCCCAGCAATGACCCAGATCAGCCCACATTCGTGCAGTCTGATTAGAGTCTTTGCAGGGTACTATGTAGGTAGCCAATTATCAAAAGTGTATTCAAGTGTACAAAGAAGACCCTACCTATCTTTCTTTCCATACTGCAGCACCCCCTCGCGAGGATAGTATTAGTTAAATAATGTTACTTACTAAAACTTGGTCTTTGGTGCTTTTTTTTTTTTTTTTTTTTTTTTTGTACTTGGGGTGTTTTGTTTTGGTCTGTTGCCGTTTTGTCTGTAATTTCCCGGCGTGGCGTGCGTGCGCGCGCATGTGTGTGTAGGTGTGTTTGTATATGTTGATTCACTAATTATTAAAATGACTAACTGTTGTGTCTGATTAATTTGATTACGGAGAATGGACACATAAATTTCATTCTATTCTATTCTTAAGAATTGTCGAAGATGTCCGAGTGCGGAAATATTTTTTATACTTTCTTGGCTTTGTCTTCGTTGAGGTGCGATTCGCTTTATTTAAAAATTACTCTAAACCAGCTGAAAGCTTTATCTTAAGTTGTCCATTACAAATGTACCTTGAGTAAAGCGTCTGTTATTTGTAGAGACATCAAATATTTGTATATTGTTAGGCGAGCCGAAAGAATTTTCTGACTAATATTCAAGGTGGAAAAATCTGTTTTATATCATGCTTTATGCGGTTAAATGTTAAGATGCGAAATATTTGTCGACATTAACGCAAAATTATTGTAAAAACCTACGATCAATTGCCCAAATAATCTACCAATTCCTGCTCTCAAGAACTGCCCATTCCTAAACCAGTAACTGGTGACACACCCCTCTTTCTGTGACTGGGGACGCAATAACCAGTCCTTTATATACATGATCACATAGACATAAAGGGTGCTTGGTACTGAAGAGGAATGTCAGATGATTTTCAGTTTCCAGAATTTCACAAATTGGACAACATAGGCCTAAACTTTAATTCAAGACAAAGAAAATGCAATTTTAATCAGAAAAATTTATCAAGAAATGAAAAGGTTTCACATATTTGAAAAAAAGAGGTCAACAATTGTTTGCCTGTCAAAAATTGACCAGGTATTCTACCTGGATAGTGTGTTGGATTCAGTACTGTTACGACCGAGCATTCCTACCTTCGATTATCTGCCTTGGCAGATTACACACAGCTTCTAAGTATATATTCAGTCTGACAACTGCGTCAGGGAGTCGACTCTTTGGTTCAGTGGTTAGAGTATTGGATTTTTAACCGGGAGGAGGGGGTTCGAATCCCACGATTGACGGGAAATTTTTTCAGCTATGCTTCATTCCTTTGTTACGGCTTTCATGTCGTAAGATGGGGGCTCATCCAGAATTGGACTTTATTTCGCCGAAAATGGCTTCACATCATCATAATGATGACTTCCTTGAAAAGGGGGAGTGTTACAACCGAGCACTCCTACCTTCGATTATCTGCCTTGGCAGATTACGCATAGCTTCTAAGTATATATTCAATCTCTGACAACTGCGTCAGGGAGTCGACTCTTTGGCTTAGCGGTTAGAGTATTGGATTTTTAACCCAGAGGACCGGGTTCGAATCCCACGATCGGAGGGAAATTTTTTCAGCTATGCTTCATTCCTTTGTTGCATCTTTCATGTCATAAGAATACACACCCTCCAGAGCCAGCCATTTTCCCACGACTCACAATGTATTTTATTTGGAATAGTAGCCATATAAAAAGCACAGTCACCAAAAAAATGCATGGATATTTTGGGCTATTTTATTTGGAATAGTAGCCTTATAAAAAGCACAGTCACCAAAAAAATGCATGGATATTTTGGGCTATTTTATGCTCATTTTGTTGGCGAAACCCTTGTCAGAGAAAAGCTACAAATAGGTCCTATGAGGTCCTCTCAGTAAATTATGAAGATATTTGACCTCAAAATTGACCAACGTTCAAATGGGATTCTGACCTTGTTGACAGCCAAACATATCCAAATACATATAATGAAATCATTTCTGTATGATTAACAGTAAACTCATTTGAAAATATTAGCATGCCTATTCAAATATACTGAAAATTTCACCACCGAAACTTGAAAGTTTTCAGATAAAAATTCTGATAATTTTCGTATTTCTGCTCAAAACATAGATTGTTGGTACGCGTTAGAATTGCCTCATCAAGGCTATTGTAACAAGTACCCACAATCTATGTTTTTGAGCAGAAATAAGAAAATTGATGTATACCCCTGTAAACCTCAGTTTTACTATATAAATGTGGGGTTTAAGGGGGTCAAAATTATATAGATATGTTGTCCTGATGGGCCTAGCATGATTGGACAATTTTTAATTAATATTCAAATTCAGCTACCATCACAGTCGCAACAGCCATTTTGCCATTGGCGGCACACTTGCGGATGGAAAGGCAATTTTCAATGCTCTCAAATCAATGCTGTCAAATAAATACTCACTTTGGGAACCTTGCACAACAATTCAATTTCACCTACAGATATATAGATGATGTATTGTCTCTAAACAACACAAAATTTGCAGTGTATTTGGAATTCATCTATCCATGTGAACTTGAAATAAAGGAAACATCAGAGACTGCAGCCTCCTCCTCATACTTGGATTGTTATCTCTACATGTACATTGACAATGGAAAGCTTCCTACTAAACTTTACGACAAACGGGATGACTTCAATTTCCCCATTGTTAATTTTCCATTCCTGAGCAGTAATATCCCTTCTGCACCAGCATAGGGAGTTTACATATCACAGTTAATCCATTATGCTGGAGCCTGTTCAATTTATCAGGACTTCATGGAGCGTGGGAAAGTGCTCATACAAAGTTGTTGAGCCAGGGGTATCAAAAAACCAAACTACATGTAGTAGCAACACTTAAGAAGCTCTATGAGAGACATCATGATCTGGTCAATCCCTACAATGTGGCAGTTTCCAGAATTGTTTCTGATGTTTTTGCTAATGACGAGCCATAAGTAGACTTCCAAAATCCCAAACAAACGCTTCTACCTACATTTCCTTCATTCAGGCCTATGGGCATGGTGGGCGAAGCTTGCTTACCAAGTAATGCTTACTATCTGCGGATGCCTGATTACACCCTCTATTCTGGGGTTCATGTCTGCTGGTCTGAACATTCTGATTCATCATTCGTTTATGGATTTAAGAGTTTGGATTATGGCTTGGGTACCATGACCACAACTACTTTTGCAATAAAAACTTGAACAATCTCTCTTTCAAAATATAACATGAAAGAATTTATTTGATGAGTGCATTTCTCAAAATATTTCATTTATTGAAGCATGGTTTGCATGGTGACAGATAGGAGTTGCAAATATGGCCACACTATCTATCATTTCTACTAAAAAGTAAGGACTGACAATAGTGAAAATGCTTGAATTGTGAAGTTTTCTAGCTAGTTTTGGCCAGTTAGGCTTTTCAGAGACCCTCATATACATTTTCAAATGTCCTGGAACTTGATTTACGAAGGACCAGCAAATACAAACAGAAAGTTCACCACAGAGAAATATGGGGATTTTTTACAGCTGCCACAAAACACTTATACCAGCTGTAGGTAGTTTATTAGCTCATAAAAAAACACATATAAAATAAAAATTATCAAAGTTTACTGGACCAAATTATATAGTTTTGACAATTTAGTCCTCATTAGTGACCTTCGTATAAATTTTCAAAAACCATGGAATGAAATTGATTTTATCAAGGTGAGGCTTTCAAGGAACAAAAGTTTTTTTCTTCTTCAGATTTGTCCTTTTGTGTGCCTTATTTACTGACACACATTTCTGTTTTCTGTTCTTTGCAGATGTTTAAGAAAGGACACTGTTGTAAAAGCGTAGTTTGAACTAGCATCAAAAGATAGTTTTCATCAAGGCCTATTTCAAGAACTAACAGATTTCACAGGTGAACCTAATAAAGGTAAGTTTTCATGAAAAACAAACATACACACTTTTTTGTGCTATTTTTCCAGCAAAACATTTGCTCTTTTACTCTCTCAAGCATCCGGATGGGCCAGCCTCGGTGGTTCCGTCTTATGCAGGTCCGACTGGTGATCAAGAGGTTACTTGTTCAATCCCTGCCCGTGCAGAAGTACTGGTTAGCACACTTACGGGGCTAAGCCTGCCAAGTAAAAGTGTGGTTAGGTAAATTAACCAGCTCAACATGACCTTAATGGTGTTGACAGGGCCATAAAACTCTCAACCCAAATTCAAACAAAAAGCATATGGATGGCCAAGTGGTTAGCTTCAAACCAAGAGGTGATGATGTTTTATGAACAGAATCACAATGTCTGTACATCACTGCTTATTGAGCCGTTGGTAAGCAGACAAATTTTAAACTGCAGTAATACAGGCTATAAATCACGCTTGGGAATCGGCCAACTTGTATGCTGTCGGAGTACTATTGAACAATAAATTGACCTGTTCAGGTAGACAAGTTGACTATGTAAAAAAAACCACCAGAGGCGAAGGTTATTACGTTTACCGTAAGTTTGTGTTTTCATTTTACTTTTTGTCAAAAATCTGAAAATGTCATATGCTGTGGCAATGAATGGAGATAATCCTGACACAAGGATCGTAGAAAAAATCGGAAGATTTCTACAGATACCTTTTTTGGCGTAAAAAAAATTCATGGCTTGAACATGCCTTACCATGATTCAAACTATCCATAAAAGTCAATTTATCACACTTTTGCTTAAATGAAGTGATTCGCTTCCGATACACAGAGAAAAAGTTTCTATGTGTACCATTTGACTAGTGGCGTACAATTTAGCTACATGTAATGGAATTTACTGTTAAATCGAGTACATTTTCGAAATACCTAGAAAATTCGCTTGCTCTTAACATTTTAACACAGTCGATAGCTTTGGTTATCTATTTGTAACCTAAAAATCCTTATTCATCATTTAATTCCTATTTTAGAACTTTAATAATACATGTCAAAGACTTTGAAAACTCGAGTAGCTCCTATATAATTTACATTAGTTAAACTGTACGCTGCAAATCAACTGGTAGGTACGCAGCGAAGTTTTTTAACCTGTACCTGAAAAAACTAAACATCTCGTTTTGCATAAACATATCTAAAAGGCGTGCAATATCCAATGGTTTTACACCGACTTGTGTCATCTCACTAAAATGTCATGAAATGCACAATAACTGCATTGTTTGCCTCGGTGCTAATTGTTCAATGCATGAATTTTGGTCACCAAAAGCGATATCTTGAATAATCTACAGAGTTTTCCATTAAAACAAGTGTGATAACAATCTTGAACTTTAATCTCAGACTATTACATTCTCTGATTCTTAGTAAAACACAAAATAAGTAAATAAACTCACATTTTATCCAGCTGACCAGCACTTCAGTAAGTTGTTTACATGCAGGTACATCAATAGGTCCACCGGAACAAGTCAGCTTATTCCTTTATAGTACACTGTCGGAGTACAAGTTGACTGATTCCTGGTTGTATAAATAGTGCTTCATGAAAACACAGTTGGTGAAAGGAAAACAACAAAAACAACAACAAAAAAACACACAAAAAAAAACAAAAAAACAAACAAAAAAAAAAAACAGCAAGACACTGACAATAAAAAGACAAGAAATGCTACTTTTGTCAGCCTTTGAGTTAACAGAATTTCGTATTAGAATGGATTCTGTCCATCTAACTTTCTGTCCATGTACAAAACCTAAAATACTTCAAAAGATAAAAAAATGAAAAGAAAGGAAAATTAAAACATGAAAAACTAATGTGAAAATACTTAGTTGCATGTCACCTGGACATACTTTGAAAGGAAAGAATTTGCTCCCTTTCAGAAAGAAAAGTTATCTTCCTTTGAAAACATTGGCAAAAAACCTTCAGGTGTACCCAGTACCCTTAATTAGAATTGCCTAACTGAGGAAATGTAATATGTACAGAGGAAACTTTTTATAACGGTTCATTACACAGAGGAGATATTATAACAGAGGACATGTTAAAGAGGAGTACATGTATTTGAGGATAATTTTGGTATACATGTAATTGCCTCCAGTTCTCTATAAAAATGCATATTGTGGGTGCCTCTTGTGGGTATTCATTAGAAGTGCCTAGCCAGAGTACTCACAAAATATGTTTTTATGGAGAATTAAGAACAATTATCCCAGAATTATCACCAAATATTCCTTAACAAGTCTTTTGTTATAGCATGGTTTCCATTATATATCATGGTTATAGTTTAAATATGGACCACAGAAATGTTATATATCAGAATACAACATGTTTCTTTAGCTAACATGGTTTGTGCTTTGGATTCCAACAATACGGGTTTGTGTTGTACACACTCCTATGATATAATTTTTTCTTGGAGAAATAAGAAAAATATAAATGAAGATACCCAGGAAATGCCACAGTCATGAAACAGCCTTTTGAAGGCTTCAAAAGAAGAGATTAGTTACAAACAATGACAAAACAAACATCACATATCAAACCGCAGATGCATGAACAAAGAAGAACTTCAACAGAAGAACGACCTTGGAATAGTCAGTAGAAAAACTTCTAAGTGGGTGCTTAAAGCAGTTTTACTTGTGTGAAACCTAACCCTTAATTCTGATGCAGCTCCAGTCTACATAAGTGTCCTCTGTCTCATCAGTTAACCCTTATCTTGCTGAGCACAACAATCCCTGTCTTAACAAACAGTGTAGATCCAGATCAGTTGGCTTCTTCAGAAGCCAACTGATCTGGATCTGCACTGTTTGTCATTAAAAATGTGAATTTCTATCAAAAACCCAGATCAAGTAATCTGATTGGCTGGAAATTAGAAGTGGGCATGGCATCTTAATTTATTCAGCATGACAAGGGTTAAACTTCACAGTAAAAACCACATAATCATAAACACTATGATGAAATAAGGCAAAATTTCATCTAGGAGCAGATTTCACACAGGGAGTAAAGAGGAGTATTTGATGATAATTTTGGGATAATTTTTCTTATTTCTCCATAAAAACATATGTTGTGGGTACTCATTAGAAGCGCCTCGCCAAGAATTATCAGCTGATACGCAATCTTAACAAGTCCTCTGTCACATAAGCTATACAATGTAATTAGCTTGTTATCTGATCCTTTATGTTATGTTTGTTTGTTTGTGTTGTACATATTATATTCAATAAACTATTGTTCAAACCAAAAAAGAACAAAAACACACAAAAAACTCAGTGGAAATTCAACACCAGAACACAAGAAAACTAGAAACACAACCATGATGGTCTGACAACAGATGTTGATGGTTAGGTACTAACCTTCTGAAACAGATTGAGGAGGTAAACTTCATTTAGTCTGAGGACTGACTCAGTATTAATTGCACTGGGAACTGATTCACTGTTATCGGTATAAGAGGCATTATCTGTATTGTTTAGTTGTAAGTTTCTTTGTTTTCTTTTACAGAAACATGAAGTTGGATATTTCAAAACAGCATATGGTCATTGCAGGAGTTATTGGCCTTTACTGGACTGTCTCCATTTCTATGGTATTTCTAAACAAACACATATTAAGTGGGACTTTTGGAGAAGAACTGACCATATTTTCAGCCTGGTTTCAAAGTCTAACTGCAGTTGGATTTATTGTTAGTCTAAGTTATGTGTCAGGTAGACTGGGATGTGGAATTTCTTTGCCATCGATAGAACCAAGCCAGCTATTGTCCAAATACATGATTCTCTTGTCATTATCATTCGTGGTGTCAATAACATTTAATAATCTTATGCTAAAACATATAGGTGTAGCATTTTATCAAGTTGCACGGTCATTTACAATTATCTTTACTATGATTTTATCATCTATGATACTTAGAAAGGGATTGTCAATGAGAGCAACATTTGCTTGCTTGTTAGTTATAACTGGATTCTTTATAGGAATAGATCAAGAAGATGCCTCAGGAACATTGAATGTGTTCGGTATAATTTATGGACTGGTTGCCAGTTTTACAGCTGCAATTTGTGGTATTATGTTTAAGAAAACAGAAACTGTTCTGGAAAAGGATTCCTTAAAGCTAGCTTATTATAATAATATAAATAGTATGCTATTGTTTTTACCTCTTATATTTTCATCTGGACAGTTCTCTGCTGTAATGGACTCTGACTTAAGATTCCAGCCTCGCTTCTGGCTACTCTTATCCCTAGGAGGATGTTTAAGTCTTATTATAGGGTGGGTGAGTGCACTGCAGATAAAGTACACATCACCAATTGCCCATCATCTAAGTATTAATGCCAAATCTGTGATGCAAACTGTTTTAGCTGTTATTTTTTACCAGGAGAACAAGACCCTTTTCTGGTGGTTAGGAAATTTTTTAGTTGTTTTTGGAATATTTTTGTACGCTATTTCTAAAATCCAGGAAGACAGGAGAGCTGAAACAAAAAGAACAACATTGATAGTGTCTGCAAATGGTGACTTGAAGAATGAGAGGGAAACTTACTAACAGTTTAACAATTTAGCCTTAACCAATTTTAGACTGAAACACTGTATATTGGAAGAGTCAAATTTCAATTTTACATGTAGGTATGTCAGGCAATGTGATTTAGATATTCCTAGAGAAAAATGACTAAACTATATGCAAACAGTGCTGACCCAGATCAGATGTCAAATGAAGTACCAATTACAACCGTTGCAGACAACATTCTGAAATGTTTTTTTGTATTACTATTATTTTATTTTTCAGACAGGATTCTAACTAGGATTCTGAAAATAGGTGTCCCAAAGCCATTTTCTCCCTGAAAGTCCCACAGTGTAATTTTGTTAAATTTTCGAGAAAAGTAGGAGTCCCAACTAATGAAACAGGAGTCCAGGACTCCATATTTGGAGTTAATTAGAAGAACCCTGTCAGAGCAATTGATATTTCATGTAGATCATCTGCTAGACATCTGATCTGTGTCCACGCAGTTTGCTCAGGCCTGTCTGTCCTAATACTTGGGGTATATACAGTATGTTTTAGCTCAAGATTTTAGGTTGTCTAGAGTTTCGCCCTTCTTTTGTTGCCTAATCCTAAGGCACTTGCCACAAAAGCAACTGGTGTCATTCTAAAATAGTTTTAGGAGAAAATAAGGTTTGACATTTCATGTGAATTGACTGCTTGGCAGATAATTCACATGAAATATCAAGCATTATTTTCTCAAAAAAAAAAAAATAAAAATAAATAAATAAATAAAAATTATTAAATAGATAAATAAAATATTGTCTGTAAGTCAAATCCACAAACTGTAGCAAAATTGTTAACTCTTTTGAATTAAAAAAAAGTAACTTGAAGAAATTATGCTCCTGATTGTTTTCCAAGTAGATCACTCAGTCAGAAATGAATTTGCTTTCCATGGTACATATGTATATTGATCCGTTCTCAAGTGGGATTATCCTTTAAGGAAATTGGGAGCAAATTCTTTCTTTGCTTGCTGGGTAAAAATTTTGGAAGACAACATGTTGAAATATTTTCCTTACTTTTCCCAGAAACTAGGCTTGCATGAAATGTCAGAGCCTATTTTCTTGGAAAAAAATAAGAAAAAATATGATCAATTTGTTGCCGGCTGAATTAACCCAGAAAGTGATAACAGTTACTGTTCGTCATCACTTTAAAGACTTTCTTTTTGCCTGGCGTTTTATTTTGAATCATAATATTTTGTTCTGAATGACCATATCTGATTAGAGACCATTTGTCTTTTCTGTTTCTTTTGATTTGTTCTTAAATATTTACCCTAAATTAAATTTATGGCCAAAAATTGGTCTGACATGCAATTTCCACAGTGAAAATATGTTTTAGAATTTTTGTCTACGAAAATATTATTTCTGATTTTTTATTTGATTTTGATTTTGATTTCTGATTTGATGTTTCATGAAAATATTGTGAAAATTTCAGAAAAAATAAACAAAATATCTACCTTACAGATTTCTGCATAATTTGCAGCCACTTTTACTATGGGAAAAAAATGAAAATATTTGACTTTTTTAAAACCAATGACTAGAATAAAACTTTTTGTGCATAGGTAGTTATGACAAATGATTTTGCATTAAATAATGAATTAAGTTTGCAAATTTACTTCTTCTGTGCAAAGTGCCAAGTAGCAAATTTACTTCTTCTGTGCAAAGTGCCAAGTAAAAAATGATTTTCTGAAAGATGTTGAAAGTGCAGTAGGTAACCATTTAAGAAGGGATGCAAATACCTTCTGGTCAGGAACTTAAACACTGTGGTACTATTTGGTGACTATGATCTACTTTTCATGGTCCAGTGACTTTTTCTTTCTGTACATGAAATGTAGTGTTTACATGTAGCTCTATTATAATACTATCAATGTTCTGTTTCTTGAGCCTTAATAGAAGTCAATGAACACATTGTTCATGTTTCCACTGGGTGATTCACTTAAGTGAAAACATAATAAAGCCAAATAAAAAATATGTGTGTTTAGGGTAATCCTAACCTATCTAATTTTCCTGGTGAAACCTAGCAATTTTTTTCATGTTTTCTCAAAAAAAAAAAAAAAAAAAAAAAAATAGTGTTTCTGGGATAAACTATTTATGCTAATTCAGACAAGTAGGTATGAGCAAACAGTGTAGATCCAGATAAAACTGCTTCTGTTGGAGCAGTTTGATCAGGGTCTACACTGTTTGCCATTCTATCAGTACTTTTAGATACATCAAAGGACAGTCAAACAGACTTTGTAAAATTATGTGAATCATGGAGCCAAGTCCAAATATATATGGTAATTATGGTATAATTGTACTTAAAAAAAAAAAAAAACATAAAAAAAAGTTTCTACCTACCCTACCTGTTTTTGTTTTTTTTTTTTTTACCATGTTACCCGTAAACACACATATTTTTTTATGTGACCTTTTTAGAGTATAAGTCAGCAATGAAGGCCAAGGTCAGCCTTTATGTGTGTAGTCTGGTCAAAGCCTTAACTAGCACTGCTTGGTTACAGTATACCATATTAACTTTTAACACTTGTCGTGCTGAATAAATTAAGAGACCATGCCCATTTCTAATTGTCAATCAACCAGATTACTTAAATTCCTGTTCTATTGTTGATAAAATACACATACAGATTGGCAAATAGTTCAGATCCTGATCAGCTGGGCCCAGTTGTTCAAAGCTAACGACGTCGTTAGTTAACGATTCGTTAAAATTTACATCGAGTGATACGCAAATATGCTGAAATTTTTTGCTGAAAAAATGTGAGTAGCTTTTGCAGTGCAAAAGCTACTCACATTTTTTCAGCAGAAAATATCAGAATATTGTATATTGAATCCACTAAAATAGTTAACGAAATGACCCTTAACGAGCTCGTTAAGCTAACGACGCTTTGAACAACTGGGCCCTGGCTTCTTAGAAGCCAACTGATCTGGATATACACTGTTTGCAAAGGTAGGCCATATCAGGTTCAGCAGAAGAAGTTAAATATTGGAGCAGAAAGGCCTGAGCAAGTAATGTAGACCCAGATCAGATGCCACAAATATGGTGTCTGATCTAGATGTACATTTTGCCACTCTTTCAGCAGTTTTTGGACATATAAAGAGGTAGTAAAATGGATGTGTTCAAAGTTCATGATAGATATGGTAAGGTTATGATTTCCCAACATTTACGATAAATACTGTAATCAGATCATGAAAATTATAGCTCCAGATAAGAGTAGGTGTCCACAAAATGTTTTTTCTTGTTTCTTCATGAAAGCATATTTTATGGGTACTCATTAGAAGTGTCTCAGTGAGCACTTCTAATGAGTATCCACAACACATTACAAAAACATGCCTATTGAAATATAGAGAAAATTTCGCCTCCAAAAACTGAATTTTTTAGATGAAAAAACTGATATTTTTCATATTTCTGCTCAAAACATAGATTGTGGGTACTCATTAGAACTGCCTTGGCGAGGCAGTTCTAACAAGTACCCACAATCTATGTTTTCGAGCAAAATAAGAAAATTATGTGTACCCCTGTAAACCCCAGTTTTACTATATAAAAGTGGGGTTTAAGGGGGTCGACATTATGTTTTCATGATGATATGATTTGTGGAGAAGTAAGAAAAAGTACTTTTCCACGGAAAAAGATCCTTATCTGGAGCTATGAAAATAAATGTCTTGCCACAAGGTGTTTCTAGACTATTAAACATGTAGATCCAAGTAATGAAAGTATTCAGAATACAATCTTTGGTAGTTTCTCTACTAGAACTTATCTCATTGGAATGACCTCAATGAGATATTTCCAATGAGTACCCATATCATATGTTTGGGTGCAAAAATAATAACGTTATCCTAAATTATCACCTAAATTATCAGGTAAATTGTCTGAAAATATGTTCAATAGTCAGAGGTAGGGCTGGCTAATCAGAGCTGAAAAGATAATCAATTATCAGTCGTGCCATTGTGATCGATAATTGATTTCGTCATAATTTTACCTGTCTGTCTGAGCATGATCCTTAGCATATGTTATACTTTACAGTACATATTTGGCCAGACAGGCCTGAGCAAATAGTGTAGACCCAGATGAGATACCGCAAAATGCGGCGTCTCATCAGGGTCTTCACTGTTTGCCACTCATTAAGCTATTTTTAGACACAACATTGGGTAGTAAAACGTGCTTGTTCAAATTTTAGATTAAGGAGTTGAGGTGTCTGAATACTAAGAGTAAATACAGTAAAGTAACAGAAATAGAAATCAAATGATTGATTATTAGCCAATCTGTAATGATAATCATTTTTGTGGAATTTATTGATCAATTATCCGATTAATTGTGCCAGTCTTAGTCAGAGTAGTTGTTAAGGGGAGTAAGAAGGAGAGTATTTAATGATAATTCTGGGAAAAATTTTCGTCACACTTGCTTAACAGGTGTGATATAGTCATCTAGTTTTCCGTTACATCTCTTTCAACATTTGCGTTCAACCCTGGTGTTCAAGCCCTTTTCTGAATTAATTCTACACCCACATTCATCTTACCTCCTCCCTCACCCCCCAAGCATGGATGCACAATACTGTATTATGACCATGACCTATTTCCCGCCCCGCCCCACCCCACCCCACCCCCACAGTGCTGTATTGTTTTATGACCATGACCTATTTTTCACAGTCTACTGACTTTGTAATTTCTTATATAGCATTTATAAACCCTAGCATTTTGCCACCTTTTCTGATCAACTATAACACTCATCTAACATGGCATGTGCTTTCTCCTAAACATGGACTCAAACACCTCAATGTCAATTTATTATCCTGGCCAATATTTTATGGTTGAATGACTTTGTCATTTTTATGTCAAGTATTGTCAACACTATCGGTTAGCTACCTGTTTGATTAACTGTATGATACAGAGTCATCAGTACGTCAAATACTGTTATACCACTTTATAGCCTTGATATATGGTCTAATAATCATTCAGATGTCATTGTTTTTTTGCATCAAGTCCAGCATTTAGCTCTGATTTACCATACAACCTACAGTCATCAAACCTGGTACATATAAACTTCCTTCTGATGAATATGCCTAACTTAATATTTTCATAGACAATATAAAAATGTCCTAGAATTATTGCCAAATATTTCTCCTGAACAACTCCTGGTAGAATATGTTTCTTTTATTTTTAACCCTTCTCTTGCTGAACACGACATGCCCTGTTTTCAGAAGCCAACTGATCCGGATCTGCACTGTTTGTAATTAAATATGTGAATTTCTATGAAAAACCCGGATCAAGTAATCTGATTGGCTGAAAATTAGAAGTAGACATGGCATCTTTATTCAGCAAGGCAAGGGTTAAATTTGTAGGTAGTATTTTTTACTGTAGTATATTTGTATTATTTATTTTCATTTTTATGAATATTGGTGCATCAATGAATGTCATAATTTTTATTTTACTGTAAATGTCCTAAGTTTCGAATACATTATTCTATACCAGTTTTGCCTAAATTGTGATTTTCAAGCAATTGTTTCTTAAAATACATGTACATAGTTGAATGACAAACTGTGCAGACCCAGATCAGACTGCCATTTTATCAGAAACTTTGCTTTGGTGAATGAAATTTAGGACATTTACTTTATATTTACCATAATTACCCTATTTGAACAAACATGCCTGAGCAAACTGATTAAACCCAGATCTGATGTCACAGAACAGAATGACTGATCAAGGTCTACACTATTTATCGTTCATCCAGCATGTTAACCCTTATCCTGCTGATCACAACAATCCCTACCTTTGCAAACAGTGTAGATCCAGATATGATGGCTTCTGAAGAAGCCATCTGACCTGGATCTACACTGTTTGTCATGTTGTTTGTGAATAGAACGAATACATTATATCAAATAATTGGATTAGTAGATAGTCAGAAAAGGGTGTGGCTAAATTAATTTATTCAGCAGGACAAGGGTTAATGCACATCAGTGGGTAATGAAATTGGATTGTTCAAATTTTAAACTTTACCATTCTCTGGGAACATTTGGCCGATGACAGATTGACAATTCTTTTATTATTCCTAGAAAATAGGTTTAGACATTTCACGCAAATTGTCTCCTTAGGAGACACTATGCATGAAATGACAAAGCCTTTTTTCTGGAGAAAAATGTTTAAAATGTCTGCTTAAATTTTTACCCAGAATGCTAAGCATTAAGTATGATAAGGAATTTAGTAGTTAAAGTATCCCAGTATTTAGGGTAAATATGTTAGTTAGATATTGCATACTTTCCGCTTACGTGGTTACTAAATGTATGTTGTTGAAATGCTGTATATTATAGATTTTGTCTGGCAATGTTTTGCATTAAATGTACCATCAATGCTTAGCATACTGGGTAAGAATTTCAGCAGACAGCATTTTGACATATTTTTCTTATTTTTCCCGGAAAACGGACATTGACATTTCATGCAGATTGTCTCCTAAGGAGGCAATCTGCATGAAATGTCAAACCTGTTATCTCAGAAAAGTAAGAAAAATATCACCAATTTGTCATCTGCTGAACTTGCCCATAACGTGGTAAAAGTTAATATTATTGTAAAAAGTTGACTTAACCCTTGTCCCGCTGAACCCGGATATACCCTGCCTTTGCAAACAGTGTAGATCCAGATCAGCTGGCTTCTGAAGAAGCCAACTGATCTAGATCTGCACTGTTTGCCATAAAGTATGGGAATTTAAAGCAACTGTCCGGATCAAGTAATCTGATTGGCTGAAAATTAGAAGTGGGCATGGCATCTTAATTTATTCCGCAGGACAAGGGTTAAACTGAAGCACAAAACAAAAGTCAGCCTGTGCATCTAACTGTGTAAGTAGGGCCTGCATTGTCCTCTTCTTCACAATTTTTTTAGGGCTGTTCAATGTACCATAATAACTCTAAATAGTGGGACACTTTAACCCTTAAAATGCCGAGAAAACCTGCATCTGAAAATGTTGTCTGTTTATGTCGTCTATTGAATATTCTTGCAAATTTTTCAAACCTATTTTTGCATACAGGCAAACAGTGTGGACCCTGCTCAGACTGCTCCTAGAGGAGCAGTCTGATCTGGGTCCACACTGTTTGCAAAAATGACTTTTAAAATCACAAGCAGATGACAAAGCAGACGACAGCTGTTGTAACTGGCAGTTTAAGGGTTAACTTCTTGCCATAATTGTCCTACAATTTGAACAATTCCAGTTTACTACCTCTTCTTGTGTCTAGAAATTGCCGGATGAGTGGTAAACAGGATAGAACCTGATCAGATGCTGCATCTAATCAGGGTCTACACTGTCTGCTCAGACCTGTCTGTCCTAGTATGGTACATTCAGAATCATTAACAGGAATTTTGCTATACGAGGTACAATCAAGAAGTTCTCGGCCACTTAGAATGAATAAATTGCAATGAAACCCCAATCAGCTGATAATTTTGTCTTTTTCAAAATATTTGGTTGAGTTAAAAAAAATTATTTCAAAGCTATTGATTTCAGTAGGAATTCACTGCAAACAAGGGAAGGTGTGTTAAACTGAGAAAATGGATAAAGTTGAAGTTAGAGCAGTCATAAAGTACTTCTGTAAGAAAGGCAAGTCCCTGAAGGAAATTCATGACAACTTCATTAAAACCCTTGGGGACAAGTCTCATTCTTACAGCATGATAAAGAAATAGGCTCCTGAATTTAGGAGAGGGAGGGAGAGGGAATGATCTGGGTGCCCTAAAGAGGCTGCTACAGATGAAAACGTTGAACTCATGCACAGTCTGATTATGTGTGACAGGAGAAGAAGCCTGCGTGATATAGCTAGTCTTAGGTCTCAGACAAATGGGCATGTTTTGGGGCAGTTCAGTCTATCTTGACCCATATCTTAGGGATGTCCCAGGTCTCAGCTAGATGGGTCCCCAGAATGAAAACCAAAGATCAGAAGAAGAGCAGGCTTGATATTTCTAAGTATCTCCTGTCTCTCTATGAAGATGACCCTGAGGAGTTTATGCGCCGAGTTGTGACCCAAGATGAGACTTGGGTCCATCAATTTGATCCTGAGGCCAAAAAAGTAGAGTATATAATGGAAACACCGCGGCTCACCCCTCCTAAGAAATCTAAGAGAGTTTCTTTAGCACAGAAGGTGATGGCCTCTATCTTTTGGGATAATCAGGGCCCAGTTGTTCAAAGCTAACGATGTCGCTAGTTAATGATTCGTTAAAATTTACATCGAGGGATACGTAAATATGCTGAAATTTTTTGCTGAAAAAATGTGAGTAGTTTTTGCAGTGCAAAAGCTACTCACATTTTTTCAGCAAAAAATATCAGAATATTGTATATTGAATCTGCAAAAATAGTTAACAAAATGACCCTTAACGAGCTCGTTAAACTAACGACGCTTTGAACAACTGGGCCCAGGGTTTTATCATAGTGGATTATCTGGAGGAAGGTTGCTCGATAAATGGTGCATATTATGCAGTAGAACTAAGGTGGCTACATCAGGAAATTTTGAAGAAAAGAAGAGGAAAGTTGACTTGAGGTGTTCTGCTCTTGCAAGATCATGCACCATCCCACACCTCTCAAGTTGTTGTGGCTTCTAGATCCTTCATTATTCCCTTTATTCTCCAGATTTAGCCCCTTTGAACTACTACCTTTCCAAGTCTGAAAACTAACCTTCGTGGTTGGAATTTTGGAAGCAATGAAGGCGTCCTTGATGCTGTTGAGTACTTGAGGAACCAGGAAGAAGGCTTTTATTTTGAAGGGATAAGCAGGGGCTGAGAACTGTTTTAACGTCCCTAGAAAATGTTGTATAAATATATATAAAGAAAATTAAAATTTTTAATTGAAAGACCGAAATTCTAATTATCATAATGGCCATAAGTATTATAACAGATGTGGCTGAGGAGTAGAGACTAGATCAGTCTGCTCCTTTGCACCAGCAAAGTTAGACATATTTTATGGCAATCCATTTTACTATTTATTCTATATATCAGATATCTGATTTAATATATCAGATATCTTATATAATAAATATCTGATATATTATATAAGATATCTTATATAAATAAGATATCTTATATGTCAATTAAGGTATCTTATATGCTTGTCTTATACAATAAACAAGATATCTGATATATAACATATATGTTAATTAAGATATCTTATATGCTATATAAGAGATCTTAATTTACATTAAGATATATTGTACATTATATAAGATATCTGATATGCTGTATAAGATATCTTAAAAAAATATTTTCTACAGAAGATATCTCCATTATTCAGTTAATTAAGATATCTCATTTAGTATATCAGATATCTTATTTAGTATATCAGATATCTATATTAATATATAAGATATCTTATTAACAAATAATTCAACTCTGAATGGTGCTTTAGTGTTAATGGATATAAGGTGATTCATATTATGATAATGATCAAATGCCTGTAAAACAGCTGTAACATAATGATATTTCCCACTGAATACTCGGAGAGACAAATCTGAGCAAATGGTGTAGACCCAGATCAAACTGCTCCTTTAGGGCCTACACTGTTTACTATTCCATCCCAACATTTCAGACAATTTATCATCTAGTTAAATAAACCTGGATTCAAATTCTTGGATAAGTAAGGGGAGTTATCCAAACATTCGGGTGAAGGGGAACTGAGGGAGACACCCCTGTCCATTACAAAAACATGCCTATTCAAATATATAGAAAATTTCACCTCCAAAAACTGAATTTTTTTTTTCAGATAAAAAACTCTGATATCTTTTCATATTTCTGCTCAAAATAAAGATTGTGGGTACTCATTAGAACCGCCTCGGCAAGTCAGTTCTAACGAGTACCCACAATCTATTTTTTTGAGCAAAAATAAGAAAAAATAATGGATACCCCTGTAAACCCCAGTTTTACTATATAAAAGTGGGGTTTTAGGGGGTCAAAATTATATAGGTATGTTTTCATGTGCAAAATTATTTTACTTCATTCTGAAAAGGAGTCTATTGTCAAAAAGAAGAATTTGCTCCATAGAGGAATAAATTCTTTCCTTTTAGAGTAGACCTTTTTCCAGAAGGGGGCTGATGTTCAGCAAAGCAACAGTTCCCTTAACTATGGTGAATGTGATTTAGAGCATTTAATGCTGAGCACTCTGGGTAAAAATTTCAGCGGTTGACATTTTGAAATATTTTTCTTATTTTTTTTTTTTTTTTGGCAGAAATTACTGAAAGCAGGTTTTGACATTTCATATAAATTGTGTATAAAATGTCAAATCCTGTTTATTAAAAAAAAAATAAGAAAAATGTCATCAACTTGTTGTCTGCTGAATTAGCCCAGAGAGTGCTAAAGGTTAGTATAATTAGCTAGTGAAGTTGTATTGTTATACATTTTTATTGTCTATCAGTCTTAGTGCAAGTGAATATAATAGAAAATAAATTGTTTATGCTAAGCTTAGTTCTTCAGTTTATCCATACATTCACAGCTCTAGATAAGGTACATTTACCAGTTGAAAAGTATTGACATTTTTCTTATTTCTCCATAAAAACATATGTTGTGGGTACTCATTAGAAACACCTCTTTGAGGTGTTTCTAATGAGTTCCCACAACATATGTTTTCATGGAGAAATAAGTAAAAACTGCTTGGATATCCCTCTTATCAGCAGCTATAGTTATACATGCATGCAGAGTTAATATCATACCAGCTTGTACATACCGTAATGACTCTAAGTATTGGGACAGACAGGCTTGAGCAAACAGTGTAGACCCAGATCAGATGATGTAGAATGTGACGTATGATCAAGATCTACACAGTTTGCCACTCGTCCAGAAAAAAATTTAGAATCAGCAGGTGGAGAAGAGTATGGGTGTCTCAACATCAAGGGTAAATACAGTCGACTCTCATTATCTCGACTTCGCTTATCTCTAATAACCGCTTGTCTTGAAGTGAACATCTGGTCCTTGTTTTTAAATGGAAATCTAAAAACAGGTAACAAAATGTTGTGGAATATTTTCAATACATCTCTAATTTCAGGAGATAAATTATATACTCATTGTGAAATGTGATTAGTCGATTTTTTCCCTAAATTCTGCAAATCTAATATGTTGATGTACGGATATCTTGAAGTATTTGAGAGAGTCCCTTGGACTTTGAGATAACGAGAGTCGACTGTATGATACATATAAATAAGAATGAAAGAACCAACCTTCATAAGTCAACACTCAGGAATGTTCTGGTCTAGAAAAGGTTGGTAATCACAGTAATTGCAAACTACCAACACCTGAAGGTGTGGTCAGGCGCCATGAAAGGTAAGCATGAGGGTAGATGTTTTGGTAAGTAAGTAAAAAGCATTCACTTTGTATAAACGATGTGTATGATACAGCTTTGGCATCATAGCACGTTATCAGTTTTATATTTTGAGGCTTGTTTTTTGGAGACAGGCTCTTTATAGTGTACTACGATGTTTAGATGTATATTACATTACCAAAAAGAAGAAAAAACAACAAAAGAAAAAGAACTGGAGATGCAAAAAATGCAACATATGTCGAGTCTCAGGAAAACCAAGACTCCAGTTTCTATTCTTTTTATTTGTTCTTTGTTTCCAATGGCACATTTATAGATTTTATTTGACTTCGCTGCAGCAGGTGTTAGGTGCTGTATGGCAGCAGTAAACAGACTTCCCGCATTCATCATAGAGCAGTTTTTAACCCTTACCAGGTTGAATAAATTTAGATACCACGCCCACTTCTAATTTTCAGCCAATCATATTACTTGATCTAGTTACTGATACAAATTCATATACTGAATGACAAACAGTGCAAATCCAGGTCAAGTTTTCTTCTGAGGAAGCCAACTGATTTGGATCTACACTGTTTGCAAAGGCAGGGTAGATCCGGGTTCAGAAGGACTAGGGTTAATTTCTAATTTCTTGGGACCATTGAGCCCATTTAGCAAGACCTCGGTGAGTTAACTAGCCCTGCAAACTATACTGAAAGGAAAAAGAAACGCAGGGTAAATTTTATTCCTAAATTTCATTCAAGTTTGATTTTGTTTAATATTTTACTATGATTACAAAACGGTACATGTATGGAACAAAAGTTCCAAATTTCATTGGTTTGTGATCAACAAGTCTCGAGTTATTGAAGTTCATTGGTAGCTACCCCCCAAATCTTGAAATCAAAATCAAACTGAAAATCAATATCGGGTGTGCCACCTCTTAAAATTGCTGCCGTTGCTGCCCTAATTCTCCTTTGGATAGAGTTAACCAACGCATTGACAGTTCGCATCGGGATGTTATTCCATTCATCGGTCAACGCATTCCTTAGTTGTGCGAGAGTTGCGGGGGGGATTTCGGCGCTTCCTAACCCTTCTGTCCAGCTCATCCCACATGTGCTCTATTGGGGTCAAATCTGGACTGTACGGTGGCCATGCTAGTGGTGCGATGTTATTGTTTGCCAGGAAATCCTGACAAACTCGGGCAACATGTGGTCGGGCATTGTCCTGCTGCAGAATCAGATTACATTGTTGCACAAGCGGGACTGCAACAGGACGCAAGATCTCATCCCTATACCTTACTGCGGTCATATTGCCCGCAACAATAATCAACTGTAATTTTATCCCGTGAGCAATGCCTCCCCAGACCATAACGGAGCCACCCCCAAACTGATCCCGTTCGACAACACAGGCGTCGGCAAAGCGTTCTCCGCGACGTCGGTACACACGACGTCGACCATCTGCGCGATAGAGAGTGAACCTAGACTCGTCCGTAAAAAGAATTCGTCTCCACTGCCTCATCGGAAATAGCCTGGGCGCATGCGCCGTCAACCACGCCATACGACGCAACCTACGTGCCTGGGTCAGAGGCAGACCAACGTGTGGACGACGAGCTCGAAGACCAATCTCACGCAATCGACTACCAACAGTCTTCGGAGAAATTTGTCGAGTATGCGTACCTACTGTATTAAGGGCAGTTTTAGTAACAGTGAGATGACTATTCCGCAAATGTACAAGACAGATTGTCCTGTCTTGACGTCGCGACGTCACGCGTGGACGCCCAGACCGCGATCGGTCTGCTAAATGCCCTGTCTCCCTTAAACGTCTAACAAGACGTTCAATTGTTGAGACGTTAACCCCAAAATGATTGGCAACTTGCTGTTGCCTCTGACCCTGCATCAGCAACGCAATTGCCCTACCCCTCTGAACATCAGTCAATCGTACCATGATTGAAAAAAAAGTTCAAAGTAGCGTAAAAATGAAAAGAAAAATCGGTAAAAGAATCGAAGAGCGTTGTGTATCGTTGAAGTGTACCAAATGGTGTGAGGAAATCTTGTGCTGAAGGTTTAAACATGCTTGTTTTGCACGAAATTTTAGCTTTCCGTATTGTCCGTGCAATGCACTGTGTAGTGCACGGTTGAATGATTTCACACACTGGGTATATAACGCATCGACCAAAGACTCGTATACCCGCGGTTCACATTCACAGGACAATCTGTAAAAGTGTATGGCTATAGTAAACACCGTAAAAAATGGTTAAAATAAGAAGGAAAAAACTCTACCCTGCGTTTCTTTTCCTTTCAGTATACATTGCTGCCATACGAAGAGTCTCAATAAAACTGAGACTGACATTTTGTGTCTGTGTTCTAAGAGCAGCCTTTATAGATTAAACCTGTGAAAAATTTCTCCTTTGTGAATTTTACCTTAAGATATCACTGAAAAATATTGTGAGCAATAAATTATTTGAAAATATTTACCATATTATATTAACGCTATACCAACGGGCGACATTTTGAAACCAGAAAATGGGTTTGACATAAATCGTGCAAATATCGCCTTCCGTTTTCTGAAAAAAAAAAAAAAAAAAAAAATACAAAAAAAAAAAAAAAAAAAAACAAAAAAAAAACAGGAAAAATATCTCTAATTTGTCATCTGCTGAGTTAGCATAGAAAATGGCAAACTAAATGACCTCTTCATTGTTTGAAAAGTCGATGTTGCACCAAATCAGCGACACTTTCCCGTGCTTTCTGACGTCCCTAAAATTCGTAAATTCAGTTTCCACATCCTTAATATTTGGTAAAATGCTAATTCTAATGCACTTGCATATGTAACGCGACGTCTGATTGGATGACGTCAAAAATTTGCGACGGTAATTTCTGCGATATACTGTCAGAAATACGACGTCATCACGTAACGTCGCTTTTCATTGGCTGGCATTGATTTCATGCAGCTAACAGTACTTGGCACTTTGTGCAAATAGTACTTTTTTTTCAACAAAACAAATGAATAAATGCATTAGAATGGGGATAACTGCATTAAAATTATCATTTGGGTAGGTAAATCGCAAATAACGTTTTATGACTCCGCTGGCGCGTCGCCATTACACGAAATTTTCGACCATAAAACCGCCGGCTTACCTACCGACATGACAATTTTGAATGCAGTTATCCCCTTATTCTAGTCCTAATCTTTTACCAAATACTGCTGGAAAACCTTATTAATGTATTGTTTATGTAGCATGTCAGATGCTTAAGGATTACTTGGTCTGTCTGTCTCGTTTCCATCAATAACTGCTTGAATAAGATATAGGCTACCTACACTCTCAATATATCATAATTTTTAAAACGGAGTGTCTATTGTCAGACGTCTGTCAATAGCATAAAAAAAACATCTCTTATCAATATTGATGAGAGGATGAACCTTGGGTTTTACAGGTTGTTTTATGCAATAATTCTGACACGAGTTATAACCCACTTTAATCTTAAAGCGTAGCATGTTTGGTAAAAATTCAAGCAGATGACATTTTTAAAATATTTTTCTTATTTTCCCAGAAAATAGACTTTGAAATTTCATGCAAACTGTCTCCTGAGGGTACAATTTGCATGATTTGTCGTTGTCTGTTTTCTGGAAAAAAGTAAGAAAAATGCCTAAAGAGTTAAAGAGTCTTTAGTTAATACTAACTTGACTTAAATGAGCTGTTCCGAATGCTATCTTTGAACAAGAAAAATGCCTTATTCATAGATATCATACGGAACGTCTTGTTTTCAAAAAGGTTAACCAAAAAGTAAACCTCGGACGACGTCCAATGCCCGACCTCCCGCCTGGACATCACTATTTTAAATGACGGATTAAAAAAAAAAAAGTCCAAAAATGTTACATTTTCAATGTATTGTATTCTATATATACGTTCTGTACAAGAAAAGTTACTGAGCAGAATGTATAACTGAACAGAACGCTCAGTATATGTGCCGCGCAACATGAGAAGACGTACCTTCTGACATGTGCGCCCAACGTCAAACCAGCCTGCACATCTGATCGGATGCGCAGGCTGATCTGAATCTTCCGCGCTAGGCGCATTTATCCGAAGACGTTCTTTGATGTTACGGCTCAAGAAACGGTCGAAATGTCAGTCACTAGACAGCTATCACTTTATTTTTGGTTACATGCTTCTTCAAAAAAGGTAAGAAGAAAAGTCCAAGGAGTGCCAAAATAACAAGTCGCAGCCAATCCATGACACCAAGAAGAAGAGGAAGGAGACAAAGGCCGACACGCGCAAATCAAACAAAAGCACGAAAAGCACACAGACCAGCACTCTCTCTCTCTCTCTCTCTCTCTCTCTCTCTCTCTCTCTTCACCAAGCGATGTGATCGCAATGCTAAGTGAAGGGTTAAAACACAAGGCCAAATCGCAAGGCAATACTTAATATAAATCGCCTCGTAGAATTAACGACAAAGCTACACAGACTAAGAGCAACACCGGCACTACAGCCTTAGAACGACCAGTAGTATAAACTACCGTGGGGTTAAAAGGACATTTACAGTCGACTAACTTCACCCTGGTAATTTGAGTTCTTTACTATTCAGTATAAGGAAGATTTTTTTTTTTTTTTTTTTTTTTTTTTTTTTTTTTTTTTTTTGCGGGATAGGGTGGGAAAGGGGCAGGGAAACTTGAATGCTGATACTAGAATGGATAAAATACGAACAAATAAGTTTTTTAAACAAAGTTTTGGATTAGAACCTAATCTTGAGCTAGTGTTTGACAGAAAAATTCGTGGAAATGTATCCATAAATTGTAAATTGAACGTGGAAGATACCAGTTCGTTTTTGTAATGAATGTTTTTCAGTATAAGAAATCCGGGTGGGTCAGGCTTTTTTCTAGTAATACTTGAGGCGAACTCGAACTATTTCTGCAGTTTGTCGTATTCGAACATTACCACGTTTTTGCAGGATGGACCATTAAGGTCTAGAAGTGTATATGCTGGTCCATCAATTGTGATTTTAGACCCCGCTCCATCCCCCACATAAACGCAGGCACGCACTTACACACACCTAAATACACACGCGCGCGCGAACACAGGCATACCATTGTTAGGCACACACAAAAGCACTCATCACCACCACCATCATCACCAACAAGAATTTGTTTTTCTACAAAAACATAGATGTCTCCCCCATTTTTGGTGTCATATTGTATTGCACATTCAGCGAACATTTATATTAACTAATGAGATCCAAAGGGATAACTCAAAAAGTATAAATGCGCTTTCTTACGCTTTGCACGTCGTCTAATGTTGATTTATATTCATATAAAGTTTCGTGAAGTTATCTTGAACTGTTTTCAAGTTGTAGAGTGGTCATGTTTTTTCATGACGTACAAAGTTCCAAGGAAATAATTCAAAAAGTATAAATGCAAGAGTTGTGGTTAGCTTGAACCGTTTTCAAGTTATAGAGCGGGCACCATTTTGTGACAGAGTCCAAAGGAAATAACTCAGTAAAAAAGCATAAATGCTAGAGTTATGGTTCTTACGCTCTGCATGTCGTCCAATGTTGATTGATATTTATATGAAGTTTCGTGAAGGTAGCTTTAAGGGTTTTTAAGTTACAGAGCGGACACGATTTTGTGACAGGGTCCAAGGAAATAACTCAAAAAGTATAAATGCAAGAGTTATGATTCTTGCACACTGCATGTCGTCTAATGTTGATAGATATTGATATGAAGTTTCGTGAAGATAGCTTGAACGGTTTTCAAGTTATAGTGCTGACACGATTTTGTGACAGAGTCCAAAACAAGTAACTCAAAAAGTACAAATGCAAGACTTATGGCTCATGCACTCTGCATGTCGTCTAATGTTGAATGATATTTATATGAAGTTTCGTTAAGATAGCTTGAACGGTTTTCAAGTTATAGAGCGGACACGATTTTGTGACAGAGTCCAAGGGAAATAACTCAAAAAAATATAAATGCAAGAGTTATGGTTCCTGCGTTCTGCACGTCGTCTAATGTTAACTAATATTTATATGAAGTTTCGTGAAGATAGCTTGAAAGGTCATGGGTGTGACAGACAAACAACAGACGCCCGGGGGAAAAAAACAATATGTCTCCCAACCCTAAACGGGGGAGACAAAATTAACTACGAATGCTGTAATGCCAGACGAAGGGCACGGCCATCAAATGAATCGATTGCGGTCAGGTATGAAAGCCACGGCCGAGCTGCCGAGCCGAAAAAGCCGAGCCTGCTATAATGTTTTCTTGTATTTGTTCAAACGAGTTCAAGATACTTATTTCTTTTAATCTTATATTACCATATATGTAAAATGCTGTATTCACAAGTAAAATTTGTACAGTCATTTGCTTATTTATGACTTTATATCCAATTTTCCATTCAAAAGGGGTATGAAAGCCACGGCCGCGAAAGGGATATGTTTTGGCGAGTTTGTAAACAAATTGTGATTTTTTTTTATAACCTGAGCATTTGACAGAGATTGCAAATTGATATTTCTAAACTACTTTGAATCATTATAATATGCAGAAACTGTTTATATTCTCACTATTCTTCTTTTTCAGCCAAATAACGAGGATCGGCAGATTCTAAAAATAGAATAGATATAAACTAAACGAAAATAACCGAAATGGCAGAAAGGGCCTAAAGGCTCAGGTAAGCTAACAAAACAGTCATTTAAGACTCCACATATATAACTAATTTGATAGCTTTTCCCACTAATACTGGTCATCATACTGGTATTAGATGTAATTGTTAAGTTTAGGCCCTTACAATGCTTTTGCTTTCCGTTTCGGTTATTTCATTTAGTTTTTTGTGTTCTATATTTAGATCCTGCCGGTCCTCGTTATTTGGATGAAAAAGAAGACTAATGGGAAATATAAACAGTTTCTGCATATCATAATGATACAAAATAATTTTAAATACCTTTTTGCAGCCTCTGTCAAATGCTCTGCTCATCAAATATCGCCATTTATTTTCAAAATGGCCAAAATATTGTAATGTATCTACGAATGTTTCTTTGGGGAATTAAATGAAAATTGAAAGCACGTGTTTTCTACGATATATATCTTTTACTTGAACACCGAAAGCTAAAAAAAAGCAACAAGCGCAGCCACTCTCTCCAATCAATCTACATCTGCAATTGCAATAAAGATTACATTTGGACTCTCGGTGCCTTAAGGTTTCCAGTGGCTCACACATCAGACCATAACATCCCCCCCCCCCCCCAGAAAATTAAAATTGCCTTGCAATTTTACCGTGAGCCATTGGAAACCATAAGCAGCAATGAGAGCCAGAAACTAAACAAAAATGACAAAATGTTAACTTGAAGTGTTTGCATAAGAATACCACTACCATATGCTGAACAAACAGAATCCAGATTTTGCAATATGCATTTACCAGCAGAATAAATCTTAAAGCATAACTGAGACAACACATTACTATGATTCTTAAACTGCTAATAGGTCTTTCTCACTCACATACATACTGTTTATCCTTGGCCAAAAGATAAACGCTAGCACCCATCTTACACATATAAGTCAAGAACAGAAAATATGTTGACCCAATACACAAATTCCTGGTAAAATATTTGGGCTGGTCTGGTTGAAAAACAGCATAATAATGAAAATACAGCGATGAAAACAATATTCTACATAAAACGCATTTATCTCCAAAGATCATCGTTAACTTGATCCTATACCTATACGGTTTCTCATGAAGGCAAAGAAACAATCATTTTATGACACCTCTTAGTTTTAAGCATTATGAGTAATGAAAAATGAATAGCACCTGACAGCAAATACTTGTACACATATGTAAGTATACACATGTAACAGTGCCTATCAACTTTTTCTGGAAGTCATAACTGTGTTCCTTAGAATACGACCTTCAATATTACTTTGCATAATGTTGCAAAAATTTATGTACCTTAGTACAAATCAAGAAAAATTAATTACATTGGCAAAGGTAGTTTCCGACAGGAGCATACAAACTATATGATTCCTTCAAAAACGAACCTTGCCTGAAGTCGATAAGTTGGATGTATCATTATGTCCATATGCTCTGTCTAACCTTAGAAATAATACGAACAAGACATGTTTAACACAAATATGACCGAAATCTGTCAAAAGCACAATGTAGAAAGTTTAAAATATCAAATACATATCTTACTGTAATGCATCAATAGAAAATGTAAAATAAAACTATAATAATGAGTTTGACCGACTGACAAAGGAATATTTAATGAACTGGTTCTAGTCTTTATACATGAGGTGATCAGAGCTTTATGCTCGTCATACATGTATATAACTGCAACTATTGTCCACTGCTATAATTAACTCATCTAGAAAACACATGCTGTGATTATCATTATAACTGCAACTGCAATTATTGTCAACTGCAATAATGTGGCTTAAAGTCACTAAAATGTGAAATTGAAAACTGTGAAAATAGAAATATGAAAATAAAAAAAATGAAAGTCTAATAAGACTAAACTGTACAATGACATACATATAGGACTATAGTCGACTCTCGCTATCTCAAACTCCAAAGGACTGGAAATTTCAGTTTGAGATAACAGTTGTTTGAGATAATGAGTGTCAACTGTATTTTAATCTCAAACAATACTCTGGCATTGGCATCATCATTTAAATATGTCAAATATGCAACTAAATGAATGGAATGGACTTATTTTTGACATATTCTTTAGCCTTATCATTCAGACTTGAATCCGGGATCCATATGGCATTTTGTGCAGGCTCACCAGCAAAATGTACTAAATACTCTAGGCCATTTGGAGTTTGCCGTTGAGCTAGCACACGTTTAATCCGATAGAATTCGGTATCTGATGATACACCGGAGTCTTTGAAATCCATATGATCCGAGTCTCGAAATCTCTTGGGTTTTACAATCGCACGCTTAGGGTGTAAATTGTGCAACTGAGTTGTTTCCCTACGAGTCTCTGCTTTAAGAACAGGCTCCGGAATAACACTGGGGGATTCATTATTAGTCACTATCTCTTGGTGTGTCGGTTGAGAAGGGAATTTGGAATGAGTCTCTGTCTCGATTGATTTCACAAGAATAGGGGTTTGGGACCGAGTCTGTATCTCATTTGATTTCACTGGGATAGGAGGGGTTTGTGATTGTGATAAAGGTATATCCACATGCATCTCTGCGTTTGATTTGTCATTGCAGGAACTTAATTCAGAATGTCCAACTGAATCTATCTCCGTGTCTTGAGCGTAGACATGCATATCCGGGAAAATTGTTTGTGTTCCAGTTGATGTAAACATAACTTCTGGCGCATGAGTCACTATGTTGAAATAATTTGACGGAGTTGGTTGTCTCACATACGCTACTTTCAGTCTGTCGAGATGTAGTGGACGTGGAAACTTGCGCTTATTTTCAGGATCATGCAAAACAACGGTATGTGGGCTGGGAACCGACATCACGATGTAGGGTCCATCGAATAAATCGTGCAATTTTCTGGCTGGACCTGTTGTTTCCCTAGTGAGGAATACATAGTCACCTTCTGAAAGTTTAAGCATAGCTGAATTCTCGTTAACCCTATCTAGCATAACTTGCTGAGACCGTTCAACATTTGTCTTAACTTGCTGCTGAATGATATTGATATGAGCTATTTTTTTGCTTTAGATAGTCTCTTATGCTCACCGGAACACTTCTTAACTCTGTGGAATGCCTACTTAATGGAAATTTGGGTCTCTCTCCAAAAATTACTTCAAATGGTGAATACCCTGTACTTGCGTTCACTGCAATGTTCATAGCAAATACTACTGCAGGTAAATACTGATCCCAATTTGTACTTTGTTTATTCATGTATGGGGTAAGACGACTTGCAAGAGTTCTGTGTGTACGTTCACATGCACCAAGGGTGTGATGTACAAAGCTCATGGAGAATTGTTGCGGAATCTGCAGCAGTGAACAGAGCTCCTTGGTAACACGGGCTGTAAACTCAGAACCCTGGTCACTGATGAGAGTATCACATACACCGAAAGTTGTGAACATGTCAAACAGAACCTCTGAGACAGACATTGCATCTTTGTTAAGCAAGGGTTTTGCGTATAGGAATTTTGAAAACATGTCCACTGCGGTAAAAATGTAAGAATACCCCCTACTTGTCACAGGAATCGGTCCATACAAATCTATTTGCCAAACTGAGAATGGACAAGATGGTGTAGGGTATGCAGTGATAGCATTCTTTGTTTGTACACGGGTTACTTTCCTTCGCTGGCACTCCGGACAAGATTTTACATAGTCACTAACTATAGTAGTAAGCTGCAGGAAATAATAGTGCTCCTGTATTTTATCAATGGTATCATGTATTCCACCATGTGCTCCCAAAGCTGAGTCATGATACAACTTTAACACAGTAGGAATGAGTGATTTTGGTAGAGCAAGCTGATAATGAGCTAATGACTTTGTTCTCTTAGACTTTGCTATCCGCGAATGAAATAACACTCCATTCACCAGAGCATAATCAGACTGTTGCAGCAGTACAGAACGGGCTCTCTTTTGTGATTTTGGCAAAGTACCGTTATGGAGAAAGTCAATAAATGGCCTAAGATCTGAATCAAGACTTTGACATCTAGCAATACTTTCTGCAGACATGTCAAACCCCTGAAGAGCTGCAGAGACGGCCTCAGAACTGGTCTTAAAATCAGTGTTGATGCTAGAATCTCTATTTACATCAGACTGTTCTGAACTACTAACAACAGAATCTTGATTATTGCTCATGTGCTGCCTATCAAGTTCTATTTGCGAGCTAAAATTATCTGCTCTCTCACTGACACTTATATTTGTAGGAGTTGTAAGCTCTTGCTTTGGCTGAACAAATGTTTGAGTCAAATTATTCGGACAAGAAAACTGTTTCTTATCATGACCTCTTTCATGTACCAAAATTTCATTATTTGTGACACAGCCTTGCTCTGAACCTGAGCATCCGTCAAAAATGTCTTGTTCAGAGGGTGAACGCTGGAGCTGCTCATCCTCAGAACACTTATTATCCCCAAAATGCTCAGTCTCCGAACAATAACTGATTTCCGATGGCACGACTTGTTCCGCTGAACAGTCCTCTAATTTCGACTTATAATTCACAGTTTGTCTTTCCTTTTGTAATACCTTATTGCGATACCACCGCCTGGGTTTCAGTCTTTTGAGCGGATGTGTATGTACAAAACCCAGCCCAAAGTTGTCTTCGGTATCTGCGTCATATAACTGTGGTTGAAACTGGGTCTGTAACAAATTAACTTCAGGCACAAATGTCTCCACTGTCTGATCAGGCCTTATTACACGAATCTGATTGGGTTTCTCTTCAACATATGGAAAATAAGGGTCCTCTTCTTCTGGACTTGAATCCATAAACTCTGGATACTGTATGTTACGCGATAAGGCATCAGGCACAACCATCTGAGCTGCCGGTTTGTATACAATATCAAAGTCAAATTGTTGTAATATCGCCATCCAGCGCTCGTATATCTGTCCTTTGAGCTGTTTCTGAAAAAGTGGGCGTAATGTTTGATGATCACATTCCACTGTGAAGTGGCGACCTCGCAAGTATGATGCGGAATCAAGTATACTGGTAACTAGTCCAAGTAATTCAAGCTTTGTAGGACCGTATGATTGCTGCCACTTGCTCAAACCTTTCGAACCAAATCGAACGACGCGTGAACTTCCATCAGGATATATTTGATAAATCATGTAACCGATTCCTTTTGAACATGTATCCACTGCTAAACGAAATTCGAGGTCATATCTAGGATAAGCTAATGCTTCTGAATTTACCAGTAAGTCCTTAAGTTCCTGAAAACTTGTTTCATGTTCTTGTGTCCATTTAAAAGGCACATTTTTTTTCAACAAGTAATATAGTGGACTTGCAACTGCACTATAATTAGGAATAAATTTCCTAAACCAGTTGAACAAGCCAAGTGCACATTTCAATTCCTTTGCATTGCGTGGGGGCATATAGTTCTTTATAACCTCCAATTTCTGTGGGGGCGGTCTTATTCCATCTTTGGATATTTCATGCCCAAGAAAAACACAATTTTGCTGGGCAAAACTGCACTTAGATGGACCCAGCTTCAAGCCTGATTGTTCTAACCTCTGCAAAACCTCATGTAGATTTCTCAGGTGATTCTCAAAAGTATCTGTAACAATACACAGGTCATCGAGGTAGCAAAGCACCTTTTCAAAAGTCATATTAGATAAAATCTTATCCATGAGAAACTGAAAAAAATTAGGACTTTGACGCAGGCCCATCGGTAGGCGTAAAAATTTGAACGTGCCATACGGGGTATTGAATGCAGTATACCTCGTAGAATCACCAGATATTCCCACTTGAAAAAATCCTTGGCTAAGATCAACAGATGTGATAAAATTTGGAGAGTGCTCCGCAAACGATTCCGTTAGCTCCTGCAAATCAGGTATGTTATAGCGGAAATCCTCTGTTTGGCTGTTAAGATAGCGAAAATCTACGCAAAACCGAAAAGATGATAAACTTTGTTCACGTGTAATGTTGTTAGGGTCTATCTTTGGTTTGTTTCTCTTTGATACAAGGACTATCGGACTCGTAATCGGAATACTCTCTTTGTCTGAAACAGGCGCAATGATATTTTGTCGAAGTAGTTCATCAAGATGATGGCGCAAAACCAGACGCTTATCTGGGGGCAAGCGATAGGGTCTCTGGTGTTTGGAAACTGCATTAGGCTTCAGGGTGATGGTATGTTCAACTTCAGTAGTAAATCCCAAATTTGGATTTTCGTCAGTTACAAAAACATTTCGATGCTCATACAGACACTGAAGCAGGCTATGCCTTTGGTCAGCAGACAAAGCAGAGGAAATGGACCCTTCAAAATTGGAAGAAAACTTTTGGAAACTTTCTTGATTTACGCCATCTCTTGACGAGTCTACACACGCAGCATGTTTGGCACTGTCATGACTATTCTCTGTCGATAAGGGAGTATAAGTAGACTGCAGCTGTACATGTGCACAGGTAGGAGGTGGTAATATGCTATGTACATCCACGGTGTTGTCACATATGCTGAAAGTACATAAAAAGGAGCTCCTGTTCACATGCACAATCTCACTGGAGGGATTCCATATGCGAACAGGTACAGTATGACCAGACAGGCACGTTACTAAACCCTTGGCAACCAGCAAACCTTTATGTGACATTTCAGAGTGACCAATACACACTCCCTGTGTACCTACAGGAATGTCATTACTAAGTTTGCCCTCCAAAATGCATTCTGAGTTCGGCTGTATAACACAAGTACTTTTACACTTAACCTTTTGACTCTTTTTCACATCATGAAACACAGAGTTTTTACTGAAATCCAATATTACATTATTGGATCTCATGTATTCTGCACCAAGAATCAAGGGATGTGACGTGTCTCTGAAAATATATACAGGCACAATATGATTTTTCTTCTTGGGTGTACAAATCTGTATGCTGGCAGTGCCATCAATGGCAACAGACCCATTATCAGCCATCACAATCTTTTCATCACTTTCCCGAAAATCAGATTTGTATGGCTCTGGAATGGTATCATAAAAATTGCGAGAAACAATATTAATGGAGCTGCCAGAATCCAAAAGTGCCGTCACCGAAGAATGACCTACAATGCAATGCAAATACATGAAGTTATGACTCGTAGAATACTCTGTGCGCATAAAACTATCAGCACTAGACATATCATCAGTACTAGTTAAGTCACTCGTTTCTAGGCCTGAGAATTGCGCATCGTTCCCAGGCCGGGCTGGTTTAACTGTGGGCACTGTGATGCAGTATGGGATGACTGGCCGCAAAGTTGACATGTGGAAACACCTTGAGTTTGGGGTACATGTAGTTTGATACAGGCCGGAGCACCGTGGCCCCATTGTGAACATATCTGGCACTGAATTTCGGGTGAGGATTCACCCGTCCCATTCCAGTTACACCGCACCTTAATGTGGTTACGTCCCTTACATTTGAAACACGACCGAGAATTCCGCTGTTGTGGGTTGGTTCCTGTGGACTGAGATGGACGCTTATTTATAAGGGTGTCAAGCGACCTTGTAATTTGGTCCAGCTGCTTCTGGACAGAATCAGAGGCTGCATTCACCGTTTCTGCTGTAGCCGCAGGAGGCCCTTGAACGTGACGATACCCATGAGCTTCGCCGATTTTGGCGCTCTGTAGCGCATCCCGGAATGACGTGACTCTACCAGCCCGCACAAAAAATGCAAGCTGGGACGGCAAACCTGCGATAAATTTATTTGTCATATCAGTGTCACTTTTGTGGAGGCGACGCCCTTTGTCGAGAACCACGGAATGAAAATCCTCAATTGCTTGGGTTGATCCCAATTTGAGATTGTCAAACGATACTGACTCCGCAATCAATGACGGATTATTTACAACATTACAATATTCATTCATAAATGCTGCCTTCACCGTTTTCCACGAGTCCTTAACAGCTAGGTTGTTGAACCAAATAAGAGCTGGACCTGATAAATGTAGATGAAATGCTGCAATTGCTCTTGGGGATTCCTCATCTATTGAAGATAATGTTAAATAACTGTCGAATTCTTTCATGAACTTTGATGCGTCCTCATGCATGAAACCTCCAAAATGTTTTATAGTTTTGTCTGACAATACCGGCGGTGGCTGTACCAGAATGGTAGGTACGAGCTGTTGTGGCGGAATCGCACTGGTATGTTGTGGGGCTACATATGGAGTGCTATGTGAGACTGGAACAAAGTTAAATGTGTCATTTAAATTCACAGGGTCCACAAACTGAAGACCATCCAGAAACGGGTTTGTAGAATTGGAATTCATTCTGTAGTAACTAAGAACAAAGAGTACAAGTAGAAGTAGAACGACAGTCTGCGTTTTCACTGTGTTCGCCGATAGTGCACCAGATACCCCTGCAAAAATGTATGTCATCACCGTTTGAAAATATTTCATTTGCCGTTTAAAAGCACATAAGTTTCGTATCAGTCATAAGAAAAGGATTCTTTCAGTTCACAAATTTGTCCGTTCGAATTCTCCACCATGTAATGTATCTACGAATGTTTCTTTGGGGAATTAAATGAAAATTGAAAGCACGTGTTTTCTACGATATATATCTTTTACTGCTAAAAAAAAGCAACAAGCGCAGCCACTCTCTCCAATCAATCTACATCTGCAATTGCAATAAAGATTACATTTGGACTCTCGGTGCCTTAAGGTTTCCAGTGGCTCACACATCAGACCATAACAATATATCCCTTTCGCGGCCGTGGCTTTCATACCCCTTTTGAATGGAAAATTGGATATTTAGTCATAAATAAGCAAACGATTGTACAAATTTTAATTGTGAATACAGCATTTTACATATATGGTAATATAAGATTAAAAGAAATAAGTATCTTGAACTCGTTTGAACAAATACAAGAAAACACTATAGCAGGCTCGGCTTTTTCGGCTCGGCAGCTCGGCCGTGGCTTTCATACCCGATCATAGATTGCTCACATCCGGTTTATGACGTCTTTGGAAATGGTACACAAAAACACATGTAGGTAATTAGCTGAAAAGCTCATAATTAGTTGATTGCAAGCAAATCATACTTCTATAAATCGATTTTATCGATAATTTAATCACGCATACGAGATGCTTGCAGCGTGCAGTATATGACATTCACAGATCGTTTTATTTTACAAGAATTGTTTGTTAGTATACCAGTTACAAAAAAGTTTTTTTTTTTTGTTTGTTTTGTTTTGAATTTTTGTAATTTTTTGCCCCATTTGAGTGGCATCATTCAAATTGTAGTCATTATATTTATCGAATTTCAGCAACTTTACTTTGTTTCAGTATTATTTGCATCATCTGATCATTGTTGAATTTACAATTCTGAACATGTAGCAACAGGTTGACCCAGTTTCTATTTTTAGAACATTTCAGTTAAAGGGATTACAAAAACTTTGAAACCACCAGCAAACTTTTTCATATTGATTTGTTTCTTGCAGTATGCATATGTTTTATCTTGACACAAATTTATAGATTTTTAAGGAAGATGTATAGTGCATAAAGTATTTCTCCACAGAAGCAGGTTACATGGCACTCGGCCACTGCAATTTTTCGCATTTGCAGAATGTAGACTTTCTGTAGGTAGACATTGAGGACTCTGATAACAGTGCATAGATGTGCAGACTGGGCTGGGCCTACAACAGCCAAACCATTTGAGCCCCGAGGCCAAGGGCTTCATTGGACTATGCTGTGGGATCTTTGTTTCCATGTTAATTAAAATGTATCTTCACTATACTGCACATGCCTACTGTAAAGTACATCACACGATCTGATTGTTTTCTCCAGTGGCACCTATGAGTGGTCCAACATATAATTTTGTCAGTAATGTATTGTTCTGTTCTGCTTCTCATTAGAAGGGCCTTGCTGAGGCTCTTGGTGAGGCATTTCTAATGAGTACCCACAGCATATACAATATATGTCCTAAAATTTCGGACACCAAAGTTTCTGTTAAAATGTCATATGCAAACAGTGCACCCAGATTTGACTGCTCCTGAAGGAGCAGTCTGATCAGGGTCTTCACTTTGCCATTCCACTAAGCATTTTAAGACAAATGCATAAAAAAAGCAAAATTTAGGGGGGGGGCAAAAACAATATGGAATTAACTATAAAGTGTTTGAAATTTTAGGACATTTACCGTATGCTTTTGTGTGGAAATATTATATTGTTACCCCATCTAATTTGGAGCTATGTATATTTTTTTTCAGATAACTTGGCTTTACGTGCAAGAAAGAGAGAACAATGACTCTTTCTGTCCACATGCAGAGCACTCTTGGTTCTAAAAGCTGACACAAGCATTTCAAAATCTCTAAGAATGGAGAAGAGGCACAAGGAGATCTTGGTCAGACAGAGGGCCAACTTGGTCGAGAACCTGAACATGAGGGATGGCCTATACACACAGTTAATAACTCGCAAGGTTTTGAATCAGCGGATGGTCAGATCTATACAGGTAAGCTTTTTTTCTTCTTACATTTTATGTGCAGACTTCTGTTGGCCTGTCACTGTATATATGTACATGTATTTACCCGAACTTTTTACTGTACTATAGTAGAGTAACATATATAAAAGGAGCCCATTTAACAGCTACTAGAAGAGGTGTCTAAAATATTTTGTTGGGATGGCAATCATGTAGACTCAATCATGTTTAAAGTCAGTGTTTAAAATATTTGGTTTAAAGTTTGGTTTAGTGCTCAGAGGGACAAAAGCAAGACTCCCAAAATATGCTACAAAGCCATATTCCTGAAACTTTTTACAAGTAAAAAGGTTTCCTAGAATATCAGACTCTGATACAGTGTACCTTAGGGCACATATAGTCTTGGGTAATCAAGTATTTATATATGTCAAAAACAATAATAATAATAATAATAATAAAAAGATCATAAAAAAAGGCTTTGAAACAGTTGAGTTAAAACTCCATGTGTATGCTGAAAGCAACACAGCCATCATTGTAGGTTATTGTGCCAGTGTTAGAAAATCATTCTATGCTACGACTGAGTCACTCAGGTGAGTGAACTGCCATCTGTTAATTTGAAACACAGTCTCGACTGTTTACAAAGCATAAGTCATAGGTTTTGCGGTAGACCAAAATAGCCCAATGCTTCTCACCAAATAAGTCTTTGTAAACATGGTAAACAATGGCCGAAGGTATTGAGAAGTTGTAGATTGACCTATAATTTATCATACTTACCCTAGATGAATACCTATCTAAAAAGTACTGGTTGACTGGCAGTCACTGCACATCTTGATCAGGGCCCAGTTGTGCAAAGAATGGTTAGCTTAACAAGTTTGTTGGTGGTCAAAATGTTAACTGTTCTAGTAAGTACAATATCCAATTCACAGGTATTTTTACCGAAAAAATGTGAGTAGCTTTTGCAAATACAAAAGCTACTCACATTTTTTTAGCAAAAATATTTAGTTTTGAACAGCTGTACCCAGATTGCTTCCCTAGGAGGAGACTGTCCAAATATTTGTAGTAGGATGAAATCAGTAAGCTATAAAAATTTTTACTAGCTTTAAACTACTACTCTCTCTTTGGCAAATTCAGCAGCTGACAAATTGATATTTTTCTTATTTTCCCAGAAAATAGGATTTGACAATTTGCATTCATGAAATGTCAAATCCTGTTTTCTGTGGGGAGGCAAAGAATTTGTTTTTGAAAAAAAAAAAATGAGAAAATATTTCAAAATGTCCTGTGCTGAAACTTTTACTCAGCATGCTGAGTGTTAACCAATACATGTATGTTTCAGAATGGAAGAACATTAGATCAGCAAGCAGAAGAACTGTTAAATGTCTTAGAACAGCGAGGACGTAATGCTTTCAAACTTTTCTGTGATGCCCTGCGCGACGACTTCCAGGAGGAGATAGTGGAACTTTATCTGGAATCAGAGTTTTCAGATACTAAAGATGATGACAGGACCAGTGTTCAGGAAACTTCATCTGTACAGGGATCAGAGGACAGTCAAAGTTCTCTTTCAGAAACCCTGAGAGAAGCTGAGAATGGTAAAGTTTCAAAATGTTTACCAGAGGAAACTGGCGTTCTTGGGTCTGCTGCAAATGGAACAGAGATACCAAAACCTGTTGTAGTGACAGGTATTTCTGTATGTGAGGAGTTTCAACAGCAGACTTACAGAAGGAGTATTGAACCCTCGCTTCCACTACCGAGAACATCACAAGATAGTGTAGACAGCTGTCATTCTGGTCTCCCTAGAACATTTGACCAGATTGCATTAATCAGGTCTGAAAGTGATGTACAACGGAGACAGCTTGAACAGGAAGCCAGGTCTTTCTATGAAAATTCCATTTTAAATCATGAAAACCCATCTGGTAGGGTTTTTACTGTGTTGAATGGACAAAGAGTAATAAATCCTGTTTCGCCTTTCAGAAGTTTTGAGAAAGATTCTGTTGAAAAACTGGCTAGCCCTGTTAATCCTATTGTAGAGAGAGATAGTCCATTGAAATCTGGTGCACACTTTCCATTGTACGAACATTCACTGAATAAAGACTCGGTAACTGCTCAGAAAATTCCGTCCTTCCATTCATCATCATCAAGTTCTCCTTTATTTTCCTCATCCTACCAAGACAGTATAGAAAAACTACATTATAGTCCCCATAAATTTCCGCCAAATTCAAAGCCGTTTGTGTTCGAAACAGTTGTTAGAGATTTAAATGGTGCTAAGCATTCTGATATGTTTTACAAAACTAAAGAGCTGTCAGATCATATTGGAGCCAATGAGTTTGAAAGAAACCTTCCAGGCTATCAAGCTGGCATCTCACCAGTGGTGGAGTCATTTAGGGCAAACAAACAAGTAGCAGAGAGAGGTGATTTAGATAGAAATGTTATTCCTAGTAGAAGCTATTTAAATCAGGAAAATGAAATATACAGACAGTTGAATCCATCCGTGTCATCCGTCCAAGAATCAAAATCCAAGTATTCTTCCAGTGAGAGAGACTTTAAGGAAATTCCAAGGTATAAAGAGAGAGAGGTGCTAAATTCAGGCGAAAGGGAAATGTTTTCATTGCCACGTCATGTAGAAAGGGTTTGTTCAGAAAGAAGTGAAGAGCTGCAAGAGAAGGGAAACTACTCGGTGCAAAGACTGGCGAGAAATGATAGTGTTGGTAAGTTGATATACCATGTCCTTATTGTACCTTCCTTATGTTGGTACATGTATTAGCCCTTAAAATGCAAAGAAAACCTGCATCTGAAAATGTCATCTGTTTATGTCATCTGCTGAATATTCTTGCAAACTTTTCAAACCCTATTTTGGCATACTGGCAAACAGTGTGGACCCTGATCAGACTGCTCCTAGAGGAGCAGTCTGATCTGGGTCCACACTGTTTGCAAAAATGACTTTTAAAGTTGCAAACAGATGACAAAGCAGAAAACAGTTGTTGTGTTTGGCATTTTAAGGGTTAAACAGGAGATCTGTTAGGATGAGTCTTTGATTATAGTTCTGGGATAATTTTCTCCAGTTCTCCATAAAAACCTGTGTTGTGGGCATTCGTTAGAAGCACCTCAGGAAGGTGCTTCTAATGAGTACCCACATCATATGTTTTTATAGAGGATCATCATCGTCAGATTTTTGATTAACATGCAGGTACAGGAGCAACATCCACATCAGTGGGCCCCCTTCCAGGTAGCTGGCTTGTTGCAAGCATGGCAGATCTCACACCAGATCTCCAGGTATGTCTATCATGAGGATCGATAGCTGAGAGCTTCCACTCCCTGAGATCCCTCTCTGTCAGCTGCTTCCATGTCATATTGGGCCTCCCAGGTCCACGCTTTCCATTAACCTGTATGTCAAAGCCTGTCTTGACTGCAATATTGGAGAGTTCCACATGTCCATACCAGCAGAGCCTTCTGTCCTTCAGAACGAGGTCCAGATCCTGAATGCCAAGCTGCATGTTGGATCTGGTGGTGACAGTGGCAATTGTTGTGATCACCATAAAGATTTTGGAATATTTGTTTTTACGGGGTCGCCTGTCCTGGCTGACGTCCCAACTCAGTTCTTTAATGGCATCTGAGCCATTCCCACACTCGGACAATGTGCTTTGCCCATGTCCTTATAAAGAAAGGATCGTCCTTCAAACCACAATAGCTAGAACACCAAGCCATCAGTCTGTAGGTGATTGCCGCCTAGCTCTGCCACCCTGGTTTTGGCAGCCTCGTAACCCTGAAGGTGTGGAGGCAACTGTGACAGAGGGCAGCCTCACATTCCTACACTCATTTTGAGTGTCACAGCTGGATGCAGTTTTATGTCATACCCAGGACAAAGAGAAAAAATTGTCCTAGAATTTTGACCAGATGGTACTCCTTAACAAGTCCTCTGGATAGCACACAGTATCACCATGGTTATGGTACTCTTAATATTAGTGCATTAAGTTATCTCTTCACTAGATAGACATACACAGTAAGATCTCAGGCTTCTGTTTTTATCCTAATTGCCCAGGCACCTCAACTCCTTACCATACTTGTCCTAAGATTTTAACCAGTACAGTTTTCTACCCGATGTTGTTCTTAAAAATTGCAAGTGAGTGGCAAACAGTTTTGACCCTGATGAGTCACCACATTCTGCAGCATCTCATCTGGGTTGACACTGTTTCAGTGCCTTAGATAAGGTTTTAAGCAATTGGGTATTTTGGCCTGTCTGTCCGAATACATACAGTAAATATGGTAGTATTAGTGCATTAGGCTTAGACTATCTTTTCACTAAGTAGACATATGTCTAAGACAGTCATGGTACTTTGATGTACCAAAAGCTTAGCGATATACTGGATGATCACATCAGATGTGAGAGGAAGCACCATATTGGTGCCTTTTCATATATGATCCAAAGGTTAGAATGTGCCAGAAAGTGAAAAACTTACATGTATCAACAAATTATCCTCTTTGCATTAATGCTCTGAAAGTTTATATATTTTAATTTTATGCCGGCAGGTAGTCCATGGATAGCTGACAGAAAACGGCACCAAAAAAACAGTCCCAAATTAAGATAAGCATGAATGATGAATCATCAAGTGCAAACAAATGATCTGTGAATGGCATAAAAGTTTGGAAAAGTCTGCATCATTTCAACTCCAGTATTGTTCATAGCTACATAGAACTCTTCACTTTAATCATCATTTCAAAGGCAATGTAGCTCCAGATAAGGCACTTTTCTCAACTGAAAAGTACTGATATCATTCTTATTTTTTCTCAATGAGGCACTTCTAATGAGTACCTACAACAAAGGTTTCAGGAAATAAGAAAAAAAATATTTGATTCATACTCCTCTTACGAAAACATACCTATATAATTTCGACCCCCTTAAACCCCATTTCTATATAGTAAAACTGGGGTTTACAGGGGTATACATTATTTTTCGTATTTCTGCTCAAAAACATAATTGTGGGTACTCGTTAGAACTGCCTCCCTGAGGCGGTTCTAACGAGTACCCACATTCTATGTTTTGAGCAGAAGTATGAAAAATATCAGATTTATTTTCTGAAAATTTTCATTTTTCAGGTGGTGAAATTTTCAATATATTTGAATAGGCATGTTTTCGTAATGATCTGCTATGTTGTGGCCTATATAAATTGTCTTCTTTCAGATACAATGAATAAGAGACCATTTACTGAGATTCAGGAGATAAATACCCCAAGTAAGTATAGTACTCATTGCATTATGCACAGTAAACTGATAGGTTCAAAACTAACAATGTTGCTAAAAATATCATCAATTAAAGTAGCATTAAATATTTGGTCATAAATATGGCAGATATATGCAAATATTTTTGCTGAAAAAATGTGAGTAGCTTTTAGCTGCTCACATTTTTTTTCAGCAAAAATACCTGTGAGTTAGATATTATATATGTACTTGCAGCACTAGAACATTTAACATTTTGACCACTAACAAGCTCATTAAGCTAACAATGCTTTGAACAACTGGGCCCTGGATGTGCAATATGCATACAATTGTACATGTATCTTACATGCCCTAAATATTGGTACAGGGTTTGTCTAAATTCAGCAGGAGGATGGCAAACCTTGTAGACCTTGATCAGATGTCATGTTACTTGGCATCTGATCTTATTCTACATTGTTTGCTCAAGCTTGCTTGTCCTGATATTTATAATTTATAAGGTAAATATAATGAAACAATTAGCCAAGCCCTCTTTTTTTGGCCTGCTATATTGTATAATTTACTTTTTCACCTATACAAGTGGATTCCAAAATAAACCATCCAGAGAGTCATGGAATTGTGCAAAACAATCTTTTCTGACTTAATACGGTGAGAATAATACATGTAATACGTTTGAATTCATTTCTTATAATTTCAACTTAGTTTACATTGAAAGCATGGATAAAATAGCTTATTTAACTCTTCCACTGCCACAGGCAATAATAAAAGGCTTTTGCAAACAGCTGAGATCCAGATAAGGCGGCTCATAATGAGCCATCTTGTCTGGATCTACGCTATTTGACAGTCAGTCTTTCAATTTTACATATAAACTTCTTTCGAAGCGATAGTTTGTTAAAAAAAAAAAATAGCAGACGGCAAATGTCATCTGAAATTTGGCACCGAAAGAGTTAAGAAATCTACACAAAGATACTACATGTAGTTCCAAGGTTTCTGCTCATAGGATTTATTGAATTTATTGAAGTGTCACTGCCAATTTGGATTTATTCTTGACCAGTCAGGTTGTGCTAAAGTACAGACAACCCTCTTTATTACACCAACACTCGATACAACAACAAAATTCATTATAATGACAATTTGACTGTCACGAAACCTTTGTTTAAGATGTACATGTAACAATTAGTAACAAATTATGCAAGAATGTTGTATTTAATACTTAAAAAAAACATATGTTTTGGATATTTATTAGAATTGCCTCAGTCGATTCTAACAAATATCCAAAACCTATGCACTATGAGAGGAAATAAGAACAAAACAAGACCTTTCTTACATATCAGTCTGCTTATTTTGTATTCGTTACAACAGCAAATTCGTTTTAATCGAAATGTCTTTCGGAACAAAAACTGTCGTTGTAATGAGGGTTCACTGTATAAATTAGTATAGAAGATGTCCAGGAATAAGCACATAGCCTACCACAGAACATAGCCTACCAATGATACCAACCTGTTGAGTTGGAATTATAATCTTAAATAACGTACATTGAAAGCTCTCAGTCCTAGCTTAATTGAATGTTTACTTGTATTTCTAGCTCTTGTTTAATTTTGTTCCAGGTAAGAGGTTTTGCCCTGTTCCTGAGTTAACAAAGCCTGAAAAACTGACCACTCTTCAGGTGTATGACAATGTGGACAAACAAGTGATATCTATACCGGTGATTGATGAACCATATAGACGGCCAGCACCACCAGTGGTTGTGATAAAGACCCCAGATCACACAACTAAAGAGCAGAAACTACCTATAGTGGGTGTGATGGATGATCCAGAGATTGATCTTACTGATGGGCCGGTCAATGTGAGGGTAGAAGTCAGTTCCAAACAGTTTTACCTTGCTAATTATAAACAGGTACGGCTGATTTTATTATCTTTCACCTGTCCTTTGGTCAGTGAAAACCGTAAATGTTTTAATACTTAGCACACTGTGGGCAAATTCAGCAGATGACAAATTCATGATATTTTTCTTATTATTAGCCACTCCTCCCACAGCGCTGAAACTGTTTTTGTGTGTGTGTTGGGCTGGCGGCATAATGCTTTCATCCATTATGTTTTGGTTTCTCTTTGGGGTATCTAATAAGCACTGCTTATTTACATTTTTTGTTTTTCCCAGAAAATAAGATTTGATGTTTTATGCAAATTGTCTCTTAGGGCTTCGCATGAACTGTCAAATTCTGTTTTCTGGGAAAAATAAGAAAAAAATTCCAAGTGTTTTCTGCTGAAATTTTTACCCAGCATGCTAAGCATTAAAGGCCTAATATCTGGATTATTGCTGACTTCTTGACACTCATTTAATGTGGGAATGTGATGGTCAAAGCAGATAAAACATTGCTGATTTGCTGGTCTCAGTGGCTCAGTTTGGTGCACATCCGACTGGTGATCAGGAGTTTGCTGTTTGGTCCCTGCTGGGTCTGCAAACATTCTTTCATAGAGATTGATCGTGAAATATTTTCTACAGTCATTCTCTTTCTTTCACTGATTCAAGAAGGGCAGTTGTCAGTTTCTAGAATGTGCACAAATACTAATTAACCGCTTAGAGGATTAAGCCTGCTCAGGAAAAGTATGGTTAGGTAAACTGACTGGCTTGACATGACCATAATGGGTTGATTGGACTGTAAAATCTGAACTCAGTCAATCAGTCAATCATAGCTAATTTTTTTTTTTTTTTTTTTTGCCTTCATTGAATCTTGAACCGTTTCATTTTTGTTGGGACTGAATAACCGCAACCTCCCATCCTGTAACTCTACCTTTCTGTAAACCAAAAAAATCGTTTTAATACAGTATGTAGTTAAATTCTCTAAAACGGCCACCTCCCTACAAAACCAGTTGTTATGCCTACCTAGAGTTGGCCATTGTAGAACTCACAGAAAACCTATTTTGATACACCATGTATATTTCAACTTTTTAGATATTAAATACCTCTGTTTTATAAGACTTTTTGCTTGTACTGAGTTCTTATTGAAAAGTAGTCCAGTGCAGTTTAATATCAGGGCCCAGTTGTTCAAAGCTAACAATGTTGTTAGTTAATGATTCATTAAAATTTACATCGAGTGATATGCAAATATGCTGAAATTTTTTGCTGAAAAAATGTGAGTAGCTTTTGCAGTGCAAAAGCTACTCACATTTTTTCAGAAAAAATATCAGAATAGTGTATATTGAATCTGCTAAAACAGTTAAAGAAATGACCCTTAACGAGTTCGTTAAGCTAACGACGCTTTGAACAACTGGGCCCAGATTAAAGTCAAACCTGAGCATATTTAAAAGAGAGATCATCTGGCATAGCTCCAATGGACCAGATTTGAGGATTATCTAGATAAATATTTTTTCTTGGTTCTCCATGAAAACATATTTTGTGGGTACTCATTAGAAGAGCCTCACCAAGACACTGCTAATGAGTACCACATTATATATTTTTGTGGAGTAGTGATATGTGTGTATAATGACACAGGTAACAAATGTTTTTGTGGAGACATCAAGGTAAATGTTAATTAATGGAGCTATAATCCCGTTCATAACTTTTCTTTTTGTTTTAGGCATATCCTATGAGGAGAATTCCAAGAGGGAAAGCATTGATATTAAACGTGAATGAAGTTGTTGGTAAAGCAGAACGAAGGGGGACAGACATTGACCGAGACAATTTACAACATCTGCTCTGTCAGCTACATTTTGATGTTACTGTCTACAATGACAATGATGGACTCACAGCTAAGGTAGAATGACTGTTCATTTAACTTATTTTAGATTTTAGAGTAAACTCCCCACATTGAAAGAGTCAATTTCACTTTTAGGTATTTCAGGCGATGTGATTTAGGTATTCCTAGAGGTAAATGGCTAAACGTTTTGCAAACAGTGGAGACCCTGATCAGATGTGGCATCTGATCTGGGTTTGCACTGTTTGCCACTTATGCATTTCAGACAAAAGTGGGTTAAAGGAAAAATCAATGTATGTAAAGAATGTACAATGTATCAGAGATGTAAGATCTTGACAATCCATGCAGTTTGGTGCACGTTTGATTTAAACTGGACGAAAAATGAGCAAGTTATTAATGTTTTTATGACCAACCACCCAAAGTAAGGGGGACATGTTGATTTTGGTGCAGATCCCATTGGCGTTTGCATCACACTTTCTTGTCTGCACAATATCTTTTGAACCAGTGGTTGGATTCTTACCAAATTTACAAGGACATATGATTGGGACATAACAAAGAATTAATGAGATTCTGGTGACCTTGACCTAATTTTCAAGGTCGCAGCAGTAGAAAAACTGAAAATGCATGGTGGGGGGCAGCTGTTGTTTTTTTTTCTTTTCTGAAAACACCATTACTAGTTTAGTATATCATTTCTACCGATTTATTTCTGCAAAATTTGCAGTCACTATGGGAAAAAGTGAAAATTTGATGTTTTAAAACCAAGGCATTGAATAAAATTTATTGTGCATAGGTATGACAAAAGTTTTGCATTAAATCATGACAGAATTTGCAAATTTACTTCTATGTAAAGCGCCAAGCAAAAAACAACTTTTTGAAAGATGTAGATAGCATAGTAGATAATGATTATTCTTATATACAACAGGAGATGGTGCTAAAACTGCAAGATTTCTCGCAGCATCCTGGCCATGAAGATGCAGAATGTGCTGTTATATGCATACTAAGTCATGGGGAGGAGGGCTATATATTTGGTGCTGACGGAAAGAAGTTTGAGTTGGATGCCGTGTTCTCACTGTTTGACAACACCTGCTGTAAACATCTGATGGGAAAACCTAAGATATTTATTATCCAGGCCTGTAGAGGAGGTAGGATACTTTCCATGATACTTTATCATAGCTCCTAATAAGGGGTATCATGTAGATGTTTTCTTAATTTTCCATGAAAACCTACAACACAAGTTTTCATGGAGAAATAAGAAAAATATCAATACTTCTTGGTGGAAAAAAAGAGCCTCATTTGTAATTACCAGGAGTATGTGGACATATATGTAGAGACAACCCAGTGATGTCCAAACAGTGTGCCACACTACCCAAGCCCATCTGTAGGAAAAGAACTCAACTCTTTACTCAAAATCTTGGGACACCTTACAGTGTACCTTAATGGCCTTAGGGAAATGGTTTAGACATATATAAGATACTGCATTCTGCAACAAAATTCTGTGTTTATGCTGTTTGCTGAGGCAGATATGTCCCAAACTCTGAAAGCTATTAATGTATAGCTGCTTTGGGATATCAAACACTTCTTACAAAACTTTATTATAAAATATACTCAACAAAAAATGTAATATTTATATTTTTTCTTATGTGATTTTATCCAAACTACTTTCTTTACAGCAATAAGGCATATCAAATTTATTAAATTGACCGAACAACCAACTGCAAAATATATGAACCTGCACTGGTTTGTTTTGTGTCCTTTAAATTTTGGGTCTTTATATTCACTTATCATGCTGGGTAAAGTGTTCAGTATTTTGAAATGTTTTTCTTATTTTTCCCAGAAACAGGTTTTGACACTTCATGCAAATTGTCTTCGATGGAAGAAGACAATTTGCATGAAGTGTCTAACATGTTTTAGGGAAAAATAAGAAAAATATGATCAGTTTGTCCTCTGCTGTATTAGCTCAGAGAGTGGTAAAGGTTAAATACTGATTTTTGTCACGCAGCTTTAGTAGATGTTCGGTTTTCCACCCATCTGTCAACATTTGCATCAACACTGGCATTCAGGTCTATTTCAGAAGAACTATACACTGATAATCACCTAACACGGACTTAAACAATTCGGTATAATTTTATGATTTTGACCAATTTTTGTGATTCTATGACTTGACCATTGAGTTTTCATGCCAGCTGTAGTGTTTAATTCTGTTTCTGAGTAACTATAATACATACAATCATCTAACAATACATGATCTTTCTCCTTAACATGGACAAATACTGTGCAGTGTCATTTTATGATCATGGCCTATATTTCATTGTTGAATGACTTGGTCAACCCAAGCATTTAGCTCCATGTTGGGCCCACTTGTTCAAAGCATTGTTGGCTTAACGAGCCAGTTAGTGGTCAAAATTTTAACTGTTCTAGTAAATACAATATCTAGTATACAGGTATTTTTGCTGAAAAAATGTGAGTAGCTTTTGCAAATGCAAAAGCTACTCTTATTTTTTCAGCAAAAATATTAGCATATATGCCATATTTTATGATCAAAGTTTTAACGATACATTAACTAATGACATCGTTAGTTTTGAACAACTGGGCCCTAATTAACTGTTTGTCCTACAGTCATCAGACCTGGCATACACTTCCTCCATAAGACCTGGCATACACTTCCTTCATAAGACCTGGCATACACTTCCTCCTTAACAGGAACTCAAACACTGCAGTATTTGTGACCATGACCTACATATCATGGTCCAGTGATTTTATCATTCTTTACATCTTGGGTGGTCCTCTGTAAAAGTCATCCAGATATATGGATGCTTAGGCTTATTTGAGTACTTGCTGGGCCATTGTCTCACATTGTGGTTCATGTCTATGTATTTAGGGTCATAATTCATTATAGATGTAATGGGATTCAGAAAAAAAAGACCATTACCTTATAAGAATTTGTCTTCTAGACAAGTATTTTGGATTGTAATCTATTATAGGTGCATTAAACAAGCGTTTAAGATTTTAATTTATTTCAGGTGCATTAGACAAAGGGGTATCCTATTCTATAGATGAACATGATGGCTCTGATGCAAAACTTAGACAAGTTCCATCTATGTCAGATATGTTGATTTGTTATCCTACACAAATGGGTAAGTCCACTTTATAAATAACAATAATTCTTTGGTCCATTGCTGTATTTATCATAGTTCCTGATATGAGGGGTTTCTTTTTGTTTTGTTTTTTTCAAGCAAACAGTATTGATATCTTTCTTATTTTGCATGGTAACTTATGTTGTGATAATTATGGGATAATTTTCTCCAGTTTTCCATGAAGACATATGTTGTGAGTACTTATTAGAAGTGCCTCAGTAAGGCACTTTAAATAAGTACATACAACATGTCTTTTTTTTTTTTTTTTTTTTTGAGAAATAAGAAAATTATCCCAGAATTATTGCCGAATATTCTTCTTTAACAATGCCTCTGATTAAAGTTACATTAAGGAGTCCTAATATTAAGGGTAAATACAGTATTTCCCATTAACCATATTTCAGTCAGTACCAGGGCCCAGTTGTTCAAAACTAACGATGTCGTTAGTTAACGATTCGTTAAAATTTACATTGAGTGATACGCAAATATGCTGAAATTTTTTGCTGAAAAAATGTGAGTAGCTTTTGCATTGCAAAAGCTACTCACATTTTTTCAGCAAAAAATATCAGAATATTGTGTATTGAATTCGCTAAAACAGTTAACGAAATGACCCTTAACGAGCTCGTTAAGCTAACGACGCTTTGAACAACCGGGCCCAGAATGAGGGTTGGGTGTAAAAATTATAAACCACATTATAGTTGGTTATTTCTTCGATTTTCTTATTTCTGTGAATCTAACATGGAATTGCAGATATACTTTCACGATATTTGAAGCAGGCACTCTTTCAACAAGACCAAAGAATCATCAAATCTCATACCCGAATCATTATTATTGTAGCCATTTCCGTACTAAACCAAATTGATGTACTGTTTTGATGCAAATATCCCTCATGGGTTGACAAGTCATGTAAGTAACCTGAACTCATCATCAAGTCATGAGTACCAAAAGGTACAAAAAAAAAACAAAAAAAAAAAAAAACACCCATTCTTGCATAAATACCTATCTGCATAGCAGTGTGAAGTCACTGTCAAGTCGGCTGATGTTGTGTATAAACAAAATCCATGTTCAAAAATGGAATTCACGTGCTGCTTTAACATATCTTTTTATTACTTAAAAATCAGCAAGAGGTGCCTAAGTTTGTTTTGAGACAAAACTTTGCTGTCCTGGAAGAACTTTTTTGTTGACTCCAACATTGTTCTAGGTTTCAGGGAATGACATTGCATACAACATACTAAATCTGACCATTTAAACATCGGAATACAGTTGAACCTCAATAACTGAAACCTCTTTTAGACTATGGAAATTAGTTTGAGATATGGGTAGTTTGAGCCACTGAGGGTTAATCATGACACCAGGTCAGGAACCAAATGGCAATAATTTAGGGATTTTTTTAGTCTTCTAGACAATAATAGTATGTTGAGTTTACTTATTAGAATCATCTTGATGAGGCCATTCTAATGAGTACACAACATACAATTTAAAAATAAAATAAGAAAATTTCCATTATTATTTTTTCTTGAGCTATTAGAATTTCATAGGGACTCAAAAATGAGTTTGAATCAGCCATGGTAAACGAGCCATTGGTGTTCAAGCTATTGAGGTTTGACAGTATATATTGTGCAGCCTGATCTGGTCTTAGCATACAAATTACGGGAGTTGAGTACACTTTCAAATGAGGCATCTATCAGATCTGAAAAGAGGTCTGCTCTAAGTGGAGAACTTCCCTGACTTTGGGTCAAACTCCATTTCTTTTCAGAGAAGATCTCTTTCAAGAAGGGCCTTGGTGTCCAGGAAGGCAAATAGGAAGTTACAAAAGTTGTCTCCTTTGTTAACCCATTATAAACTGAATGAACTCCCCACACTATATATTGGCAGAGTCCAATTTTAATTTTAGGTATGTGAGGCTATGCGATTTAGATATTCCTAGAGAAAATGAGCTTATCTACAATGTATTTGCAAACAGTGGACACCCTGATCAGACGTCGCTAAAATGAAAAAATCTACATGGTATATCCATTCACCATAAGCCCTTTTCTTGCATAATACACGATTCTCTCTGTTACTGTAGGTTATTATGCTTGGAGAAATAGGGACCGTGGTAGCTGGTACGTGGAGGCCCTGGTACAAGTATTTATGAAGTATGCTAAATCTGAAGATCTATGTACCATGCTGAATAGGGTAAGATTTATAAAACATTACGGAGCTATGAATGATCTAATATTTTAATGAATACGGTAAATGTCCTAAAATTTCCAACACTTTATTCCCTGCTATTTTTGGCTTAAATTTTGCTTTTTACACAGTTGTCTCTTAAAATACTTAGCAGAATTGCAAACAGTGTAGACCCTGATCAGACTGCTCCTAAGGAGCAGTCTGATCTGGGGCTGCACTGTTTGCATATGCCATTTTGTCAGACACTTTGGTGTTCGAGATTTTAGGTCATTTACCAGACTTTTCATAATTTGAGCCATTCCAAGTAGATTCATATCAGTTTGCACATTGGCATAATCTATTCAAACTCTTTGCTGGATCCTTGGCCAGCTGATAAGCACCTAGCAAAGACTGATCAGACAGATACACAGGACGATCAAAGTGTATGGCCGGGTGGTTAGCACTCCCAAGTTCGGATCATGAGGTCCTGGGTTTGAATCCTGCTAGAGGTGGAATTTGGCTCATGACTGTTTGGGACTTCATTGCACAGAGCCTTTCATTATCACCACATCATTGTCACAATGTGATTTATATAGTGTTGAAAAAGACATAAAATATCAATCTGGCTGCACCTCTTTTCACATGACAGTAAATGTCCTAAAGTTTTGTACACCAAAACGTCGGACAAAATAGAGTATGCAAACCATGTAGACCCAGATCAGACTGCTCCTTTAATATGAGCAGTCTGATCAAGGTCTACACTGTTTGCCATTCCACTGAGTATTTAAAGAAACACCTGCATAAAAACCAAAATTTAGGCCAAAAAAAAAATACGGAATAAAGTGTTCAGAATTTCAGGATATTTACGGTACTGTATCATGTTGAGGCACACATGCTACCATATTTATCCTAAATATTGGCACACTCTAACTCCTTACCATACTAGTCTTAAAATTTGAATGGGTTCATATTGTTACCTGTTAATGGGTCTGAAATTTGTTGGATGAGTTGCAAACAGTGTGGACCCTGATCAGATGTCGTATTGTGTGGCATCTGATCTGGATCTACACTGTTGCTCAGGCCAGTTTTTCCCAATACCTGAAGTTTATTGTGATAATCATACATGTTCTAAGCACATTCTTAACATGAATTAGCTTATGTCGTTTCTAAGACTGACTTTCATACCAAGATCTATGCGTTGATGGATCCTTTGGGACTACTGAGCCCATTTCAGTTGGATGGGAAACAGACTACTGCTCTAGGCTAGAGGACATATACGGCAACCTAGTATTTCACAAGAACACACCGAATATTTAAACTGGTTACGGTTTTCATTTCCTTAGCGTGTTCTTTGTTTCAAAAGGATCCCGTTTTACAAAACATATTTGACTTCACTACAAAAGATGTTAACCCTTGTCCTGCTGAACCCGGATTTACTCTGCCTTTGCAAACACTGAAGATCAAGATCAGTTGGCTTCTGAAGCGAACTGATCTGGATCTACACTGTTTGTCATTTAGTATGTGAATTTGTATCAACAACCTATATCAAGTAATCTGAATAGAAGTGGACGTGGCATCTTAGCATGACAAGGGTTAAGTGGTGTGTAGCAAGTGTAAAACATCTCCCCATGCTTTATCATAGTATAGATTTTACATATTACACAGAAAAGATGTAGAACTGATCTAATGGGGACTGGATACACTTGTAGATTTTCCATTTTGTACAAAGGGAGACAACTTTTATGACAGCCTACTTGATTTCCCGCACATTCCCTTCTGAAAAGGGGCTTACTATAAAAGGAAAGAATTTGCTCCCAACAGGAGAAAATTCTTTCCTTTTATAGTAGGCCCTTTTAGAAGGAAGACAAAACAATTTTGATAGAGTTGCCTCCCCTGAGAGTGTATCAGTTCCCTTTATCTCATTTATAAATTCATTTCATTCTCTATGTGGTATTTGTAATGCCCACAACTTGGAAGAAATTAGAGGGGCATATTGCTTTTATGTTGTCCTTCCATTTGTTTGTTTGTCACATTTCTTGTCAGCAAGATATCTATTTGAGCCAGGGCTTTGAATCTTTGGTGAGCTTATTGGGATTTGAAAAAAAAAAAAAAAAAATCAGATAAAGCTATAATTTTAGTTGGTGGCATAGCATTTTACACTTTTTTAGTTATGTATGTGGTTACTGTATTTGCAGGTAAATCTGCTGGTGTCCAAGAAAGTCTCACATTGCCCACAGATAGAGATGGATCAGATGTGTCAAATGTCCGAGTACAAGAGCACCCTTAGAATGCCGCATCTCTACTTCTTCCCTGGAATAGCTGGGGATTTATACAGATGATACCGTAATAACCCTAAGTATTGGGACAAGACAAGCTTCAGCAAAATGTAGACCCAGATCAGATGCCACAGAATGTGGCATCTGGTCTGGGTCTACAGTTTGGCATTCATTCTGCAGCTTTTTACCCATTGTATACTGAATAGACTCTCCCACACTATATATTGGAAGACTCCAATTTCAATTTTAGGTATGTGCGGCTATGAGATTTACATATTCCTAGAGAAAAATGGCTGAACTATTTGCAAACAGTGGAGACCCTGATCAGATGCCGCATCTGATCTGGGTCTGCACTGTTTGCCAAGTACCTTTTTACAGGTCTCCCGCCTACAATGGGTTAAACACATCAGCAGCCAGTCAAAAGGACTTGTTTAAATTTTAAGACAAGTATGGTAAAGAATGGTGTCCCAATATTTATGGTAAATATGGTAATGCATTGAGCTCATAAGAACACCTTTGGAATACCACATTTATGCTTCTTACCTGGTACAGCGGGGCATATATACAGTTCAGAATACATTGTCGAGTACCAATGTCGGAATACATTGCTGGGTACCGAAGTGTGTTTGTAGGAGACTTTCATGAGTTGAGTAACTTAACCTTCAGTATTCTCTGGATAAATTCAGCAGATGACAAACTGGTATTATGTCCCCTTACCAGAGGTGGTTTGACATTTCATGCAGAATGACTTCCTTGGTAATCCATGAAATGTGTGCATGAAATGTCAACCCTGTTTTCCAGGAAAACAAGAAAAATGTTGCAAATTGTCATCTACTGAAACTTTTACTTAGTAATATACCTGTACCGGTCTCCAGCTGAAAACTTGACCAATCATATCATTCCATTTCATAGAATATTTTTTGTATGAAATTATGTAAAATGTTTTATATTACTTGTACTGTTTTAATGGCTTTTTTGATATTTTATATGTCTTCCAGACTATTGTTATATATAGAATTCAAGTTTGTGCTCTATCTCTTATTTGGAGATATATAGGGAATGGACACATATTTAAGGTAGGGAGCTCTGTAAAAAATGTTTTCGTCTCCCCTCTGAAAAAGAGGTCTACTCTAAAAGGAAAGATTTTGCTCCCACTTTTTGGAAGGGGAATGATGTACATGTAAGCAAACAGGAAGTCCTATAAGTTTTCCCGTTGATGGAAAATCTAGTATGTGTATCCACTGTCCTTAAATTGATAATAGAATGCATACCAATATATGTGTTTTCCATTAATTTAAGTATGTTCTGTTTTCTTTTTTTTTTATTTGTATTAACTTTTATGACAGTGACTTATAAATATGATGACATAAGAATTATGCCCTTTAGTATTAGGCCAAATACGTAAAAAATTTGTATGTTTCAGGTTTAATATATGTATTTTCAAAATAGGAACGATAGGTTGGAAAATATTTCTATTAATGATAGGTTGGAAAATATTTCTATTATTAAAAAGTTTTTTAATGCAGTAAATAGGAAAACAATACACAATGTTGCTGAACAGGGAAATCCTGAAATAAATTCTTAAAAAACGTTAGGATCAGTGGCCAAAAATTAGTTGGGTAACCTGAAGCACACACTATTTTTTAGCTTGTACTTTCTCGCCTGTATGGAAGTACAGATGAAGCTATAGCAGTCAACACAGCATCAGTTAAAGTTTTTAAAAAGCTACATGTATGTCTCCAGAACCTCTGGATGGAAATGATTCATACTTGCCCTGATGTTGAGGTCAAGGTCATGGACTTAGAAAAAAATTATGTTAAAGTTGGTTCTAATGAGCACCCATAGCATCTTTATATGGATACATGATTTATCAACAAAAAACATCCTCCTAAATAACTCCTCTGATCTACCATATTTACCCAAAGGATTGGGACACTTTATCTACCTACTATACTTGTCCTAAAATTTGAAATAGTCCATTCTACTACCTCTTAACCCTTGTCCTGCTGAACTCGGATAGACTCTGCTTTTGCAAACAGTGTAGAACCAGATCAGTTGGCTTCTGAAGAAGCCAACTGATTTGGATCTGCACTGTTTGCCATTCAGAATATAAATTTATGTCACTAATCTGGATCAAGTTACCTGACTGGCTGAAAATTAGAAGTGGGCTTGGCATCTTAATTTACTCAGCATGACAAGGGTTAATGTGTCTAAAATATTGCTGTATGTATGGCAACCTGTGTAGGCCCTGGTCAGATGACAATTCTGCAGTGTTTGATCTAGGTCTACACTTTTTGCTCTGGCCAGTCTGTCCCAATACTGAGGGTTAGTACGGTACATCATTTGAGCCATATCATGAGAAAGCGTGTTTTCACGACATATGATAAGCTATTGAAGCCATACTTTCTGAACAGGAACTTTCCTGCCCATCAATAGATTCTACATTGCTTAATGATAAGCGGACAATGAAGGCCTTTATCAGTCTTAAGATCTAGGCCTACTGGGTCCGCACATATGCAGAAGACATCCACAATGTATGTTTTCGTGGAGAAATAAGAAAAAACATTTACCAGATACCCACTTTTACCTAGACCTATGGGTCACTCTACAAGGCCCAGGCAGATGTCTTGTTAAGGGCAAGTACAGTTATAATCAGAAAAACGTTGCCTAACAGGCTTGATCAAACGGTGTAGAATTAGATTAGATGCCACAGAATGCCAGTCAGGTCAATCTGTTAGTTTTCATAAACATCACGGGGTAGTAAAATGGACTTGTTCAAAGTTTAGGACAACTATGGTAAGGATTTGAGGTGCCCCAATATTCAGTGTTAATACAATATATAAGATAATTGGGCTGTATTGTGCGAAAAAAGTACCTTTGAGCATGCACAATGTGCAGACTAACATCATCTTGCACATGTGCATGTTCTCATCCAGGCTTTCACTCTTTATGATGCATTCTGAAGCATCCAATGATTCTGGCAGCGGACAACGAAGGCCATGATCTTACTGCGCCCATCCATGCAGTTTGATCTGGGCCTTCGCTGACTGTGCATGCCTCTAAGACACAATTTTGCAAGGTGCGGCCTATTTACTATTCAGACATTTAAACCCTTTACCATTATTGTCCTGAAATTTGAACAAGTCCCTTTGACCAAAATGGTTGCTAGTGACAAACCTGAATAACAGACCCATATAAACACTACATTTTGCAGAGTCTGATCAAGGTCTACACTGTTTGCTCATCCTGTCTGCCTGAAAAGTAAGGGCAAATTTGCCTGAGCAAACAGTTAGACCCAGAGCAGATTCTGCTCTGGGTCTAACTGTTTGCTCAGGCAGAATCATATTTAAAATACGATTCTGCTCTGGTTCTGCTGTGTTTGCTCAGGCCTGTCTGCCTGAATAGTAGGGTAAATTGGCCTGAGCAAACAGTTAGACCCAGAGCAGATTCTGCTCTGGGTCTAACTGTTTGCTCAGGCAATATCATATTTAAAATACGGTTCTGCTCTGGTTCTGCTGTGTTTGCTCAGGCGAGTCTGTCCCAACACTTAGGGTTATCACAGAACTCTGACATCACTTGTACTTAGGGACTGTTCATCTTTACAGTCTGATCTGGGCCTTCACTTTTTGTCTGCGGATTCTATATCTGTGAAGGCCAGAATAACGCTGTGTAGAAATGCATATGAGCCTTTACTGTTTGCATATGATATTCAGACAGGCAGGCCTGAGTAAACAGTGTAGTTTATGATCTTAAAAACATGTGCCACAATGCTATAAAATATATCCTGACATGCACCTCTGAAAACTCAGATCAGTCCAAGTCTTATCAGTCTGAGTCGCTGCTATCTAACTGAAGATTTGACTACAAAGTGTCAAACAAATCTATTCTAAACTATCAGAGACAATTCACATGAAATGTCAACCAGATTTTCTTGACCCACCCCCCCAACCAACCAAAAAAAAAAAAACAAACAAACAAAACAAACATCTGATTCATGAGAATTGTCAAGTCTTATTTTCTCAGAAAAATAAAATGGGGTTCATCTTTAAAGGTATACATGTATAATAAAGACATTGTAACTTCAGTAACTTGTTTGCTGATATGATTGATGCTCTGTATCTAATCAAATGGGTATTTCCATATTGGCTGCCCCATGCAAAAATGTGTCTTTGGGCATGTGGACAGAGAAGGCCCAGATCCACCTGCACACCTGGGCTGTCTGATCAGGGCCGTCACTGTCCGCAAACAGAATCATCGGATGCTATAGAATGTTTAGATGGAGAGCAAATGAACCCAGTGAGACTGTGCATGTGCAAGATGATGTGAATGCGTGTATTTTGTGCATGCTCAAAGGCTTTTCTTCACCAGACACAGCCCATATACAGTATAACCTCGATGGCTCAAACTCGGATGGCTCGTTTATCCTGGATGATTCAAACTCGTTTTTGAGTCCCTAGGATATTCTTCCGATAGCTAATGAAAACAAATATTTTGGGACTTTAAGGGAAAGTTTTCTTATTTTATCTTGAAAATTTATGTGTGTACTCATTAGAATCACCTCATCGAGACAATTCTAATGAGTACACTCAGCATACCATTATTTTATAAAAGATGGAAAAGACATTCCTAGATTATTTTCATTTGCCTTCTGACCTTGCGCTATGATTAACTCTCAGTGGCTTGAACTACCCATGTCTCGAACAAATTTCCATGGCCCCAAAGATGTTCGAGCCATTGAAGTTCCACTGTATAAGGTACCAGTATCTGTAGCTGAAAACCCACATGCAGGCACAATGAATGTCAGTACTAATGAATTGTAAAAATGTTGATGACATTTGTGTAAATTCTTGTCCCAAATCCAGTATAATACCACCATGTGTGTTCAATTTCCACTGCCAAACATGAAGTGTCCTGGGCCCAGTTGTTCAAAGCATCATTAGCTTAATGGTCAAAATGTCAACTGTTCTAGTATGTACAATATCTAAATCACAGGTATTTTTGCTGAAAAAATGCGAGTAGCTTTTGCAAATGCAAAAGCTACTCACATTTTTCAGCAAAAAGATTAGCGTATATGCCATATTTAATGATCAAAGTTTTAACAATACCTTAATTAACGGCATCGTTAGTTTTGAACAACTGGGCCACGGTAGCCGCGCGGTTAGCATTCCCGACTTTGGATCACAAAGTCCCCAGTTTAAATCCTGATAGAGGCAGTGTTCAACTCGTGACTAGGTGCTTCATTGCTCAGTGCCTTTCATTATCATCCATTCTTCATCATGAATGGCTTAGATAATGTTGAAGGGGATGTAAAACACCAAATCATCTACCAAACATGTACATGCTGCACAATGTGGGATAAGGACTCTTATTATATATTTGAGCAATAAAACTCAAAAGCAGGTCATTAGCAGCTTAAGGAGACAGGATACACCTGGTTAATTTTCCACTGCTTTTTAGGCCACAATTTTAATATTTTTAGTTTAAAGGTGGAGCCTAACCTTGGATTTTAGCCCCTCCGGACAAATAAATTTTATTTTTATTTAATGTCCCTACCCTTCAGATTTGGGGATGAAATATTGCATTTTTTTATGTATCTTTGTTCGAAAATTATTTTATTTGCTCAACCCAGCTTTTTCATGTATTTTGCCGGCCTCGGTGGCTCAGTTGGATGCCCCGTCCGACTGGAGACCAGAAGGTTGTGGGTTCAACCCCCGCCGAGGTCGGCAACATTCTTTCGTAGAGATTGATCATGAAATATTTTCTACGGTCATTCTCTCCCTTCTGCTGATTCAAGAAGGGCAGTTGTCAGTTTCTGGCGAAAGAATGTGCACAATACTGGTTAACCGCTTAGAGGACTAAGCCTGCCCAGTTAGGTAAACTGACCGCGCTCGACATGACCCCATTGGGTTGACTGGGCCGTAAAACCTCAACACAAACAAATTTTCATATATTTTATTTTTATTTTTATTACCTCCTCTGGTCAGCAACTGTTTTTAAGAAATTTCCCATAAACCTGTAGATAATAAATCTCTGGTCTTAGAAGGGAGATAACATTTGTAACTTCCTGTGTGCATTCTCTCACAAGAAGCCCCTTCTAAAACAGGGTCTACTCTGAAAAGAAAGAATTTGCTTTTTAGCTGGGAGACAAAATTTAGTTGACAGAGTTACATTCCCTGGAAGTGTATCCATACTCCTTAATCTGGGCATGTATTACTGTTTACTAGAATAGATTGATACTGTAGAACATAGCACTTGATAAGATGTCTTTTTCAGTCCTAATGTATTGATATTTTTCTTATTTCTCCAAGAAAACATGTTGGTACTCATTAGAAGCATCTCTGTAAGGCGCTTCTAATGAGTACCCACATTTTCGTGGAGAATTAAGAAATATATTTACCCAAAGCCCACTCTTATCCAGACCTATGTGTTGAATATATCAAAAAGGACAGCCCAGGTGCATAGACTGCCTTCACAGTTCACATGGCAGAAGGGTTCTTTTCTCATGTTGTGCATCACATTAGTTCTCACATTGTATATCACATTAGTTCTCATATTGTATATCACATTATTTCATTCTCACCTTGGATATATTTGTTTGTAACATACATTGTCAATGGATGGAGGAATTAATTTGTCTAAAACATCTCATTCAGTGGTCTTTTGGACATAATTGAGACAGAATACAAATTCATGGTATCATTTTCAAAGCCATGAGAACTGATCATTCAACCACAAATTTCAAAACAGAGAGAGAAAAACCATTTGAGTGTCCTTCAATGCCATTTCTGCTCTCTAACTTGAGTAGTGTTATGAATTTTCTTAAAACTTTGCATAGGCACTGATACTTGGGAGGAGTGGTTCAGGATTCTAAATGGGGAAATTTTGTTACCGAGTTATGGCCCTTTGTTGATGTAAAAATTTTGTTTTTGTTCAGTATTCTAAGAACAAGTTTTATATACAAAAGTGAACACTCTGATATTGACTAGACCTAGGTTGGGATCGAAAATGGACCAATTTTGTTAGTTTTCAATAGAGTTATGGCTAAAATTTGACCTTCAGATACTTCGACAAAATAACAAATGTTTGGCATGTAAAAAACAGGCCTGTCACTTAGTCAACCAGTTTATTTATGAATGGAGCAGTATCATGCAGTGTCTGCAATTCTTTTATTTGTGATTAGAACTTGTTATAAACATAATACATGTAGTTTAATATATTCCATTTTCATTTAGTTTTCTTTATCTTAAATCAAGTTTTTTTGCTATCCAAATTTTCTTTAGTAAAACAGTTACTATAGTAACTACAGTATGTTTGTCGTTCTGCATCTTTTTTTAATTCCCCATCTCATCTTTATGATATACACTCCTCAAAGATATGGATCAGCCTGCATTTACTGTCTTGGTGTAAATTCAGCTATTGGGGGAATGAAATTTATTCTGTTTTATATTTTTATGCATATTGGACTCATTATCATTAAAGCTATTTCAATACCAAAGCAAATTAATATAGTCGATCCTCGTTATCTCGAACTCGCTTATTTCAAATTACCGCTTATCTCAAAGTGAAAATCTGGTCCCTGTTTTAACATGAAACTATAACAACAGGTAACAAAATAATGTGGCAATTTCTCCTCTTTTCCACGTTATTTTATATATTTCTAACTTCAGGAGTCAAATTACATATTCATTTGTTAAATGTGGTTGTTCCAATTTATTGTTTTACTCACTCTCTATGTCGAGATACGGATATCTCGAAGTGTTTCAGTGACTCCCATGGAATTCGAGATAACCAGAGTCAACTGTACTATTTTGAACCAAATGACTCCTGAACTCATCATCATAAGAGGAATGAAAACACTTTCAAGGGTGATAAATGTCAAAATTGACATGTCTCTTATCTTAAAAGAGTCTGCTCTAAAAGGAATGAATTTGCTCCCAGTTTCAGAATGGATTAGTATGCTGGGAAGGAAAAGGCAGTCACAAGTTTTCTCCATTGTACAGAATGGTGGGATATTTACCAAGTGTATCCAATTCTCCTTAAAATTTGGCGTCAGAAGTTGGAGATACGAGGGCAAGTCAATAAGTAACCAGCCTATCCCATTTCCAATTGACCGAGACACCCAAGATTTTCATGCCTTGTTTTAATACATGTTTTAGGCCTGAGGGCACATATGCACACTTATCGTGTTATTCACTCATAAGAAATTGAATGTCAAACATGGCTAGCGATGCAAAAGCTTTTCGTCAAAAGTTGGAGTATCTTGCTGTAATTCGGTACTTGTATTTGAAAGGGAAAACAGGTCATGAAATACACTGCGAGTTGACCAATGTTTATGTGTCTTCTGCATCATCATATGCACAAGTTAAATTCTGGGTTGGGGAATTCAAACACAGCAGAACTTCTTTAGAAGACGAAACCAGGTCTGGACGCCCATCAGATGCCACCGATGAAGAAATGTGTAACAAAGTATAGAATCTGGTGTACTCTGATAAGGCGAATTAAGGTGGAAGAAATAGTGAATGCATTACACATTTCACATGGTAGTGTTTCAACAACTTTACAAGATCGCTTGGGTATGCACAAGCTAACAGCCCGTTGGGTCCCAAAATCCCTTAGCGACGAGTTAATGGCAACCAGAGCATCAGTATACAGCGCATTGTTGAAGCGGTTTAGGTCAAAGGAAGATGATTTCCTTTTACGTCTGGTGACTGTAGATGAGACCTGGATCCATTATGAACCAGAGAATAAAGCTCAAAGTCACCAGAGTGTAGGGCCGGGCCTCCGAGGCCAAAGAAGTTCAAAACGCAACCTCTGCTGGCAAGGTGATTGCAACTGCATTTTGGGATGCACAAGGTGTTATTATGTTGGACTTTCTAGCAAAGGAAAGTACAATAACAGGTGTCTATTATGCAAATTTGCTTGACTAACTGAGAATTGTGATCCGTGAAAAACGCCAAGGTAAACACTCCAAAGGGATTCTGCTCCAACAGGACAATGCGAGAGTCCACACTTGCAAAATTGCAATGGATGCTGTTGAGCGGAATGGGTACAAGCTAATACCGCACCTCGCCTATTCTACAGACTTCGCTCCTAGTGACTAATTCTTCTTCCCAAACTTGAAAAAGGATATCCATGGAATGTCATTTCCGGTCCAATGAAGAAGTTGTGGCGGCAGCTGAGGAGTGGGTCAGAGACAAGGACCCTGGCTTCTTCAGTTCTGGGCTGATGGCAGTGGAACACCATTGGTCCAAGTGCATCATTCTAGAGGGTAATTACATCGAAAAAGAAGAGATCGATCTCACCCAGAAATAAGTTAGGCTGGGTTTTTATTGACTCGCCCTCGTATATTGAATTTATGACGGGGCGAGCAATACCAACCAGAGCACCGACGGGGCGGTTAGACAAGAGTGACATTGTGGAAAGTAGAGAAATTGCTCCTTAGCAATTTCTTCTTTTACACAATATTTTGTTACTTGTAAGATTTTCATGTTTAAATAGGAACAAGATTTTCACTTTGAGATAAGCAGTTATTTGAGATAAGCAAAGTTGAGATCACAAATCTACTGTAGCATGGTTGTATGTGGGAGAATGATGCAAGTTTTTGATCTGGGCTGTTTGCCAATCAGTATGTGAATTTACAACAACAATCTGGATCAAGGAATCTGATTGGCTGAGAAGTTCTGACCCAAATTGGAAGGCAATGGTAGATTGAATTTTTCAGCTCCGGATGAGCTAAAGTAAACTTGCCATCGATCTGGTGCTTTAGTTCTCAAAAATAGACATTTTTTATTCGAGAAAGGTTTAATAAATTGATATATAGTATTAACAGGATCATTAAATGTGGCATCTGACAGCCTGTAAAATTTCTGTCAATCTCTCGTTTTAGAACTGGTTCAAAAATGAAATGATTTTTAATCGTAACATTAAATCAGAGATATAATAAAAAATCATTTCATTTAAAGAATGAGAGACCAACTGAAATTTTACATGCTGTCAGGTGCCACATTTTATGATTGTATCTGTTCCATTCCGCAAAGTATAATTAGCCATTGTTTGTTTGTTTGTGTTGAGGTTTTACGGCCCAGTCAACCCAATGGGGTCATGTCAAGCGCGGTCAGTTTACCTAACCACACGTTTACTGGGCAGGCTTAGTCCTCTAAGCGGTTAACCAGTATTGTGCCTTTCTTTCACCAGAAACTGACAACTGCCCTTCTTGAATCAGCGGAAGGGAGAGAATGACCGTAGAAAATATTTCACTATCAATCTCCACGAAAGAATGTTGCCGACCTCGCGCGGGGGTTGAACCCGTGACCTCCTGGTCTCCAGTCGGATGGCGCATCCAACTGAACCACCGAGGCCGGCAATTAGCCATTGTAGGCATACTGGTCTCCAGTCGGATGACGCATCCAACTGAGCCACCGAGGCTAGCAATTAGCCATTGTAGGCATACTGTAAATCAATTTATTAAACCTTGCTTGGAGAATAAAATTAAGAAATGTTTGGAGGTCAGTTGTAAAGTAGATCAAACCACGAGCACGGAGCGCGAGAAATTTATCTTTCTCAACTTACTAACAAACTGTGATTTATTACTCAACACATCACATACAAGAGCTGATCTATTTTGATTCTAACACGTAGAAAACAACAAAACAGTAATTGTATCCTTTAGATTTTTCAACTTTCTGCCATCAAATGAAGAAATCCAGCCAACAGTTTTGGCTGTAACGCTGACATTTACATGCATTTCTTAAGTTGACGCGAGAAAACAACATTATACCCTCTAACATCATGGAAATGGAGATTGACTTCAGCAAAGTGTCAGAACGGCACCAGGTAGCATCACGTGCGTCCATCCAGTGGTTTGTTGCAGAATAAATCACTGAATTGGCTATAAATGTGCACTGTGTTAGAATGTCCTTTTTTGAGGAATATGGAGCCTTTAAGAAAGAAACAAAAAACATTTAGTACGTGAATTTGTATCAACAATCTGAATCAATTGGCTGAAGATTAGAAGTGGGCATGGCATCTTAAGCATAGCAAGAATTAATGTGTTGTTTCAATCTTCTGTATGTTCAATTTCTGAATAAAATTCCTCCTTTGTATCTGGTTAAACAAGTCACCTGTTCACGCCTGTAGACTTGCCGAAGTCTAAATGGTTACAAAAGCTTTCTTTATTACCCAGTCTACAATATACAGAGTTATAAAGTATTTTCATATCCCCAGTCCACACTATACAGAGTTATAAATTATTTTCATACCCCCAGTCTACACTATACAGAGTTATAAAGTATTTTCATACCCCCAGTCTACACTATACAGAGTTATGAAGTATTTTCATACCCCCGTCACGAATTGGAGGGGACCATATAATTTTACTCTCTGACATACATCTGTGTGTCAGTCATCACCTTTATAGTACTGTTTGTGTTTCCGCAACTTCTCCTATAGTTTCCAAGGTAATGGTTTGAAACTTGCATCATAGTAAGCATACAGGCTGAGCATGTGCATAAAGGTAATAGAACTCAAATTATTAATGGTAGAGTTATGTACCTTTGATTTACTTAGTGGTTCATGTCGCAACTTCTTAAGTTTTAAAGATAGTTTGAAACTTACAACAGTGAGAATATAAACAGGGTACAGCTGAACTGGTCAAATATTTTTTGCTCAAGTTACATACCTTGGATTCACTTAGAAATTGTGCTATATACACATGACATTGTTTTTGCTTGCTTGTGTTGAAGTTTTACTGACTATGAGCTGTATAAACAAAAACCGTTGGCAGCTGGTGCATTCAAGGCAGGCAAAGAACCAGTCTTAGCATCTATTGTTAAGCCTTCAGTGTAGTCTTTACAATAATACAACTCTGCATCTAACAAGTCTAAATTATTCAAAGGCTTTGTTAGAGGAACTAAAGGACCTAGAAGCCATCTCATTCTGAATAGTTAACTATTTATAACATTATAACCACAAATTAAATGTTCTTTGTAGATCTGAAAATCATATTCCTCCTTGGTGCTGTAGACAACCTGATGCATCTATTGTCCTTGACATATGATCGCCTGAAGTTGTGCATCAGGTTGTCAACAGCACCTCAGGCCAATAGTTTTGATTATACTCCAAGCAGCCATGATATAACTGGATATTATTTAAAGCTAGAAATGTGTTTGGTAAACACTGTGCCCCCAACTACAGCAGGGATGAGAATAGTGGCTAATAATCAATCTTGATATCTAAAAACTCAGTCCAAAAACTACTAATATTTTTCTTACTTCTCAATAAAAACATACGATGTGGATACTCATTAGAAGTGCCTCAGGAGGCACTTCAAATGAGTACCCATTACGTATGTGTTTATTATGGGGATAACTGCATTCAAATTTGGCATTTGGGGAGGTAAATCGGCGGTTTTACGGTCGGAAATTTCGTTTTACGGTGACGCGTCAGCGGAGCCGTAAAACGTAATTTGCGACCGTAAAACTGCCGATTTACCTCCCCAAATGACAAATTTGATGCAGTTATCCCCATTCTAATGCATTTATTCATTTTTTTTCTATTGAAAAATATGTACTATTTGCACAAAACGAAAAGTGCTGTGAGCTGGGTAAAACCAAATGCCAGCCAATGAGAAGCGACGTTACGTGATGACGTCGGATTTGCGACAGTATATCGCAGATTATACCGTCGCAAATTTTTGACGTTATCCAATCAGACGTCGCGTTACATACGCGAGTGCATTAGAATGAGAAATAACAAAATTATTATGTGGATACTCTCTCATATCTAGAGCTTACAACCAATAATTAGTTTAATCATTAGTTTCGAAAGTTATTTCAGGAATATATTAACTAAAATAACTACCGGTACTTTTGACACAAAAAGATGGTCTTGTGAACAAGTGTAAGAGTGAAATTTCATACTTAAAATAAAAGTTCTCAATCCTGAAATTAGGATTAATCCTTCCCATCCCTGTACAGTCAACTCTCGTTATCTACATGTACTGCAAGAGTTCAGAATTTCTGGATTGAAATAAAAGGAGTTATAATGTAAGAAATATATAGAAAACTTAAACAGTAATTCTGGTTATTAGAACTAGATTTAAGCAGTAGTTTGAGTTATTAATATAAGGCATAAAAAAAAAAAAAAAAAAAAAAATGCTGTGTTTCCGTTAAACCCACCGACCCTGTTTCAAACACCCTACTCTATTTTTTATCAGTAAAAATGCAAAATAAAAAGTAAAGCACCGACCTTCAACAAAATACCTGTATTTTCATAAAATTACAGGCCTGACCGTGTTCTTTTCTGGAGAAAAAATAGAAAAATAAAAAAAAGTTTCCCCTACCTACTGACCAAATCTTTTTTTTTTCAGCATGTTAGTGGAAACACAGCTATTTGGTTTTTGTTTGCCTTTTTTTACGCCTGATGAGAGTCAACTAACATAAAAATACACATGTATGCTTGTCCATAAAAAATCCTTGAGTTGGAAAAGGACATAATACTAATTAATATAAAATTATCATATTTGAACTAATTACATACTGTGCGCTTAGGTTTTTTAAATTATTTGGAAAACTTGAGGTGAAATATTTATCCACCTCAATAATTCTTAAAGTACATAAAAAAAAAAAAAAAAAAGATTATGGAAGGACTTATATAATGACGCTTATGCAGTGCCTTGAGTTTTTTTTTCCCAGATTTTCTTTATAAATTTAAAACATGTTTTGCGTACTCATTCAGATCGATGCAATTCAAATGGGTATCAACAACATATGCCTAAATAAAGAAGCACATAAAGTACACCAGCACATTGATGTTTACTCAAGTTATCATCTGGAAATGAAAAACTGACGGACGATGGGTGTACGACGGACGCACGCACGGATGGACAGACAGACACATGGACCTCAAACATGAAACCATAATACCCCGCCACATTGTGTGGCGGGGTATAAAAAACACTGCTTATCTGGATCTACAGAAACAACACAAATATGAAACTGGTCCAAATTTATTAAAATTCCACATCCAACACTGTTGAAATATGTAAATATCCAGTTGAGTGTTAACCCTTATATAAATATATAATGACTATAATGTTTTAAAGGTTAATACAGAGTAAGACTTAAATTCTTTCAATGTCTTTTAACAGCCCCATTTCAACTTTCATTTTTTAGAGGTATTGATAAAGTCTTGGTATTTTTTTTCCATCATTCTGTACATTCTTTCTGTTTAGGGTTCTGTACAGCAAATATTCTAAGAAAGCTTTTGAGTTCCTGTGCATCAAACATTCTGAAAGAGGTTTTTCTGACTAGATCCCAGCAGTAGCTTTATAAAGAGGTTGCAGCGTACAATTATTCGTATCAGAATTATGCTTTTTATAAACTATTAGTAATAACCCTTTCAGCCCCAAAGACCAAAGCATGTACATGTATTTAGCAAACAGTGTAGACCCAGCATAGATCTAGATAAGAATGGTATCAGGCAAATAGTTTTCTAATTTCTTGATGAAAACCTGTTGTGGGTACTCATTAGAAGTGCCTCGCTGAGGCACTTCTAATGAGTACCCACAACGTATGTTTTCTTTGAGAAGTAAGAAAAATACTGATTTGAGTTTTACGGTTCTTTCAAGAATATAGGGTTTTTTTTTTTTAAAAAGTGCCTTATCAAGAGTCATGTGACCACATGAGATAACTCATCATGAGCCATCTCATCAGGATCTACATGGTTTGCCCCTAAGTGTTTTTTTTTTTTATTTTTGACCAATATCCCTAATTAGAACAATGGTTCTGTCCAAATTCAAAGATGGAAGAGCCCACATCAGATATGCCTCAGAGAAAGCGTTAACTCCTAGACAGTACATGTAGTTTGATTCATCACTCTGACAAAAATATCCATTCCAATCAGTGTATATCAAATGTTAAAATGTTGCTGTAAAATATAGTATCACTGTCCATTAGAATCAGCTGGCCACTCTGGATTCCAATGTAGACACTGGTTAAAATGTTGCTTGGCTTCCCAACAATCCATGTACTTGTTGTTTTTTGCCTCTCGGGTACACTTCATAAGCTCTTTCAAAGCTTCTCCACAAGCTCCTTTGATATTCAGCTTTTCCAACGGGATATTATTCATTTCTGAAACAGACATAATTTTCTTTAGTATACAGCTCTAGATAACTAGACAAAGTCCCCAATGGGGCCTATATTTTCAAGTTATCATCCTATGTTGCAAAGTCAGGAGGTCAGGGAGATGTTTCATGCAAGCTTTGATGGGTGTTTAGTCTTGTAGTTAGAATTAGAATACTAACTTTGACATAAATGTTGAACTTCAACATAAATGTTGACAGACGGACCGACGGACAGACAAATGGAGAAGCGGACACCAATGTCGCAAAGTCAGGAGGTCAGGCAGATGTTTCATGCAAGGATTGATGGTTGTTTAGTCTTGTAGTTGATTAGAATACTAACTTTGACATAAATGTCGAACGACAACATAAATGTTGACAGACGGGGAAAATCGAACGCCTATATCGCACCCTGCAACAAGCAGGTGCGACAAAAGTGGACTTGGTCTAACATCATAAACAATCAGTGATGTCACTGTCAACTTATCCTCCATAGATAGTAGGGCAATGACCCTAGATTTTAAGATGAGTGGTACTCACCTGATAGCCAATGACATTGTCTGGATTTCAGGATTAGCATAGCACTCACCTTGAAGCCAAGGGCCTTGTTCGGATTTTAAGGATTAGCATGGTACACACTAATTCTCAGTAAATACATATTTTGTACATGAATATGTTTCTAAGGCTTTAACAATGGGGAAAGCCAGCAGCATAGAAACATTATACAGGATAAATTTCCATGAACAGGATTCAAGAAACTTTCATTTATATTTTTTTCGGTATGATCTGGAAACCTAGCCAAAAGCTGCATGGCAAAGATACAGTTACCCATATGGTAAACATCAAAGTCCCCTATCTGAATGTTTGGATTGTCAGCTTAATATCAGTCATAGCTCCAGATAAGGCACTTTTATTACCAAAAACTGTTGATTTTTTTTTCTTATTTCTCCATGAAAACGTATGTTGTGGGTACTCATTAGAAGTGCCTTGTCAAGCACTTCTAATGAGTACCACAACATACGTTTTCATGGAGAAATAAGTAGAATATTTTCCTTATATTCCCTCTTATCTGGAGCTATGGATAAACACATTGTCAAAAGCTGCATGGCATGGACACAGTCAACCATATGATAAAAAGCGGTCGTTGATCTGAATGTATGGAACCTCAGGGTTAATAATGTCTTCTGACACTAGCGACACATGCTTCTTTAACCCTTGCCCTGCTGAACCTGGATATACCCTGCCTTTGCAAATTGTGCATATCCAGACCAGTTGGCTTCTGAATATGTGAATTTATAGCAAAAATCCTGATCAAGTAATCTGACTGGCTGAAAATTAGAAGTGGGTGTGGCATCTTAAATTATTCAGCAGGACAAGGGTTAAAAGAAATTTCCACCAGATACATCATATGGGCTGCGTCAGGAAAAAAGTGCCTTCCAACATGCACAAAATGTGCAGACTAACCCTTATCCTCCTGAATAATTTAATTAGCCACATCCATTTCTGACTATCAGCCAATCAAATTACATCATAAAATGTTTTTGTTCAAATTCACAAACTGAATGGCAAACCGTGTAGATCCTGATCAGATGGCGTCTTCAGAAGCCATCTGATCTGTATCTACACTGTTTGCAAAGGTAGGGGTTGTCGTGAACAGCAGGATAAGGATTAAGGTATCATGCGAATGCACAAAGTATCATCCCAACCTTTGCTCTTCTTTTATAGTAGATATATTCTGAAATATCAAATGGTTCTGTTAGCGGACAGTGAAAGCCCTGATCACTCTGCATTATATTAGCTTTTTCTCCACAAACTGCCTTTAATACAGACAAGAATTTCAGACAGAAAACTCTCCAGAATCAAAATTTTACCAGATACTTTGATGCCCAGGCAGGACTGTAGAGCTTTTGTATACCACTGCCCCAGTAAGTTTACATGATTTTGCTTTTATTTTCGTACTGACAAACCCGCATATGGACCGATCACAAATAACTTAACTCTAAGTGCTCAGGTGAGCTAAAACAAGAGGCCCATGGGCCACAATTCGCTCTCTTGCATATCTGTTAATGCCATGCAACAGTCTTCCAGTATAGCCACAGATACTGGGACACAAATCTGACCATACCATAAAAAGGTCAAAGGTCATTCTAGTCTCATTTTTACAAACTTGGTAGATCTTCAGTCCCTGATGCTGTATATCATGATTCAGCCTCAAAGCTTTCTTAGTACTGGAAAAGAAGATTTCTAAGTGTTTTTACTATATATGGGCATGGCAGTCATCTTATTCAATGATGCAGAACAATTTGAACAAAGTGTCAAAAGGTCAAGGTCAACCTACATGTATGATCATCTTTGACCAAACTTGGCTGACCTCGAGTTCTCGATGCTATATACCAAGATTCAGCCCCAAAGCTTTCATGGTTCAGGAGAAGAAGTTTTTACCATATATGGACATGGAGGCCATCTTGTTCAATGGTGCGGAACCATTTGAACAAATTGGCAATACCCTTTCGACAGAAGGCCCTATGTGAAATCTGGTGAAAATTGCTCAAGCTTTTTCAGAGAAGACATTTAAAAATTACACAATTATACATGTATATAGCCCAGGGGCAAGGGCAGATAACCCTCCTGGGGACAAAATTTTGATTATAACTAAAATGTTTTACTACTTTAATCACTATTTGTAAGTTTCAGCCATTAGTCTTTAATACATTTGAGAAAATGACTTCAACATTTTCCCCCATACAAAATGCATGGGGACACAAATTTGACCTTGCCATATAAAGGTCAAAGGTCAACCTATGGTCATCATTTGAACAAACTTGGTAGACCTTGAGTCCATGATGCTATATACCAAGATTCAGCCTTGAAGCTTTCTTGGTTCTGGAGAAGAAGATTTTTTAAGTTTTTTTTTTACCATATACATGTATGGGCATGGTGGCCATCTTGATTAATGGACCATGACCATCTGAACTAATTTTCAATCCCCCTCTAAAGAAGGCTCCATACAAAGTTTGAAGAAAACTGGCACAGCGGTTTCAGAGGAGGTCATTCAAAGGTGTGGATGGACAAATGACGGGTTGCAAGTGATCACAACAGCTCATCCTGAGCCTTTGGCTCAGGTGAGCTTAAAAGCACTTTATCTGGAGTTAGACCAGATTATTTTTGTAAAGTGTACAAAATGGAACAAACCTCTCCACTTTATGTATGTTAGGAAGTGATCTAGGGGCATAATTCCTATGTTGAATGTGATCTAGACTGGCTCCAGTCTCCAGTGACTAAATATTTTTTCCCTATAATCCTTTTTGATTATCCACTTAAATACAGCCAAAATAATATCACGACTATAAAGGCTGGTCTAGTGACCTCATAGGAATGTGGTCAAGTGACCAGCCTTAGGTCATTATATCATTTTGGTTTTATTTTAGTGGATTATCAAACAGGATTATAAGAACAAAAATATTTAGTCACTGGAGACTGGAGCCAGTCTTAGTGTGATCAAGAACTGAATCACCAGCTAGCCATTTAGTAACACTTGAAAAATTAAGACATTGCTTACCTTTCAATTTATCCATTACATTTGTTGAACCTGAATCTGCAAGATAGAACAGAATCATTGTTTAACTCTTTCCCAGCTAGTGGCTACTTTTGTCGTCTGCTGATAACCTTTGCAAACAGTTTGGACCCACATCAAGCCTGACAAATCGTCAGGCCTGATTTGGATCCAAACTGTTTGACACTGATGGTATTCCTGAAAGATTTTTTTGAAAAAATTCAATTTAAAAAAGAAATCCACAGACAACAAAAAAGCATGCTAAATTACCCACTATGGCCCCACCCCAGGGGTCATTTGTTTTACATAGACTTCAAGTCTATGTAAAACAAGTGACCCTTGGGGTGGGGCCATTTTTGACCCTATGGCTATAATGTGAACAATCTTGGTAAAGGTCCACTAGATCAAAATAAGTACAAAATGTCAAAGGCCCAAGGCCTTCTAGTCTCACACAGGAGGTGTTTTAATGTTTTCCCCCCATAAGAGTCTATATAAAACATGGCATCCAGACAGAGCCATTTTGACCTAAGGGCCATAATTTGAACAATCTTGGGAAAGTCTCTCTAGCTGAAGGTACTTACCAAATATCAAAGGTCTGGGCCTTCTAGTTTTCAGACAGTAAGATTTTTAATGTTTTTTCCTTAAACAAGACTATTTAAAACAAGTGACCCCTGGCCATTTTTGAACTCACAGTTATAATTTGAACAAGGCAGTCTGAAGGACAGATATATCCCCCCACCCCCCCCCCCCCCCCACAGAATAATGGAGCGGCCTCAAAATTCAAGGCACAAACTGGTGGCCTTCAATTGTGACCTTGACCTTGAGCCTGCATTGTTGAGTTATGGGTTCTGCACATCATCTCACTAAGGTGAACATTTGACCCAAATTTAATAAATATCTTTCAAAGGGTTCAGGAAATATGGAGTGAACATGAAATTCAAGGTTCAAACTCGTGAGTCTGCACTGTTGAGTTATAGGTTCTACACATTATCTCATTAAGGTGAACATCTGACTCAAATTTAACGAGGCAGTCTGAATGGCAATGGAGCGGCCTCAAAATTCAAGGCTCTAACTGGTGACCTTCAATTGTGACGTAGACCTCAAGTCAGCATAGCTGAGTTATGGGTTCTGCACATCATCTCACTGAGGCAAACATTTGACCAACGTTTAAAGAAAATCCTTCCAGGGGTAAAGGAGATCTGGAGCCGACACCAAATTCAAGGCTCAAACTCGTGACCTTCAGCTGTGACTAGTGTTGAGAATCGGAGAGGAAAATCACACTCGATTAACAGGAAAGTAAAACCGATTGATTATCGATTATACAATTGGATATCCAATAACTGGCGTCAAATAATAAAACATTATAGCACATGCGCTTTATGTTTCTATATTACTTACATGTAAATTGCAACAGCATATAATAGCATAACTAGGGTAATTTAAGATATAGGTTGTCTCAAGACAAAGCAGATTTTGCAGCCATGTTTCTAGTCAATGAGTCTTTCTTAATACTCTTTATTTGTAGGACTCATTATGTGACCTTTGGCCCACGTTTCTAAAAATAGAATTTCAAATCATCAATAGTTAAAAAAAAATTATCGATAGTTGCCGATAGTGGGCTCATCCAATTAGTTTTTGATTATTTTGATTAATCGGCACAACACCAGCTGTGACCTTGACCTTAAGTCTGCAGGGCTGAGTTATGGGTTCTGCACACTGCCTGACTAAGGTGAACATTTGACCAAAAATTAGAGAAAATCCTCCCAGGGGTAAAGGAGATACAGAGCGGACACAAAATTCAAGGCTCAAACCTGTGACCTTGAACTGTGACCTTGTGAATCTGCATGGTTGAGCTATGGGTTCTGCACATCATTTCACTGAGGCAAACATCTGACTAAAATTAAAAAAAAAATCCTTCCAGGGGTAAAGGAGATATTGAGTGGACACAAAATTCAGGACTGAAACTCGCGACGAACTGTGACCTTGTTCTTGAGTCCCCATGGCTGAGTTATGGGTTCTGCACATCGTCCCACAGGTGAACATTTGACCAAAGTTTAGAGAAAATCCTCCCAGGTGTAAAGGAGATACAAAGGGGACACTAAATTCAAGGCTCAATAATCTCAGTAGAGGTCCACTTAGATGAAGATACATACATGTACCAAATACAAAAAAGGCCTGAGCCTTCTAGTTTCATACAAGATTTCTAAAGTTATCCCTATACATGTATATGTGCCTATGTAAAACAAGTGAGCCCCGGGACAGGGCCACTTTTGACTCCAAGGCTATACATGTAATTTGAAGTTTTGGTACAGGCCTACTAGATGAAGCTACACACCAAATATCAAAATCCTGGGCCAATTTCTCCTTTAACAGAAGAAGATTTTTTAAGTTTTTCCCTATATGGGTTCATGTAAAACAAGTGACCCCTGGGCAGAGTCCCCCCAATGCTATATTTTGAACAATCATGAGGTTCATTAATTGAAGTTACAATGTACATGTACATATTAAATATCAAAGGCCTGGGCCTTCTACATTGTAGTTTCAGAGAAGAAATTTTTTAAAAGTTTTGCCTATAGGTTCATGTAAAAAAATTGACCTTTCAATGAAAAAGGTCAAGGTCAACCAAGCTGTAACCTCAGGAAATCTGTTAGCTTGAAATTACATTAAAACCTCAATGGCTAATCTATTTGGGACCATGGAAACTTATTCCAGACATGAATAGTTCCAGCCAATGAGATTAATCATGGCACCAAGTCAGGAAGCAAATGGTGATAATTTAGGGAAGTCTTTTGATCTTCTATACAATAATGGTATGCGGAGTGTACTCATTAGAATCCCCTCAATGAGGCTAGTCTAATGGGTATATACAACATACACTTTCATGATAAAATAAGACAAATTTTCCATAACATTTTCTTGAGCTATCGGAAGAATTTCGTAGGGACTCAAAAACTAGTTCGAGTCATCCAAGGTAAACAAGCCATGATCGGTGTTTGAATCATAGAGGTTTTTCTGTTTTGATGAAATACTTTGCATAATTTTTCTCCTAAAGACAAGATCTGGAAATAGTGTCAACTGCAGTGTGCAGGTGGATGTTCATCTAATTGGTCAAACCCAATAACTTGCTTACTCACACAATCTTATATCTAGATACGACACTTTACCACTAGTGCTCATAAGCCTAGATAAGGGAGGGTATCCGGTAAATATTTTTCTTATTTCTCCACAAAAACATATGTTGTGGGTACTCATTAGAAGCACCTCGGTGATGCACTTCTAATGAGTACTCACAACATTTGTTTTCGTGGAGAAATAAGAAAAATATCAACATTTTTGGATTGAAAAAAGTGCCTTAACTAGTGCTATGAGTGCTTACCCTAGCCTCTTTTCACATGTTGCCATGCCATGTCTGAATTTGCCAAAACCATGCCCTTTCACTTGGACTATGCCTTGGACTATGTCACTGTGATGCTCATTCGGACTTACGATTTGGGAGGAGATTTGTTTGAAAATTGAAGAATTTCAAGATGGCCACCATGGCAGCAATCTTGTATATCAGAACAGAACGATTTTAGCAATTCTGAATCTCCGTGTCACCCTGATGCCTCCCATCGAGTTTTGGCCAACTCCGACTTACGGTCTGAGATATGCTGTTTGAAGAATTTCAAGATGGCCACCATGATGGCCATTTTGGATATCGGAACGGAATGATTTTAGCAATGTGATGCCTCCCATCAAGTTTCAGCCCAATCGGACATGGTTTGGGAAGAGCTGTCATTTGAAGAATTTCAAGATGGCGACCATCTTGGATATCAGAACGGAATGCCTTTAGCAATTCTAAATCTCCACGTTGCCACAATGCATCCCACTAAGTTTCAGCTCAATCCATCTTATGGTTCTGGAGATGTCGAAAATGTGAAAAGCTAACGACGGACGGACGACCGACAGACGGACAACAGGCCATGGCATAAGCTGACCTGGAGCAAAGCTCCAGGTGAACTAATAATTAGGACACAGTCATTTTGTTTTGCAAAAACACACACACAAAAAAAAAATGTCAATCATAATCAAAACAGAAATTGATGACCCCCTTTATCCAGGACAAACCCCACAAAAAATCAGATGCTCGTTGTCCTATGCACATATCTGTTTAATTGTAAAAATGAAAGTTGTTGGGAATAGCATTGCCCTATTTTCAAAATTCTAAATGCAAAAGTGATAAACAATTACAAAAGTGAGAGTAAGTTACCTGTTTGTTCACATATTTACTTCCCGTAAGTCATGGCTGGTAGTTCCTGTAAGGATTTTCTTTCCATATACAAATCTTGATTATGCCTTTTGTGACTTCATGTACCAGCCATGATAAAGTTTATCAGTAAGGTGTCAGGGCACTAAGAAAACAGCTTCAGGCAATGTACATGTATATAAACCAGTTTTTACCCAGCTATTCTGTTAAATTCAAGAAAACAACTATGGAAATTTACCGATTACGCAATAGTACCTGACACTTTACTATTAATTAGTAAGACATTTTAATTTTAATACTTTCTAAACCATATAAGTAGATTTAAACTCAGGCCATGATATAAACAACATTTTAAAGGTCTTAAAGAAACATACATGTAGATAAGTTCACTCTTTCTTAATTTTTCATTACTATTTGTCCAGATGGAAAAAAAAACAACAAAACAACAAAAAACGAAAACACAAACAAGAACAATAAAACAAGAGGACCATGGTAGTCCTAAATGCTCATCTGTGCTGAAAAGAATCAAGTGGAGTAACGCTAAAATATACATAATATGATCTGGAATGTTTCTAAATTCATCCAAGACTTCATCCATGACCATCTTATCTGATCATCTGATCAAAACTGAACAAGTTCTAAATGCTGAGGACAGTCATATATAGGCTTTTTCAAGAATCAAGGGGATGTAACTCTCATCTGAGATTTCATCCACTCCACCTTATCTGCAAGGTTCAGGAAAAGCTGATCAAAACTGAATGAGTATATGCTGATGACAAAAGCAAACAGAGGCTATTTACATGTATAGCAATCAAGGGGACGTAACTCTTAAGATTAATGATCCAATCTGGCTAGTTTCAAAATTCATTAGAGATTTTATCCATGTCCACCTCTTATCTACAATTTGCAGGTAGACCTAATCAAAACTGAATGAGTTACAAATGTACATGTATGCTGATGACAAAATCAAACAGGCTTTTCCAGCAATCCAGGAAACGTAACTCTAAGATTAAAGATCCGAACTGGCCAGGTTTCAAACTCGTCTGAGATTTCATCAACATTCACCTTATCTGCAAGTTTCAGGAACATCCAATCAAATTATAAATGCTGATGATAAAGTCATATTATATATAGGCTTTTTCAACAACAAAGCAGACATACATGTACTCCAACTCATCTGAAAGTTCATCCACGTCCATCTTATCTGCAAGCTTCAGAAAGATCCAATCAAAACTGAACAAGGTTAGCTGATGACAGTCAAACAGAGGTTTTTTTAAGCAATCAAAGGGACGTAACTCTGTTTAATGATCCAATTTAGCCAGCTTTCCAACTCATCCGAGATTACATCAATGTCCAATTCACATGTACCTGCAAGTTTCAGGAACATCAGATCAAAACTGAAGGAATTACGGTGATGGTAAGCATTTTCCAATAGTAAATCTATGGGACCTTGCAGTTGCCATAGCAACCAAGGTTTTCAATGAATTTCATGAAAAGCTAATATCATCAATCCCCCACTAGAGGCAAGCTACAGATCACTAATTCTGAAGAAAGTGGGACAAATAGTATCATAGCATGAGATGTTTAGTTTTTGTAGCTGTATGGAATAGGAAACTGATAAAAGTTGACGATCTGACGTCTCTTACACTACCTGAAAAGTTTCAACTGTGAGCTAACTTCCAACACACAAAAAGAAAAATAATGTATGCCGACACCTAATGATGAAGAGCTCACACCCCTCGTTTTTGCTTGTCATAATTGAATAAGTTATGTTTTTGCAGACATTTTTTAATACAACTTACAAGCTTTAGAAATGTTGCCACTGACAGTGACAAATGCCTATACATCAAATGTAAATGAAAATTTTGTATCACAATTCAGTTTTGTTACTGAGTTTAGTGTATTCTATGAGCCCAAGTATAAAAGGCAATGCTGGCATGACTCTTATTTTTGTACAAGGCAAATGAGTCTTGTTTTCATACCTAAGAGATATCCCAACTAACGACGAAAATATTTTATGATATTCTAGATCCCTAAAATTGTTATTGATGCAGTATGAATGGTAAATAGTTAAGAAAAAAGAAAAGAACTAGAAATGTGTCAGTATGACACAGATGCCCCCGACCAAGGCAATCCTAACGCACACACAGGCATTTTGCAAAAAATGAAGTTGAAAAAAGGACCATAACTCTCATAATAATTGGCAGATTTTACCCTAAATTGAACTTGGATCATATTTTATGATTATATACCTGTGTATAAAATATGAATTGAATTCACAAATCAATCTTTTTTTTAAAAAATATTGGAAGGAAAACATCTTTTGAAGATGAAAAAGGGCCATAACTAAACTCCCATAATAATGGGTTGATTGAACCCTACATTTTTATGTACATGTAATTGGAACTTGACCTCTATTTTATGATTATATACCTGTGTGTTTAAATATGAATTCAAGACACTAATGTTTTCAAAAGATATCAAACTGAAACTATCTTTCAACATTGAAAAAGGGCCGTAACTCCAAAAATAATTGGTGGATTTTACCCTAAATCAAACTTGACCCATACATGTATTTTATAATTATATGCTTGTGTATAAAATATGAATCCCATTCACTAATCTTTTCAAAAGGTATAGAAAGAAAACCATTTTTCAAAGTTGAAAAAGAGCCATAACTCCCAAAATAATTGGTGGATTTTAGCCTAATCGAACCTGACCTACATTTTATGACGATATACTGGTGTATAAAATTTGAATCCAATACACTTACCTTTTCAAAAGATATCGAACGGAAACCATTTTTCAACATTGAAAATGGGCTGTAACTCCAAAAATAATTGGTGGATTTTATCCTAAATAGAATTTGACCTGTATTTTATGATTATATGCTTGCGTAAAAAATATGAATCCAATACACTAATCTTTTCAAAAGTTACGGAATGGAAACCATTTTTCAAAGTTGAAAAAGGGCCATAACTCCAAAATAATAAGTGGATTCTACTCTAAATCAAACTTGACCTACATTTTATAATTATATACATGTACCTGTGTATAAATTTCAATTCAATACACCAATCCTTTCAAAAGATATCACACGAAAACCATTTTTCAAAGTTGAAAAGTTTTCAAAGTTATAAAGGGCCATAACTCCCCAAATAATTGGTGGATTTTACCCTAAATCGAACTTGACCCAATCATGTATTTTATAATTATATCCTTGTGTATAAAATATGAATCCCATTCACTAATCTTTTCAAAAGGTATGGAAAGAAAACCATTTTTCAAAGCTGAAAAAAGAGCCATAACTCCCAAAATAATTGGTGGATTTTACCCTAATTGATCCTGACCTACATTTTATGACGATATACTGGTGTATTAAATTTGAATCCAATACACGTACCTTTTCAAAAGATATCGAACGGAAACCATTTTTCAACATTGAAAATGAGCCGTAACTCCAAAAATAATTGGTGGATTTTACCCTAAATAGAATTTGACCTATATTTTATGATTATATGCTTGCGTAAAAAATATGAATCCAATACACTAATCTTTTCAAAAGTTACGGAATGGAAACCATTTTTCAAAGTTGAAAAAGGGCCATAACTCCCAAAATAATAAGTGGATTCTACTCTAAATCGAACTTGACCTACATTTTATGATTATATACCTGTGTATAAATTTCAATTCAATACACCAATCCTTTCAAAAGATATCACACGAAAACCATTTTGCAAGTTGAAAAGTTTTCAAAGTTGAAAAGGACCATAACTCCCCAAATAATTGGTGGATTTTACCCTAAATCGAACTTGATCTACATTTTTTGATTATACACCTGTGTATAAAATTTCAATCCAATACACCAATCCCAGGGGTCAAGCTGGCTCAGAAATTTAGGGAGAAGTGACTTCTCCCTCCAGACAAAACAGGGAGAAGTTTTAAAGGATGAGGGAGAAGTCAAGACTCGGTTAACCTATCACCTTACTGAAAGCATGACACTTAAGGACTCACGGCTCGCTTTACGACATTGCCTTGGGAATTAACCAAAAAGGAAACAATTTTTACTGTAGATCTGTTAATTCTTACTTTTATACCAATTATATGATCCACAGAAACACAGACGTGAGTAGGGCAAATGCATCATATCTGCACCCATACCTTTTTGGAAACTGATCTTCTCAGTCAAAACATCAAGATCTGATAAGCTATAAACATAATGATAAAAAGAAATTTCTTAGCTAAAATGTCTGTCAACTTTTAAACTTATTTTTTAGCATTTTTAATGCTGTTTCTGGCCAATTTTCAGCATGTAAATGGTTCATTTATGGAAAAACGGACACCCACGAAAACTAATGACATTGACGAAAACGATCTTTTGGTCACTTAGTAGGCAAATAGTTTTCCTCCAAAACTTGTTTAACCACATTAGACTTTTATTCTGTGGCATTTCTGATACTTCTAACAACTTTTTTCAAAAGAATTTTACCTTTGCATGTTTGTTCATTTTTTACTGGATTTCTGCTAACAAAAGTTCGTTTTGCACAAGTATTATTTTTTTCAAAAGTTGCAAAAATCGAGGGCGAAGTTTTTGCCGCCCTCATGGCTTCCCAGGGCAACTATTTCGCCCCAGTCACCCTGTAGCCTGATCCCTGAATCCTTTCAAAAGATATCGCATGGAAACCATTTGTGTTACATACGGGATGGACAGCGGTGATACTATATGCCCCCCTCCCCCCATTGAAAATGAGGGGGCATAAAAACAAACCATCAACTGTCATATTCACGTCAGTGTATTCTACAGGACACTGAAGTAGCTATGTAAGCGTTTTAGATTTACTATGATGTAGGGCGAGCTTTAACAGAAAGCTTGTCATTTAAAAGTGTAAGACGGACAATTTCACTGGTATTTTCAAAATTATTCTAGTGCATGTTCTGCAAAAATTGCGCTCTTAATGCTTCTGTAAGTAAAGAGATATTGTGTTTCTTTGATTTGGAAAAGAAAACCTATTTTGCTATTTAGCAAAAATAGTAGACGTCTAAAGCATTTTTTCAAACTGAAGATAAACACTAACGATTGAATGCCTGAAATTTGCACAGCTACTTCAAATTTGTTTGAAATAAATAGCTCATAGAATACATACAGAACCACCAACTTGCACTTATGCTGTCCCATGTTTTATGAAACTATGACATATTTATGGCGCAAAATCTTTAAAAACATATTACAGTAGGTTCCAAAGATGTTAACTTAAAGTAAGCAATGTTTGTACTGACTGTCATTTTTTTCATTTTTTTTTCACCATCAAAAAGTGTCACTTTCTTGAGAATCAGTGAGATGAGAATTGACTGAAATCAGCCTGCAAACAGCAGAAATATACATGTAACTGGTCAAAGGCACTGATGAACACAAGACGGACAACTGGTAGACTACCATCCTTTAAGCTCACCTCAGATGAGCTAAAAAACAAGCAAAAACAAAAAAAAAACTTACATCGTTTAGGCTTAGGTTGAAGACAATGAGAATAGCTTGACAAAAAACGTACCGCTGAAAAATAAGTCACTGACAAATAAAATGACAAACGGCTTGAAAATATTGACTTCATTTATTGAAATTTATTTTATAACGGTGACCCCTGACATGCCCCCGGAGCAAAATTTTTGCACCACTGTATTCTACTCTTCGTTACCTTTGATTTGACATGCAACATGACTATGTTTTTATAAAATGGATTTTGGACCTTTCAGGGCCACAGCCCTGGCCCCAGGGGTTACATCAAAATTCCAAATGTGTTCTCCAGTCCTCATTCATAGGTCTGAGAGCAATGGTGTGACATTACAGAGCGCCGGCTGGGGCTATCACAATATCCCCGCTTTTTCTTCGGAAAGTGCGGGGATAATTAATATACTTAGTTACTTTACTAAACTTTAATTAACCCTTGTCCTGCTGAATAAATTAAGATGCCACACCTACTTCTAAGTCTCAGCCAATCAGATTACTTGATCCATATTTTTGCTATAAATTCACATAATGGCAAATAGTGCAGATCCAGATCAGTTGGCTTCTTCAGAAACCAACTGATCTGGGTCTACACTGTTTGCAAAGGCAGGGTATATCCGGGTTCAGCAGGGCAAGGGTTAACCCCTTGTCCTACTGAACCAGGATATACTCTGCCCTTGTAAACGGTGTACATCCAGATGAGTTGGCTTCTGAAAAAAAAACAAAAAACAAAAAAAACCCCTAAGTATTGGGACAGACAGGCTGCAGCAAACAGTGTAGATCCAGATCAGATGCCGCATCTGATCAGGGTCTACACCGTTTTCACTCATTCAGTTTGTAAACAAACAAAACGTGTACCTATTTAGGCCATTTATCGCTGTTTTAAATAAGATTTTTGGGTCCAAAATCACTGTCCCAATACATATGATACAAAAAATTATTGAAAATTTTGGCAATTTTTAATATGTCCCAATTCTTTGGTCTTGAAAAAATAATTATTTTTACGAATTTGGAAGGTGTTCCAATACTTTGAGTGTCCCAATACTTAAGTATATTACTAGATATATTTATTCCCTCTACAACTGCTTTTCTTTTTGTCTTTTTTTTTTTCACATAAAAGTTATTAATTGTGCTAGCTAATCGTGAAAAATGACCTTGATTATAAAGTTGATAGCTTTCATGTCTTGACTGAAGCGAACAAAGTGCAACTTTAAATACTGGTATGAACTCTGCGCGTTTCGGTAGCCATTTATAGCTAAATACTGAGTAAATGTCAGACTAAAAGAAGTCCAAAAATGAATGTTAACCCTTGTCCTGCTGAGCCCGGATATACCCTGCCTTTGCAAACAGTGTAGATCCAGATCAGTTGGCTTCTGAAGAAGCCAACTGATCTGGATCTGCACTGTTTGCTACTAATTATGTGAATTTATAGCAACAATTCGGATCAAGCAAACCTGATTGGCTGAAAATTAGAAATAGGTGTGACATCTTAATTTATTCAGCAGGACAAAGGTTAAATAGCATTCATTGTTTGCGCTTTTTAATTTCAAGTATTTCATTTTTTAGACGTGTGCAGAGAACGAAGAGTAATACACCAATATGTACCGAAATGCAATTGGTGAAAAGACCGGAACGCACATATAAAACACTGAAATGCAGTTCAACTAGTAATTGTACACAAAAATGTAGTTTGTTCTTGACAACATGTTAAATACAAACAAAAATTAAACAATGTTAAATCATAAAATCAAACATTTTGCAAAATGGCACGTCATGGCGAATGGACAAGTGGAATTTTCCAGCCCTGACTCCTCACTTTGTAAATAGGCATGCAAAGAAGCTACTTAGTGGTGAGAGCACTGGCCTAGAGTTAAAGGTACTGGGATCAATCCCAGGAGTAGGCATGGGAATTCTGGTGTCTGATTATACTTGCTTTCATAAAGTTTGTGGCATTTGTATCATCAGATTTTCACACCTCACTATCATACCTTTTTTAATCTCACTATTATTCTTCCTTTATCCTCACCACAGATACTTTCAGTTTTGGACTATCAGCTCTACTAACTGCAAGAAAGCTCTACTGAACCCAAGTATCTGTGGTTCTCACAACACGCAATCATCCTTTAAATGTACTAGAAGGAAGAATAATTTATTATAAATAAAACATGTTTATTTTCATTTAATTTCTTCTTCAAATTTAGCAGATAATAATCACTCAACTTCATCACCACTTGTTTGTATGTCATAAAAAATGTCTGCCAATATCGCGCATCTGTTAGAATTTTGCTTGTTGCCTTGGACATAATGATTTTAGATCAAATATGCATTTCTATGATACTAATAAATTTAGAATATATATGTGCCATTTTCATTGTTCACACTGACAAAACCACCTTTTAAATTTCACGTTCAAGGAAAAGGTCCTTTGGTTTTACGGCTTGGCCAAGATAAAGGGGTCATTTTGTTCTTTCATGTGTTATACATCAATCTCTAAATTATAAAAAAGCATATATTGCTGGCTGTGACTTTTCTGATTTCTTTGGACACAAACCTTTCAGGCGATATATAGTTTTATATACTTTAAATTAATTAGTTTCAAGTCACAGGCTTTGAAAGCTTCATAAATTGCAGTTTTTTGCGTGTTATATTGTTGCAAAATAAAAAGGCTGTTCTTTATACTGCTATATAGTAAGAACTTTATACAAACTATGACAATAATTTAAGATCATCTAATCAAGCCAACTTTACAGGTAATACTACTTTTTATGGCTTAACAAATGACAAATATTTTAATGTTTTATGACCAAATATGTGAAGGTACAGGTATGTTATACTTTTTCTATTTTCCATGTATACGGTAGATTTCCTATTAGTTCGAACACACGAATAATTCGAACACCCCTTACTGTTTTGAAATCGTCTCCCGAAAATTGCTCTTTTAGTCCGAACAGTCACGTATTTTTGTCAAACTCATTTTTAAATAGTTCGAACACGTGAAGTGCGATTCACAAACTGTATATGTATAGTTCGTTAATGAACATTACGTACCTCGAATTTCCGTGTGCAATCCGATGAAAAAAAAAATGATACACATGAATTGTTACACAAAAAAACAACAACTTAATTTAACAAAGAAAGCAGTCACCAACAAAAGTACCTCGCCGCTTATGTGACTGATCAAAATAGTGACCGAAGCACTCGGGTCAACGCATTCTCGCAGGCAGTTGAAAATTTATGTAATTTGTAAAGCTGATTCTGAAGAGCCTAAAAACAAATCAGAATTCATTTTTTTAAAGCGCAGACTCATCTGGGTATTTTGCAATGGTTATAAGGTACAATTTTCCTCGTTGCTATTCTGCAGGTGGTCATTAAATACTGAAACCAAAAAAAGGTATCTTACCGATTGTAAAAAAAAAAAAAAAAAAAAAAAAAAAAAAAAGCCAAAAATAGGGCAGGGTGTCACATCGGCTTATTCCGATCAGGACCTACTCTGTTAGCTTGACAGAGTTTGCAGGGCCTAAAAACAGAGTGTCGTTTCAAACAGTCAATGTGCAGGCTGGTCCAGGTCATTGTATCTTGCCCAAAAAGTAAGTTACTTTTTTGCGGATCACGAGTCTACCTCTGCATGAATCCCATGCAGCGTCCTACTGACAGGCTTACAATATTTCTGTTCCGACAAGTCAAAAAAAGTACCTTATCGCAAATATGAAAAAGGAAGATCCAGATTAATGTGCTCATATGCGCAGTCCGATAAGTCTATTTTATTTATTGTGCATACTTACAAGGCCTGACATTCTTTATGTATAATATTAGCGGTTTTATTATTCTGAGTAGCCTGCGCAGCCGATCTGGTTGCGATTAATTTGTATGAACAAAATAAGGTCTGTTTATCACAGTTCAAATTTCTAGTAACATCAAAGGGATTATAAAAGTGGCCGATTCCTTTGATGGCAATAGGTTTGTTCGCCCGTCAAGCATGTGGCTAGTTGGTGAATGTGTCATTGAAATGTATATGATTAACCTTTACAGCTCTGTGGGCTAATTCAGCACACGACAAATTGATCACATTTTTCCAAGAAAACTGAATTTGACATTTCATGCAGAATGTCTTCATTGGAGGTTACTTGCATGAAATGTCAAACCTGTTTTTGGGACATATATGCATCAGAAAAAATATTTCTGAAGTGATTTTGCCCAGAGTGCTAAGAGTTCAGTCTTGTTTTTTTTTTTACATCTAATTTCCTTACCCGTTTTACCTAATGGACCAATCCGAAAAGTCTGTGCAATTATTTCCCGTGTTCATTGTAAGGAAAAAACGAATTGGTTTTAGTGTTCCTCGGGGATGGATAACATTTTGGAACATAATGTGATTTTAATTAGTCTGGATTAGTAAATTTCTGTCAGTGGACGAAGGTAAACCCGGCTTCGATGATCGGCACTTTCCGTGACCACGTGGCACCACCGGAGTTGCCGAAAATACCGATATGGCCGAAGATCTTGATAATATAGACGGGTCTGGTTTTTGGGGGCATTTTTTTTTTTTTTTTTTTTTGGTGGAAAAATCATAGTCTTATAGGTGGATTAATACAGTAACCGCAATGGACAGAACCAGGTTGATCCCCGAGGAAAAAAAATATATCGGAAACTGCGGGAAAAAAAAAAAAAAAATGAGTCGCGACGATTTTTGCGGGTCGGTCAGAGCACAGCAAACTTACAAAAGTTTAAGGATGGCCTTAGTTCTTCTTTTACACCCAAGAAGCTCAATTCGTTTTAGAGTAAATAAATTTCTGTCCGCTGAAATGAAAAGACCCGCAGAGAAGAGCGGGAGACCAAAATGCAATGAAAAGCCGGTAATCAGTGTTTTAGCATCGGTGTATTAGCGCTTTATAATTATCGCTTAACCCTTTAAGAGCCAAGCAAAATTTGTAGCTGACAAAATATTGATTTTTTAGCCATTATTATTTTTTTATCAGAGAAAAAAGTTTTGACATTTCATGTGAAGCATCTGCTTGACTGATGATTCACAAGAAATCTCAAGGCTTAGTTCTCTGAAAAACTTAAAAGTAAAACTGTTTTCTGCTGCAATTGTGATTGACGCATTAAGGGTTAAATGAAGTAATACCCTTTACACGCTCTTGCATTTCTAATTCAGCAACTTATCTGTATCTCCGTTAACCCTTAAACCGCCAGTCACAACTGCAGCAAACAACATTTTTTACTTTTTCTTATTTTTCAGAGAAATTAAGCCCTGACATTTCATGTGAAATGTCTACTTGGTAGACAATATTGGTAGACAATTCACATGATATGACAAGACTTGTTTTCTCTGAAAACAGAAAAAATAAACACCACAAATTTTGCTTGGCACTTTAAAGGTTAATGTCTTCACAACCTATGTTAACATCAAAGCGTTTTCGGCTCAGATTTCATTCATACATGACACGAGGGCCTTTACAGTTATAGCTGATTGACAGCCAGTTTAAACTAACCCTTGAAGCGCTAAGCAAAAATTTTAGCAGACGACGTTTTGATTTTTTTTTATTTATTTAAAAAAAAAAGTGAAATAAGAGAAATGAGTGATGACATTTCGTTCGCAGATGATTCACATGAAATGTCAAGACTTTATTGTCTGAAAAAAGTAAAATAAACAAATAAATAAAAATAATAAACAGAATTTTTTTCAGCTGCAGTTGTGATTGGCACTCTAAGACTTAGTTTAAACTGTACAGAAGGCATGCGGTAGAATGGAAAATAATCTTTAAAGCGCCAAGCAAAATTTGTAGCAGACAACATTTTGATTTTTTTATTCTTTATTATTATTTTTCTTGACACTTCATGTGAAGCATCTGCTGGGCGGACATTTCACATGAAATGTCAACTTGTTTATCTGAAAAATAAGAAAAACTCAAAATGTCATCTGCTGCAGACGATTCACCTGAAATGTCAAGGCTTAAAATCTCCGGAAAAAAAAATAAATATAAGTTAAGTTTTTTTGTTTGTTTTGCTGCAGTTGTGATTGGCGCTATTTGGATTAATTAAAACTGTACAGATGGCAGCGCTAGATTGTATATTAACCCATAAAGCGCCAAGCAATTTTTTTTGTTATTTATTATTATTTATTTTTCAGAGAAAATAAGTCTTGAAATTTCATATGAAGCATCTGCTTGGGAGATGATTCACCTGAAATGTCAAGACTTTATTCTCTGAAAATAAATAAATAAATAAATAGAAATAAATTAAAAAAGTTTTTTTTTTTTTTTTTTTTGCTGCAGTTGTGAATGGCGCTTTAAGGGGTTAATCTGTGTTAACACGGTTTCTCCAGCTGACTGCAGGTGCTATTTTAAGCATGTTAGTTCTTACCATGCTATGGGCAAATTTAGCAAACGACAAACTGATGACAGTTTTCTATTTTTGTCCTAGAAAATAGCAGCCGACTGTTCTTGCAAATAGTCTCCTCGGGAGACGAATTGCTTGAAATGTCAAATTATGTACACTGAAAAAAAAAATATAAGAAAAATGTTATCAGTTCGTTGTCTGCTAAATCGGTAAAGGTTAACAAGGTCAATAAGTATGTTTCACAGAGATTACCCGTGAGTAAAAATATGGTGTTCCGCTAAAGAAAAAGGGACCTTACAAGAATTACTCACAACCCGATCGGCTGCGCAGGCTTTTCAAAATAATAAAACTGCTAACATCTTGCATAAAGAACACCTGTCCTTGTAAGTATGCACTATTAATAAACTAGACCTTTATCGGACCGCGCCGACTTGTCTGGATCAGCAATTTTCGCATTTGCAATAAGGTGCGCTTTTTACTAGTCAGAACACTGGGATTTTCCGGTAGACTCGTGAACGCAAAATGGTTACTTCTTAGGCAAGAAACGATGGCCTAAATCAGTCTGCGCATAAAAACATTTCTAAGTCCTGTTTACGCTGTTAAGTAAACTGTTGGTCCTGATCGGAATAAGCGGATGCGACAACTGCTGCTCTATCATAGTTTTTTTTTTTTTTTGTTTGTTTTGTTTTAGTTGGTAAGGTACCTTTCTTCAATGACCGCTTTCCGGTATGCAAGCGATTAGTTTGATGTTTTTATAGACGGTTTTTGATGATCGCCTTAGACAACTGTCGTGTGTCACGTCCGCACCAAAGTCTAAGGAATGTTGAAATGCATAGTATACGGATGACTTATTACAAATAAAGACAATTATCCCAAAGACGCATAAAATTATATAAAAATATTGTATTATTTACGTCCTTGATTATCCGCATCAAAATGATAATGTTACTCTATAATTGAAGAAAGTTTAGGGTGACGTCAATTGTTTATGATTATGACCAGGCTACTGTTTTCTGAGGATAAGAAGAAAGTGACATAGAATGTTTTTGTTATTGAAAATGGTCCATTGTTAGGGAATTCGCACAACCATGAGCAATTATCGCTAAATACCGCGAGTTACGTTCTAGTTCAATCAACAGTGGGAAAATAGCTCAAATCGTCGACACATCACACAGGGACTGATGGTTAGTTATTGATTTTTTTATCATGCTCGTTCAGTTTTTATCGGAGATTTTCGGCAATTTAAAATAGTTCGAATAGTGTTTTTTTTTCTGAAACTGATTTTCGTATAATTCGAACACCCGGATCAATATTTATTTTTTACCTGTTCGAACTAAAGGGAAATCTACCGTATGTGGAAATGCCACCATTCAGTATTAAATAGAAATAATTTCAAGATAAAATTTACAATTTCATGTATTTGGACATGTTTAAACTCAGATCTTCTAAAACTTTTTTACTGAAAATCTTTTCAATAATGAAAAAAATCAATTGAAAAATGTCAATATGTTGTACAGTCCGTAGCCCCAAAATTTAAGGTGGTGTATTCTGGTGATAATCACATGTATCAAAAAAGTGTTTTCCTCTTTTATTGCATGGTGTGCAGGCCTGATGACTGACAAGAGATTTTCCTTACAGCAAATAAGAAGGAAATTCTACATGCAAAAATATGTTGTCCGTAGCCCCGTACAGTCCGTAGCCCCTACAATTTTTGATTTTTAAAAACTTAACAAAGTAAGCATTCTCTTATATTTTCAGTTTTAATATTGTTACATGCACAATATAACACAAACTGGCTGTGTTGAGGAATTTTAAACACTGATCAAAGGAATATTGAAAAGTCAACACACAAATGATACTGCACTCTGAGCATAAATCCAATTGTGGCTCACATAATGATGTACTCAAATAGAATTGATGTCAACATACTGTATGTAAAACATTGTTAAAGATCCTCTTGTAATAATATATTAGAACTTAAAGAATAATTAAATGATTTGATAGTTTAACTTATGATAAATGAAAATACCTAGAGTGACTACGGACTGTACATAAATAATGCAATATTTATATGCTGACTAACCATGCTTATATTTTCAGCTCATGTAGATCATAACTCAAATATTTTGTTTGACTTTGACAGACCTCCGTACAAGGATGCTCTGAGACATACATTGGCATGTCTGGGCTGCTTTCCAACCTGCGTGCAGAATTTTGCATGTCTGTTGTTGATGAAGAAAAAATAAATAGAGTATAGCATAAAATAAGTTGACAACACAACAATACATTTACTTTCTTATTACATTGAATATATATATGTGTGTTTTCAAAAGTCCTCAGAAATTTTCATCACCTAAGAATGTATTATTTAAGCATTTAATTTTGTTTGGATATCAATTCATGTGTAAACACATGCCTTATATCTACTCAGGCATAGGGGAGCGGAGCCTGGGGTTTTTCTCCTTTACAGACTGGGCCTAAATTGTGTTAAGGATTTAAAATTATCTTTATTAGGACAACCACTATTTGCCAAGTAGAATTGTGTACTGCACGTTATAAGTACAAACATGCTTTCAGCACTAATTATTTAAGCATTTATTTTTTTTAATATCATTACATACGTAAAAACATAGATTGTAGTGACGTGGAGCCCTAGGTATTTCTCCTTTACAGACTTGGTCTAAGCTCTTATGACTTAAAATTGTTAAGAAAACACTGTTTACTAAGTAGAATTGTGTACTGCACATTATAAGTATTAACATGCTTTCAGGACTAATTATTTCCATTGAATACAATATTGTATATCAGTAACGTAAATAACAATTTAATACTTAATGTTGTAATTATACCCATTATGGTAATGTATAAATTAGTGGTACCACAAGTGTACCACTACAAATGCTAGTGTTGTGCCGATGATCGATTGTAACTGTGCTTTTGAATATAAATTACATGTGTTATGCTTCACTATGTACAGTCCGTAGGCCACACTGGGTAGGTGCATATGAATTACTGTAACTTTTAACTACTGTATACAAATAGAAAAAACTTTAGAATCTCTGTGGGGGTTTGTACAACAAAATTTTAAATATGGCAATATGTTAGTATGAAGTTCAAAAAATGACTTTCTTGCAACATCAGGTGTACCCTTTATCTTGGCCAAGCCGTTTAGTGAAAACATTTTCCTCATTACCTGATTCCCCATGCAAATTGTAATGTCCATGTAGCTTTTGATAGTTTCATCACATACGCCTACAAAATGATACTTTGGGATTTTTGGGAGAAAATATTTGAGTGAGCTGCATCGGCAGATGCGCCACAATAAGTTACACGGCTGTAGATAGATAGATGGGAGGACACAAAAGTGCAGGGAATCACACACTGTGCAGGATATTTTTAAGAACCCTAAGATAATTCAAAATGGTTACTTGTAGGCTTTCATCCTGCAACCCGGGAACAGCCAAAAAATGCGCTTAGGCAGTTTTCCAAGACAGATCAAAGGTCAAAATAGGACGTGCTATCGTTGCCCTTGGCGTCCAGGTCACGAAAACCAATTGCAAATTTGGCGACTGGTATAAATATATCTGTATGTATGATTTGAACATTTCCCCCCTATAAAAGGATCTTATCTGGTATCATGGTACAACTTACTTTCGCTGTGATATGTCTACATTCTCTTTACAAGAGTGTTTGCCTACCTGATTCTAAATCTCCCATGACCCCTGCTGGATGTTGACGGTTGGTTTTTTTGGACATGCGCGGTGAAACAGTCACTTTTCCGGAACGGGCCGAACAAAAATAAAATAGAATAGAATATTTATTTGGGAAAACCACAGCCGCTTGAAGTACTGTCATCTTCTTCATCTTCCAATTACGTGCCCGAGGGCATAGTCGCACTGTGAAAACTTTAAAACATCCCTGAAGGAAGGCTCCTTATTTACAGTTTAAAAGCAGGTTAAAAACAAGCTGTCCCCAGTTACGGCCTTGGAATACCAGCACAGACGAGGATCTTGAAGTCGTCTATAGATGGTGCTGATATGGTACTGGCTAGCAAGGTATTCCAGAGACGGATCGCCGTTAGAAAGAAGGACCCTTTTTAGGCATTGACTGAGTAGAAAGGAACCAAGTATCGTTGTTGGTGGCCTCTAGTTGATGCTCCTGCAGTTGTTAGATACTGGTCTGCGGGGATGTCAACGAGGTTGTTGATGATCTTACATACATCATAATAGCCTTGTTCTGCTGTCACCTTGTTTGTAGATCCTCCCACCCGAGTTCTTGCATCATTGAAGTGACACTGCTGGTTCGGCTGTAGTCATTGAAACAGAACCTGGCAGCTCGCCTCTGGACAGCTTCTACTTTAGCGGCGTTGGTCTTGGTGTATGGGTCCCACGTCGTAGAGGCGTAGTCCAGTTGCGGGCGGACAAAGGACTTATAGCACTTCGCTTTGACATCTCTTGAGCAACAGGAGAGATTTCTGCGCAGGAAGGCTGTAGTCTGGTTGGCCCTTTTAATCTGGTTGGTCCACATGGCTATTTCAGGAAAGCTTGCTGTCTATGGTGGCGCCAAGGTACTTTGCTTGAGAACTTCCTTAAACTGTTGGCCGCGGATGGTATATGAAAAAAAAAAAAAAAAAAAAAAAAAAAAAAAAAAAAAGAAAGGTAAGAGAAAAGTCCAGGGAGTGCCACAATCACAAAACGCAGCCCTTCCCAGGCCCCAAGAGGAAGAGGAAACCAACCGACAAATCCAAACAAGCACAAATCAAACAAACGTACGAAAATCACTAAGATTAGCTCTCTCTTCCCCAAGCGAGGTAATCGCAATACTAAAAGGACTGGAAAACGCAAGAACAAGATGACACACGGAAAGACATACAACAAAGCGCCTCGTAGAATAAACCACAAAGCAACAAAGAGTAAGACTAACACCGGGACCACCGCCTTAGAACGGTCAGTAGAGTAAACCACCGGGGGGTTTAAAGCACTTTTACAGCTGGCTAACTTCACCCTGGGTCCCGATGCTACTATTAATACAGAAATACATAAAAAATCGGTTCGCATAAAGGCTCCCAACTCAGTCAATGCATCAAAGCGAAAACATAAAAATCAAATTAATCACTATAATAAACAAAGACGAGTACTCATGGCTAATTCTACTGTATGCCAGAGTAAATGAAAACCAGTAGTTGAACCACGGCGGTCTAAGCCAAAGACATATCGTCAAGCCCCAACCCACTGGTTAAAGTTTTACGAAGAGGCCATCATTGAGTCTGAGGCCCGAACCGCCGTCGTGCAATTAAAGAGTGAAGCATAGCCGTCAACAATGATTGGGTTGACAACTAGGCATGCAGACTGCCGCATAATATCCAGGCTATAGCCAATTCTTTTATAACGGTTAATAAGTTTTCTGAATTGCTCCGAAAAGTTAGATTTACCTACAATTTTTCTAAATCTGTACACTAAGTCACCCTAAAATTCTGGTTCCGATATACCTTGTTGAAGAAGTGTTTTCAGACTGACGCTATATTTTTCTAACAAGGCACTGTGTCTGCGATAGAATTTCGAAAACGCCTTACGAAGTTTAAAATAACGATAGCCCTGCCTAAGAAGTTTGGCAGTAAGGGCTTTATTACGGTAGTTAAAGTCATTAAGATTTGAAGAAGCTCTGGCGAATCTTATAAGTTGAAATATATATATATTCTCCATGTGAGGTACGCCGGGGGACATCGCCATCCAGAAAAGGAAAATTGACTATATCAAAATCAAAATTGTCCCGTTTATCATAAATTTTGGTGGAAACTGTACCATTAAATATACATAGATTCAAATCCAAAAAAGGTGCCTCGGTATCGGAAGAATTTGCTCTATTTAATTGGAGTTCTGTAGGGTATATCCGGTCCACCATTTGGTCAAAGTAAATATTGCTAATATTTAATAAATCGTCAAGGTATCTTGAAGTTGAACTGAAAGCCTCGATAATGTCAACATGATTTTCACGTGAGAGAGACTTCATGAAATCTCTCTCAAGTCGAGGTCAGGGATACTGGTCTTAGTTGGCGGCCTTGCTTTTATCTCCCTTCTTGTATAATGGGGTGACATTGGCTCTCTGCCAATCATCTGGAACTTTACCTTGGTCATAGGAAACTTGAAATATGAGTGTGAGAGCAGGAGCAATGGAATGTGCCATCTCTTTCAGGAATCGGGGTGAAATCTGGTCCAGTCCACCTGCTTTGTGAGGGTTCAGTCCTTCAAGAAGTTTCTTAACTCCATTTTCCTGTATGGTTATGGGTGGTGCGGTTTTTTGTAACCCTGGATCTGAGGAAACGAAGTACAGTCTTCTCTGGTGAAGGAACTCACAAACTGCTGGTTTAGGATCTCTACTTGATCTGCTGGATCCGAGTAGTTGAGACCGTCTTTCTCTAGCGATGACACGCCCGATCCATTACATTTCATACCCTTGATGTAGGTGTAGAGCCTCTTGTTATTTGTGCCAGGCTTGCCAACCATCTCACTGATGTAGTCATTGTGGGCACTTCGACATGCAGGTTGGGTATCCTTCTGGACCTTCTTATATCTGTTCCAGTCGGTCTGCTTTTTGGAGGCACGTGCTTTCCTGTAAGCCCTCTTCTTTCTCTTTGAAAGGCGTCTGATGTCTCGATTATACCAAGCCTGGCCAAACCGGGAAGACGTCAATATCGAGTGATCACTCGAAAAGACGTGTTTTTTTTTTTTTTTTTTTTTTTTTTTTTTTTGCTTGTTGTTTTATTTTAAATGAAAATATTTTGTTCTGGTTGACCATATCTTATCAGAAACCAGTTGTTTTTTCTGTTTCTGTGTTTTGTTCTCAAATATGTACCCTAAAATAACATTTAAGGCAGGGTCATCGAATTACCAAAGACCATCTGAAACTACCCCCAAACTATCCCAAATCACACCAAACCACCTTTTATATATACATAAAATGTATTCACTGACTTTGCTGCACTTGTCTTATTGATTTACATCCAATTTAAGGCATTTAAATCTCATTCTTAAGGGATAAGGGTTGAGAAATTTTAATTGGAAATTGGTCTTTAAGGGAGTAGGAACTTGGAGTTTACGATAATCATAAAGGTTCCTTTCTTGGTCCTAATAAGCCCTAAAAAAGACTGTTTGAATTCAGTAGGGGAGCCAATCTGTCTAATAATTCTTGGCAAGATATGAAAGCGCAAAAAGACGCTCCGCAGATTTTCTGAGATGAATCTTGTCTTTTGGATCAATGACATCATTGTTGATGAGGCCTGGACCATGCTCCCAGAGGTAGCGTTTCTGCAGTTTTCTCAGGACCATGTTCAGTCTTTTAGCCCGTTTGTTGTATTTATGATCTAAGCGCTGAAGCATGGTACCAAACATGATACGTCTGACGCCCTCTCGTTGACACTCTCTGACAATGTCTACCAATGTGTACATCAGCTGATGGTTGCTGAGATACATCATGTCATTTTCGCCGATCTCGACAAATGAAATACCGAACTTTGACAGATTTCTTTCTCTTAGCAGCTGTAGCAGGCGCCTGACACAAAGACCGCTGGTTCCATGGTCTTCGCCGGAGAAAGGACGTTCTCTGTTCGAATGACGTCCATTCCATCTCACCCCAGATAGCATGACAACGTTGGCCTAACGTTGGCGCATTGGGTTGTATCTTTGGCTGAAGGTTATCCGTTGGCTGTCAAATGCTGACCCAACGTTGGGTCAACCATGATATCAGTCTAATGAATTATTTTAAATTCAGTAAAATAATGTCATAGTTGGTCCAACGTTATGCAAACTACTGGAAATAAACAGTTTTATGTGATGCAAGGTTGCCCCAACGTTGACCTAACGTTACCAAAATATGCAAATCATGCACTCCTTTGTATAATGTTGAGCCAACGTTGGTCTAACGTCAGCAATTTGTTTATTGCTGATTCTACTAAAGTGACAAAAATGTTGCCAAAATGTGATTTCAAAAGGAGATCATTAATTAATTGTACCAACTAACAATATATAAAAATACAAAAAACGGCATATAGTGAGAAATTCTACCTACTCTACAGATTTCTGCATAATTTGCTTTGATTTTTTCCTATGGAGAAAAAGTGAAAATATTTGATTTTTTTTTAAACCAATGACTATAACTAGACAAAGTGCCCAGTGGGGCACGTATATCCCCGACCAGCGCTACCGCCATTTTTTAAAGAGCACAAAATATGTAGCTTTGACTCTGGAGATGGCAGTTTTATGCTATATGTTATAACATTGAAAAAATTCAATCACACATAATATGAAGCCCTTGACCTCCAAGGTCAGGCACAGGTGCAGAGATTGAGTTAAATAAAACTTTAGTCCTATAACTATCACTATATATCAGTGAATTCAATCAGTCTTTATAATATAAGCAAAAATGACATTTGTATGAAAAGTCTGTGACCTTGACTTATAAGCCATGCCCCAGCTTGGGGATGGTGCCAAGAAAAACTTTAGACCTATATATACCATCATGCTTAATATTAATGAAACCAACGAAAGGGTCTTCATAATATAGCTATATAAATTTTAATGTAAATTTTAAGGTCACGCCTACTCAATGCCCTCTACATATCAGTAAAGTATCACAAAAATATCTTAAAGAATTTTTAAAGTTATTGCCCGTACAAGATTTAAATAACCAAGGGAGAAAACTGCAGAATGAAGACAGTTAGAGTGTCATTCTTGAATGTGATATGCCTACTCAATTTCCTCTACATACTGGTGAAGTATCATGAAAATATCTTTACGTGTTTTAAAGTTATGGTTCGCACAAAATTTTTACAATTCTGCAGACAAGGGAGATAACTCACGGACCAAGTCAGAGTTGTCTTTCTTGTACCTGACACCCCTACCAAATGCCCTCTACAATCTGAAAGTTTCCTGAAAATAGCTCAAAGGGTAATTAGGAGTTACGGGGTGCACAATAATGCGTTTATGGACAGACAGATGGATGGATGGATAGATTCCATGCTGATAGCTATATCTTCTAAACCTCTCGGTAGGAGGATAATAAAATTCAACAAAAGGTCTTGATGGTATAGCTATATAAGCTTAGATGCATTTTTTTTTTGCTTTTATTTGAAATTTCTAAGTCTGTGACCTTGACCTCAAGGTCAAACCCCGGAATGGGGATGATGCTGAGTAAAACTCTAGACCTATATCTACCAACATGTAAAATATAAATGAAATTCCTCAAAGGGTCTTTATGGTATAGCTATGTAAACATAAATAAAAAAAAATGACTTATTTATGAAAATTCTGTCCGTGACCTTGACCCCAAGGTTATCCACCGGGATAGGGTTGGTGCTGATAAAAACTTAAGCTCTGTATCTACCATCAAGCCAAATATGAATGGAATCTATCAAAGGGTCTTCATAATATAAGGTCTTATCTTATAAACTTTAACGTAAAAACTTTGACCCTAAGACAAAAATAAAGTATGAACGAATAATGCTTCAACGGATGGACGGACAGACGAACAGATTCCTTGCTGATAACTATTTCCGCTCAATCTTTCAGTTAGGGGATAATTAAATTTAACAAAATGTCTTGATGATATGGCTATATAAACTTAAATGCAAAATTTTTTACTTTTATATGAAAATTCTAAGTTCGTGACCTTGACCTCGGTCACACCCTGGATGGGGATCATGCTAAGTAAGACTCTAGGCCAGTATCTACCAACATGTAAAATATAAATGAAATTCCTCAAGGGTCTTGATGATATAGCTATATAAACTTAAACACAAAACATAAAAAACTTTGACTTTTTTATGAAAAATCTTAGTCCGTGACCTTGACCCCAAGGTCACCCCCGGGGTGGGGATGGTGCTGATAAAAACTTTAGACCTATATCTACTATCATGCCAAATATGAATGAAATCCATCAAAGGGTCTTCAAAATATGAGATCTTATAAACTTTAACGCAAAAACTTTGACCCTGTGACGGAAAGACGAACGAACGAACGTACGTACGTACGAACGAACGGACGAACGGAAAAGCGAAAACTATATACCCCCACATACTTCCAATGTCGGGGGTATAATAAAACTGTTTGTGCATAAGTAGTTACGACAAGTGGTTTGGGATTAAATTATGACAAAAGTTTGCACATTTACTTCTTCTGTGTAAATCGCAAAGCAAACAATGACTTTCTGAAAGTTGTCGAATGCACAATAACTTAAATGCCCTTGTAGGTAAACTAAGTAGCGATATTTCATGTTGACATGTTGATTCTTTGATTTTGAGGGTATAAGACTGACTGATGAAACTAAATAAATAAATAAATAAATAAACAACAACTTCAAGCACCTGTTGGAAGCCTACATAGCAGAACAGAGTATTTCTTTATTGTTGAATACTAAGAATTAGTCAACATAAGCCATTTTAGTTGGATTTCCCATTTCTCGTATGTTGCAAGTAAAAAAAAGAAGAAAAGAAAACACAACCCTACTATCAGAAAGATATACAGCTGATTTTTGTATAAATAAAGCCTGGATATTGCATGATAAAAAACCACTGTATAGCAATCCGAAACTAATTGTATTTTGGCGAAATACATGCATTTTGTATGGTACTGTTTCCGATTTTCGCCTATCAACTGTGAGTTATGTTAAATGTATAGTAAACAGGCTTGCTGTCTAGATATAAATGACCACTGAATCTTTAAAATTCTTTTCGCGTTTTTGTTAAACGGCTTGTACTTTATGGAATTTCGATGAACACATTTTTGTTTGCGTAAATTACTTGACTTATTGTATTTGAACTTCATACATTCTTACCGAGTGCAGTCTGTCAACAAATGTTTTAAAATTGTGGACATGACAAAATTTGTAGAAAACTCCCTCAGCATGTATTTTAAAGACTTACATAAGTATAAGATTGTATTGTATACGAATTGATCTAACAGAAAAATCATAAGTACGAACGCCCGAACAGTGTCTGGTAAAATCTAAAATGTATCAATAAAAACGATATTGTAAAAATTCCAAAACAAGCGTTCTCTTACAAGTTTATCGTAGCGGCCATATTGACATTTTTGGTGTCAGTCCATTTCTGTGAATTTTTTAATACAAAAGGTAAAAGGTGTTTTTGAAATAGTTTGTATGCGAAATTTTAAAATTGGTATCATACAATAAACCAGGGTATGCTCCCTTGAATGCAGAAAACAGCCTCAGTGTTACTTTTTGCTTCATATTTGCACATGAAATAATACACATATAGTATGGGCTCTACCATAAGAAAATTGCTAACCCTACAAACGGACAGGTATACAATTTATTTTGGAAAGCTATACAATTCATTTTGATATTGGAATACAGTTTGGTCATGTCTGTATAAAAACAACAACTGTAGAGCAGATATGTATAAATTGCATTTCGCGTAAACTGGCATGTTTCTACGGAAGACCCAGTTGATACGTAACACATTTCAAGTATACTAAATCTTGCGTATTCAGATTTACGTCATATCTAAAAGAAAGAAAACAATGTTCGAAACAGAAACCAGTAGTAGTAAGTAAGAATATGTACTTTAGCTAAAATAAAGGCAATGACATTAAGAGAAGAAATGAAATCTGGAGATAATGACAAAATTTATAACCTAGACTGAACGTGAAGTATATCTGCAGTTAATGCCGCCCCTGGTACGGATCAGCCTCTTGAACTAAGTTACGACTCTGCTTTTGATATACTATCCGGTAGGCTGTTCCATATCCGGGCGGCCTCAAACCGAAATGACTTCAGTCCATATCTAGTTGTACTAACTTGCGGTAGGCTGGCCAGGTGCTCGCTCCTGAAATCATATTGAGATACTTTATTATTAATTAGGTCTCTTATATATTGAGGGGACAGGCCATTTACAATTTTGTAGACATCACTGGCCACAAGCAATGCAGAGGGACTATCACAGTATTGTTAAATTATTGTAAAAAAGACATTATGAAAACACGCCTATTCAAATATGCTAAAAATGTCACCACCAAAAACTGAAAGTTTTCAGATAAAAATTCGGATATTTTTTTTATATTTCTGCTGAAAACTTACATTACGAAAACATGCCTATTCAAATATACTGAAAATTTTACCACCAAAAACTGAAAATTTTCAGATAAAAAATTCTTATATTTTTTTCATATTTCTGCTCAAAACATAGATTGTGGGTACTCGTTAGAACCGCCTCGACGAGGCGGTTCTAACAAGTACCAACAATCAGTGTGTTTGAACAGAAATAAGAAAAATAATGTATACACCTGTAAACCCCAGTTTTACCATATAAAAGTGGAGTTTAAGAGGGTCAAAAATATATAGGTATGTTTTCGTGATGAATAAGCAGTGTTTATACTGACAAGTCTGAGCAATAAGTGTAGACCCATATCAGACACAGCAGAATGAAGCTTCTGATAAAGGTCTACACTGCACGTCCCTCGTCCAGCAATTCTTGGACACATCAACAGGTACCCAAATGGACGTTTCTAATTATTAGGGCAAGTATGGTAAGAGCTGAAGTGTCTGAATATTTAGGGGAAACATCGACAAATAGAAAATATGATTCTGAGTATTCATTTTTTGCATATGCCAGGTTTGCCCTGTTCTTCCATGTCAATTTATACTACTACTACAACTACCGCTATTACTTCTACTAACAATAATGATAATAGCCCGAATATAGTCTTGGACAGATTCGATTAGCCTGCATTAGCTACCATTCGGTAATTATAACACCGCAATAACCCTAAGTATAGGGATAGGCAGACCAGAAAGCGGCGTCTGATTAGGGTCTGCGGTGTTTGCCACTCATCCAGCAGCATGTTGGACATATCAGCTGGTAGTAAATGATATCAGTTTTGCTCCCTTTATCTAGGTCATGCATATGTATTGTATTATTATGTTTAATTACTTTTATTTCGTAGTGCTTGTTTTCTTCATAGAATTATAGCGTCAACATCGATAATTGAATGAAGAAAAGTCATTTGTTATATTGTTCTGGCCCTTGATTTGTGTTGACTTATAAAATAAATGTATGAGTATATGATAATTAAACATATAATTACTTTTACTAGTATGTCCATGTATGTGTATTGAATAAATTGACACAGAAATGAATAAAATATCGATTAATCCATCGCCGATCGTTTTAAGATGAACTGATATACTTTCAAGGGAGACAAGGCTATCTAGATTGTTTTTGCCCACTTCTGAAACGGAGTCTACTCTAAAAGGAAAGAATTTGCTCCACAAGGGAGCAATTTCTTTCCTTTTAGTGTAGATTCCTTTTTAGAAAGGGTATCGTGTTCAGGAAAGCAAACAGGAAATCACAAAAGTTTTCTCCCTCGGCGGAAATGGTGGAAAATTTACCAAGTGTATCTAGCCCTCCCCCCCCCCCCACCCCGACCCCCTAAGGTTATCTATTTGTAAAGGTTTGTATATCACCAATTTGTCGTCTGCTGAATTAGCCAAGAGCGTGATAAAGGTTAAGAATGACGATGAGGAACACATAATACTACAGAGTCAGCGTCGTTGTTTCTAAAGTCAGCATAATCAGCTGTGCTTGCTTCTCAAACATTTCAATTATCAGGGCCCAGTTGTTCAAAACTAACGATGTCGTTAGTTAACGTATCGTTAAAACTTTGATCATTAAATATGGCATATACATGTATGCTAATATTTTGATGAAAAATTGTGAGTAGCGTTTGCAAAAGCTACTCACATTTTTTCAGCAAAAATATCTGTGGTATTGTATTTACTAGAACAGTTAACATTTTGACCACTAACGAGCTCGTTAGGCTAACGACGCTTTGAACAACTGGGCCCTAACTGGTCTTCAGAATCAGAGATATCGCACGAGTAAACTTGATTAAGGCCCAGTAGTTTTTGGCAGAAGGTTCCAAGGCGGTTCCTCTGTTGCAGTCTTCTCTTTTATTCAGGCGTAGGTGGTTTCAAATGTTTCGTTTGTGTTGTCGTTGTATATTCAATATAGGGATCAAAAATGATTTTTCATGCATTAACAGTCGCCAGGTCCCGTGGGAGGTGTTGAAAACCGAGGCCGAAGGCCGCGGTTTTCAACACCTCCCAAGGGACCTGGCGAATGTTAATGCATTGAAAAACCATGTTCGATCGCTATTATTGCATAAAAAGTGAAAACATTTGCTGTATTTCGAGTAATTTTTTGCACTATTTTGTGTCATCGTTTCACTGATGTCTCGCGAACGCAATTTCCACGGAAAATGCTCGTTCTAGGACTGGGCACTACACATCTCGTGACGGCAGTAAGTCTGTGACCCCGGTACGGGCATATTGATAGTTGCGTAGCCGTGCATGAACAGCGCGTGAATTGCCTTGTTAATACACGGCTTTTCTCCGGTTAATGCACGGCTGTTAATAACGCGCGGCACTGCTTTTTAAGCAATAATTAAGTTTGGGTAACGGTTACTACTTCTTGGGAAAGGGCTGCCAACTCTGCTTGCTATCTGTTCTTTTTTGTCCGATAAATTGTTTTTGTCTGTCTTTCCCTTTGATGTGAACTTGTTGGGAATTTGATTGTATCAGTTCCTGAGTTCACTTGTTTATTTTGTATGTCCATCGACTCTTTTTCTTCCAGTGCCCCAGGAAAGCTGTGCTTCGTGATTGTGGCATTTCCAGGGGGTCTTCACTTTTATTTTCACAAATCATTTAATGATTATGTGAGAGTTAATGCGGCACCACTGTTGGTCGGTGCGATTAAGGACATACAAATTAGATGTGTCTCTGTCATTAGTTTTATCACTGATAAGAGACTTGGCATAAGAAAACCCAGTACACTCAACCTCTTTATACCGACACTCGATACAACGACAAAATCTGCTATAATGACAATTTGAATGTCACGAAACCTTCGCCCAAGAGATGGCAGTTAATGAGAAAGTATACAAGAATCTCGCATTGAAACTTCAAACAACACATGTTTTGGATACATTGTATTTGTTATAATCGCATCACTGAGGCGATTCTAACAAATATACCAAACATATGTTCTGTGAGGAAATAATAATAAAAACAAGGTCTTTCTTACATACCATTCTGTCCGTTAAGTATTCTCTACAACAGCAAATTCTTTTTAATGCCAAAGTCTTAGGGAACAAATGTTGTCGTTGTAACTGTGCCGGGGCACAGTAATTGTCTGCAAAATTTATTACCCTTCAAAAGGCCTCTTTACACCCCATGCTTGGATCACATAATCACCTCTTCATAACATGCTTTTGATATCTCGTGCACAGAGACTAGGTAGGGGCAATACAAGCATTAGTGAATGGTTCCACTTTTGGTCTCATTTTAGCTATGTCTTTAAGAAAACGCTGTTTTCAGAAGGCAGTTTCATCTTCTGAAATCGGCAACTATCGTTCAGAAGACTTCGGGTAATTCGACATGCTTCTTCTGTATTCAGACGGCTTTTCGAGCTTTCCCAGTATCCAATTGACCATTTCAGCCGCAATGTCAGAAAACGTTTCTTTGAACATGTGCGCCCGACGAAGAATCAGATTAGCCTGATCAGGATCTTCACTGGGCGCATTGTGGAAAGCTAAAGATGCAAAACGTCAATGTGCGCCCAACGAGGACTCAAATCAGACTGCGCATCCGCGGATGCGCAGTCTGATTTGAGTCCTCGTTGGGCGCACATGTCAGAAGGTACGTCTCCATAAGTTGGGATCATTTCTGAGAAGCCAGTTGATCTGGATCTCCACTGTTTGTAAAGGCAGGGCTTCTCCTTGTTCAACAGGACCAGTTTAACACGCGCTTCAGTTTCAGAAAGAGTCCGAAGAGAAATTTTGCTACAAAATGTGCTCTTCTCTTTAATTGCATGGAGGCGAGTCGGGACTCAGACTCTTTGACGGTACCGACGTAAATCTTTCATTTGAGGGTTGATGACTGATGTTAGGTCTTTGTTAGGGTGTCCATAGTTTTCTTTAGCTTTGGCTGCCTGTGTCCGAGGTATTTGCTACGAGCACTCTTCATTGTTTCGTCGCAATATTTTAATTTGATTTGGACGTTTCTTTGTAACCTTTCTCTGACTGAGTCAAGGAACCTCTGTGCGAGCCGAGCAATCATTTTGTATTTAAAAGTTGGAACCTAGGGTAAAGATTTTGTACCAGTAAAATCGATTAAATCTCCATTCCCTCCTCTGGTAGATTTACGTAGTACAGTGAGCCCTCGTTACAACGATAGCATTTTTACCAAAGACGTTGCCATTAAAATGAATTTGCTGTAAAGAATCCTTAATGAGTAGATTGATATGTAAGAAAGGTCTTGTTTCCATTACGAAAACAAGCCTATTCAAAAATACTGAAAATTTTAGCACCAAAAATGAAAATTTTCAGATAAAAATTCTGATATTTTTCACATTTCTGCTCAAAACATAGATTGTGGGTACTTAGAACCGCCTCGGCGAGGCGGTTCTAATGTGTACCCACAATCTATGTTTTTGAGCAGAAATAAGAAAAATAATGTATACCCCTGTAAACCCCAGTTTTACTATATAAAAGTGGGGTATAAGGGGGTCAAAATTATATAGGCATGTTTTCGTGATGGTTCTTATTTCCTCATAGAACACGTTTTGGATATTTGTTAGAATCGCCTCACTGAGGCGATTCTAACAAATATCCAAAACATATGTTTCTGTAAAGTATCAACTACAATAGTCTTGCATAATTTGTGACTAATTGTTACCTTTAACTGATGGTTTCGTGATGGTCAAATTGTTATTATAACGAATTTTGTCGTTGTATCGAATGTCAGTATAAAGAGAGTTGTCTGTACTGCACGTTCTAAGGCGCTGGTGTTATTTTTGTTTGTTCTTTGTGTGGCTTTGTGGTTTTTCCATGGTTTTTCCATGGTTTTTCCATTGTTCGTAGTCTTATTGTTGTATTTAACGGGTTCTGTCTGGCATTGTAATCACCCTGTTGAGGAAGCCAGGGCCGGTTGCTTCGTTTTTGTTTGGTATGTAGCATGTCTGCTCACTTTCATGTTTTGTATGCCCTTCCTCTTGATGTCATTGGTAGGCTATATTCTGTGATTGTGACTTTTCCGTCACATTTTCTATACTGTTTTACTTAGACCGTGGATTATGCATATACATGTACTCAGTAGAGGGATCAGAATTCTACGTCAGTGGAAAACGATTTAAGATAAATGGCCCGTTGTGATACAACATCAAAAAAAAATAAATAAAAAAAAAAAAAAAAAAAAAAAAAAAAAGAACAACAAAAAAAAAAAAAAAAAAAAAAAAAAAAAACAACAACAAAAAAAAACAAAAAAAAAAAAACAAAAAAAAAAAAACGCCATTTCCTTTATCTAGTGCTGACAATGAAGAGTTCTACACTGGAGAAACGTGTGTTCTTCTTAAATTGATAACAACTCGTAGGCAACACCTACTAGACATGAATAACCAGAATGATGCAAGTAAGTGATTATATAAACCACAACGTGAGAAAACATACCTCCTTACATGTGCGCCAATGCAAACTCAAATCAGCCTGTGCATCCATGTAGTCTGATCAGTCTTCGTTGTCCGCATGAAGAAACTTTGCAACCTTAGCTCTTCATAATGCGCCCAGTGAAGATTCTGATCAGACTGCGCAAATGCGCAAGTTGATCTGAATCTTTGCTGGGCGCACATGGCGTAAGATACATTTTCTTAAGTTACGGCCTATATTATGGACAATGCTCAGTTACGGCCGAAATTCTGTTTTCCCCCGTGTTCTGCAGAGAATGAGAAAACATATTTGATGTAAAGAAAAAAATGAGAAAATTTTCTTTGAAACATTTTAACTCAGTGCAACACAATCTAATAAATAATATATAGACCAGAGCGCAGCGGCACCTACATACTTACATATAGGTACGCCGATGACTCGGATCGGCCTGCGCGTCCGGGCAGTCTCAGAAGTGTTTCGCTGTCCGTCTTAAGAAACCCTTCTACAGAATCTACCCAGCAAACATTCTATTTAATTCTATACCGGACCATTATCGGGCCGACTGGAATCCTGTCGGTATAGATTTAGGTAGAGTGCTTGCATGTTGAGCAGTGGTATTGTATGTGGAAATCGAATGCCCTGATCATACTGCCGGCTGATTCGCGCAGTTGCATCAAAGCCTTCATTTACCTGCATACTCCATGGAATTAATGTCCTTTACTGATATTGTGGTTCCTATCTAAAATTAAATATTTTGCATTATCATATGATGTCGCTATTATTTAGAGAATGACATCGTGTCATAAAAATTATATTACCACATGTTACATAACACTTGGTTACTGGACACCGACCGTGAAAACGGCATACTGTCTGTTGAAAAACGGTTCAACTTTTACAGCCATAAAATACGGTTTAAAAGTTATATGATAAACAGAATCTTACATGAGTGGTTATTTCATATGAAGTTTATGAAACTCGCCAAAGGCACGTTTCATAAATTCCACATAAAATGACCACTCATGTCAGATCCTGTATTTATATAAAGTAAATAGATTCTTAAGTCAAAAATATGCAGGTTTAACATCCCGCTTAGGTGTATCCATTGAGCCAGATCTCACAATTGCTGTCCTTGTTGATATATTCGACGTTTCCTCAAATGAGTGCGTTCTTACTGGCATTCTCCTCTCAGTAAACCGAATTTCATCTACAGAAGCATTAACGGGTTTCTTAGCTGACGTTGACAACCCCGTGTGCTGTACAGATTTTAAAGGTTTGGCATGAGCGTGTCCTGTGACCTCTTTGTTCGGAGTGCTAACAGTAAACGTATTTTCATCACTTCTTTGGCGAGAATTTATATATATGTATTTCTTATCACTTGAAGTTTGAAAAAAAGTTTTATCTTTTGTTATTTTGTCAGTGTTAGATGTCTCTGAAAAGTCTGATTCAAACGATAGATCTGATTCGTTGATACGTTCGTCAGTATCTGGCCAAGGTGAAAGCTTGCCACTAACACTACTGTCTTGATGATTTGAAAAGTCGCTTGTACTAACATGATCAAAAGTAGAAGTAAATCCTGAGTCACCAAAATCATGTTCTGCTCCTGTTGTAATGATAGTGGTAGTATTATTCCCTGGGCGAAACACATCATTATGCGGAGAAGAATGACTAGGACTATTAGAAAATAAATTATCACTCATACTAGTACTACTAGACGTGTTAGACTCAGTCCTCTTTGACACTACTGCTTGAGTCTTGAATTGTTCGTTACCATTTGATAGATCATCTAGAAATGGATTTGAGCCAGAACTTGTTAGATCTTCTGGTTCTTCTTTAATCGACTCAAAACAAAGGCCAATGCCGCCATACACGGACAGTGCTGGGTTTACATGCACTTCTAGAGCTTCCTCAAATCCTCTGTCGGTCTCGTCATCAAAGATTGAAGACACAGGTGTTGAGACGTCACTAGTTCGACTGTCATTAGAGAGATTTAAAGTTTGGTCGATATTATCATGCGAACCTTTCAAAGTATCTGTATCTGATTCATTAACTAATGGTTCTTGCATCTGTAACATCAGCATGTTATCATCGTCATCATCCAGATTTTGCATCCACGGTCTATGGCGTTCCTCATCTTTATATGGACTAACAGTGACTGATGAGTTACTGTCTGACGTGCTTTTATCATCTGTATTCTCATCAGAAGTACTGTTAATTAATCGAGGATTATGCGTATTACCTTCCTTATCCGACAGGCTTGAGTTAAGATGAGAAACGCTGAAGCTCCCTGTTGATCCTAAACTGTTTTCAATAGAATCAATTTCAGGTTTTGGTTTGCAAAACGATGTTGAGATTTCAATTACTCCAGCTTTATCATTCAATGGTATTCTTTGCTCTGACTTCAACTGATCCATATAAAAGGCTTGTGTAGGGACTGGCTCTTTCAAATTATTTCTCTTCTTTGGTACAGTCTTTGGGGATTCTGAATGTGCCAAGGAAGTCCGTTCATACACTTGATATCTTGAATTAATGTGTTGTAAATCTATTTTTAAATCACACCCGTCATTTATTTCATCTAATGGAATAGAACCAGAATCAAAGAAAATCTCGTGATCGCCAGGCAAACCATGCATGTCATACTGTAAAAGGTTTGAACCCGATGCATTTATAGGTTCAGATTTTACACTATCTTCTTTTTCTGTAGTTAAAGGGAACAAAGTGTTAAGGTACGGTTGCTGAATTAAAGGCATAGGTTCCACGCTCGCAATATCACTATCTGTATATTTCTTGTTTGATCGGCGCAAAAATGATTGTCCTAACGGTCTGTCTAAAACATCGCTTATATCGCTGTCATTGTACTGCTCACTAAGTCCGTTGCTGTCACTTTCCGTGGACGAGTTGAGTTTATTTTTTGTTAGACTTTCAGTTAAATAATCTGGATGATAATCACTGGACATATAGTAGTGAAGAGAACTATTACTAGTACTGCTGCCGGTGGCTTGGTACAAAGCTCTTCGAGCTATTTCTCTTCGTTCTCTCAATGACCTTTGCTCTTCACTGTCAAAACCTTCATTTACAAATATAGGAGGGAGATGCTGCTTCCTTTTCATTTGCCCTTTCCATTCTTTTCTTGAACAAGATGATGATGATCGTTGAATATCTGGTCTGACTGATAATTGTAACATTGAACTTTCTGCTTGCTCAGAGACACGTCCTGTTAATTCATTAAAATCTCGTATATTCGATCCCCGTGCAGTATAATTACTTTCAATATCAGCCATAGTGGTATCAATGCCTCTTTCATTGAAACGTACTTCTTGTATAATGCCATTCGGTCGTATTTTACTTTCTGCTGTCTCTTCAATACCACTAGAAACAGTCGCTATTGGAGGTGTTCCATTTGTTTCTACATGATCTTTATTGGCGTGTATTTCAGCCCTAGATGATCTTAAAGTCCCTGAAGCACTAATGGTGCCGCCGTTTTGGCCTAGTCTAGGGATCGCTGCTACCTTGTCTTTGTCTTTCTGTATATATGATTGTAGCATGCAAGACCACGGATCTGAAAAAAAAAATAAAAAAAAATAAACAAATCATACTTTGAACACATATAAGTGCGTAGCTGCTAGAACGGTTTAACATTTTCAGCCCTGTGGACTATTTTTGTTTAGCAAACAGTGTAGATCATGATGCGACGGCTCATAATGAGCCGTCGCATCAGGATCTACACTGTTTGCAATTCTGTTTTTTTTTTTTTTTTTTTTTTTTTGACAATGACCCCTATTTAGAACAGTGGTGCTGACGAGATTCTAAGGTGGACGATTCCATTTCAGAAACTCAGGGATAAGAGGGATATACTTTCAGGGAGCATCGCTTTCTAAAATGTTTTGCATCCCATCTGAAAGAATGAAATGGAAATAATTTACTCCCCATGGGCAAATTCTAAAGGAAAGTCAAAGAAAAGAAAATAATTTGCTGCCCACGGGCACATAGTCTTTCCTTTAAGGATAGACGCTTTTTCCAAAGGGGTCTTGTGTGCAGAAAAGTAAACAAGAAGTTACAGGAGTTGTTTCTCCAATAACAGTGTGGGGAATCTACGTGACCAAAATGACTAGGTACACGGAGTTTGGTTTTACTTTTTAGCTCCGCACAATGTAGGACTGTTTAGAATATCTCCATTTATACCTAATGGAATTTGTTCTAATAGTGCAAAGTGCGCGAAAAATCATGCTCTTTCTAGTTTAAACGCTATTCTGAGATTTAGCCTGATTTTCGAGAGTATTTAGAGAATGTTTTTCATCTAAATTTATGGACAATATGCAGGTAGCGCTGATTGAGAGAAAAAACACTCTCTCTGAATGTTTTCGAGAATCAAATCAGATCTCAGAAAAGCACTTATACTACCTGAAAGACCTTGATTTTCCGCATACATTGTACTTTATTTGAACCAATTCCATAAGCTATAAATAGAGATATACTAAAACGTCCTAGCTTATACGCAGCTAAAAATAGAAACAAACTTCGTGTATCCAGTCATTTGGTCACGTGGATTCCCCGCACTGAATAAGCAATTCGGGAAAATCTTTCAAGTTTATCCAGTCCCCTTATTTAAGGTATTGACAGAAAATAAGTGTAAGAGGTATCAAAGCGTACCGAAGCGTATCCAGAGAAGTGCTATAAATAATACAAATGCCGTATATACTCTCTATATTGGGACACCTTAAATCTTTACCATACCTGTACTATAATTTGCAAAAGTCTGTTCCACTACCTATTGATGTGTTCAAAATATTGCTAGACGAGTGGCAAACAGTGTAGACCCTGATCAGACGCCGCATCCTGCGGCGTCTGATCTGGGTCTACACTGTTTGCTCAAGCCTGTCTGTCCTCATACATGGGATTATTATGGTATCCATCTCTGATCAGAGGCTTCTTGTCCACTTGAAGACACTTTGGATCTTTGACTACCTCCATAGTGCCCAGACAAGACTCTTATAATACTGTGTGGATGCATCGGCTGATATGAATCTTCGTTGCGTGCACAAGTGTTCTTGTAGGAAATGCTGTGCCCTGGCTCAGTGTTAGTTTATCACGGAAGCTTTGTCTCTTCCTCAACGGTCGAGGATCAATTATGGGGCTCGTATTTCATAGTATTGCGTTTGATCGATTCAGTTACTACGATAATTATTCCATTACTTCTCAGTTAATAAATAGAAAACATCACGAAATCAAACCTATATAATTTTGACCCCCATAAACCCCTCTTTTATATAGTAAAACTGGGGTTGACAGGGGTAAACATTATTTTTCTTATTTTGCTAAAAATATGTAGATTGTAGGTACGCGTTATAACCGCCTCGCCGAGGCGGTTCTAACGAGTACCACAATCTATGTTTTGAGCAGAAATATGAAAAATATCAGAAATTTTTACTTGAAAATTTTCCATTTTTGTTTGTAAAATTTCAATATATTTGAATAGGCGTGTTTTTCGTAATGAGAAAAACAAATACATGTGTACATCGGTTTCCACTTCTATGTTCGCAAGTTTGCAAGTAGAAAAATAACTGCTATCTGCAAAATCGTGGTCATCTATTATGAATGTTCTGTCTTACTTCCATTTTCTCTGTTTGCTGAATACAAAGAGGGAGAACAAAAACATTTTGTTTCTTTTTATTTGTACCTCGCATTACGGTAAAAAGTGAGGGACACGGTTTTAGGCTTTCCACTAGTCCGGTGTTCCATGGTTCCATATTTTCGTGGTTTCGCACTAAAAAGAAGGTATCTTGTGTGCTTGTTTGGCCTATCGATTTGAAAGTTGCTTTGAACATGGTTTAAAGATATACAATGTAAATTTGATATTAGAATCAGATTGTTCTGAAGGATTCATGTTTTTTTGCAAAGCTTTTCTCCCATTCTTGTGTCACTAAGTGTATGTGCGCAAGTCTTCTGATCAATTTGAACTGTTATAGAGGCTATGGACATATTTTGGATATCGTGCATGTGATTTTGATTATATCATGCGATGAATATATATGACTTAGTCTTGTGTTACTTGGTGATATCCTGTGTGCGTAACTCCTATTAGAGGTTTAAACTGATTAGTTTGAAAATGTGCAGAGGTTCTGGACATTTTTTGGTCTTTCATATTTTATTCAATACCAGAAAATAAACTCTTAGTGATGAAAATAATATTTTACGTCATCTGCTTCTAAGGTGACTGACATATCCATGACTCCAATAAAATCACAAGATAATATAAATGTAGGCATAAAGTTAATGAAGAAATACTATTTGAAAAACAAATCAACATTTACCATAGCTCCAGATAAAACCTTTTTTCTGTCAACCAAAAATACTAATATTTCCCTTATTTCTCTTCGAAAACATATCTTGTGGACATGGTCGGAAGAGGCATGTGATTTTGGTATTATCATCACTTTTTGTGCCAGGTGTTTGGAGTTTTGCGGACTTTTATGGGATGCATATTTTGCGCTGCAAGCCTTGTGTGCGCAACTTATCATAGCCCAGTGGACACATAACGTTGTGACAGTGTCACATCAGCGTCGCTGCAACGTCGACAATGTCGCATCAACGTCGATACAACGTCATGTACCCGCTGGGAGAGATTTGGAGCGGTTAATTTGAAATTTTCTGGTCCTTTGTAATAACTGAGTCCATTCCCGGGTTACTTAAATTTTATACGAGGGTCACTCTGAGGCTTGATTAGCTGAGACTAGAGAGCCTAGCGCAGTAAACTTAGACACAGATCATGCTGCACAGAATGTGAATGCTGATCTGTGTCTTCGCTGGTCGTATAATTCCAACGCAACGGGATTATACTAATTTGGCAAAATTTGATTGACCAAAAGCAAATTTTAAAATGTATTTATGCTTAGATAAATCCATTGAGCAGGAAATTTGGAACCACTTAATTCTAAAAGAGCTATTTAAATCACATTATCAATGCAAATATGACTTAGTTAGAATTATAAGAAATACATTTTCTTTTTTCATGGATTTTTATCGATGTTTAAATGCCGGAGAATCACTCAGTGAATGATTCGCCGACATTTAAAAATAGTATTTTCATAGATTTTATCGATGTTTAAATGCCGGCGAATCTCTCAGTGAGCATTTAAACATCGATAAAATCCATGAAAAAGGAAATGAAAAAAAAAAAAAAAAAAAAAAAAAAGAAAAAGTATATCCATTTCTTATAATTCTAGCATAGTCACACTTGCTTTATTGAGTTTGTGACTAAATCACCCACATCGATAAAAATGCAATTCATTTCTATAATAGGTCATCAGGTATGGATGCATTTTTCACCTGCTGCGGTTCACTAATATGTTACCTTCTTCTTCTACGTCTTTTCTCCTGAGGACGTACACTTGCCAGACATACGAGAGAGCATGCCGATATCGTCTACTGAGAAACCAAAGCACGTGTGGCAACAGTAATGACTCTAAACCAATCAACCATAGAGTCACGGTCTCTAGCATGATCCGGTCCACTTGTCGAAACAACTGGCTACCTTGAATCATCTAAAATATACAAAACAAATTCAAAGAATGATTACTAGTTTTATTTCTGACAGCATGAGAATTCATAAAACAAATGAAAATTCACAAAACAGATTGAATAATGCATCATACAAGAAGAGCTTGTCTTGTTGAAGGACAGACACATGACTTTTAACAAATTAATGTATTTATACTCTAATTGACGTTAACGTTTCATTTTCTAAGCATCCACTGAACACATGCATTTTGCCCATATCTACTACAGAACTGACATAATTATAAATTTTGGCTACTTTTGGCATCGAATAAAATCATTTGATGTTTCTAAAAACGTAGATATTAACAGTTTTCATATAGATTCTGCATAAATATACAGTCAAATAAATATAAGTACAATTGACTCTCGTTATCTCGACTTCTTTTCTCGAATAACCGCTTATCTCGAAGTGAAAGTCTGGTCCCTGTTTTAACATGGAAATCTAACAACAGGCTGCAAAATATTGTGGAAAAGAGGAGAAATTGCTCCTAAAATTGCTCCTTTTTTCCACAATATTTTCAATATATCTCTAACTTAGGAGTTAAATTACATATTGACTTGTGAAATAAGGTTGTACGGTTTATTTTATCCTCAATTCTGCAAATTTGATAGGTCGAAGTACGGATATATCGAAGTATTTCAGAGAGTCCCTTGGACTTCGAGATAACGAGAGTCGACTGTAGTGACTTTTCCATGTCTGATGTTAGAAGAAACGCAAACGTTGCCGACTCAAACGCTGTAAACATCCACAATTTTAAATATTGGTTATAAAAACTCTGTGCCGCAATTGGAATCGTATATAGCTTTGCTTTTGTTGACTTATTTTCTTGCTTTTGCATATGAATGAAGCATTATTGCGCTTAAATGAATCTGTTCCATTATTAAATCATTTTATTTAACACAGGAGCAGTAAAACGAATATCACTACTGACGTGTGTCTTGTGCAACGTGATTTTCAACAGTTCCAATCCGCACTCAATAAATCTTGTTAACCGTTGTGTGTAGTCGCACTTCGTTTGCGAATCGCAACTGCTACCAAATTCTGACTGCATGGTGCAGCAAGCTGATAAAAAAGGATATATACGCATTCATGAGAGATACTTTTTCAAACTGTTTTTATCCCCTTTTGAAAAGGTACCACTCTATAAGTAAATACTTTGCACTCAGAAAGAGCAAGTTCCTTCCTTATAGAGAAGACTCTTTTTTAGAATTGGATGTGCAGGAAAGCTATCAGGAAATCACAAAAATTGTTCCTTTGTGAAAAATGGCGGCTGAACTCCAGGTATATTTATTAGCCTTAAGATTTACTTATGGCTTTTTACTCACACGCATTTTTTTTAACCCATTGTAGTCGGGATACCCGTAAAAGGGTAATTGGCATACAGTGCAGACCAAGATCAGACGCCCCAGAATTCGGCGTCTGATCAGGATCTCCACTGTTTGCATATAGTTTAGCCATTTTTCTCTAGGAATATGTAGAATTCATAGCCGGACGTACCTAAAATTGAAATTGGACTCTTTGTGTGGGAGAGTCTATTCAGTATACAATGGGTTAAAGAGTTACATTCTGTTATACTGCCCGTCTTGCCCGTCTGACTGTTTTTGAAGAAGAAAAAAGAGTTAAAAAGTTTGTCATACTGCCCGTCTGTCCGTGCATGAACACTACACTCTTACACAAATATAACTGGACCCGGTGAAGCAGCCTTATTGAATGCCCACATTTCCCCCCAAAATCCACTTCAAATTAAAATGTTCGTACCCAAACAACATTCGCATTTAACGGTTCATGTAAGCATTACACAGTTTAAAATGTTAAATTCCTTAAAACGAAACGGAGACGTTTTCTCTTACCTTTACTACCTTAGAACTGTCAGAAATTCATTCAATTAAGTTTGGGTAACAGAGTTGCCATCTTTTTGGGAAAGAGTTGCCAACTCTGTTTGCCATCTGTTCATTTTGTGGGTGCTTAATTGTAATTGTCTGTCTTTTCCTTTGGGTTTGGGGACTTGATGCGGATCTGATTGTATCAGTTCCTGAGTTCAATCATTTATTTTTTAGCCCTGACGCATACTAGTTCGATACACCTGACCTAAAATAAAATATCCAAAGCATTACGAAAACACTCCTATTCAGATATATAGAAAATTTCACCTCCAAAATTGAAAAAAAAAAAAAAAAAAAAAAAAAAAAAATCAGATAAAAAAAACTCTGATATTTTGCATATTTCTGCTCAAAACATAAATTGTGGGTACACGTTAGAACGGCCTCGCCGAGGCGGTTCTAACGAGTACCCACAATCTATGTTTTTGAGCAGATATAAGACAAATAATGTATACCCCTGTAATGCCCAGTTTTACTATATAAAAGTGGGGTTTAAGGGGGTCAACATTATATAAGCGTGTTTACGTGATGGGGTAACTATTCCAATTTTCCAGATACAACCATAAATTTTCAATAAAACACGTTTGTTGTCAAAGCATATTTGTTTCCAAGGGAACTTTGTAGATTTTATTTGACATCAATGCAGCTGGAGTTTTAATGCCGTATGGCGGCTGTAAAATGTCTACCTGTAGTTTTCATTTTATCTTCCTAGGGATCATTGAGCTTATTCTTGAAAACTCGACTTCCGCTTAACCCATCGAAGACTGGAGACCCCTAAACAGGTAACTGGCAAACAGTGCAGATCAGACGCCGCAGAACGCGGCGTCTAATCAGGGTCTCACTGTTTGCAAATAGTTCAACCATTTATCTTTAGGAAAATCTACGTCATATAGCCAGACATACCTAATATCGAAAATGGAGTCTTCCAATATATAGTGTGAGAGTTTATTCAGTCTTTAATGGGTTATATGCAGTCCTGCAAACTACAGTGGTGTCAGGTGAAGAACCTCAATAAAACCCCAAACTAAGAATTTCGTTCTTTTATGCGTTCTTTCTTTCGAAGAGCAACCTTTATAGATTTAAACAGGTTTACATACATTGTGGTCAGAAACTGATTTAAACCCTTTCACACCTGTGTTTTTGAAGTGAAGTATTCGATCTCTGAATTTGGACACATCTATTGTTGCAAATCGGGTTTTCAGTCAAAAATCGTTAAGAAAATGGCAAACAGTGTAGACCCTAATGAGAGGGCTCATTACGAGCCGTCCCATCTGGATCTGACTGTTTTTAAAGGTATACCTGTTTTGTTCTGGATGGATGAACACGTTAAACCGCTGCTCGAGTAAAGTGACGTTCGTATTAAACTTATAAATACATTCATCAACAACCCATTTATACCCAGCGTCCCATAAAAGGGACATTGGCAAACAGTGTAGGCCCAGATCAGACGCCGCAGATCGCGGCGTCTGATCGGGGTCTACACCGTTTGCATTAAATACAGGAATTTCTATCAAACATGGTAATGATAAATACTAACCACACACCCCTTCTATTGGAAATGGACCAGTCCAAAGGGTTTTGGTAGAAGAATCCTCTCGGCATAAATGGGTTAATTGACCTCGTGCAGCTTCATTCAGCTTGCGTTAATATCGGATAATCGATACATCTGTTGGTTAACCCTTGTCTTGCTGAATTAGTTAAGATGCCACGCCCACTTCTAATTTCCAGCCAATCAGATTACTTGATCCGAGATTTTGATAGAAATTCACATATTTAATGACAAACAGTGCAGATTCAGATCGGTTGGCTTCTGAAGAAGCCAACCGATCTGGATCTACACTGTTTACTAAGCAGGGCATATTGTGTTCAGCATGAGAAGGGTTAATAGTGACTATTATATTATGCCAACCGGGCACTTAATACATATTTAATGTATCATCTTAGTTTATGATAATCATGGCCAGCTTTTGTGGTGGTTTAATTACTTACTGTTATTCGGGCTGTGACCTTGAAACGTGGCCTCAAGTTCAAACTGTGTTAACGTTTTATGATATATTGTATTTTATAATGTTTGAATACATTTTGTAGTCAGCGTCAGCTGGTATATATACTGAAAGGAAAAAGAAACGCAGGGTAAATTGTATTCCTAAATTTCATTCAAGTTTGAAAAAGTTTGTTAAATATTTTACTATGATTACAAAACGGTACATGTATGGAACAAAAGTTCCAAATTTCATTGGTTTGTGATCAACAAGTCTCGAGTTATTGAAGTTCATTGGTAGCTACCCCGCAAATCTTGAAATCAAAATCAAACTGAAAATCAAAATCGGGTGTGTCCCCCTCTTGCTGCCGTTGCTGCCCTAATTCTCCTTTGCATAGAGTTAACCAAAGCTAGGTTCACTCTCTATCGCGCAGACGGTCGACGTCATGTGTACCGACGTCGCGGAGAACGCTTTGCCGACGCCTGTGTCGGTTTGGGGGTGGCTCCGTTATGGTCTGGGGAGGCATTGCTCACGGGATAAAATCACAGTTGATTATTGTTGCGGGCAATATGACCGCAGTAAGGTATAGGAATGAGACCTTGCGTCCTGTTGCAGTCCCGCTTGTGCAACAACGTAATCTGATTCTGCAGCAGGACAATGCCCGACCACAATTTGCCCGAGTTTGTCAGGATTTCCTGGCAAACAATAACATCGCACCACTAGCATGGCCACCGTACAGTCCAGATTTGACTCCAATAGAGCACATGTGGGATGAGCTGGACAGAAGGGTTAGGAAGCGCCGAAATCCCCTCGCAACTCTCGCACAACTAAGGAATGCGTTGATCGATGAATGGAATAACATCCCGATGCGAACTGTCAATGCTTTGGTTAACTCTATCCAAAGGAGAATTAGGGCAGCAACGGCAGCAAGAGGGGGGCACACCCGATATTGATTTTCAGTTTGATTTTGATTTCAAGATTTGGGGGGTAGCTACCAATGAACTTCAATAACTCGAGACTTGTTGATCACAAACCAATGAAATTTGGAACAAAAGTACTAAATTTCATTGGTTTGTGATCAACAAGTCTCGAGTTATTGAAGTTCATTGGTAGCTACCCCCCAAATCTTGAAATCAAAATCAAACTGAAAATCAATATCGGGTGTGCCCCCCTCTTGCTGCCGTTGCTGCCCTAATTCTCCTTTGGATAGAGTTAACCAAAGCATTGACAGTTCGCATCGGGATGTTATTCCATTCATCGATCAACGCATTCCTTAGTTGTGCGAGAGTTGCGGGGGGATTTCGGCGCTTCCTAACCCTTCTGTCCAGCTCATCCCACATGTGCTCTATTGGAGTCAAATCTGGACTGTACGGTGGCCATGCTAGTGGTGCGATGTTATTGTTTGCCAGGAAATCCTGACAAACTCGGGCAACATGTGGTCGGGCATTGTCCTGCTGCAGAATCAGATTACGTTGTTGCACAAGCGGGACTGCAACAGGACGCAAGGTCTCATCCCTATACCTTACTGCGGTCATATTGCCCGCAACAATAATCAACTGTGATTTTATCCCGTGAGCAATGCCTCCCCAGACCATATTATAACGGAGCCACCCCCAAACCGACACAGGCGTCGGCAAAGCGTTCTCCGCGACGTCGGTACACATGACGTCGACCGTCTGCGCGATAGAGAGTGAACCTAGCTTTGGTTAACTCTATGCAAAGGAGAATTAGGGCAGCAACGGCAGCAAGAGGGGGACACACCCGATTTTGATTTTCAGTTTGATTTTGATTTCAAGATTTAGGGCGTAGCTACCAATGAACTTCAATAACTCGAGACTTGTTGATCACAAACCAATGAAATTTAGTACTTTTGTTCCATACATGTACCGTTTTGTAATCATAGTAAAATATTTAACAAACTTTTTCAAACTTGAATGAAATTTAGGAATACAATTTACCCTGCGTTTCTTTTTCCTTTCAGTATATATTACGCAATAGAAAGGAAATAACATGCACCAGGACACATCATTTTCTTCAAGACTGCATGTGCACCCAGCGAAGACTCAGATCAGCTTGCACATCCAGCGAAGACGTGCGCCTAAAGAAGGCATATGTGCCCAGCTTGCAAATCTGTGCAGGGTGTGCAGGCTGATCAGTCCTCTGCCGTTCGCTTTGGATCCTTGGCTACCCACTGTGTGCCCTGCGAAGACTGGTCATGTGCAGGCTGATCTGAGTTTTCGCTGGGCGCACATGTAATTTTGTAGGAAATGCTGTGCTCCGGCTAGCTATAATTGTGGAAACACAGTCGAACTTCAATGGCACGAACATTTTTGGGATAATGGAAATTTATTCGAGATATTGGTAGTTCGAGCCACTGTGAGTTAACCATGGCGCTAGGTCAGGAAGCAAATGGCGGGAAATCTTTTTTCGATCTCCTACAAAATAATGGTATGTTGAGTGTACTCATTAGAATCGCCTCGATGAGGCGATTCTAATGAGTACACACAACATACACTTTCATGATAAAATGAGAAAAATTTCACTAAATATTTGTTCTCTTGAGCTATCGGAAGAATTTCGTCAGGACTCGAAAACGAGTTCGGATCAGCCATGGTAAACGAGCCATCAGTTTTCGAAGTTTGTGGTTCGACTATACCTAGGAAAGGTCACAGACACAGTGTATAGAAGTCATAAAGCACCAAATAAGGTTCGACTCAAACAATACGACATCATAAAGCAGAGCTCTAAAGAAACAAAACAACACTCACAACGAAAAAGTGCAAAACGAATAATAATAATAATAATAATAATAATAATAATAATAATAATAATAATAAAAACTGCAACAGATATACCGCCTTGGAATGGTCAATAGTTAAACGATTGATAGTAGGAGGAGGGGCATAAAGCTAGTTTTACGAGCGCTCAACCATCCCTCTTAATTATGATGTTTGTTTTATGGTTATTTTTGGGGTTTTAATTATAAGGTGTTCTAATCGTTTAGACTTTTATTTTACCTCACTGCAGCTGGTGTTAGTGTCGTGTGAACGTCTCCCGGTATTTCACCATAGTGCAGATTATATTTTCATTTCCTTTGGGATCATTGGGTCCGTTGTGGCATCTTTGAAAATGGAGTTTTGCTCATGCATACGCCAGAGGATGTAAGCAGTGTTGTAAACTTCATTACTGCTTGTGAAGAGTCTCAATGAAACCGAGACTGCCATTTTCTATATGTTATATATTCTTTGCTTCCAAAGGCAATCTTTTAGACTTTTATGGCACTATTAGTTAAAACAGTCTGTTTACCAGATGACCATCTATAACCACGCGTCCATCAGTTATATTTTTGATATACAGAGAAATCAACATTTGTCTTTATTGTCAACATTTGTCTCCTTTGTCAAAATGGACGGAAATCTATCAAGTGTATCCAGTCTCCTTAAGATAATCAATTAAAGGTATAAAATTACTCTCTATTTCTGTTCTGTCTTCCTAGAAAGCATTGGTTTTACATATAAAAAAATCCGTTTTGGCTAGAGCGCTTAAAATAGCCAGAGACACATCATTAAAAACTCCGGGACTTGGTAAAATATTTTAATTAATATGCATGATAGTACCAAAATGAATATGGTACATACAGTCGACTCTCGTTATCTCGACTTCGCTCATCTCGAATAACTGTTTATCTCGAAGTGAAAATCTGGTCCCTATTTTAACATGGAAATCTAAAACATATAACAAAATATTGTGGGAAACAGGAGAAATGCTCCTAAGGAGCAATATCTCCTCTGTTCCACAATATTTTCAATGTATCTATATCTTCAGGAGTCAAATTACATATTCATTGGTGAAATGTGGTTAGTTAGATTTATTTTTCCCTCAGTTCTGCAAATCTGATATAATAAGGTATGGATATCTCGAAGTATTTCAGAGAGTCCCTTGGACTTCGTGATATTGAGAATCGACTGTATTTAAGTCAGTCTAGGTAAGAACGTCACTAAAAGATTAGACAATAATCTATTAAAGGCGCGACTCTAATGATTTCCATTGCCTGTCTGCAGGAAAACGTGTCAATTACTATTGTTGATCCTGAGATGAAAAATAGTACAGAAAATATCCTGGAGGAGCCGCAATCACAGAACATAGCCTACCAATGATACCAAGAGGACAAGCAAACAAACCAAGACAGACAGTACACAAGGCACAAACCAAAGAGAAAGCGTTCTGTTTTAAATACTGTGTGTGTCTTTTAAAATTTTGGTTACTTTTAACCCGATTATGGACTTGTAGCAGGATTTGCGGGAGTGTTGCCTGAAATCCTACACATGTCCGAATAGACATACTCCCGTCCCCGTGGAGCGATCTGACCCGCCAACTGTTGTTAAGTATTACCAGGGAACTTAATAAACAGTGTATTCGCGTATTAAGACTGACTGTTACGTATCTGATTATGCAAATCACATACTCTTAGTTTACCTTATGGGTAACTTCATATCATATTTTCCATCTGTAATTCAGCTTAATGATTCACGGTGCGTGTGTAGATCATGTGCACAAAGTAGTGTTATATACGTTGTTTTTGTGCTGCACTCGTTTTTATTCGGATGATCAGCGTGTTGAAACAACTCGTCTTACACCATTTAAAGTGCTCTTAGATCAACAACGAAAACTCTGAGCGTACTGCGCGAAGATATATACTGATGTAGGAATTTTATTTGTCCCATAATCCACAAGCCCGTTTTGACTAACGGGCCAAAACAAGTGTGTAAACGATGCCTTACTTCATATTTCATTTTGTTTGTCCATGGTTATAGAGTATAGGAAGTATTCAAAGGAGTTTGTAAGAATATGGCCACTGAATGTAGTGTTTGCGAGACTATAGCTATTAATTTCGGTAGTTGTGATAGTAATGCTACTAACTGCAGTAGTTTGTGAGAGTATGGCTACTAACTGCTCCAGTCTGTGAGAGCATCGCTACTTACAGCAGTAGTTTGTGTATGAGTGGCTACTTACTGAAATAGTTTGTGAGGGTATGGCTACTAACCAGTAGTTTGTGAAAATATGGCTACTATCTCCAATAGTTTGTGAGAGTAAAGCTACTAACTACAGCAGTTTATGAGATTATATCTACATACTGCAGTAGTTTGTGAGACTATTTGCAGTAGTTGTGAGAGCATAGCTACTAACTGTAGTAGTGTGTGAGAGTATGGCTACCAGCTGCAGTAGTTTGTGAGAGTGTTGCCACTTACTGCGGTAATTTGTGAGATTATAGCTACTGACTGCAATAGTTAGTCAGAGTATGGCTACTAAGCGCAGCAGTTTGTAAAAGAAAGACTACTAACAGCAGTATTTGAGAAAGTACGGCTATTAACAGCAGTTGTTTATGAGAGTAAGGCTACTAAATGAAGTAACTGTGGAATTATAGCTACTAACTGCAGTAGTTTGTGAGAGTGTTGCTACTCACTGCAGTGGTTGTAATAGTTTACCTACTAACATTAGAAAATTATGAGAGTATTGCTACTTACTGCAGTATGGCTACTATAACTGCAGTAGTTGTGAGAGTATATCTATGAACAGCTGTAGTTGTAAAAGTATATTTACTAACTGCTTTAGTCTGCAAGAGAATGGCTGCTAACCACAGTAGTGCAAGAGTATAATTACTAACTGCTGTATTTTGAGAGAGTTTAGCTGTTTGTGAGAGTGTGGCTACTTACGGCAGTAGTTGCGAGAGTAAAGCTACTAACCGAAGTAGTTTGTGATAGTATTACTACTAACTGCAGCAGTTGTTTTAGTATAGCTACTAACTGCAGTAGTTGTGATAGTACAACTACTTACTGCAGAAAAAATGAGAGAGCATGGCTTATAACTGCAGTACTTTAGGGAGTATGGCTACTAACAGCAATAGTTCCTAGAGCATAGCTATTAACTGCAGTTATTGTTAGAGTACAGTTACTAATTACATTGGTTTGAGACAGTATGGCTAGTAACTGTTGTAGCTGCGAGAGTATAGCTATTAACAGCAATAGCTGTGAGGGTATAGCTTCTAACTGCTTTAGTTTGAGAGAGTATGGCTACTAACGGACTGCAGTAACTGCGAGAGTATAGATGTTAACTGCTTGTAGTTTTTTGTGAGAGTATTGCTACTAGCCGCAGTAGTTGCGAAAATTTAGTGGGAGTTAAGTAGTAGTGAAGAATGGATTCTAAATGCAGTAGTTATGAAAATATAGCTACTAACTGAAGTAGTTGTGAGTGTATAGCTACTAATTGTAGTAGTTAGCAAGAGTATGGCTACTAACTGCAGTGTTCGCTGAGAGTATGAATCTTAACTGCATTAGTTTGTGAGAGTATGACTTCTAACTGCAGTAGTTTATGAGAGTATTGCTACTAAGAGTAGTAATTGTCAGAGTATAGATAGCTACTAACTGCAGTAGTTTGTAAGAGTGTGGCTACTAATTACAATAATTTGTGAGATTATGACTTTTAACTGCGGTAGCTTGTGAGAATATAGCTACTAAGTGCAGTAGTATTTGAGATATAACTAGCTGCAATAGTTTGTGTGTGTGTGTGTGTGTGTGTGTGTGTGTGTGTGTGTGTGTGTGTTTAAGCCAACGGTACCTCAGCTCAATATGATTTTCGAAAGGAAACAATAGAAAAGATGCGTGATGTACCCAGTACAATTCCTCGAACTATAAGCCATTAATATCTAAAGGCTTCACTGTTTAGTTCTATAGCGTATGATCAAGTTTCAATTTGGCTGATTGGGTATATATGAGAAATTCAGCAGGCTTAATAAAATACAATAGATGAGCCTTGCTATCAGCGCTTATATTGTCCATTATTGATAAATGTATCCCAAAGAAATCGTGATTGGCTTTAAAATGCAGGAAAACATGATTCGGCTCTATGAAAGAGCTCATGTCACATCACTCAAACAATAAATAATTCATCTGATTTGATTACGAGCATACGTCAAACAGCAAGGGGGATCGATGGTCTTAGAACATAATTTATGGAATATAATCCTCGGTAGCCCATCTGAGTACACTATGGAAACTTACAGTCCATTTCTATGTCAGACTGCAGCCTGGAAGGAATCATTGCTGGCCCAGGTCAATTTAAATGCGGTTTCGAACTAGTTCAAATAAACAGTACACCATACAAACTCAGTAAGATGTTTTATTATAGAAAACTTAACACTTTATCTGTTTTCAGTTTTTGAGTGTGTTAATTGCTCTCAAGGGTCATTCCGTTTAGAATCTGTATAGCTTCACTTCAGCTGGTGTGAGTGCCGTGTGTCTCCCTGTACTTCGCTATAGTGTAGTTAATATTTTCTGGTCCTTTGTGATAATTAAGCTCATTACGGGATTTTCGAAAATATATATATGAAGGTCACTGATGATGCCTAATTGGTCGAAATTGGCTGGCCTGTCCCTGAAAACATGACATTTTAGATGTTTCCAGTTTTGTGGGTGTACATTGCGTTTAAGGGTCATTCCTGTTAGATTCTTTTTTATTATTAACAATAAACTACGTGATCAAATTCTGATAGTGTTGCCTGGAAATGAAAACATGCAAAAGAAACGTAAATTACGATTCTAGTTGAGCATCGTGGTTTCTAGCAAAAGACACTATGAAGTCTAGCAACAAACAGCACGACAAACTATTGGTATTAGTTAAATACGGTATTATTTAAATACGATGGAACTTTGTGGTTTTAAATAAAGTTTTACTGGAAGCGTTATTCGACAAAATGATAACTGGTGTTCTAGAGACATAATAACAAGCAATTGAATTTTGCCATATGCTAGACTTTAACTAACTATTTCCTGTTTGTCGCTCGCAGAAGGTATAGACCTCACGGAACACAGCCTTCCCAAGGTCTGACCCCTAAAATGACATCAAAACGCCTCTTCTAAACATTACCTTTAAACTCTTATTTTCTTGTACGACACTTCTATTTTTGATTACTATCAGGAAAACGGTTTAGCATTAAATCATGTTAAAAGTTTGCAAATTTACTGCTTCCATGTTAAGAAGCAGGCAAAAACGACTTTCCGAAAGATGTCGGAAAGGGAGTAGGCTTAATTCTACGACTTACCGCATAAGGAAAGTGGTTTCCAAGGAATGATAGAAGAACCAGGAATAATACAAAGCGACTTAAATCCCAAGCAAATTTCAGCCTGTTGTATTTCTCACTTATTGAACACGTGCCCTGTGTTGGAACTGCGTCTCTCTTTTCTGGAAGATGAAATCTCCCTGTCTGATATTTGACCTTTGCAACCCGCTTCATGTGCTTGATTAAGATGGTAGCGTCAAACGCACAGATCACAGATACAAACATGCAGGCCACTATAAACACCAAGAAAAAAATGGCGAACCCAGCCCCTAAATTGAATCCAAGGAATTTACATTGATTTGATTTGTTGAAATCCTCATTTACTGCGCCTATCAATGGTAAAAGTCCTACAACAGCTGACAATATCCATATAAATACTGTACATATCTTCAATGTTTTCGTTGAAAAGTAATTCTTTCTTTCAGCAGATACCTTTAACATGGCTGACCAATGTATACTAATTCCAATAAGACTCATGATCTGTGCAAGTCGAAATGTTGTAAAACACCACACGTAACCAATACACAAACTTGGATTCCACGGCATCCCTTTTAATTCCATAAACGCGGGTATGGGTAACACAAGTGCTGCATTTGCTGTCATAGCACACAGTAATGATGTCATCATGACGTCAGTTCCATGGAAGAATGGGTAATAATGGGCGATAATGACAATGGCCAAAATATCTGTTAGCATTGCAATTGGAGAAACTATCATCCAGGATAACGCATGTGCGTAGTCAACCATTTTGACATTACAAATATGTATTTCCTGTCTTTCGCTGACTTCTGACGTATAACATATTTCCAAAAATCACTATCTCCCCATTCTGTAGTTAAGTTGAACTGTAAAATATTAAATGAATCCTATTCAACTAACACAATTAGAAAACAATGCCACACCCTACACTTTTCGAGAACATATAGAAAGCGGCCTTAAACTCCAAGCACAGTTTGACATAATGCCTTGTTTTGTGCTCATCTACAAAGTAGCGCGGTATCAACAGCCTCTATTGATTTTGTGATTTACAACTGTATAGCGAATCTATTTTCGCTTTGTTAACAGTTAACGGTTTTACTTAGTGTGTTATCTTGTCTTTCAATGATTTAACACATAAAACTTTCAGCTGACGACATATTGAAATGTTTTTTCTTATTTTTCCTAGAAAACAGGATTTGACATTTCATGCAAATTGTCTTCAAAGGAGTAAATGTGCATGAAATGTCAAATCCTGTTTTATGGGGAAAATAAGAAAAAAATATGACCATTATGAAGGCCCTCCCAGGGGTTCTGAGGAACAAGGGAATACTGTCATTTATTTCAGGGGAACAGGAGAACACAAGTCTAAAAATAAAGGGAACAGGAGAACAAAGATAATTTCGGGGAGCAGGGAACATAGAAAATTAAGATTTTGATTTTGGGGAACAAGGGAAAATTCAAATATATTTCAGGGGGACAAGGGAATAGGTACCCCCCTCCTCCCCCACTGGGAGGTCCTCATTATGTCGTCTACTGAATATGCCTACAGAGTGGTAAAGGTCAATATATGATAATAAATCGTTGAGAAATGTATCACGCTGTGGTTTTAAAATCAGTTATTGTTAAATGTCAATGACAACAGATTAGAGAAAAAATAAGTTTTCCTATTACGAATCATATACCCACCATTCCATATCAGATACTATAAATATCTTCTTCTGTGCACAGGAAATTAACATCAGCTTGGTTTAATGTGATGTATCATGTTATTATTTCTTTATATGTGATCTTAACAATATCCATGTTTATAAATACTGGTTATCCAAGCGTTATCACAACATCTTTACGTTCCATTGTTATTGTTTAATACTTCTATCTTTGTTTCTTTGTTCCCCTGTATCACATCGAAATGTTGCATAGAAAGACAGTCTGTCATAAACTAATACTATACATTAGTAGTTTCCCCATTCAGGCATTGTTTAAGTGCCGTCACAGTTGTTAACAGGTTGTTTTCACGATATAGACTGTAACCGATCTCTCTGCAAGGCTGGCCATTATTGTTTCCTTTCAGATCTAGAGAACAACTGATACACTTTCAGAAGAGGCAATCGTGTCAAAATTGATTTTTTTTTCTGAAAAGGGTCTGCTCTAAAAGGAAATGGGAACAAATTCTTTCTTTTAGAGTAAACAGCTTTTCAAACAGGCGCTTGTTGTTCAGAAAAGCAAACAGGAAGTCGCCAAAAGGTGTCTCCCTTGTTGAAAATGGCGGAAAATCTACCATGCGTTTCAAGTCCCATTAAAGCGCTTCGGCGTCTGAGATTATAATGGTGGAGGAAAACATTCCAATAACACGTTTCTATTTCTGTAATTCACACTACTATTTTAATATCAATACGTCGCTTCGCTCATCCTTAAAACTGTCTATCACGAACTGTATGCATACTCATCGCTTAAGATCGATACTATATGCCTGTTGAACAGATATAACGTTTTTATTCAGTCACCATGGTAATACGGTAACAGTTGGATACTAAACTGATTATGGGCAATTGATACGCTTTCGGCGGAAGGGCTACAACTCTGTCATAATAGATTTGCCTCCCTTCTAAAAAGAGTCTATTCTACAAAGAAAGAATTTGCTCCCACAGGGAGCAAATTCTTAGCTTGTAGACCCTTTTTCAGAAAGGGTGGGTGAGAGGGAAGCAAAGAGGGTGTCAAACACTTTGGACTTTCAAAAAACCTCCGTTTTAAAAACTGGCTGACAATTTGCTAAGTGTATCCGGTCCCCTTAAAAAAAGGTAAACTAGTCATTGAGTAGGTGGGGAAATTGAAACAAAATAGGTTATTCTCAGTGTTAGTAACAGTTATCAAATTTAGCAACTAAGATTTCAGGTCCAGAAAAATTGACACTTCAGATGTTTTTAGTTTTGTGAGTGTATTCATTGCCCTCAATGAGCATTCCTTTTATAATCTACCCAGCTAGCATTCTTTATAAATCTACAGCGGGCCGTTATCGGCCCGTCAGCTACCCTGACGGGCCGATAACGGCCCGCTATAGATTTAGAAAGAATGCTTTCTGGGTATTTATTGTAATTATAGGGATAGCTAGGAAAGGTGACAATCACGGAACACAGGTCTCCCACGGTATTAAACAAGATTTGAATGACAAAAAATGACATCATACAACAATAGATCCCGATGTTATTCAAATTATTATGCTCAACTCAGCTGAGCATTAAAGGCTCCATATTCCTCAAAAATAGACATTTTTTTTATCCAAGACAGATTTAATAAATTGATATATAGTATAATACGATCATAAAATGTGGCATTTGACAGCCTGTAAAATTTCAGTTAGTCTCTCGGTTTTGAACTGGATCAAAAATGAAATGATATTTTTATCGTATCTCTGAATTAATGTTGGCAACATTAATCAAGAGATACGATAAAAAATCATTTCATTTCAAGAACGAAAGACTAGCTGATATTTTACAGGCTGTCAGATGCCACATTTTATGATTGTATTTATCCATATGTCAGTTATTAAACCTTTCTTGGATAATAAAATGTCTATTTTTGAGGAATATTGAGCCTTTAAATAAATTTGTCCTACTATAAATTTCAAATTACTAACAGCTGCAATTCTTTCTTGCTAAACTTAGCTGAGCATGAAAATTTCTCTGCTAATAAATATGAAAATGCCAACTATTGTTGGCATTTTCATATCTATTAGCAGAGAAAATTTCAAGCTCAGCTGAGTTGAGCACGAAAAAAAGTTTTACAACCCTAGAGCCTGATCAACGACAACACTAGGGAACAGAAAGAAGAGGAAATGCAACAATGTTCCCCGCCTGGGAACAATAAACAGCAACCCTGTTGGTGGCCAAAACTGGCATTATAAACAAACTTATTAGGAATGCCACAATCACGAAGCACAGCTTTCCCAAGGCATCAAAAGAAGGAGAGATGAGGAACAAATAATAACAAATTGAAAGCCATATATGAAACCACAGACGCACAAACAAAAAGAAATGCAACAGTGGAACCCCTTGGAATGTTCAGTAGGAAAATTACTGTGGGGTTTAAATATAGAATTTAATAGATAAATGATTGAAAAAGATAATGACATGATTGAGATAAAACAAAATTCTAAAATTCTGGATCCATTTGTGGTGATTAAAATAACTTAGGCATAATTTGGAAGTTTTATTTCCAAACATTATGAGGATATTTCAGAAAACACCAGGTATTACAGCCAGTTAGTTATACGTATGTAGTTGCGTATGTATGTACGACTGCACATACGGATGGATGGATGGATGGATGGATGGAAGGAAGGAAGGAAGGATGGATGGATGTACCGCTGAAGAAATGTGTCCTAAAGATCCTTGGTAAAGTAAAGCGAAATTTCTCTGATACTGAAGTTTCAGTTTTTTGGATTTTTTTTCTTAATATCTAATTGATTAGATAGCCATAGATAAATCTATAGATAGTAAACCCAAAATCTTTACATGCTTCGTCAGTCTTGGGCATTAACTGCACGTCACTATATTTTACAACGCCTTATAACATCTGTTTCCCTAAACATCAAAATGGATGCACAGGCTGCTCTTGATCTTCGTTTTCCGTTTATACAATACCTCGTTTAACCCATTTATGGCGAGTGGACTCCTCTACATCTTACTCTTTTGACAGGTCCATTTCCAATAGAAGGGATGTCCGATTAGCTTTAATTATCACCATGGTTAATATAAATTCCTGTATTTAATGCAAACAATATAGAACTTGATCAAACGCCGCATTCTGTCAAATACAAACTCTTATTACCTCTATTGCAGTTCTTCTTTGTTCCTGCGTCAGTGCTCCAGGTTGCTTTTTTTCGTTTCTTTTTAGTGTCCTGTTCGTTGTCTTATTGCTGTATTGGGTGGATTCTGTCTAGCATTGTGTTCATCTTGTTGGGAAAAGGGTTGTTTTGCTTTTTTTTTGTTTTGAGCTAGTGTACTGTCTTTCATGTCCTCTTGATGTCATCTGTAGGCTTTGTTCTGTGATTGTGGCTCTTTCTGTGCAGGTATCTTCTATGCAATAAACGTCAAAAAGAGAAAATGGGAGTCTCGGTTTTATGGAGACGCTTCAGTAAGCAGTACGTAATGAAGTTTGCAACACTGCTTACGCCCTCTAGCGTAATGTTTCACACGTAGCAATGTTTTACACGTGACTTTTTTTGTCATTGTCTCCTTCTTCTGGTAGCCCAGGAAGGCTGTGCTTCGTGACAGTGGTATTTCCTAAGTATCTTCACCTATATTTTTTGCAAAGCAGTGTCATAGGTAATTATCTTATAACTATAGTGTTGACGTGTTCCTTAACGATTGTCACTGATACTTATATATTAAAACTATCATATGCCACATCTGTTCATATTTAAACATCTGTGTGCTATGATTATTTGTCTAGTTCCGGATCAGACTAATTAATTTCTGTATATTTGATTTACCCATTCATTAATGGCATCCCATAAAAGGGGCACTGGCAAAGACTCTAGACCCAGATCAGAGGTCGTAAGCTGCGATGTCTGATCAGGTTCTACACCGTTTGCATTAAGTAAAGAAATTTCGATAACAAATGATAATGCTAAAAACAAATCAGGCAGCCGGTGAATCGGAAATGAACCTGTTCAAAGAGAGAGAGATAGAAGGGTCCACTGGGCATAAACAGGTTATTCGATTTAAATCCGTTACCCAGTCTTAAGGTGTGCGGTTAACCATCGATGGTTAGCCGTAATAGTCATTTCAGCTTCCGTCGGTTGTTCAGGCGTTGAATGCGTTTTGTTAGATATGTCTACTGATAATCGATCTCCAGACCTGTCTGCTATCATTTTGGATACAATCAGTCTAAATCCGAGTGCTTTTTTTTTTGAAGGCAGAATGCAGCTTTATGTGATAAACGTTAAATCGCCTTATAGTTTTGTCCCAGGTATGCAGACTTTGTAACCGATTGCGCGACTCAGAACTATATCCAGCTGTCTAACAGTTTGTTCATTTGTAATGGTCAGCAAGATTTATACAGCGGTGTTATGACGATCCATAATGGTTCCTGATGTGGTCACCCATACCCAGTGGAGCAGTTTTTTGTTAGCTCATCCAAGCAAAAGGCTCAGAATGAACTACTGTGATCACTTGCTGTGCGTCATCCACCGTCAGTCCGTCCGTCCTTTTATCTAAATTGAACGATCTCTCCGCTGAAACCACTGGGCCAAATTTCTTCAAACTTCATGTGGAGCCGCCTTCTGTTAAAGGGGGTTAAAATTTAAACAAATGGTCATGATCCGTTAATTAAGATGGGCGCCATGCCAGTATATAATAAAACATTAATTAATCCGTTTTCAGAACTGTTCAAGCTATGAGGCTGAATCTTGGCATATAACATCTGGGACTCAAGGTCTACCAAGTTTGTTCAAATGATGATCGTAGGTTGACTTTTGATCTTTTTATAGTGAAAAAAAGGTAAGAGAAAAGTCCAGGGAGTGCCACAATCACAAACCGCAGCCCTTCCCAGACCCCAAGAGGAAGAGGAAACCGACATATCCAAACAAGCACAAATCGAACAAACGTACGAAAAGCACTAAGATTAGCTCTCTCTTCCCCAAGCGAGGTAATCGCAATACTAAAAGGACTAAAAACACAAGAACAAAATGACACATGGAAAGATATACAACAAATCGCCTCGTAGAATAAACCAGAAAGCAACAAAGAGTAAGACTAACACCGGGACCACCGCCTCAGAACGGTCAGTAGAATAAACCACCGGGGGGGGGGGGGGGGGTTAAAGCACTTTTGCAGCTAGCTAACTTCACCCTGGGTCCCGATGCTACTCTTAATACAGAAACACATAAAAATTCGGTTCGCATGAAGGCTCCCAACTCAGTCAATGCATCAAAGTCTACTAAGCTCGTCTCGTTAAACAATCTCTACAGAGAAGTTTGTTGGGAGTCCCTTCACAAACGACGACAGGATCACAAACTTACACTGTTTTATAAAATGTTGAACACCTTGCACCGATCTATCTATCTTCCTTAATACCCCAACAAGTAAGTCACATTTCCCAATATAATCTGCGAAATTCAGGGGATATTCAAACTATACGGGCTAAAACGAATCAGTTTTACAACTCCTTCCTACCTTCGACTTTAAGAGAGTGGAATAACTTGCCATCTGAGGCAAGACAATGCACCACCTTAAATTCCTTTAAACATTTTCTTAAGAAAGATAAATCTTCAGTCCCGAACTATTACTATCATGGCAATAGAAAGGCACAAATCCTACACGCTCGACTACGTACAGGCTGTAGTTCTTTGAATTTAGATTTATTCTATAAAAATATAACAGACTCGCCTTTATGTCTTTGTGGCAGTGTTGAAGATCCACAACATTTTTTCTTTCATTGCAGATTTTATCAAGCACACCGTAATATCCTCCTAAATGCCATAACTGGTTATTACACTCCTTCCTTAAGATTGTTGTTATATGGTGATCCGTCTTTATCCCAGGAAATAAACAGAGATATTTTTGATCATGTTCATAAATTTATCATTGACACAAAGCGTTTCTAACCTTATATAATTAGCTATAAGTATGCGACGATATAATGAAAGCTGCTGCTTAGATCATCCAGTATGCCTGCTCCCCACTTTTATTCTCTTTTCCCCTTAGTTTATTTCCGTTGTTCTTTGTTTTTTTTTTTTTTTTTTTTTTTTTTTTTTTTTTTTTTTTTTTGTTTTTTGTTTTGTTAGTCAGTTAGTAAATTATTCATCTGTTGTTATTTAAATGATTCATATCAGTCTGCCTGAACCATTACTTAATATTAACTTATATCAGTAGTAATCCGCCACAAACATTACAACTGTATATTTACTGGGAGAGGGACTCTATAAGCATTTGCTTTCGTTCTAATCCTTTATATGTTTTCAGCTTTCGTCTGTTTGTGCTATATTGTAAACTATTTGAATAAAATATGTTTATACTAAAGCGAAAACACAAAAATCAAATTAATCACTATAATAAACAAAGACGAGTACTCATGGCTAATTCTACTGTATGCCAGAGTAAATGAAAACCAATAGTTGAACCACGGCGGGCCAAGCCAAAGACATATCGTCAAGCCCCAACCCACTGGTTAAAGTTTTGCGAAGAGGCCGTCATTGGGTCTGAGGCCCGAACCGCCCTCGTGCAATTAAAGAGTGAAGCATAATCATCAACAATGATTGGGTTGACAACTAGGCATGCAGTCTGCCGCATAATATCCAGGCTATAGCCAATTCTTTTATAATGGTTAATAAGTTTTCTGAATTGCTCCGAAAGGTTAGATTTACTTACAATTTTTCTAAATCAAATTTGCGTACCTATACATTAGTATGGGGAAAATGTTGAAAATCATTTTCTCAAAACGTATAAAAGACATATGGCTGAAACTTACAATGTATGATTTAAGTAGTAAAACTTTTCAGTTACAATCAAATTTTGTCGACTGGGGGTTATTTGCCCTTGCCACTAGGCTATATACACGTATAAAATCGTGTAATGTTTAAACGTCTTCTCTGAATTGTTTGTTTGTGTTGAGGTTTTACGGCCCAGTCAACCCAGTGGGGTCATGTCGAGCGCGGTCAGTTTACCTAACCACACGTTTACTGGGCAGGCTTAGTCCTCTAAGGGGTTAACCAGTATTGTGCACATTCTTTCGCCAGAAACTGACAACTGCCCTTCTTGAATCAGCGGATGGGAGAGAATGACCGTAGAAAATATTTCATGATCAATGTCCACGAAAGAATGTTGCCGACCTCGGCGGGGGTTGAACCCGCGACCTCCTGGTCTCCAGTCGGACGGCGCATCCAACTGAGCCACCGAGGCCGGCCTTCTCTCAATTAATTGACCAATTTATACTAGATTTTACATGGGGCTTGTTAAAGATGTATTGAAAATTTGTTCAAATAGTTCCGCACGATTGAAGAATATGACCTCCATGCCCACTACTGACAAAAACCTTAAAAAACTTCTCCAGAACCAAGAAAGCTTTGAGGCTGAATCTTGGTATATAGCATCGGGGACTCTAGGTCTACCAAGTTTGTTCAAGTGATGATTTTAGGATGAACTTTGACCTTTTCATGCAAGGTCAAGTTTGCATCCCCATACATTTGTATGGGGAAAATGTTGAAAAATTATTTTCTCAAAATGCATTTAAGACTAATGACTGAAACTTACAATGTATGATTAAAGTAGTAGTACTTTTTAGTTACAATCAAAATTTTGTTCCCTGGGGTCATCTGCCTTGCTCTGGGCTATATACATGTATAAAATTGTGTAATATTTAAATATCTTCTCTGAAACCGCCCGACTATTTTTCACCAGATTTCACATGGAGCCTTCATGTCGAAGGGGTATATTGGCAATTTTGTTTCAAATGGTTCTGCACTATTGAACAAAATGACTATAATGCCCATATATGGTAAAACACTTAAAATATTCTCCAGAATCAAGAAAGCTTTCAGGCTGTATATTGGTATATAGCAGTGGGGACTCAAGGTCTACCAAATATGTTCAAATGATGATCCTCGAGTGACCCTTGACTTTTTTACGACACAGTCAAATTTGTGTCCTAATTGATGTGGCAGCACTGAACTATTGTTCCACGGCAAATGTAGATATGCAATGGCTGTTTTACTCAGTCGTGGCCCAAAAGCCTCTTGTTTCTGTTTTGGGGCACATGTCAAAATATAAATTAAATCGCCTGACTACACAAATTGTCAAGCAATGAATAAAGGAGATGTTGCAATAAGGCGAGGGTTTTCCCCAAGTGGCTCAGCTGTTGAAGACCAGATTTCAGAAATTACAACATTCAACTATTTATTACATATTCCGGTAGCCCGATGTCTGAAACATTGCAGAAAGGAAAATTAATGCTTCTGGCTTATTATAACGGGGAGATAATTCGGTCCTGTTTATCCCACCCCAAAACTCTTAAATTAATAACCATGTTCAAACCGATGGGAATTACATTTAGTTACCTTACCCTTTGGGAAATATTTCTTGCGTCAGAATGACGAGAACACAACACTGATTGGTAACTGTGATTAATGAATACAGTCAGTGCGCATCTCTGGTACATCTCACTTGAATTCTCTTTCGTATTTCCGGTTAAAATGCAAAATTGATCGTGTTTCATATGAATTGTATAAAAATATGCTTCCACCCTTGACTCAAGATGCCCTTTGGTGGCTATATTTCCCTACATACTTGACATACCTACATACATATCTGCTTCGATTGTGGCATTTCTTGGGTATTTTCGCTTGTATATTTTTAGTTTATATGATGGGGCTTTTACTCAAACGGATCTCTCTTTTCAGAAATGGGCCGCATGAAGCAAAAAATTGTCTTCGGGCATTCACTGAATGTGACGATTCGCATCATCTTGCACGTGCGCAAGGTCTCATTCGGGTTTTTGCTCTCCATTGATACATTCTATAGTATACAATGATTCTGGCAGCGGAAAGCGAAGACCTTGATCAGACTGCGCATATGCCCGAAGACACATTTTCACATGGCACGGCTCAGTTTATGTTATGTTGAAATCATACCTAATGTAAATTGGATATCATTTTATCCATGACAGGAAATCTTTGGACGGTTATACAAGCTATAAGCCAAATAAATCGCATGCTTACATGCATTTCCTACAATGCAAATCCGTGACGTCACCATCAAAAGGAAAGCGATCTACTGGATTCAGAAGAGAGATACGAACAAAGCAAACCACCTGAGCCATTCGGTTTACATACATGTAGCCTACAAAAGGTGTGTGATCATGTACAGACAGTAAAAGCCAACATATAAGAGACGATGTAAGTGTGGATACATTGAATGATGGACATACGTATGGATGGAAAACCGTGCCCTTATTATCAGGGAAAGGTTACAATCACGAAACACAACCCTTTCAAGGCTTCAGATAAGGGCTGTATGGCATAAAACGACATCACAGAAATGACACTGCATCAAAAACAGAAGGAACAAACTTCAACAGAAATACCACCTTGACACGGTCAACAGCACTACTGTTGTTGGGAGTGGGAGTTATAAAACTGTTTTTTCATGCTCAACTCAGCTGTGCATGAAATTGTCTGTGCAAATAATTGTTTCTGTACGCTTGTGAGACTTGGTCTCGAGGTTATTAAACATTTTTCATGCTCAACTCAGCTGAGCATGAAATTTTCTTTGCTAATAAATATGAAAATGCCAACAATAGTTGGCATTTTCATATTTATTAGCATAGATATTTTCATGCTCAGCTATGTTTAGCAAGACAAAAATGGCAATTGTAAGTAATTTGAGGTTTATTAGCATGAAAAATTTCATGCTCAGCTTAGTTAAGCATGAAAAAAAGTTTTATAACCTCTGGGCCTGATACAGTTCCAGCGACACAAAATTTCCGCGTGATGATTCCCTAACTAATCGGTGAAATCACCACTGAAAACATATAAATAAACCTTTCAACACTATGATGAAATATGGCTGAGGAGATGAGGGACTGACCACAAAATGGAAGTCAGAGCAAAAGAAAACCACTGGTAAACCACGATCAGTCCTACCATCTAATGTCTAAAACATAAATATTAAAAGTGAAGATACCCAGGAAATGCCATAATCACGAAGTACAGTCTTTCCAAGACACAAAAAAGAAGGATGAGTAACAAACAATAACAATGACAAAACAAACGCCACATATGAAACAACATATGCACAAAGAACTAGAACTATAACAGAGGAACCGCTTAGGAATGGTCAGGGAAAAAAACTACTGCGGGCTTAAACCAGTTGTATTGGCGCGAAACCTCGCCCTAAAGGCTCCATATTCCTCAAAAACAGACATTTTATTATCCAAGAAAGGTTTAATAAATTGATATATGGTATTAACCCTTGTCCTGCTGAATAAATTAAGATACCACACCCATTTCTAATTTTCCAATTACTTGATCCAGATTGTTAATATAAATTCACATACTTAATGGCAAACAGTGCAGGTTGAGATCCGTTGGTTTGGATCTACACTGCTTGCAAAGGGAGTCCAATCCGGGTTCAGCAGGACTATGGTTAATACAATAATAAAATGTGGCATCTGCCGACAGCCTGGTAAATTTCAGCTAGTCTCTCGTTCTTTAACTAGATCAGCTGCATCAAAAATGAAATGATTTTTTATCGTATCTCTGAATAAATGCTGCCAACATTAATTCAGCTCCTGTTCGGTCCGCATAGCATCTACCTGATCTTATAAAACAAGTACAATACAATCGACTCTTGTTATTTCGAAGTCCAAGGTTTTTGTACAGTTCGAGATATCCGTACGTCGACATATCAGATTTAAAGAACTGAGAAAAAAAAGCGAACAACCACATTTGACAAATGAAATAACCACATTTGACAAATGAATGTGTAATTTGACTCCTGAAGTTAGAGATATACTGAAAATATTGTGGAAAAGAGAACATAATATTTTGTTATCCGATGTTAGACTTTTAAAAACAGAGATCAGCTTTTCACTTCGAGATAAGCGGTTATTCGAGATAAGCAAAGTCGAGATAACGAGAGTTGACTGTATTTAGTTGTTTGCTTCCGTTGATTTGTTACGTGAGCTGCCTATCTTAGTAGTTTATTTACTCGTTTTTCTTGTGCTGTCTTTTGTGATTGTGGCTTTTCCTGGACATCTTTTTTTTCTACAGTCGACTCTATTTATCTCTAAATCGAAGGGAATCTCTACTATACTTCGGGATATCCGTACCTCGACATATTGAAGAATTAAGGAAAAAATAAATCGAACTACCACATTTCACAAATGAATTGTAATTTGACTCCTGAAGTTAGAGATATATTAAAAAAATATTGTGGAAAAGAGGAGAAATTGCTCCCAAGCAGCAATTTCTCCTCTTTTCCACGATATTTTGTTATCTGTTGTTAGATTTTCATGTATAAACAGGGACCAGATTTTCACTTCGAGATAAGTGGATATTCGAGATAAGCGAAGTCGACATAGGCGAGAGTCGACTGTACTTTACGGCGTCTTTATGTTTGTGACAGCTCACCGTGGGAACAAAAGTGTATGTATGCTGTATGGGAATGAATTAATTATTGAGCCAGATAAGAACCTGTCTGGATAACGTGAGCGTATCTATGCAGAGAAATAACTGTCCCCAAGGAAAGTCTGCTGCTTCTCTTGTCTTAAATAATTAACAAGCTATGTATGATAAAGCATTTCATTACTGATCGGACAAGGCCATGCACGTACATATGTATTTTGCTAGTGGCGTGCTGTTACATATAATGCGTAACGTACAGAAAGGGCCCTTATGGCATATGCGAACAGCAAAGGCCCAGATCAGCCTGCGCATTCGCCCCGTCTGATCAGAACCTTCTCTGTTTGTCGATATATTATAAGGTATCTGTTAATTCGATAAGCGGACAAGGAAGGTCCTGATCAGACTGCGCGGATGCGCAGGCTGATCTGGGCCTTCGCTGTGCGCATATGCCAGAAATTACGTTTTCCAATGCCGCGGCACATGCGACATGTTAACAATGTGTTTATATATCCCAGACCTTAAGTTCATGAATAATAGATAACATAGATCTGCTTTATTGCTTTTTATAGACATGTTACCTTTAGCATAAAAGTGGCATTTATTTTGCAAGACATTATGTTAACATACAGGTACATGTATGTATGTAAAATGTTTATTTCTTAACCATAGCTCTAGATAAGCCATTTTAAAAAAAAAAAAAAATTTATATTTTTCTCCTAGCTTCACTTAAACATTTGTTGTGGTACTCATAAGAGCACCTCGATGAAATATCCGAAACAAAAAAGAACTGTCTCTCAACATAATGCTCTCCACATATTACAAATGTGTGTAAGGAAAATATTTGCAATAAAGGGAGATTTACGTAAACTCTTATTTTCCTCCTTTATCAAAGGGGCTGCCTTTATCGGAAAGAATTTGCTCCCCCCTGAGAGCAAATACTTTCCTTTAAGATCAGCCACCCCGCCCCCTCCCCCCCAGTTTGGACATTACGGAATATTTTGTCTAGATTTTTTTCCTGGGTGTGCGACAAAATAATTCCATTCTGACCATGAAGAATGATGCATTGTGCATTAAGCCAGGATTTAATAGGCAAGTGGCTGAAACATTGCGCCTACAAAGGGGTATGCATTGTGCAATAAAAATGTGAAACGATAATACTCCGCCATTAGCATGTCATGGGGAGATAATTCTGTCAAAATTGACGAAATGTACCTGATAGCAATCCCAATCCAGATCTACACAATATCAACTCACATGTAAAGTTTGGTGAAAATCTGTTGAGATTTACTCAAGTTATTGTCCTGAAACGAGAATTCAGATGTGTCGCGCGCAGATAACTCTGTTAAAATTGAAGACATTTGCCCATTAGTAATCCCCAACCGGATCTTTATAATATCAATGCACATACCAAGTTTGGTGAAAAACCATTGGTGTTTACTCAAGTTATTGTCCGATAACAAAAAAAAAAAAAAAAAAAAAAATCAGACGTGTCATGGACAGATAATTCTGTAAAAAATTGACGTAATTTGCCCATTAGCAATCCCAAACCAGATCTCCACAATATCAATGCACATACCAAGTTTGGTAAAAATCCATTGACAGTCACTCAAATTATCGTTCGGAAACGAAAATACGGACGTACGGCAGACGGACGGACGGGCGGACGGACAAACGGATGACCAACGTAAAACCATAATATCTCGCCACTCTCGTGTGGCGGGGTATAATGTGTAAGGCAGACTAACAGGTCTTTTAATGTGTTTACTATGAAATAATGCATGTTTTATTCAGTTCGAACGATGATGGAATGTATTTTAAAAGCATACTTCACTCTCGTTATCTCAAACTCCAGGGGACCAGATTATATTTTGCTTGATATAACAGTAGTTTGAGATAAAAGCAGATGAGATGTTAGAAAAATATAGAAAGGATATTCAAATGTTTGGAGTGAATATGACTTTTATTTCATCGAGTGAAGTGAAAAAATGTATATTTCATGAGTGCTGAAGTGAAAAAATGTATATTTCATGAGTGCTGAAGGCACTCATGAAATATACATTTTTTCACTTCACTCGATGAAATAAAAGTCATATTCACGACAAACATTTGAATTTTCTTTTTATTATATACATCACTTTCGATAGAAGAGATGCAAATCTTGCATTTGCAAGGGAAAGTCTGACACGCAGTTTTGTCCCTTGGCGACATGACGTTCATGTTTTGTTTTGTTTGGTGACGTTAGATATGACGTCAGAAACGCGCATTGGCGTGTAAAAATAAAATAAAAAGAAAATTTACTCTTTTTCAGTGAATACCATAAAAATTTTCATCTCGTGTAATGAAAACATTAATGTAAATAAGAAAAAAGTAGATCCAGATCTTATATTTTTCACTGCTCAGAGGAGTGAAAATATAAGTTTTATATTTTCACTAGTGAAAATATAAAACTTATATTTCACTAGTGAAAATATGCATTTTATTTCATTAATAATTCTCTATATTTCATTACTTTGTATATAATAAAGAAAGATTCCAAACGCCTCAGCGGTTTAACTTGTGGAACGGACGTGATGTTGTGAAAAGGTACCGTTATGTACAATTTTTAAACACTGGACAAAGCAATATCTTTCACATCACGTCCGTTCGACAAGTTAAACCGCAGCATCAGCGGTTTAAATTGTAGAATGGACGTGATGTTGTGAAAGATACTCCTAAGTATAAATTTGTAGAACGGACGTGATGTTGTGAAAGATACTCCCGTGTATAAATTTGTAGAACGGATGTGATGTTGTGTAAGATACTGCTATGTACAAATTTGTACACTATACATAGCAGTATCTTTCACATCACGTCCGTTCTACAAGTTAAACCGCTGAGGCGTTGAGAACCTACAACGATTTGTAACATATACAGCGGACATGAATCCCGTATGGTAAATCTTAGCCTTGCCCAAGGCTTAGAAATATACATATATATATATATATATATTGGCTTATTGAGCTCTGTGGCTAGTCTATAGATAATATGGTCTGGATTTCTAATATATTTCAGAGACAACCACAGAAGAAAAGGTCACCCATAGACTAGCTAAACATTGAATCAAAAAGTAGAATATAAATGAAAAAAAAAAAGTGAGCAAACATACTTATATATTGGCCTAGTAGCTAGGCTAGGTAAATCTAAATGAAGGTATTACTACGTCAGCAATGCAAATAGTTTTGTTTTTATGTTAATATCAGGTTTCATGAAAATATCTTGAACTGTTTTCGACTTATAGAGCAAACCGCAAAAGTTATAACTCACCAGAATTTATAAAACGAATATGATTCTTTCACTCTGCACGACGTCTGATGATGCTTAATATCTATAGTTTCCTGAAAATATCTTGAACGGTTTTCACCCTATAAAAACAGACACGAATTACAAATGCAGGGAGTAATTCCATAAAACAAAAAACTTCGGTTCCAATACTTCACCCATCTAGGCTAATCGTCTGATGATACTTTATATTTAGATGAAATTTAGTGATATCTTCAACGGCGTTTAATCTCATTTATCAAGCGGTCGATCTAATATGAAAATTCAACAAATGGTACCACGCCGTCAAAATTGAAAATAGACTTTTGGTTCGTTCTTTCACTATGCACAAACGCTCGAACACTTGACAACCTCAAGATCTGACAAGAATCCCGATTGATTTACAAAGGGGTATAACTCCATTAAAAATGAAAGTAAAGTTGGGGTCTTGTTCTCTGCACAAACGTATATGGTATCGGGAGAACGAGCATCATGAAAACGTAAAGGAATACATACTGGGGCTACACTGTTTGCCAATGTCCCTTTTATGGGACGATAGGCATAAATGGGTTAAGAATGTAACTTTCTGTTATTTGATATCAACCGACAAAAATATAAGTAAATCGAAATATGCTTTTCGCATTAGATTTAGGTCCAGATGAGCTCGCAAATATATTTGTTTTTCTTTTAACGTACATTTTCTGTATTTCTATAATGGCAAAGCTTAATCATAAAACGTAAATTGATATATTTTAAACATAAGTGCTCAATTTTATTTCCCTCCGCGGAAGCGAACACGAACGATTTACATTTGAAAGGAATCTTATTTGCATCGCTCGAATTGCTATTTCAGCTTTTTTCCTATACTGCGACATGCCGAACACCCTGAGAGAAATTGACCATCTTTACATCGATATAAGGCCAAATAATAAAAAAAAAAAATGTGTTTAGGGTAACATGTTAGAAAAAATAGGTAAAATTGGTGGGGATTTTTTTTTTTTTTTTTTTTTACATTTTTATGAAGAATTATACATCAATTATTATCCAAAAATATTTGGATTTCACACAAACTTCCCATAAAATTTTACTAAGTCTGTTTGGCTATTCTTAGATGTGTCATAAAGTACTGATAAAATGGCAAACAATGTAGACCCTGATCAAACTGCTCCTGTAGGAGCAGTTAGATCTGGGTCTACACTGTTTGCTCAGACCTACTTTTCCGAATATTTAGCATAAATATTTTATCCATGAAACAGGAAAAAAATGCTTGCTAGGTCTCACCAGAAAACTAGATACAGTAGGGTTACCCTAAACACAGATATTTGTTATTTGGCCTAAACATTGTGCAATTCTAAAATAATGCATGCTATTCCAGATATTGAAAATCCCCAAACACGTAGTAACAATTCGAAATAACTTAAAAGAACTGTATATATATGAACCAAGCCCTGAGCGCCCATTTATGAACGCAGAAATTCTATTTATACTGCACTGTAGTCTTGTGAGATATGAGGTTTGTATCTATTTTTAAATCGTCTCAACGTGCTGTGCAACTTACCTAATTCTTTTACTTTTACTGCCTGCAAATCCAATGATTTTCTTCTGACTTTCTCTAGATTCTCTGATTTCTATTTTCTGGAGCCAAACGTGTCAACACATCAAGTAGAATTCGATGACCGTTTACTGACCATGACGTACCACGGGATTCAAATGTCTGGCATTGAACCATTAGCATTCCCTTGTGATGTAATACAATGGTTCTATTATCTACCGACATTCAGTCGATTGTTCTGTAAGTTGATCATGGCTCCGTATAAGGGGTGTCAGGTAAACGTTTTTTTTTCTATTTTCTCCAAGAAAACGTACTTTTTTGGCACTCCTTATACGCACCTCTTCTAATGAGCACCCATATCAGTGAAGAAATAAGAACAATGAGCAAGCGCAAGACAAAACCTACAATAAGACTTTTGCAACGAGCGAAGACCCAGATCAGCCTGCGCATCCGCGCAGTCCGTTCAGACTCTTCGCTGAATGCATAAGCCTACAGCCCCCGGGATATACAAAGAGGGGTAAACGAGACCCTTGCTATACTAGGTGGATGTATAGGCTAATCTGAGACGTTGCTGGTCACACGTCTTATTGTAGGTTTTGTTGATATCAATACCTTTGGTTGAAAAAAAAAGCGCCTTATCTGGAGCTATGGTGGACTATACTACAAAGAAGCTACAACTGATCTGACTGGTTGTTGTCCATGTTATATAGAAATTAATTAGGTCTTAATTACACTGCGCACATCAAGCATAGATCTTTGTCAGCCTGTGTATTCTATTATACATGGACATTAAAATTTAGCGTCTCCGATTTAGCTCCATAAATTATATAGATATTTCATAACGTAAGTATCAAAAAAATCCTCTATCTCTCTCTCTCTCTCCCTCTGTGTGTGTGTGTGTGTGTGTGTGTGTGTGTGTGTGTGTGTGTAATTATGATGGTAGAAAATGTATATCATAACAGTCTGCGTATGTTTTACGACAAATAAGTTGCAAAACACACACACACACACACACACACACACACACACACACACACACACACACACACACACAAAATGTTTATGCCATTATATTCAGTATGTATTGCGACTACGGTCCTCTGTGATTGAGGTCTGTGATGAGTCATTTCATTTATATTTTAACGGAAAGATGTCCCGGCGACATTCATTATCACTGCAGTCCCTAAAATCTTGCCGTTCGTTGGATAATCACTGATAACTTCGATATTGTTTTTCACCATTTTGATCTATATTCAACAGCTCCACTGCTCGTTGCGAAGTTGGTAAACTAAAAACGGTCCAATCCTTGATGTTGTCTTCCTATATTTTCTTCTGCCTGTCTCTTATTCTAATCCCTTCAACTGAGCTTTGTAGAACCGTCTTTGTCATGCAAGAGGAACGTGAGACTTCAGCATGAAAAAAAAAAATATAACCTCGAGGCCAAGTCTCACAAGCGTATAGGAAGGTGGATGTAACCAGAGAGCACATCAGTTTCATATTTGTTGTTCTTATCATTATAGAGATCAAACATGGTGTTTCATGCATTAACATTCGCCAGGTCCCGTGGGAGGTGTTGAAACCTGAGGCCGAAGGCCGCGGTTTTTAATACCTCCCAAGGGACCTGGCGAATGTTAATGCATTGAAAAACCATGTTCGATTGCTATTATTGCATAACAAGAGCTGTCGTAGGACAGCGTAGCTCGCCTGCTGGGTACATTTTATATTGTAACATTTTTATCATTAAGCCATATAATATAGGTCACACTGACCTAGATGTATTTGTATGTAAATCATTTTGTCAAATAGATATAATAATCTAGGTATGACAATTCTCCATGAAATAGTAATAAAAATAAAAGGCAAAATCACTGAAGCATGAAATATAGGTCACAATGACCTAGATATAGTAAGTGGTCATTCATTGGGTCACATGGAACTAATATCCCAGGTGTGAAATTTATCCAATAAATAGTATTCAAGATATAAGGCAAAATCACTGAACCATGAAATATAGGTCACACCAACAGAGATATATTTTGACGTCAATAATCGGGTCACAAGGAACTAATATCCCAGGTGTGACATTTATCCAACAAATAGTATTCAAGATATAAGGCAAAATCACTGAACCATGAAATATAGGTCACAATGACCTAGATATAGTAAGTGGTCATTCATTGGGTCACATGGAAGTAATATTCCAGGTGTGACATTTATCCAACAAATAGTATTCAAGATTTAAGGCAAAATCACTGAACCATGAAATATAGGTCACACCAACGGAGATATATTTTGACGTCAATAATCGGGTCACAAGGAACTAATATCCCAGGTGTGACATTTATCCAACAAATAGTATTCAAGATATAAGGCAAAATCACTGAACCATGAAATATAGGTCACAATGACCTAGATATAGTAAGTGGTCATTCATTGGGTCACATGGAAGTAATATCCCAGGTGTGACATTTATCCAACGAATAGTATTCAAGATATAAGGCAAAATCACTGAACCATGAAATATAGGTCACAATGACCTAGATATAGTAAGTGGTCATTCATTGGGTCACATGGAAGTAATATCCCAGGTGTGACATTTATCCAACAAATAGTATTCAAGATATAAGGTTAAATCACTGGACCGTGAAATCTAGGTGACCTGGACCGTAAAATGTAGGTCACCATGACCTTCACTCTCTTACACTTAAACCGATGTCACATAGTTAGCTGATGTATAACCAGTTGTGTCTATAACCTGTAGGCATATAAGATTTTCCAAATGTGTCCTAGATTTTGACCCCTAGCCCCACTCCAAGGCCCACCCTGAGGTATGAACCCAGGGGTATGTTCTTTTGGAATCTCTTTTGGAATCTCAGAAGACTCCTCCAGGTACCCAAATTCTAAATATGAATGCTCTATGAGGAGTGAAAGTCAAGATATAAGAATTTGAAAAACTTTAACACAGTATTACAAAGGTGTCCTAGATTCTGACCCCTAGCCCCACCCAGGGGCATGAACCCAGGGGTTTATTCTCTTGGAATCTCAGAAGACCCTCCAAGGTACCTAAGTTCCAAATTTGATGCCTCTGTGAGGAGTGACTGTTGAGATATAAGCATTTGAAAAACTTTAACACAGTGTGACGGGAACGGGAACGCAAACGCAAACGCAAACGTGGACGACCGGGGTGACTGCAATAGCTCTCCTTGTACTTTGTACAGGCGAGCTAAAAACTGAAAACATTTGCTATATTTCGCGTTATTTCTTGCACTATTTTGTTCCGTCTTTTCACCGATGTCTCGCGAACGCAATTTCCACGGACTATGCTCGTTCTAGGGCCTGGCAGTACACATCTCGTAACGGGAGCAAATCTGTGGCCCCGGAACGAACTTATTGAAAGTTGCGTAACTGTGCATTAACAGCGCGTGAAATGCACGGCTGTTAATAACTTGCGACACTGCAATATGCAATATTCAACATTACCATATGGTTTGCTGATGTCGCAGTCGTCTGAGCTACCCTAGACTATATAGCTGGTTTGCAGCCATTATCAAATATGACTGATTCTAGGCATTTGCAACTCTTTTCTGTTCCAAATTCCCCTGCCTGCTGTCAGTTACTCCTATCTCAATCTCGGATTTATCATAATCACTTTTGTCTTTTATGGCCAGATTTCAATTTTGACATTTGTTTTATTAATTTATATACATGTATGTCGTGTCTTTATGTAATACCAAGAGTGCTAATCGCTACGATAAAAAAAAAGCCCGTACTGGGCGTTTATGCATGAATATCGGTTACAAAAATCTGAGCTCTGACATATGATTTGTATCTGGCGTATTAGCTGAGGGGACTAGTCGATACTGTTGATACCTTGTAATTTTGTATGGCTAGGCGTTTTCGTCTCAGTCAGCGTGGGTTCGAGTCCTGTCACAGCCCAATGAGTTTTTATTCAGTTTTCTCACCTTTTTCGGAATACATGAATCGTTTATTCAATTCTTGGTGTCTGATTGTTTCTGTAGAAGCTTGTTTCTTCCGAAAAGAATAATTTCCAAGCAATGCGTGGTGGTAAGTTGATCTGGAAACATTCATTTTATTTATCTATATGTCATATTTCTATATTCAGTTTTGATATACAGATGCAGAATATTTACATCACGAAAACGTGCCTATATAATATTGACCCCCTTAAACCCCACTTTTATACAGTAAAACTGGGGTTCACAGGGGTATACATTATTTTTCATATTTCTGCTCAAAACATAGATTGTGGGTACTCGTTAGAACCGCCTCGCCAAGGCGGTTCTAACAAGTACTCACTATGTTTTGAGCAGAAATATGAAAACTATCAGACTTTTTTATCTGAAAATTTTCAGTTTTTGGAGGTGAAACTTTGTATATATTTGTATAGGCGTGTTTTCGTAATGTTTACAATCGTATAAATATTAACATAACGACAGTATAAGGACTTTTAAGCAGAGGAAAGCTTAAATACACAATCTTTACATATGATCAAACGGTGTGGCTACATTCATCATACTCAAGTTGCTATACATGAATGTCGCTGTGGTCGCCCTGCTTAAGAATCATTATATCTAAAAAATAATCATTAGAAAATAAATAATAAAACAAGAGAGCCATGATGGCCCTATGTCGCTCACCTGAGTATCATAGCACTCAAGGAGAATATTACTTAATCAAAGGAACATTTCTGCAAAATTATTTTGAAATCAGGCCATAGGCCTAGGAGGAGATGTTGTTTAAAGGTTTTTCTATTTTTAGCTCCGGTGGTCATTTTGTTCAGCTGAGCAGAACCATTTTGGCAGTTTTGGTAAAGGGGTATTAGAGAAATATTTCTGTGAAATTATTTTGAAATCGGGCACTTGGCCTAGGAGGAGATGTTGTTTAAAGATTTTGGTTTTTGCTCTGGATGCCATTTTGTTTAGCGGAACGGCACCATTTTAGCAATTTTGGTAGAGGGTCACTCAAGAAACATTCATGTAAAATTATTTCAAAATCAATGGAGCGGTTTAGGGGGGATGTCTTTTAAGTAAATTGCTGACAGATGCATGACAGTCTACGCCCTTTTTTCTATTTTTAGCTATGGCGGCCATTTTGTTCAGCGGAGCAGACCATTTTAGCAATTTTGGTAAAGTGGTATGAGAGGAACATTTCAGTAAAATTATTTTGAAATCGGGCCATTGGCCTAGCAGAAGATGTCGTTAAAAAAGGTTTTTCTAGTTTTAGCTCTGGCGGCCATTTTGTTTAGCGGAGTGGAACCATTCTAGCAATTTTGGTAAAGGCATGAGGGGAATATTTCTATGAAATTATTTTGAAATCGGCCGTTGGCCTGGGAGGAGATGTCGTTTAAAGTTTTTTTTTTTTTTTTTTTTTTTTTTTTTTTTTTTTTCTTCTATTTTTAGCTCTGGTGGCCATTTTGTTTAGCGGAGCGGAAGCATTTTAGCAATTTTAGTAAAAGGGCATAAGAGGAACATTTCCGTGAAATTATTTTGAAATCGGACCATTGGCCTGGGAGGAGATGTCGTTTAAAGGTTTTTATTTTTAGCTCTGGCGGCCATTTTGTTTAACGGAGCGGAACCATTAAGACGATTTTGGTAGAGGGTCATCTAAGGAATATTCCTGTTAAATTATTTCAAAATCCATTCAATGGCCTAGGAGGAGATGTTGTTTTAAGGTTTTTCTATTTTTAGCTCTAGCTTCAGTGGAGCGGAACCATTTAGGCAATTTTTGTAGAGGGTCACCCAAGGAACATTCTGATAAAATTATTTTAAAATCCATTTACCGGTTTAGGAGGATTTGTCTTTTAAGTAATAAGTTGACAGACGGACGTCGGACGACGGACGACGGACGAAGACCGGTCACAAAAGCTCACTCTGAGCCTTTGGCTCAGGTGAGCTAAAAAAATAGATGATACAATATTGATAACAATGAAAATGAAATAAAAGAAGTAATATTGATAAGTAATTAAACTGATAAATAAGAATGATAATACCAATAAAATGTTCATTGTTGTGGTTAATGCTGAGTGCTAAAAGCATTAGTAAATACCCAGCTATCATTCTACATAAATCTAAAGCGGGTCGTTATCGGCCCGTCAGCTACATTGACTGCCCGATAACGGCCCGCTATAGATTTATGTAGAATGCTTACTGGGTAACGGCTCTATCAGATGGGTCATGTTTGAGTACCTCCCGTAAAAGTGAAACCAGTTTTTACCTAGCGAAGTCGCTCAGTGGATAAATCGAGAATCTTATATAACTACATGCACACGCCGAGTCGGGCGAGTTCCAGTCCTGCCTCAGCCCAGTGAATATTTAAATTTTCTCCCCAAAACATTTTTTGGAAATGTCTCAACGAACGCTGAATACATTCATACTGGAGAAAATGAATAAAACACTGAGCAGAGACTGGTCCCGAACCAACGCTGAAAGCGATGTAACTCTTCAATATACTTGACTATTGACGCATCCGTTGAGCAAGTGTCATTTGAGGTGAATAATACACTTGGTATATGTTTCACCATTTTTTACAAGAGAGACAAGTTTTGTGACTTTTTGTTTGCTTCCCTGTACTCCAGTTATTTCCTGAAATGTGATATTTTCAAAACGGAAATAATTTGCTCCTCTTTTGGAGCACATTGTTACGTTTTATAGTATACCAAATTTAAGACAGGAGCAAAATAATTTCGACAGATTGTCTCCCTTGAAAGTGCATCGATTCCCCTTAAAACAAACTGTTTGAAATTCATAGCTAAGCTGTTGTTCACATATGTAGGGAAAATACTTTTTTTTTTGAAGTACTTGCATGAGTCATGCTCCTGGGCCGGAATTATATGTTGAAGTACCTTTTTTGTTTAAATCTTTAATGATAATAATACTTCCAAGCTCAGTACTCTGTGGATCCAGAGAGTTCCTTGTATATAATGAGTGCGCTAGCGCACCAACATATACCCTATCCGACGGGTCATTCAGAGAAATCAAGCATAATACTGTTCCATAAAACTTATCTTTAACAAGCGTAGTGGTGCAGTGGTTATGTGTCCTGACTCTGAAAGGCAAGGCGCTGCCGTCGTGGGTTTGAGCCTCACTCAACCCAGTGGTATTTCATATTTCTCCCTATACCCCATTTTTTCTGAAGTACTTGCATTAGCAATGACCCTGGGCCGGAATTCTTTGTTGAAGTTTGTTAAAGTCTTTATATACACTCAGCGTACAGCATACAGACTATAAATATGGAGATAGAAAGGCCATATTCACAAAACACAACCCACTCAGGAAACATGAACTATAGGCGTATACAATGAATATATGACTCGATTAACCAATACACTAACCTTGGAATTTCGTAATATTTTGTTTCGGAGAGATACAAATTTCTACGACTTCAAAGTACACAGGATAAATAAATGATTAAAAAACATAGATAAATAGCCAGCTTTATCAATTAACACAGAACCTTCGTTGCCTCATTACTTTAATATTGACGGGTAAATGAAAGCCTTTCTTTCCTTGGAACATTTATACCCACGTGGGCAAAAATATCTTATCTTATAGAAGTGTGAATACATCTGATAAAATGCTACTGAAATAGTGTGTAATATTATAATTACAGTTAGTCATATCGTTCATTATGCTATTGGACTAAATTCCTTCTCGTAATAATAGGTTCCATATATCGCTGGAATATTTTAGTCAAAATGACTTGTTCTTTATATTACAGGAATATGTATGTTATTTGCATATGTATTTGGTCAAACTGATACATCCATAAAGCACTGGAATATGTATTTGGTCAAAATGATACGTATATTACTGGCATATGTACTTGGTCAAAATAATACGTTACCTATATTACATGTATATTTATCTGGTCAAATATTTACGTCCCCTTAATTATTAGAATAAGTATTTGGGCAAAATTATATGTATATTCCTGGCATATATATTTGATCAAAATGATACGTTCTATATAATACTAGCATAAGTATTTGGTCAAAATGATGTATTCTATATAATACTGGTACATGTGATGGCTTATAATTATATATATTACTGGCATATGTATTTGGTCAAACTGATGCTTTCTAATACTACCATGTGTGTTTAATCAAAATTATACATCTATTACAGGCGTATGTGCTGGGTCAAAATGAGATGTTTATTACTGACATGTGTATTTAGTCAAAATGATGCGTATAATACTGGCATATGTATTTGGTCAAAATGATACGTTTCCTATATTACAGGAATATGTATTTGGTCAAAATTAAACGTATAATAATGACATATGTATTTTGTCAAAATACTACATTCCTCATATTACTGAAATATCTATTTGGTCAAAATGACACGTTTCCTTTATTACTGGAATATATATTTGGTCAAACTTACACGTTCCTTATTTTACTGGAATATGTATACTTGGTCAAAATGATACATTCCTTATATTACAGTAACAGGAATGTACATTTGCTCACAATATTTACTGGAATATGTATTTGCCCATAATAAGACCTTTCTTTTATTACTGGAATAAGTATTTGGTCAGACTGATACATTTCTTATATTACAGTGACTGGAATATGCATTTACTCACAATAATTACTGGAATATGTATTTGCTCATAATAAGACGCTCCTTTTATTACTGGAATATGCATTTGCTCACAATAATTACTGGAATATGTATTTGCTCACAATAAGACGTTGCTTATATTACAGGAATATGTATTTGCTCACAATAACAATGTGCCTTATATATTACAGGAATATGTATTTGCTCACAATAATAATGTGTCTTATATATTACTGGAATATGTATTTGCTCATAATAAGACGTTCCTTTTTATTACTGGAATATGTATTTGCTCACAACAAAACATTTCTTATATTACTGGAATATGTATTTGTTCAAAATAAAACGTTCCTTATATTACTGGAATATGTATTTTATCACAACAAAACATTTCTTATATTACTGGAATATGCATTTGTTCAAAATAAGACGTTCCTTATATTACTGGAATATGTATTTGCTGAAAGTGATCAGTTCCTTATATTATTGGACTATGCATTTGCTAATAATAATAAGTTCTTAATTTCTGTAATTGTTTAAAATAATACTTTCATTATATTATTGGAATACTACGTTCCTTATGTTACTGGGGTATGCACTTGCTCAAAATGATACGCTTTTCCCCATTTATGTTTCTCTTGTCTAAGTTGATAAACTCGTGGAATGTTGTTGTTGGTGTTCAGTTTATTACAACTGTTGATGTTATATTCTTTGGGATATGAAGTAAGCGTTCTATTTTCATAATTGTTGTTTGGGAATATATCTTTAGCCAAGATACTTTCCATGGCGACAAGGCTAACATCGGAATTATCACCCCCAAAATCTTCCTTTTCTTTTCTTCTTTCCACGAATACAACCACCAAGCGGTAAGTCAATAAAATTATTACTAGAGTATTTTTGCAGGTGAAGAACATATTCGTATAACTTAATACATTGTATCTGAATATGAGAAGCATTCTTAAGACTAGAAATGGTAGGTCTTGGAGTAAAATAGATATCAAAATTCCAAATATATCTGCACGACAGCATCCTTTACTAGATCCAGCCCCAGAAGTTCGGAATGAGTACAGACCAGATTGATCACGACGTGCTCTCGAAGCTGTGAGGACGAGCGAGAACTGGATTAAACTCGTTGACCATATTCCAAGAATGGTTATACATAGAACTTGGTTGTACCTCACCTGAAAACATCAATATAAATGATACAACGGAGTTATGTTGAACTGATACACTTTCAGATGTTTCAGCAGGAACTATTGGTCCGAGTTTTAAGGTGAATTAGTTTATATATTAAGGAGTTTTGATGGTCATTCTGATTTTTCTGTGAAATTAGAAAAATCATAAATCGGTACAACATTATAGATAGTTAGATATTATGCACCTAATTGCATGCTAAGTGGTTTACCCAATCAACCTTAACACCTTTCCTGCCCTCTAGAACTGCACGACGGCACTGATGAGTTAGGGATTATATACGCGGGCCGATCAAATATGTGTCGAGTGAACTCTTCTACCTCACCGCTTTGGACATGTCCATTTCCTATATAAGGAGTGTCTGGTTAGTTTTTACTGTTATCGTATTTTATAGAAATTCCTGTAAATAATACAAACAGTTTAGACCCAGATCTGATGCCGCGTTCTGTGGCGTCTGATCTGGGTCTAAACTGTTGGCCAAGTGTCCCTTTTATGGTCCGCCAGGCATAAAAGGGTTAAAGGCGAGGGTTGAGCACTCGTAAAACCAAGTTTCATTGCACCGTCCCTTCCCCACCAACCCAGGAATGTTACTGTTGACAGTTCCAAGGCGGAATTTCTATAGCAGTTCTTCTTCGTCTTGTTCGTTCGGTTTTTGTTGGACTGAAGTTATGTGATGTCGTTTCATGTCATTTTACCTTAATCTGTGCCTTGGGAGGGAGCAGGGAGGTGCTATGTTCATAGCTGTAGCCATATAGAACCGTATGCTTCAATCATAGTGTTAAAAAGTTAATTTATAAAGGTTGTTCCTGTACTGATCCATTGATCACATGTGCCTTCTACAGCCTCAGGGCTATCCAAAGAGGGGTGAACAAGAAACTTGCCACAATGGGTGGATGTACAGTCTGAGCTGAGTCTATGCTGGTCACACAGATCAGCGTTATAGCCATCTCCTTTGGTTTCAGTAGTTATGTTTGTGCTTTTGCATGCCTTCGCGTTGGATATAAGGTACTACGTTAGAAATAAAGGCGAGTTTTGGCGCCAGCCAAACTAGGTTTAACCCATTCTAGACGGAATAAACTGCCCCCACACTATATACTGGAGGAGTCGAATTTCAATTTTAGGTAGACCAGACTATGTGATTTAGATACTCCTAGAGAAAAATCGCAAACAGTGGAGACCCTGCTTAGAGGGCGTATTCTGTGGCGTCTGGTCTGGGTCTAATTTGTTTGCCAGTTACCCTTTTGGGAGTGTACAGACTAAACTAGGCTAAACCCTCAAAAACTGTACTGTTGATCCTTCCAAGGCAGTATTTCTATTCATTTTACTCATGTTTGTCCGTTCTGCTTTTCATTAAGTGCCGGTTTTTTTTGGGTTTTTTTTTTGTGATCCAAAAAAAGGTAAGAGAAAAGTCCAGGGAGTGCCACAATCACAAACCGCAGCCCTTCCCAGACCCCAAGAGGAAGAAGAAACCGACAAATCCAAACAAGCACAAATCGAACAAACGTACGAAAAGCACTAAGATTAGCTCTCTCTTCCCCAAGCGAGGTAATCGCAATACTAAAAGGACTGAAAAACGCAAGAACAAAATGACACACGGAAAGACATACAACAAATCGCCTCGTATAATAAACCACAAAGCAACAAAGAGTAAGACTAACACCGGGACCACCGCCTTAGAACGGTCAGTAGAGTAAACCACCGTGGGGTTTAAAGCACTTTTACAGCTAGCTAACTTCACCCTGGGTCCTGATGCTACTCTTAATACAGAAACACATAAAAATTCGGTTCGCATAAAGGCTCCTAACTCAATCAATGCATCAAAGCAAAAACATAAAAATCAAATTAATCACTATAATAAACAAAGACGAGTACTCATGGCTAATTCTACTGTATGCCAGAATAAATGTAAACCAATAGTTGAACCACGGCGGTCCAGCCAAAGACATATCGTCAAGCCTCAACCCACTGGTTAAAGTTTTACGAAGAGGCCGTCATTGAGTCTGAGGCCCTTATCTGATGCATTGGAAGGACTGTGTTTTCCAAACTTACTTTGGACAGCTTGTAAACGAAAGAGAGATAAGTCGTACTGTTCTAGCGATTTTAATGACAGTCCAGTACGATATACTTGAACTTGCTGAAGGTCTCGATAAATAAATTCCATGAATCGTTTTATTCTCATGAGCTTACAAATTAGAAGTACGTGTTGTAATCATGTTGCGACAATTCTAGTGTGGCTTTTATACCATGCATATCGACCCGTAAGTTCCGTATTAGCCCTGCACCGTAAAAACACACGGACTAATATAGAGGTATTCTGACCGATATGCCTGGCCCTCAGCCTGAGGTTATAAAACTTTTTCGTGCTCAACTCAGCTCAACAATAGCTGGCATTTTAATATTTATTAACAGAGAAAGTTTCAAGCTCAGGTATAGTTAGCAAGAAAGAATTTCCAACTGTTAGTAATTTAAGACTTATTAGCAGGGCAAATTTCATACTCAGCTGAGTTGAGCATGGAAAATGTTTTATATTCCGACCGATATGCCTTGTTTTATTTCTTGGATGATTGTTTTAACAGAACTTACGGATGGTCAACAAACACAACAAAATACAACTTGGAAGAACAAACTGATAACTGAAAAATTAAAATTCAGATTTAAGGGTCATCACGAAAACATGCCTATATAATTTTGATCCCCTTAAACCCCACTTTTATATAGTAAAACTGGGGTTTACGGGGGTATACATTATTTTTCTTATTTCTGCTATAAACATAGATTGTGGGTACTCGTAAGAACCGCCTCGCAAAGGCGGTTCTAACGAGTACCCACAATCTATGTTTGTGAGCAGAAATATGAAAAATATCAGAGTTTTTTTATCTGAAATTTTTCATTTTTTGGAGGTGAAATTTTCTTTATATTTGAATAGGCATGTTTTCGTAATGTAAATATAATTTTCGTTCATATTTCACATATGACAGCCTGCAAGACATGTACCTCTTTTTCTTTAAAAGCTTCGAAGAATTCTACAATGTCAGCGGCTGTACCAATGTACACAAGAAGTAGCTGAGACAGCTGGTCGTGAGTTAGTTTTCCCTTCGGTAGCAACCAGCGGCCCAGGATGAGAATTAACAATAGGAGTTGCTCCAGGGTCCGTATCCACTGGTCAGGAGTCAGTTTGATTGGAATTCGGATCTCAAACGTCACCTGAAGAAATGAAAAAAATAACAACAAAAAAAAAAAAATAAATAAATAAAAAACTTACAGTAAAACCTCAATGGCTCGAACATCTTTGGGAGCATGGAAATTTATTCGATACATGGGTATTCAAGCCACTGAGGGTTAGTCATGGTGCCATGTCATGTAACAAATGGTGACAATTTAGGGAAGACTTTTTGATCATCTATACAATAATGGTATGCTGAGTGTACTCATTAGAATTGCCTCGATGAGGCGATTCTAATGAGTACAAACAACATACAATTTCTTGATAAAATAAGAAAAATTCCCTAAATATTTGCTTTCTTGAGCTATCAGAATAACAACGTCGGGACTCAAAAACGAGTTCGAATCATCCCAGGTAAACGAGCAATCTGTTTTCGAGTCATCAAGGTTTTTTCTGTATGTTTAAATTAAAAGTTTGCAGCCGCTGTGTAATACAGATTACCGACAGAAATACAGTCAAACTTCAATGGGTCAAACATATTTAGGACCATGGAAATTTGTTCTAGATATTGGTGGTTTGAGCCACTGAGGGTTGATAGCGCCAGGTCAGGAGGCAACAGATGCTACAGAAGTAAATGTATGTTGCAAGAGAATTATGATGCCGCTGTCGAGTTACATGATTAACGGTTTCTGTTGAGATCTGATCTCACAAAAATATCATAGTGTGGGAAACCTGTACAAGAAAACTGTTTGATGGCCTTTAGTGTGTCACTGACACATATGCCAGATTTGGACAAAGAAAGGCATAGCTTTGGTTATACAGTACGAAAGTAAACATATTAACGATAGCATACGTTAAAGAACATAATTTCTCTGGGCTACTGAGGAAAAGAATATAAAACTGAAAGACGATTTCTAAGCAATATTTCACTACACATTGATAAACGCAAAAAGGAAGGGAAACCATTTTAACACAGGTATAGGTAAGAAGGGATCTAAGTATATAATCAATCATTCCAACAGCACCACTAAAGCAAACACCGGGGGCATCCGACAGAATGACTCCATCGAACCGACTTCAATAACAACCACTGCGCATGTCACCGGTGTGAGAAAATATGAAGACTGTTACTCATCTAGAGTTTTGGCAAAGTTCTCCATTGAGACAATGAGAAAAGTACATGTGTCAGTCCAAACAATTCCAAGGGGAGCAGGAAAAACGGGCTGTAATAATCAGTTAAGTTTGGGTAACAGAGCTGCCACCTTTTGGGGAAGGGCTGCCAACTCTGCTTGTCATTTGTCCTTTTTGTGGTTTAAATTGTATTTGTCTCTTTCACTTTGATGTTAAGAAATTAATGTGGATCGGATTGTATAAGTTCCTGAGTCCATTTATCTACTTTATGCATCTTACCAGTTGCAATTAGCCTAAATATAGGCCGTTTAAATTGACCTGTCGCTTTGACTTTTGATAAAACTATTCACAATGGTAACGTATGTAAAATGTTAGTTTGGTCGGTCTATACAGGGGAATGTACAAGGGAGACAGCTTTGACAGAATTATCATAGTGTATTTCTTTGACACTCCAACTATCTCCCTTGGACAACAAACTGTATCAAATTAGCTTAATTGTCGAAGTTTTCTGGACCAGACTAGCCAGTTTTGGCCAATTAGGCATCACCAGCTTAAGTGTTGCACTTTTCTGGGCCAGACAAGTTCGTTTTGCTCGTATATATTAAACATCTCTGAATGTGCTCAATATATTATACCAATACTATATATATCAACACTTATTTTGATTGTTTGTATTGTTGCAATACAATAACTTGATGTCTGGTTTGTAATATATTGCTATTAGTTTTCTAAAATGAAATGCATATACAGACGTAGGCTTACCACAAACTCTACAATCAGCCACCCTCGCAAACCAGTTAATATAGCAAGACACTCCTTATAGGTGACCACATATATAAATCAGATATAGCGCTGTCTGTCTGTCTATCTGTCTGTCTGTCAGTCCGTCCGCCGTTTCTCTTTTTCTCTATCTTTCTGCTGCCTGTCTGTCTGTCTATCCGCCCATCCTATCTATCTATCTATCTATCTACGAGGGGTGTTCAGAATATTTCCGGAAAAGTGTTGTAAAAATTTAAAGAACACAAGAATTTACATGAAACTTTTCGAGTTTGTAGAAACATGTATTTTAGGTGGAATAAATAAATCTTAATGTCAAATATTTACTATAACCAAAATTAATGTATATATGGCAACCACACCTACTCGAAACCGGCCCAAAAAGTAGCAATTTCTAGGCAAATACACTTTAATCAAAGGTATGTAACTTCGTGATTTGGAAAGCTATTCTCACCATTTACCGTAAATTTAGCACCATCATGTGGCGTGACGTACGAAACGTCATTAAATAATGTGACGTCATTTGACGTTCTGACGGCCACTTTGTTTTGAACGGTGGGTAAAAATGACGGCGGAACAGAGATCAGTGATAAAAATTTGTGTTTTAAATCGAGTTTCAAGAAAACCATACGAATTAGAAAAAGCTTACGGGATAAGAGCCATAAGAAATCGTAGGTATATGAATGGTACGGACGTTTTCAAAACGGTCAGGAGAGCATCAACGATGACCAACGGAGCGGTCGGCCAGTCGATAACGTCACGTTACGTCACAGAAATCAGAGAACTACTTGAGCTTGACCGCCGCAATACGATTCTAGAAATCAGTTACAAAGTTGATTTCAGCATTGGCACTGTCACGACATTTAACACAATAAACTTAATGAGGCGGGTTTGTGCTAGATGGATTCCGAAAATATTGTCTGAGGATCAAAAGAAGCAGAGACCTGAGTGTTGTCGGCGACAAGTGGAACATTTTGAGCGAGAAGGTGATGGATTTCTTAGGCGCATAATAACAGTTGATGAAACTTGGATAAGTTGTTTCCTCTTCCTCTTGGGGTCTGGGAAGGGCTGCGATTTGTGATTGTGGCACTCCCTGGACTTTTCTCTTACCTTTTTTGTATGAGCCGGACACAAAGGAACAGTCAGCTATGTGGAAAACACCTGGATCACCAGCCCAAAAGAAGTTCAAAGTTAGCCCCTCGAAGAAGAAGCAGATGTTCATCGTTTTCTTTGACGCCGTAGGAGTGATCCTTAGCCACGCAGTTCCTCATGGACAGACTATCACTGCGCAATATTACTCAAAGGTAAAACCATTGAAATATCTCTGTACTATTTCATTATGATATAAAACTATTGTTTTAAAATAGTTAACTGGAATATAAGAATAGTTGAAATAGCATTTGTTTTGTTAACAGGTGCTGAATCGAGACTTCTTGAGAGCAATGCGGAAGAAGCGAGCAGCGGAACTACCGACCACGATTCTCCATCAGGACAATGCATCCGCTCATCGTGCAGCAGCTACACAGGAAATCATCAGCAACAGTTCGTTTGGAGTTCTAGAACTCAACCAATAAGGTCTGGATTTAGCATCTTGCGATTTCTTCCTCTTCCCGGCGTATAAACAGGTCCTCCGCGGACAGCAGTTCGACGACATTAATGAACTTCTCACAGCCGTCCAGTCGGCAATCTATTACTGCCTGGGTGAAGAGATGTAAAAAGTGTATATCCTTTGGTGGTGAATACTTTGAAAAAGACTAATGAAAAAATCTAAACGACTAATGAAAAAAAAAGCAAAAAAAATCTATCAGTTGGTAAGTTGATAAAGACGTAACGTCGGTGACGTTAAAAGGACGATGGGCCGGTTTTGCGGTGTTGGGTCTTATCAACTTGAAATAGTTTTTGAATTGTAAATTTTATCATGTATTGTAGTATATATGTTTATAGTATTGCTGAACAAAATTTCATGTAAATATATCGAACAGTAAAGAAATGGTAACACTTTTCCGTAAACTTTTTGAACACCCCTCGTATCTATCTATCTATCTATCTATCTATCTATTCGCCCATCCATCCATCACTCCATCGATCGATCCATCCATCCATCCTAGTGTCCGTCCATCTTTTGCACACCTGCCCGCCCCTATCTATCTGTCTATCTATCTATCTATCTATCTATCTGTCCGTATGTCTGTCTGTCCGCTATCTATCTATCTATCTATCTATCTATCTATCTATCTATCCGCTATTCATCTATCTATCTATCCACACACCCCTATCCGTCAATCTATCTCCCCACCCACCCTTTTATAAGCTTCGTCGCTCAATTAAATGAAGAGCTAGGAAGCGTCTTATAACATTACTGCAACGGTAATTTCCGGTTAGTAATTGCTAATACGTAATTGGTACGAAGTGACTGTTTTATGTGAAAGCGGTCTGGCAAATATCTAGCAAAACTTGATCACTAATATCATTGTGTCTGGTCATTTTAAGGGGAAATGATACTTTTTCAGGGAGACAACTGCCAGCTTTTGTTTTGTCTCACTCCCGTCTGAAAAAGGGATCTCCTCTAAAAGAAAAGAATTTGCTCCTATCGGAAGCAAGTTCTTTCCTTTTAGAGTAGACCCCTTTTTCGGATAGGGATTAGTGTACAGCAAAGCAAATAAGAAGTCACAAAAGTTGTCTCCCTTGTAAAAATGTCGGAAAATGTACCATTTGTATCTCGTCCCCTTAATCTCGACCAGTCTCATATTCTTACAAATTTCCGGTTCTTGTCAACAGCGCTTAATAATCGATTCATAAAACAAAACTATTGGTATTTTTCCCATATTCGACTTTCACAGAACTGAGTATAAATAGATTCCAAGAGGCATGATCCTTCAGAGCAATGGGCACGTGCGCGCACGCACGCACACATAAACGACAATAGCTGGAGTGGCGAAGTATTTTTCTACGACAGACCATCTAGTTTCGACCAATGAAGCCTTATCAGTGATCCTCATATATATTTTCAAAACTCCCGGAATGAGCTTAATGACCACAAAAGTATCCGAAAATATAAACAAGGTTATCCATTAAAGGACCTAACCTAGACCGTTGCGAACGATTCTTGTGAACGTATGGTGAAATGAACGGTGCAACGCAAAAAGAGTTCTTAAAAATGATACTGATTACATGTGTAAGAAATGAAGATGGGCGAGGGTATTCTGTTTTGAAATCTTAAACTATAAATATTTCCTAGTTTCGATATACACCAGAATAAGGAGACTCCCCTGTATATATTGAAAGTGCTTATGCTGCGAAACAAGCGAACAAATAAACAAGGAAACAAAACAAAAAAAAAAAAAAAAAAAAAAAAAAAAAAACAGCTGACATTTTTTCTAGCTGAGTCGTTCAGAGAAATCTAATATAATATTGTTCCACAAAGCTTATTTGTTGTGACCTTTATGACTACAAAACATATTATAAAACATGTCTCTGAATGGCTAGGTGTTGTGGCTGCACTGGGCCGACGTATGTTCGAAACCCGCTCTGATTACAGGTATTTGAAGTTCTGCCAACCAGCCATTAAATTGTGTAAACATATTATGAGGTATTCACCTAGCTAGCAATCTTTATAACTCTATAGCGGGCCGTTATCGGCCCGTCAGCTACCCTGACGGGCCGATAACGGCCCGCTATAGATTTATGTAGAATGCTTACTGGGCAAATGCTCTGTCGATTTTCTTTTGAGGATTTTCAGCCTCCTAAAAGTAATCAGTGAGATACAATTTCAAGCACCTGTTGTCTGCCCAACATTGTTTCATATCCTATGTTCACTTTGGTCCATATTACATGGTTATGGTGGCCATATCCGATCCTGATTCTAGACCAGTGACATAAACTTCAAGATGCATGATATGTACAATACTTCGTATATGTACTTCATCCCAGCATGTTCGTGTTTGTGGTTTTCTTGTCCTGGCTTCAAATCGCTATTGAGCCCTTTGCTTTGTTGCATCAAGTGCTTTTATTTCCAATCGACTCTCGTTATCTCGAATTCCAAGGGACTCTGAAATACTTTGAGATGTCTGTACCTCGACGTATCAGATTTGCAGAATTGAGGAAAAAATAATTCGCACAACCACATTTAACAAATAATATGTAATTGGACTCTTGAAGTTAGAGATATATTGAAAATATTGTGGAAAAGAGGAGAAATTGCTCCTTAGGAGCAATTTCTCCTCTTTTCAACAATATTTTTTACCTGTTGTTAGATTTTCATGTTTATGCAGGGACCAGATTTTCACTTTGAGATAAGCGGTAATTCCAGATAAGTGAGGTCGAGATAACGAGAGTCAAATGTATATCTATTTTGCTATGATGTTTCACAGATGAGGTTGTAGCCCCATATCCAAAACGAACATCGGTTTCTAATTGGGAGTTGCATCAGGAATAAGGGTGAGGTTTTGCGAGAATCAGCTGGTTTAAACCCCTCCTAGTAGTTAGTAGTTAATCTTCTGACCGTTCCTAGGCGGTTCCTCTGTTGTAGTTCTTCTCTCTTTGTGCTTCGGTGGTTATATCCCAGTAAGCATCCTACATAAATCTATAACGGGCCGTTATATGCCCGCTAGGGTGATTTATAAAGAATGCTAGGTGGGATATGTGTGACGTTTGTGTTGTCATTTGTTCCTCATCTCTCCTTCTTCAGCAGTTTGTTTGTTTGTGTTGAGGTTTTACGGCCCAGTCAACCCAATGGGGTCATGTCGAGCGCGGTCAGTTTACCTAACTACACGTTTACTGGGCAGGCTTAGTCCTCTAGGCGGTTACCCAGTATTGTGCACATTCTTTCGCCAGAAACTGACAACTGCCCTTCTTGAATCAGCGGAAGGGAGAGAATGACCGTAAAAAATATTTTAGGATCAATCTCCACGAAAGAATGTTGCCGACCTCAGCCTTCAGCAGTATATCGATGTACTAGGCGATGGTTTATGCCACACAAGTACTCCACTAAGTTTTTCAATAGAGACAAATTTTCTAACTTCCTGTTTGCTTTCCTGTATATCAAAAATACGTATCAAATCCTCTCTAAAAGGAAAGAATTTGCTTCCCAACCCCTTTCCCCCTCCCCCACACCAACGTGTGCAAATTCATTCCTTTTAGAGTAAACGCTTTTCAGATGGGAACAAAAGCATTTTTGGCACAGTTGCTTTCCTGAAAGTGTACACATTCTCTATATTTTAACAACAACGGCTGCGACCACAGGCCATCTTAACCCTTGTCATGCTAAATCAATTAAGATGTCACGCCCACTTCTAATTTTTAGCCAGTCAGATTACTAAATCCAGATTGTTGATACAAATTCACATACTGAATGACAAACGGTGCAGATCCAGATCAGTTGACTTCTTCAGAAGCCAAATGATCTGGATCTACACTGTTTGCAAAGGCAGGGTATATCCGGGTTTAGCAGGACCAGGGTTAATTAGATTATAAAAGAAATGAACACGCTCACAAAGATTAAAACAGACGTACTGCTAATTTTTCTTGGCTTGACTAGTTAATTTCGGCCAATTAGGCTTCATCAGTGACCCTCGCATAAATTTTCAAAAATTCCGGAATAGGCTCAACGATACAAAATACCAGAAAATATAAACTACACTATAGTGAAGTACGAAGAGGAAAACGCTTTACGGGCGTCATACGACACTAACACCAGCTGTAGTGAAGTTATATAAATGAATCAGCGTACGGCAAAACCTACAATAAGACTTGTGTGACCAGCAAAGACTCAGATCACCCTGTACATCCACCAAGTATGGCAAGAGTTCTCGTTTATCTCTCTTTGAATAGGCCGGAGGCTGTCGAAGGCACATGCGACCAGCGAAAACTCAGATCAGACTGAGCAGATGCGCAGGCTGATCTGAGTCATCGCTGGTCGCATAAGTTTTATTATAGGTTTTGTCGGGCGCTGGCTCGTATAGATTCTAAAAGGAATCACCCTTGAATGAACAAGACAAAAAAATGAAAACAGGTGAAGTGTCAAGATTTCTGGGCCAGACTAGCTTGTTTCGGTCAATCAAGCCTCATCAGTGACCCTCATATATTTGTTTTAAAAATCTTCCGGAACTAGCTCAAAAATCAGTTTCCAATAATTTTCTAAAACCAAAAGCATAATTCTGAAAATGCTTCAAATGCAGTTTTAGATCTTTTATATATAAACCTTGCAGAAAGTCATTTTAAGTTATTTATGTGAGCACATAGTTTTGGTGGCCAATTTGGTGTGTGTTTAGACATGAAAGCTCTTCCCTCTATTACGATGCTCCATTTGCAGGTCGACCTTAACTTTCATCACTCTCTGGGCTATTTCAGCAGACGACAAAATGATGACATATTTCTTATTTTTCCCAGAGAACAGGATTTGAAATTTCTGGCAAATTCTCCATTAGAGGTCCTCATGCCGAGCCGTACGCGATATCAGCCGAAGTTGGGTCACGAGTTTTGGTTTATTTAATGCATTACAGGATCTCATTCTCGTTCAGATCTATTATTCTCTTCATTTAAAGCAACAACGACGTTCGTAAAACTTTAAAATTTATTGAGAATTCTTTAAAATTTCAGAAATCCGGACTGAACTCGACCGTCACAAAAGTTTGTCGGCCATATTTATTTACCTTCGTTACCAAGCAAGTCTCATGACAGGGTATGTTACATAATACTGCACGACACGACTTTGAAACACGATACACAAAGTAAAACATTTCAAGCATAATTATGCTTTTTCCCAGAGACAGTCCTCAAGAAATATATCTCCATATAAATCCAATAACATATAAATACTACTGAACTTGTTTTGTGGCGAAAAGAATGTGAAGAAGTTATTTTCATCAAAATAATTCTATATCAGAAGACAAAATGTATATATAACTACAACATTTCAACAACTCATTTTCAAGATTCTTTCAAGCCTTTTCCAAATAGGTTTGAGAAGAATATCCTCTTACAATACAAGAAAGAAAAAATATAGTTACAAATTAAGCTTCAAGAAACATTTCAGGAAGAAACTGTTGAATTTCAATAGATGTATTGAAAAGAATAAAAATCCGGATTTAAAGGGAATTGGATACATTTGGTAGATTTTCCGACCATCACGAAATCATACCTATATAATTTTGACCTCATTTTAAATCCCCTTTTTATATAGTAAAACTGGGGTTTGAGGCGGTTCTAACGAGTATCCACAATCTATCTTTTGAGCAGAAATATGAAAAATATCAGAATTTTTTATCTGAAAATTTTCATTTTTTGGTGGTGAAATTTTCAATATTATATTTAAATAAGCGTGTTTTCGTAATGATTTCGAACAAAAGAATCGACTTATGAGACTTCCTGCTTGCTGTCCTGCACACCAAGCCCTTTCTAAAGAGGAGCAAATTATTTCCTTTTAGAACAGACCCCTTTTCAGACAGGAGATGAACAATTTTGAAAGTTGTTTACTCTTAGCATTAAAGCAAACAGGAAGCCACAAAATTGTCTTCCTTGGCGGAAAATCGTTCCAATCCCCTTACATGAGCGATCAGGTTACAAAATGGGTAGGTGTGTGAACAGATAGATAGAATGGAATTGAATATAATCATGTGTTTTAGACTTAAGCATTCATGGGAGTCAACACTGTCGAAATAACCTCCCTCTTGAAAAGTGCCTATTCTAAATGGAAATAATTGGCTCCCTTTTCAGAAGGGGCTTGATGTGAAATCACAAAAGTTGTATCCGTTGTTAAAATTGGCGGAAAATCTACTAAGCGTATCTAGTCCCATTATAGGCTCCATATCCCTTATCCAAGAAAAGTTTAAAAAAAAATGATAAATAGTATTGATACGAGTACAATCATATAATGTAACACTTGACAGCCTGTAAAATTTCAGTTGGTCTCTCATTCTTGAACTGGATAAAAAATGAAATGATTTTTATCGTATCTCTGAATTAATGTTGTCAACATTAATTTAGAGATACGATAAAAAAATCGTTTAATTTTTATCTAGTTCAAAAAAAAACGAGAGACTGATTGAAATTTTACAGGCTGTCAGATACCACATTTTATGATCGTATTAATTACATACATGTATATCTATTTATTGAACCTTTCTTGGATAAAAAAAAAAATGTCTATTTTGAGAGATATGGAGCCTTTAAGAAAGAGGGTGTCGACTTAGTCTTCAAAACGGAGAGAATATTTTTTGGGCCGCGATATGCGAAAACGTGTCTTCGGACATAAGCGAACAGCGAAGCCACGATTGTCTTGCGCATCCGCGCAGTCTGATCATGGCCTTCACTGTTCGCACACAAAATTGTTGGATACTACAGAATGTTTCAATGGAGAGCAAATGCCAGAATGAGACTTTCCGCATGCGCAGGATAGTGGGAAGCCGCACATTTTGCGCATGCTCGAAGGCACTTTTTTAGCTTGACGCGGACCATTTTAATGGTAGAGGATACTGGTATGCTTACGCCTAGAACAGATCCAATAGGTGCACTTAGGTCTTCAGAGACACCCGGCGGTATGTCGACAGACACAGCACTATCGTTGAATCGCTCTGTGGTTGTTGTGAGCCTCGAATACCTTATACGTCGCTCAAACTCGTGCAGCTCCAGGAACCAAATTGCAGGAACTGACGTCAGTAGATAAATAAACACACTTGGACAAAACCTGTAAATAGTAAATTATTTATGTTATTGAAATTCAAACTTTTGTCCGTATATAATATGTTCAAGCAGTAAACCTTTACCACTCTCTGGCTAATTTGTCGTTTGCTGAAGTGATGATAAATGTCTTATATGTCCCAGAAAACAATTTTGACAATTCATGAAAATTTTCTCCTGAGGAGATACTTTACATGAAATATCTAAATCTGTTTTCTGGGAAAAATAAGAAAATATTTCAATGTGTTATCTGCAGAAAACTTCACTCGGATTGCTAGGCGTTAAAACCAAATACTTAAAAGTGGTTTGTACATCAGTCTTAATGAAATTCATGCTTTTCAATTGATCTGGTGATAAAATCAACCAGGACACCAAACTGTAGTCACTCACTATATTTGGGTAGTTGAATGACTGTTGAGTCACTAGGTCTCAAACCAGACTGTTTAAGAGTCAGAACGTTGCAATCGTGTAGATGATTATATAATGATGCCAAATTTCCATAAGGTAAATATTTGGATGCCCAGAAAAGCCAAATCACGGAACACAGCCTTCTTAAGGCATCTAATATGGGCTTCCCATCACGAAAACACAACACGCTTATATAATTTTGACCCCCTTAAATCCCACTTTTATATAGTTAAAACTGGGGTTTACAGGGGTATACATTATTTTTCTTATTTTGCTAAAATACACAGATTGTGGGTACTCGTTAGAACCACCTCGGCGAGGTGGTTCTAACGAGTGTCCACAATCTATGTTTTGAGCAGAAATATGAAAAAATATTAGAATTTTTATCTGAAAATGTTCCTTTTTTTATTGTAAAAATTTCAGTTTATTTGCATGGGAGTGTTCCGTAATGGACTGGTGATCAGGAAGTTGCGGGTTCGGTCTCCGCCGAGTCGGCAACATTCTTTCGTGGAGATTTAATCATGAGTCATTCTCTCCCTCCCGCCGAGTTGTCAATTTCTGGCGAAAGAACAATGCTGGTTAACCGCATAGAGGACTAAGTCTGCCAAGTAAAAGAGTGGTTAGGTAAACTGACCGTGCTCGATATGACCCCACTAGGTTGACTGGCCCGTAAAACCTCAACATAAACAAACAAACAAAATCTAATATGGTTTGAAGGACACGAAATGACAGCACACAACGACAATCTAACTAAAAGGAGCGAACAAAACGAAGAGGAATTACAACAGAATCGCCACGTTGGAAAGGTCGACTGTTAAACTGTTGTGGATCTATACCGGGTTTTACGAGCACTCAAGATTCGCCCTCAATCCACATACAGTTCCAGCAACACATAGCTGTTCGGTCCACGTACGTGTGCCCTAGCTCGTAAGCGATTCACATTTTGAAAACATACCTATTAAAATATACTGAAAATTTTACCACCCAAAAAATGAAAATTTTCAGATAAAAAATTATGATATTTTTCATATTTTTGCTCAAAACATAGATTGTGGATACTCGTTAGAACCGCCTCGTCGAGCAAAAATAAGAAAAAGTGACAAAAATAAATTTAAAAATCATATCTAAACCACGTGCACTTCTGCAGACCCGGGAGAAAACATGTGCAAAGTTTTAAAAAGACCAGTTTAAAATTGTATGAGAAGTTGCAATCACATGGTACCCACTGTCTATACATCTAAGGTCAGTAAATGACAAAGGTAAAAAAGAACAAAAAAGGGACAAAAAATAAGGCAGAGATTATATGCACATCTTCAGACTATGGAGAAAACATGTGCAAAGTTCCGAAAAGATTAGTATAAAATTGTATGAAGAGTTGTGCTCAGGAGGTACCCACTGCCTATATATTGAGGGTGAAAAATGACTCAGTTCACAATGTGGAAAAAGTGAAAAAAAAAAAAAAAAAAAAACTAACAATTACATCCAAATCACATGCACATCCTATTACCATGAAGAAAACGCATGCAAAGTTTCAAAACGATCGGTACAAAACTGTAAGAAGAGTTGCGCTCACAAGAAGTACCACCTGTTTATATTTAAAGGGTGAAAATGACTAAGTACACAATGTGGAAAAGGTGACAAAAATGTTGTAACAGTTATACCCAAACCACGTGCACATCCTCATACCATGAAGAAAACATATGCAAAGTTTCAAAACAATCGGTACAAAACTAAGAGGAGTTGCGCTCACAAGAGGTATCCATTATCTATATATTGATGGTGAAAAGTGACTAAGTTCACAATGTGGAAAAGTGACAAAAATGTTCTAACAATTATACCCAAACAACATGCACATCCTCATACCATGAAGAAAACATATGCAAAGTTTCAAAACAATCTGTATAAAACTATAAGAGGAGTTGCGTTCACAAGAAGTACCCACTGTCTATATATTGAGGTGAAAAATAACTAAGTTCACAATGTGGAAAAAAGTGACAAAAATAATCCAATAATTATATCCAAACCACATGCACATCTTCATACCATGAAGAAAACACATGCAAAGTTTCAAAATGATCGGTACAAAACTGTAAGAGGAGTTGCGCTCACAAGACACCCAGGGTAAATGTTGACGGAAAGACGAACGGACGGACAAACGGACGGAAACTTGCACGCTTAAGTCGCCCATGCTAAAGCAGGTGCGGCAAAAATAATGTATACCCCTGTAAAACCAAGGTTTACTATATAAAAGTGGGGTTTAAGGGGGTCAAAATTATATAGGCAGGTTTTCGTGATGATACAGAAAATATACAATTTTACTTCTAAACTCTGTGATGAAACAAAGATGAGAACTCTACTACAGACGGAATGTCAAAGCAAAAGAACAACGGTGAGCCCTACTACAGACGAGTTTAACCAGACACAAACTGTCTTTAAAATATTGGACTGAACTGCCATTCACACACACACACACACACACACACACACACACACACACACACACACACACACACACACACACACACACTGAAATATAAGTGAAGACACGCAGGAAATACAGTACCACAATCACGAAGCTCAACCTTCCTGAGACACAAAAGAAGGGGAGATGAGGAATAAATAATAACAAGACAAAATATTTAGACGCAAACGTCTAAGTACCGGCGCAAATTTTGTTCATGTTTACAAAGAGATATGGGACAAGGGTATACTAAAATTAATACATTTTCAGTGTAACAGGTAAAATCGAACAACAATGTGATTCTTTAACTTTCGCTGCCACAGGCGATAATAATAGGCTTTTGCAAACAGCATAAATCCAGATGAGCCGTCTCATATGATCCGTCTCATCTGGATCTACGCTGTTTGACATTCAGTCTTTCAACTGTACGTATAAACTTCTTTTCAAGCGATAATTTGTTAAAAAAGAAAAGCAGATGACAAATATCGTCTGAACTTTGGCACCGAAAGAGTTAATATTTGCTTTTATTAAACTTTATGAAATTTCTTGATTGAAATGAAAATAAAATAGACATTAATCTGCTTATAACACAGTTTGTTTTAAGATATTTTATATTTTCCGGGATCGTCACAAACCGACGTCCCGGGAAATATAAAACGTCCCCAATGAGCTAATCGAATAGTCTTCCAAAGCTATATTAAAAGACCGGCGCGCGCGCCGGTCAATGACAAAACAAACGCCTCGCATGAAACCACCGACGCTCAAATAACAACTGCAACAGAGGAACCACCTTGGAGCGGTCTGTACAAGAACTATTGGGGGCTTAAAGCCTCTCATACATATTCAGATACTTTCTCGCACGCACGCTTACACGCTCACACACACACACACACACACACACACATGCATAAGAAGCATAAAATTGGCTTTCTTCAGGGACCACATACAAATTTGAAACTGTCATTTCAACACGACATAAAACGGATTTCCTGCAAATAAACATGAGTAATGAAATTATTGTCAATGTAGCAAAATGAAATGAAAATAAAGGAATGTCTCTTTCAAGCTTTGCAGTGAATGATATCAAACCAGAGTCAATTACAGCTGATCAATCATCCTAATTGAGTTTTAGCCACAAACTGATAGGATGAAAATCCCTTGTGGTTTTATTTCCTTAGTCTGTTGAATTCGTCAGAGAATAGAATCCGTGTTCTAGTTATTGCTCAGTACAAATATTTCTAAAATACTGGTCGTCGTGTGACTAATTCTCGTCGAGGAGTTGTCATCAAATCACACCCCGAATACACCCTGTTAGTACGAGCAACCTGGTGCAATATAATTGGTATTTGTAATTTGTACTTTAGGTATTATGTCACTTTATACACGGAGACAGTGACTTATCTCATTATAATTGTAATTAAAATGACATCTTGCAAATATTGCCGTCACAATACAATTGTGGTTATAACGTTCAAATGAACCGCAAAGGCAGGAAACGTACCTTCGGACATGTGCGCCAAGCGAAGATTCAGATCAGCCTGCGCATTCGCGCAGTATGATCAGAATCTTCACTTGGCGCATTTTGGAAAGCTATGGATACACAGTTTCTTCATGCAGAGAACGAAGATTCTGATCAGACTGTTCGGATGCGCAGGCTGATTTGAGTGTTTGTTTTGAGCACATGATCAACTGGTACGATTTCTCACGTTGCGGCTCAAATAATTCCATTGCCAGACAGTAGTGGCCGGGATGTTTGGAAACCAGTTATTACTGGTCTCTCTCTGCGCAGCAGGAATAAAGCGAAACAAAAGACATGAGTTAATGAAACTCGGTTACTTGCGAAGTTTAATAAAACGATTTCCCCCCCAAAAAAGACGATATGTTTATCATGTCAGCCTCTGTGTGCGTGTTTGTGTGCGGGTGTGGAGCATTGTGTGTGGGTGTAGGTGGTTGCCGATTTGTTACTTTACAATCTATGATTTGTATGGTGATTAATTTTATATGCTCAAGAGAGTTGATTGCAAAAAATATGTTACAATCACAAGCACAACCCTCTCGAGGCAAAAAAGAATGAGAGATGAGGAACAAATTATAACAAAACTATATAATGAAATCACCGACGCACAAACAGGGAAGATCTACTTGGAACGATCAATAAGAAAACTACCGGGGTATGGGGGTTGGGGATGCGGGGTGGGGGTGGGGGTGGGGGGGGGGGTGGGGGCTAAGTCCGTTTCTTTAAGCTTCTTTAAGGAACGTGCTTACGCGCGTTTGTGTAAGTCGGTATTGTAAGACAGATTGGTTTCACACATGCACAAATGTCCTTCTTGCATTATTAATCGTTATTATCATCAACCATGTTAGAAGGAGTTTTCGAGTCATATGCAGAGACTACCTGATCAGCATTTGGATAATTTAAAATATCCAATAAAATCTATAAAGGAAACAAAGAACATACAGTCGAATCTCAATCGCTCAAACACCGATGGCTCGTTAACCATGGCTAACTCGAACTCGGTTTTGAGTCCCTAGGAAATTCTTCCCTCAGCTTAAGAAAACAAATATTTCAGGAAATTTTCTTATTTTATCATGAAATAATATGTTGTGTGTGCTCATTAGAATCGCCTCATCGAGGCGATTCTAATGAGTACACTCAACATACCATTTTGTGTAGAAGAAAAGATTTTCCTAAATTATCGCCATTTGCTTCCGGAATAGGCGCCTTGATTAACCCTCAGTGGCTCGAACTACCCGTATCTCGAACAAATTTTCATGGTACTAAAGCTGTTCGAGCCATTGAGTTTCGACTGTATAAAACAACGAGAATCGGAGTCTCATTGTATTCAGACTATTCGTATGACAGCAGCTTAGTTTGCAGGGTTGCATACGCACTTTAGCCACGGCGCGATCCCTAAAGATACCAGAATAGACTTAGTGCTCACAAGATCATCTTGTTTGTCATATGTTTCAGTAGAGATAATATCGTTAGAAGTAACGTTTAACCCTTGTCAAGATGACACGTCCACTTCTAATTTTCAGTCAGTCCGATTACTTGATCCGGATTGTTGCTTTTAATTCACATACTTAATGGCAAACAGTGCAGATCCAGATCAGTTGGCCCATTCCAACTGATCTGGATCTGCACTGTTTGCAAAGGCATGGTATATTCGGGTTCAGTAGGACAAGGGTTAGTTTTTTCGACACCAAATTTCATATTGCATTCGTCGTCTGCTTTTTTTTTTTTTTTTTTTTTTTTTTTTTTTTGTTTTCAGCTATCGAGTGGAAAGAAGTTTATATGTAAAGTTGAAAGACTGAATTTCAAACAGCGTAGATCCTGATAAGACGGCTCATGATGAGCCTTCTCATCTGGATATACGCTTTTTTGCAAACGCCTTTCATTATCGCCTGTGGTAGTGAAAGAGTTAAACCTTATCAGAATTATAATAGACCAAGAGATTTTTACCAGGTCTTTCATAGAATTTTCGAAGTATTTAACTGCAAAGTTTTAATAGCAACAAGAAATTGTCACAAAGTGGCCAAAGTATAGTATACCCCACCGCAATATAAGAAGAGGTCAGTTTAATTGGTGTTCGGTTTCTGCTCAAGATGATAGAGAAATATTCTCAATAATCTTAGTACATGCGTGCAGTTTCATGGACATATTCCACTGGGTTACAGAGTTATAGCCCGGAAAAGAAGTGAGACAGAATTATGAAATCACAGACTGTGAGAATTCAGCCGTTGTACATGAACAAAACTTGCAAATAAACATTATTTATTTGTTTGTGTCAAGCAAAATATGCCTTCGAGCACGCGCAAAATGCACAGATTCAGATTATCCTGCGCATGCGCAAAGTATCATCCGGGCATTTGCTCTCCATTCATACATTCTGTAGTACGCAAAGACTCTGTTAGCGGACAATGAAGGTCCTGATCAGACTGCGAGCATGCACATGCATGGTCTTATCTGGGCCTTCGCTGTATGCATATGCCCGAAGCCACGTTTTCGCATAGCGCGGCCCATTTGGCCTTCTAGGGTAACAAATACATAGAGGGCATTTACTCTTTTGCTTTTCATCGAGTGTAATGAAAACATCAGTATTTTCACGAGTGCGGAGCACGAGTGAAAATTCGAATGTTTTTATTACATGAGATGAAAATTTTATGGTATTCACTAAAAAAGAAAAAGTAAAGAAAAGTAAATTTTCTTTTTATTTTATTGTTAACACACCAATGCGCGCTTCTGACGTCATAACTACGTCACCAAACAAAACATGAACGCCATGGAGTCGACGTTCAGTGCTTATCATGTGAAGCGCTGGAGGGACAAAAACATAAAGTTTCGACAAATTAAAATAATCTTGTTACCAAAATGTCTTACATTCTAGCTAAGAAACTGCATACCAACACTTTTTAGTTTTGTTTTGTTAAGAAACAGAGAAGTTAGAGAAGTTAAATAACCGAAGCGGGATCGGATCTGTTAGTGAAACAATGAAGACAACCGAAGTAATCCAAAACAAGGAGTGAAAATAACATCGACTTGTTATTTTTCACTAGTGAAAATATCATATTCTTTCACATGAGAAAATAACAATGATTCATTTCGAATATACATCGATTTCACCGCTTGCAATAAAATAATATGTTTTATTATTTCAGATATACACTGATTTCACTGCTTGCAATTATATAATACGTCTGCAGTTTATCTTGGGTCTCTTCAATCCTGGCTGCAAGTTTGACAGTCTAAAGACGATAATCAACAATAATCGATAACGCAAAATTTACTGTAACTGCCAGTTCATTTAAATAAAAGTATGTTCAAAGAACAAGTTCTTCGCCATCGAAGATAGGCGTCATAACTAAAAGACACTTTGTTTTTTAACTTTTCAAAATATTTTGTACAATTCCAAAGGTCATCTTCCTCTCAATTCCATTCAAATCAAATACATGATATTGATCATTTACGGGAAATAGATACACGTTCATGGGAGGTAACTCCATCTATCAACACTGTTTTTCCTCCCTTCTGAAAAAAGGGGTCTACTTTAAAAGGAAAGAATTTGCTCCCACGGGGAGCAAATTCTTTCCTTTTAGAGTAGACCCTTTTTTAGAAGGGGCTTGGGGTGTACTGTGCAAGGAAGCAAACAAGAAGTCACAATATTTGTCTCCCTTATAGAAAATGAAAAAACAAAACACATTGTGTTTCTGTCTATTATACTAATAGGCGTGTTTCTTCAATGAGTTTCGTTTTCATTTTTGTGTTTAAAAAAAGTCCATTAGTTGTTCTCGATGCAATATCTAGAAATTATTATGAAATAATTGAAATGTATTAAGCTTAACAGTTAAACATAATAGGCAAATAGAACTCTCGGTTTCTTGAGAGGAAATCTTTATCATTGTCCTCAGGGTGTAAAAGAGGCAGCATATAGGGGACATGTTCGCCCCGTTTTGGAATATGGCAGCTGTGTTTGAGATCCCAAGGCGTGGTTCTTCAACAAGAAATCGAAAAAGTTAAGAATAGGGCTGCTAGGTTTGTAGCTAGCAATTACTGCTTTGAAACTTGGAGTATGACTGGAATACTAGAAAAACTAAGATGGGAATCTCTCAAGAAAAGGAGGAGAGACAGTAGATTGATTCTTTTGTACAAAGGTCTAAAGGACACTGCCAGCATTCCAACAGATGATCTTATCACCCCAATTAGACGCAATAGAAATCACCATTCATTGACAGTTCAGATCCCCGCTGCAAGAACTGACATTTACAAGGGCTCATTCTTTCTTTAAACAATCATCATTTCCAGATTGTATTTCCAGATTCGATTATTACTTCTGCTGAACGTGCAGAGGATTGTATGGCTCGGTTTACCTCTCTGGTGAGAGCTAGGATCACAGGTCCTGGTGAATTAATGTCATTAGATGTACCACCAGTATAAATTCTGATTCTACGAGGCTTAAGTTATAATAGATGTGGGGTTTCAGACAAATGATTTAGGTATGAAGAAATTTATGGTTTCAAACAAATATTGGTGTGTGTGTCCGAGCATGCGTGCGAACACGTATGTTTGCGCGAATTATAAAATATACATACCATTGCCATTCTTTCCCTTGTCTTTTAACAAGCGTCACCATTGATTCGATGAAAAGTAATCCTAATGTACCAGACAAATACCAAAATCTACCATCTTTGCTAACGTCCGCCAATCGCCATATTGAAACAATTCCATGTGAAGCAAACAGGAGTCGAACCCCAACAGCTCTTGTGACAGAGAGGTATCCCATTACACCATCAGTTGGAAGGCGTCCTAGCTGGGAAAGAAAACAAATCATTATAGTAACGTGTATCTGTACAGTGAACCGTCGTTTCAAAGACAGTATGCTTTCCCAAAGATGTTGGCATTGAAATGAATTTGCTCTCACAAGTGTAAAGGATCCTTAATGAGCAGAATGGTATGTTAGAAAGGTTCTGTTTTATTCTTAAGTATTTCCATATGGAATTTATTTTTTGCTATTTGTTAGAAAAGCCTCAATGAAACGATTCTAACAAATATTCAAAGCATATGTTTCTTGAAGTGTTAAACGCAATGTTCTTGCATAATTTCTGATTAACTGTCACCTCTTGAGCTAAAGTTTCGTGACAATCAAATTATAAGTATAACGGATTTTATCGAGTGTCGGTATCATTACGAAAACACGTCTATTCAAATATAAAGAAAATTTCGCCTCCAAAAACTGAAAATTTTCAGATAAAAAGCTCTGATATTTTCCAATTATACTTCTGCTCAAAACATAGATTGTGGGTACTCATTAGAAATGCCTCCATGTTAGCTCTATGAGGTGGTTCTAATGAGTACCCACAATCTAAGTTTCTGAGCAGAAATAAGAAAAATAATGCTTACCCCTGTAAACCCCAGTTTTACTATATAAAAGTGGGGTTAAATGGGCCAACATTATATAGGCATATTTTCGTGATGTAAAAAAATAGTTTTGACTGTAATTTGAACCTTTATGTTCCCCCATAATATATAGTGAAAACAACGATTTCAGGGGTCTACATTATAAGGTGGATTTTATTGTTTGCAGTTTTTAAAGCAGATTTTCAGTTTCTTTATTACTTCTTGCAACTTTTTTACCCACTGCATAACCCAGTCTTAACCCTAGTCCTACTGAACCCGGATATGCCCTGCATCTGCAAACAGTGTAGATCCAGATCAGTTGGCTTCTGAATAAGCCAACTGATCTGGATCTGCACTGTTTGTCATCAAGTATGTGAACTTGTATCAACAAACTGGATCAAGTAATCTGTTTGGCTGAAAATTATAAGTGGGCGTGGCATGCTGATTTATTCAGCATGACAAGAGTTATTATGCTTAACAATCACCAAATTCTTCCTCTTTTACCTGTTTAACCATATTTCATTGTATATGGTGAAAAGTTTATGGCTAACATATTGTACAATCTTATAGAAAATTCTTATATAACAAGTCCATGTAACCTGTACGTACCCCTATATTTCTCTATAATTTATAGTGAAAGGCATATGCTGTGGTATACATGATTAAAATGCTAATTAAATTAAGATGCCACACCTACTTCTTATTATCAGCATTTTCAGATAACTTACTCCATGTTGTTACATCAAGTATAGATCATTTCTTATTTGAGGGGACCTAATACACTTGGTTGATTTTCCATCATTTTGTACAAGGGAGACAACTTTTGTGACTTGCTGATTGCTTTGCTGCACAACAATTTCCTTCTGAAAAGGTGTCTCCCCTTAAATGAAAGAATTTGCTCCCAAGATTTAGACACTTTTTCACAAGAGAGGTATAACAATTATGACAGAGTTGTCTCCCTTAGGAGTTTATCAATTCCTTTAAGATCAAGCCATTTGACCGGGGCACAGTACAGATTACACGTGCGCCCAGTGAAGCATCCGCAGAGGCTGATCAGAGTCATCGCTGTCCGCTTGAAGACGCTTTGAATCCTTGGCTACCCATAGAGTGCCATGGGAAGGCTTTTGATCAGTCTGCGGGGGTGTGCAGACTGATACGAGTCTTTTCTGGGCGCAACATGCAATATTGAAGGAAACGTGCCCAAGTCCATTTATTCTGTTTTATAATAAAGTCGTATAATTACGTTGATGGCATAGGATGCGAAACGCACAAAAGGGCTATTATGCACTTTGCGGACAAGGCAGGCCCTGATCAGCCTGAGCATTCGCGCAGGCTTATCCCGGCCTTCGTTGTCCACTTACGAAATCAATGGATACTGAAGTATATGTCGACGAACAGAGAATGTGTAGCTGGGAATGCACGCTTGCGCACGCTCATCTGGACATTCGCTGTTCTTATGTGGCATAAGGGCATTTATTTCCCCACGTTGAGCATCAAATAGTAACCTGAGACCTGTCTACAGCTAAAATATTAAAAATGAAAAATTGAAATTGAGATAATCTAGGACAGGACACATTCACGGAACATTGCCCTCCCGAGGAATATTCTCTATAAGGAATTACCCTTAGAGGTAACGTTTGTTTGTTTGAGCTGGAGTTTTACGCCTAGTCAACACTATTAAGGTCATGTCGCGGTCAGGTAACATACTCACACTTTTCCAGGGCGGGCTTAGTCCTCGAAGCGATTAACCAATACTTGTGCGCACACTTTCGCCAGTAACTAATAACTGCCCTTCTTGAATAAGCGGAAAGGACAGAATGATCGTAGATCTAATTTCATGATCAAAAGTACACATGTACAGTCGAACTGCAATGACTGGAACATCATTGGGACTAAGGAAATTTGTTCGAGATATGGGTAGTTCGAGCCACTGAGGGTTAAATATAGCCCCAGATTCGGAGATAAGTGGAAATCATATATGGATGTCTTTTGATTCTTCTATAAAATAATGATATGTTTAATGTACTCATTAGAATCACCTCGTTGAGGCGATTCTAATGAGAACACACAACAAACATTTTCATGATAACATATGAAAAAATCCTAAAATATCCCTAAATATTTGTTATTTATTTTCTTGAGTGAGCTGTCGGAAGAGTTTCCTAGACTTAAAAGCGAGTTCGAATTAGCCATGGTAAACGAGCCATCGGTGTTCGAGCTATTGAGGGTCGACTGTATTTATCCGGATACAATCTTATCTGGTGCTATGAAATAAATCAACGTCTGCAAATGATAGGAAAAACTTGATAGCAAAGGTTTCAAACTGAAGTTGCATTATAGAGTTTGGTATGTTACGTCGTCGGTTTGTGGATGCACCTATCCATTGTTTGGCCTTAGAAACCAGGGCCCAGTTTTTCGAAACTAACGATGTCGTTAGTTAACGTTTCGTTAAAAATTTGATCATTAAATATGGCATATATGCTTATACGAGTATTTTGCTGAAAAAATGTGAGTAGGTTTTGCATTTGCTCACATTTTTTCAGCAAAAATACTTGTGAATTAGATATTGTACTTACTAGAACAGTTAACATTTTGACCACTAACGGAGCTCGTTAAGCTAACGATGCTTTGAACAACTGGGCTCAAGTTGTGGATATTTATACCCGAATCTGCGTTTTCTGCGAAAGTGACTACAACGTATATAGAGAACTAACTCACTGTTCATGTACTTGATTGAAAATGGTGCCATCATTTTATTTCTTTTTTTTTCATTAAGCTATGCTTTATCTGTCTGTACTGGCATTTGGTCACATCATATTTAATTTACTAATCAATCTTCCAGTCTGCATGGCTGACAATAATATTGACAGTAAACATTCCTATAAATACCCAGACGTCTGCAAACAGATGAAAATAAGACATGACATTATACAGAAGGTCGCTAACACTTGTAATGATGTGGAAATTGGTCATTATTTGACATGGGAATCATTTGGAACTTTGGAAATACCGAAGAAATCAAGAACAGAAAATTGCAGATTTTTCTGTTTTGACGAATTGATTGAGACTGTATGGCATTAGGAAGAATCAACGTGTGCAACATGTGACGACTTAAAGTGGAACACTATTTTATGTTTAATGCAGGAGCACAATAGTACCGAAGGACCAGAGCATATTCCTGAAGTGTCCCTGTTTTTCATCACGAAAACATGCCTATATAATTTTGACCTCTTAAACCCCACTTGTATATAGTAAAACTGGGGTTTACAGGAGTATACCTTATTTTTCTTATTTCTGCTTAAAACATAGATTGCGGGTACTCGTTAGAACCGCCTCGTCGAGGCGGTTCTAACGAGTACCCACAATCTATGTTTTGTGCAGAAATTTGAAAAATATCAGAATTTTTTATCTGAAAATTTTCATTTTTTGGTGGTAAACTTTTCAGTATATTTGAATAGGCATGTTTTCGTAATGGTCTTAGGCCAGACTAGCTGACTAGACAATTAGGCCTCATCAGTGAACCTCATATACATTCCCAAACATCTCGGAATAGGCCCAGTGGTCACATATGTCAGAAAATATAAACTACACTGTAGTTACGTACGCGAGAGGGTGGTTGAGGGGGGTGGGGGTGGGGAAGGAGATACCAATACCAGCTGTAGTGAATATAAACAGATTCCTAAAGGAATGACCCTTGAGAGAAAGTGAACACACACACACACACACACACACACACACACACACACACACACACACACACACACAACTGAAAATTCCTGGTGTCGATGTCGTATTTTTGCTAGAAAGGCTGGTTTCAGCCTATTAGGTCACATCAGGGATCATAAAAAACTATCAAATATAAACTATAATGTAGTACGGGGATATGTAGTACGGGGATATGATTTATGGCTGCGACACGGCACTAATAACAGATGTAGTGAAGATAAATAGATCCTAAAATGAATAACGCTTGAGAGCAATGAATACACCTAGAGAAATAAAAATGTCTCTATACTTGCATGTCTCAAGAGAAATATGTCCTGTATGTTTAATTCAACGTTTACTAACTTCTATATTACTTATCATAAACATTTGTTTTCTCTAATTCATCTTTCGGAAATTTTCTCAGATGATGTCCAGTGGCGTAGCCAGAAATGAACTATTTTTACCTACACCCAGGAAATATCTTGAATGCTATGCCGAGAATCTCTTCCAAAAGAAGGGCTATGTTTTCAGTCTTTTCTTAGTAAACAATATGCTCGATGCTCGTAGAAGACATGTTAGACATTCTAAAAACTATGACTGTTTGATTGTTTTTGGATTTTTTTTATGCACACACATATACAGTCTATAGTTTGATAACTTGCGTGTTAGTATTAATTTCACGTTTTATGGAATTTCGTTCCTGGTTTAAAGCAGAGCTTTAATGTCAAAAAGGTTTACGATAAAGCTTACAGAACGTTTTCCCAGCAATAAAATTGCAAATCACTGCATTTTATTAAAGACATGCAAATTTGATATGAATTCTGTTATAACAGCAGATATATCTTTAGTTTCCGTTTTTTTGTCAGTTCAGCAACAACAGTTAATAATTCGTTTCAGGAAGAGCGATTAGTACATTGAAAATATAAAGTATACTACTCAAATGGGCCACTTCATGCAAAAACGTGTCTTTGGGCATATGCGAACAGCGAAGGCCCAGATCAGCCTGCGCATCCACGCAGTCTGATCAGGGCCTTCACTGTCCGCTAACAAAATCATTGGATACTGCAGAACATATGAATGGAGAGCAAAGGCCCGGATGATACTTTGCGCATGCGTAGGATGATCTGACTCTGTGCAGTTTGCGATTGTTCGAAGGCACTTGTTTGCTTTAAGTGGCCGAGGTTCTTACCAGTCACCTTTTGGTTTAAAGGAAAAAGCAAGGTTGGCAAGAAAGAACCTTGACAAATCAAAATATCGCATAAAATCTTTCTGATAGAAAACAATTCCGTTTTCAAGCAAAACCAATAAACGTGTAGAGAAGACGCCATAAACGTAGATACAGAGATAAAAAATTGTTTCAAATATTATTCATTTACAAGTCAGACTGCATACATGTATATATAATTAAAGCTTTGTGACGTCATAAAGCCTCATGAATTATTTAAAATGGTGACACTATTAAAAGCAATTTTTGACATTTTCAAACCTTGATAAATTTCTAATTTTCAATCCGATTTTGTTCAAAGTTGCATTAAATGCATGGTTTGTCCAAATCTGTCATTTCAGATAGATTCTTCAACTTTGTTTTTCCCTTAAGTACAACTGATAAACTTTCAGGGGAGGGAAATTCAATCCTTTTAAAGTAGACTGCTTTGCAGAAGTGGTCTTGTGTGCAGGAAAGCATAAAGGAAGTCTCAAACGTTGTCTCCTTTGCACAAAATGTCGGTAAATTTACCAGGTGTATCTGGGCTTCTAAAATCTCCGTAAACTATGTCTGAAGCTTCTTGTTCTAAGAAAACTGCTGTTAAACTGTTTTTAGTTATCGCCAATTACAATATCTCTGTACCAATACTTAGCACTGTCAAATCCTCTTTTCTGGTAAAAACAAGAAAACTATCGGCGATTTGTCGTCTGCTGAACTGGTCAAAAGAGCGGTAAAGTTTAAAAGAGTGTAAAGAAATTGGAATGATCAAATTAGATTATGACCAAGCGGGCACATGACGTTTATATAATGGCACATAAACGTCGATGCAACGTTATGACGTTTACCAGGGTCAGTCAATAAATAGCGGTAAAGATGATGCTATAATAGGATCCCTTCTTCCTAATGACTGAGTCCCATCTCCGCGACATGTCTCGAATGCCCGTTGCTAGGCAATCAGAATTCATTCACTTGCCTGGCCACTTCAAGTTCAAGGTCATCTAAGTCACAATAACGCACACCGCGGAGGGTTTCTTTTTTACCTTCGAAAAAAGGTCAAAGTCTGGGGGCTCATATCCGGTGAGTAGGCAGAGTGAGGTAATGCGTTCCAATTATATGACGTAAGCAGTGACCTCAACTCTGTGATTCATGGCATGTGGCGTTAATGAAGAATTAAGGGCGTCACCTCAAGTAATGTTTTTGCTTCTTTCTCATTGCTCGCCGTAGTATATCCATCATAAACGTTCGATAGCACTCTTGGTTGACTGTTTGACACATTGGAACTCGATGAGCACATAATATTCCAGTGTTATCAGATGCAAAAATCATCATCGTCTTCAAATGGCATTGTGCACTCCTGAATTTAATTGGTCTTGGCGAGGTTAGTGTGTGCCATTTGGACGACTGACGCTTTAACTCTAGCTCATAGCTCCTGATCCAGGTTTCATCGATTGCTACTATGTGATTGAGAAAGTTCTCACCCTTATTTTCGAACCTCCCTAATAATGTTTGTGCCACAAGGGTACGCGCTCTTTTTTGGTCTTCAGACAAGCAGTGGGGTACTCAACGTGCGGCGATGCGTCTCATGTTCAACTTATCCCTCATAATCGTATAAATTGAACCGTGACTTATTCGCAAGTCATAGGCTAACTCATCAAATGTCAGACGTCTGTCGGTATCCGAGACCTGTTTCATTTTTCTCACATTTTCTTCGTCCGTTGTCTCCACTGGCGGCCAGGACTGAATCTACTTTCAACACTGTCTCTACCATCTTTAAATAAATCTATCCATCTGTAGACTGAAAGATAGAGCCTGTCCTCCGCACACTTTCTGTAGCTTTTTGAATATATTTACGGCGGCGGTTCTTTTATCAAACTCAATTTTATCATAAGCTCGCTGTTCTTCGGAGCTATAGCTGGCCATGGTGTTCAGAACGACTAAGCGTTACATGACGTCACGTTATGCGATGTCATGATACGCGCACATGACGTCACAGTTGTAACGCTACTTGATTGTGCCAGATGTGTGCCAAATTTCATAAAAATTCAAAACATTAGTTTTGCAGCTACATCAAAAGTTCCGCTATTTACTGACTGACTCTCGTATGCAATGTCGCATTAACGTCGATGCCATGTCATGATGTTTATAAATTAAGAAATCAAGGTAATTTTAACGTTCATTGAAGTATGAACACCCTCGGGCCACGAGCAAAGTAAGTCAACCCCGAAGGGGTTCATATAAACTTTGCTCGCGACACAATATTTTATATTCTTCAATGAATGTTAAGTAAATTGTCGTTATTACTTGTATTTATATTATTTGATTTATTTCTCATCCATTACTTGAAAAAAATCTGGCTCGATGGCTAAAATTGAAACAAGAAAACAATTACACGCAGTTGCTGACGTCATAACGTTGCCCTCAGCCAATCTATTGGAGAGAACCATGGTTTATTTTGACGTCACTTAATGATCATGTGACGTCGTGTGGGCCAGTGTACTCATTGAAGTATGAACAACATTGTTTCCCAATAGTTAACTAAAGGTGTTTTTTTTTCTGTAAATGCATGGAGATTGTAAATATTATCACATTAACGTCGATGCAACGTCATGACGTCACGACGTTGCAGCGACGTTAATGCGACCTTTTATAAACGCCACGTGCCCGCTGGAGACTAACAGACATGCTAATATTCTATCACAGAAATTCAAAATGATAAAACTTTCTGCTTTGCCCTTTGACAGAGTTGCAGTCTTAATCTTCTCGTTGTTAATGGTGAAGTTTTGCTTGTGACTGATTATCTTCCTCAATGCAAATTCGCAGAATGAAAAAAAAAAAAAAAAAAAAAAAAAAAAACGAACTGTGTATGCGCAATTAACGGTTTATACATTTTATGGCAAATCCGTGTTTTAAATCACTAACTGCCTAGTATTCATATTCAACGTCCAAAATTATTTTACACTGCGATTTCTTTAATTCATGCATATTTAATTGCCGCCTACATTTTATTTTTACATATCCACATTATCCTCATGTTTTCATTTTTTAACCAATTTTTGCTTTTGCACTTTGATTTAACGCATAATACATCAGTACATTTATGTTATGAGTTTATTTTAGCACTGAGATGCTGCATACGCGAACCTTGGCTTCTACCAGAATGTTTGTTAACTATTCAGGAGGTTATGCTATTTAATTACGTGTCTATTTGTTTACTCTTTTATAGCACATTAAGAATTAGCCCATTAGTTTCCCTATTGACCGTTCCAAGGCCGTTCCATTGTCACAGTTCTTCACTGTCCGTCTGTGGTTTCATATATGTAGTGTCATGTATGAGCCCAGTAGAAAATCCTATACCTTAACAACCCTAAATATTGGGACAGACAGGCCTGAGCAACCAGTGTAGTAAAATAGACTTTTTGAAATTTTAGGACAAGTACGGTAAGGAGTTAACGTGTCCCAATATTTAGGGGTAGATATGGTAAAAGAAAATTATACACAGTGAACCCTCGTTACAACGACATCATTTGATCACAAAGACGTTGCCATTAAAATGAATTTGCTGTTGAACGAACCTTAATGAGCATATTGATATGTAAAAAGATCTTGTTTTGCTCTTATTTCCTCATAGAACATATGTTTGGGATATTTGTTAGAATCGCCTCACTGAGGCGATTCTAAAATATCCAAAACAAATGTTTCTTTAAAGTATTAAATACAATATTCTTGCATAATTTGTGACTATTGTTTACATCTTTAGCAAAGACTTCGTGACATTCAAATTGTCATTATAACGAATTTTGTCGTTGTATTGAGTGTCGATATAAAGTCTGTAATATCAACACTATGTACAAGTACAGGGTGACGATTTACGGTCTCCACACAAGCACAACAACAACTGCTCCGATTATAAAATATTCCGAAGTGAGGATCCTTTGGAAATACAGAACAAATCAAAATCAGAGAATAGCAGACTTATAAGAGTCTGTGGATGGCATGTCGTAGACCCTTGTCTACCATACTGTTTTGCAGGATTACTAATTAACGTCGAGTGGACCCTTCTACCACAACTCTTTGGACCGGTCTATTTCTAATAGCAGGGTGTCTGATTACTTTTTATTATTACTATGTATTATATCAATTCCTTTAGATAACTTGATCAGACACCGATTTCATGCTGCGGCGTCCGATTTGGATCTGCACTGTTTACCAAGTACCCTTTAGGGGGTAGGGGTCCAGACTAAATGGATTACAGGCCCTCGTGGTTTTTTAATGGTGTGTGTGTGTGTATGTGTTGGAATTGTGGTTTTTCTGATGAGACATATGCACCTTTGTTGCTGATATGTTTCTCTTTAGATACGAGACAGAATTCATGCTCTCTCTCTCTCTCTCTCTCTCTCTCTCTCTCTCTCTCTCTCTCTCTCTATATATATATATATATATATATATATATATATATATATATATATATATATATATATATATCTCTGATGTACACCAAAACCATGTAAATACATCCAGGAAATGCCACAATCACAAAGCACAATCCCCGAGACACCAAAAGAAGGAGAGATGACGAATAAATAAGGACCAAACACACGCCACATATGAAACCATATACCGTCGAACCTCAATAGCTCGAACACCGATGGCTCGTTTACCATGGCTAATGCGAACTCGTTTTTTGAGTCCCTACGAAATTCTTCCGATAGCACCATAAAACAAATATTTAAGGAAATTTTCTATTTTATCATGAGATTGTATGTTTTGCTGTCTTTTAAGCAATTAAGTTCTAGATATTTAGATAACTTGCTAAATATTGATAAAATACAGTTTGAGCATTTGGTTGGTAAATTTATCCTTAAGAACTTCAGCTAATTAAAACAGATCCATTTGATACCGAAGCTCCATTTCTGGATATAAATTTGTCAATATCTAATGATTTAATTAGATCTAAAATTGATGGCGTTGTAAATGTACCGTTTTGTGAAGATGCCCAGGGAATACCACAAGCATCAAGCACAGCCTTCCCTGGGCACCAAAACAAGAAAACATCACAAAAACATACCTATATAATTTTGACACCTCTTAAACCCCACTTTTATATAGTAAAACTGGGGTTTACAGGGGTATACAAAACTGTTCGCCGAGGCGGTTCTAACAAGTACCCACCATCTGTGTTTTGAACAGAAATATGAAAAATATCCGAGTTTTCATCTGCAAACTTTCAGTTTTTTTTTGTGGTGAAATTTTCAATTTAATTGAATAGACATGTTTTCGCAATGGGATGAAGGACAAACAATGATACAACAAAAGTCACATCAGACTGGCTCCAGTCTCTAGTGTCTATTTTTCCTTATAATCCTTTTTGATAATCCACTACAAAAACAAAATCAGAATAATATCATGACTATAAAGGCTGGTCACTATAGTGACCAGCCTTTATTGTCATGATATCATTTTGGTTTTATTTTAGTGGATAATCAAACAGGATTAAAAGAAAAAAAAAAATTAGTCACTGGAGACTGGAGCCAGTCTAACGTCACATTTGAAACCACCAACGCACTATCAAAGAAAACCTGCAATGTGCCAAGGCGTTTCCGCTGTTCATCACGAAAACATGCCTATATAATTTTGACTCCCTTAAACCCCACTTTTATATGGTAAAACTGGGGTTTACAGGGGTATACATTAGTGTTCTTATTTCTGCTCAAGAACATAGATTGTGAGTACTCGTCAGGACCGCCTCGGCGAGGCGGTTCTAACGGGTACTCACAATCTATGTTTTGAGCAGAATTATGAAAAAAAATATCAGAATTTTTATCTGAAAATTTTCATTTTTTGGTGGTAAAATTTTCAGTCCATTTAAATAGGCTTGTTTTCGTAATGGTTCTTCTTTGTTAGTGCGTCGGTCCGGTTAGTAGAAAAACTACTGAGCATGGGGTTGGGGATTGCTTCAACCAGTTTTACTCGCGCGAAATACAAATGTAGTAACATTTCTTAACATAAACAATAAGGTTTTTCATCTGTATATTTCTGTCGAACAGAAACACGCAGAAAACGTAAGCAAAAAACACGGAAAATTCTTCGTTCTGAAAACATTCTATGCGAAACGCAACGTTATAAAAAAAATTTTCCCGAACGTTTGTTCTTGTGACAAATCAATTTAAAGTTTCTGAAACGTGTAAACATTTGCAAAACTGTAACATGGTTTAGCTCTCCAGTATGTCAAATTACTGTTTGGAACAAACGCCGTTTATGGTCTAGGCTTCAAGCCAACCAAAGTACTGTTCAACGTTTTATGGATAAAAAGAACGATTGTTAATCGTTTCTAAAATGTATAGTACAAATATATCACAAATACACATGCGGGAAGAAAATTCAGGGTTTTGCAAACGAGTAATGCAAATGTTCTCCAACTATTTTCTGACTGCATGGCTAATGGATATAAATGTTTGCGAACATTTAAAACCGCCCACAAACGCATCTGTGGTTGTAAATAGAAGAAACTAACGCTTAAACGCAAACGTAGAAGAAACCATTTGAAAACTCGCCAAAACGCCAAAAGTCGGAATCGAATGCACCATGTCATTTCAGAACTTGTTACACCGTGCGTGCGTACGTACGTGCGTGCGTGAGAGAGAGAGAGAGAGAGAGAGAGAGAGAGAGAGAGAGCGGGAGATGTGATGTGATGTGATGAAATATGGACAGGGCCGACAAAATCCCTAATCTTTCCAACTTTAAAATTTCTTTTCCTGGACGGCTCGAGGCCAGGCGAGTTGGTTAAGATTCCATTTGCATAACATTTGAGCCGGGCACAGCATTTCCTACAAAAACGTGCGTCCAAACAGACTTAGATTAGCACGCGCCTCCGCGCAGGCTGATCAATAGTCTTCACTGTCCGCTTGAAGACGCTCTGGATCCTTTGTTACCTACAGTGCCCGGAGAAGACTCTGATCAGATTGCGCGGATATGCAGGCTGATCCGAGTGTTAGCTAGGCGCTCATGCACTTCGCTAGGCACACATGCACTTTGTTGGGCGCACATTCAATATTGTAGTAAATGCAGTGCCCGGGTTTATTTGATAATACCGCATGGGCTTAGCAGCCTTAACTGCTCTGCGGACCCAGCTAGCATTCTTTATAAATCTATAGCGGGCCAATATCGGCCCGTCAGCTACCCTGACGGGCCGAAAACGGCCCGCTATAGATTTATAAAGAATGCCTACTGGTGAGTCGATAAATTGTCTCATGAAAGTGTAATGTATTAGACGTATAAAATAGACATGACAAGTTTATGTATTACGTGCCCTCATCAATCACTCCTCATTCGCAGAATATAATCTTTTGAACAGATCGATCTATTATGATTGTCTTACAAAGAATAATTGTGTGTGTGTGTGTGTGTGTGTGTGTGTGTGTCTGTCTGTCTGTCTGTCTGTGTATTAGAATTAAAGGGAACTGATACGCTTTCAATGGGAGAAATGTCAAATTGTTTTACCTCCTTACTGAAAAGGGATCTACTCTAAAAGAAAACGTTTGCTCCCAGCCAGGGGAGCAAAGTCTTTCCTTTTAGAGTAAACCCCTTTTCAAAAGATAACGGGTCTACTGAAAAGTAAACGGAGTCACAAAAGTGGTCTCCTGTTTTCAAAATGGCGTAGAATCTTCCACGTGTATCCCTTCCCCTTTAATTCTTTCGGCGCCAGATTTCAGACGATATTTATCGTCTGCTTTGTGTTTTTATCAAACTATCAATTGAAAATAAGTTTATATATAAAGTTGAAGGACTGAATGTCAAACAGCGTAGATCCTGATGAGACGGCTCATTATGAGCCGTCTCATCTGGATCTACGCTGTTTGCAAAGGCCAATTATGATTGCCTATGGCAGTGAAAGAGCAAATGGGCTGTATATCAACAAGGTTCCGACTGCACCACAAAAGATTACTTTTGATGACAGTCATGCCGAAGTCCAGCCTCAATTTCTATATCCTCACATATATGAAAGTTCAATGACGTAGTATCACCTCTACACCAAAGAAAGGCAAACAAATCAACAGCTACTTCTTTACACGATTTGTTTTCATTTAAACGATCTTTGCTCAGAGATGCATTTACGGTCTCTGCATACAGTCTCGTCAGAGCATGCGGTCTGCAAAATTGTAAAAACAATAGCCAGAAAGCACCACAGTCACAAAACATTGCCTACATATGATACCACACTATAAAAAATCCCGTAAATTTTACGGTAGATATCACAGATACTTGGGGTCAGTAGGGCAGTGCAGGCCCTAAAAATATCTTGTATATATTTTTCTCTAGTTATTTTTGTATTTTAGTACAACAGAAACACTGCTGATAAAATATAATCATATTCTGTGACTTCTGAAAAGGTTCTAAAAAACATCACATTTCTCTCAAATGGTGATATTACCCGATCGAGGTGATCAAAATGGCAGACAGGATCCACTAACCCATTCTGGACCCTCACCCCCTCCCCCGCCCCCCCCCCCCCCCCCCCCCCCCCACACACACTATATATTGGAAGATTTTATGTATGCAGGCAATGTGATTTAGAGAGAAAAGTGGTTGCACTATTTGCAAACAGTGGAAACCCTGGCCTGCATTCTGCGGCGTCTGATCTGGTCTACACTGTTTGCAATTTACCCTTTTAAGGGTCTCCAGTCTACAATGGGTTAAACACGACAAGTCATAACAGAGGCCCACGGGCTACAACGCTCACCTGAGTTAACTGCTGTAAGTTAATCGGGTCATTTACTCATCATTCCCTATCAGCCTATCAAGTTTCAAGGCAATGGCTTAAACAGTTTTTGAGATAACTTGCTGACAAGGTTAAAATGCTGAAATTTTCAAAGGGCCATATTTAGTCCAAAAAGGGGGAACAAGAGAACATTTCTGTGAAATCATTTTAAAATCAGGCTATTGGCCGAAGAACATTTCTGTGAAATCATTTTGAAATCAGGCCACTGGCCAAGGAGGAGATGTCCTTTAATGTTTTTTTTTTTTTTTTGTTTTTTTTTTTAGCTCTGGTGGCAATATTATTGAGCCAAGCGGAACTATTTTAGCAATTTTGGTAAAGGGCCATAAGAGAAACACTTCTGTGAAATTACTTTGAAATCAGGCCAATTGCCATGGAGATGTCTTTTAAAGGTTTTTTTCTATTTTTAGCTCTGGTCGCCATTTTGTTCAGCCAAGCGGAACCATTTTAGCAATTTTGGTAGAGGGTCATTGGAGGAACACTTCTGACCAAATATTTTGAAATTGGTCAAGAACGAAATGTCGTTTGAAGATTTTCTATTTGTAGCTCTGGCGGCCATCTTGTTCAGTGGAGTGGAACCATCAGCCTAAAGACCCTGTTGCTACAGAGCGAGTTTCGGCTCAAAGATCCTGTTGCTACAGAGCAAGTTTCGGTTCAAAGCGACCAAAAGTTTGGGAAGAGACGTCGAAAATTGATTTTCAAGATGGCGGCTGTGGCGGCCACCTTGGATTTTCTATAGGCTCATTTAGCTATTTTGTGTCTACTAGGCGCCCTAATGCTCATCATCAAGTTTCAATTCGACTGGATTATAGAGGAGATGTCCAAAATATGAATTCTCAACATTTTCCCATATAAATGTATATGGCCCATACAAATGCATGGGGAAGCATATTTGACCTTGCCGTAAAAAAAATCAAACGTTAACATAGGACCATCATTTTAGCAATTTTGGTAGATCTCCTGTCCCCCATAATTTGTGCAAAGATTAGGGCCCAGGGCTTATTTGGTTCTGAAGAAGAAGATTTTTAAAGGTTTATACCATATATGGGCATGGCAGCCACTTTAATCAATGGACCACGCCCATTTTAGCAATCTTTCGTTCACCTGCCCCAAGGAGGCTCTACATGAAATTTCAGCAACACTGGCCCATAAGCTTCAGAGGGGAAGTCTTTTGAAAGTATCAACATTTTTTCCATACAAATGTATGGGGCCCATACAAATGCATAGGGAAGCAAACTTGACCTCGCCGTAAAAAGGTCAAATGTCAATGTACAACCATTATTTTAGCAACTTTGGTAGACCTCCCGTCCCCGTTAATTGATGCAAAGATTCAGCCACAAGGCTTCTGGAGAAGTAGATTTTTAAAGGTTTTTTCCATATATGGACATGACGGCCATCTTGGAAAATGGATGGCAACCATTTTAGCAATCTTTCATTCTCCTGCCCCATTAGGCTCCAAATGAAATTTGAGCAACTTTGGCCCGGAGGCTCCAGAGGAGCAGTCATTTGAAATTCTCAACATTTTTCCGATACAAATGCATAGGGAAGCAAACTTGACCTCGCCGTAAAAAGGTCAAGTGTCAATGTACGACCATTATTTTAGCAATTTTGGTAGACCTCCCGTCCCCGATGATTTATGTAAAGATTCAGCCACAAGGCATCCTCGGTTCTGGAGAAGATGTTTAAAGGTCTTGACCATATATGGGAATGGCGGCCATCATCAACGGACCAATCTTTCGTCCCCCCCAACCTAAGGAGGCTCCATATGAAATTTGAGTATAATTGGCTCAGGGGCTTCAGAGGAGAAGTCGTTTGAAAATGTTAACGGACGGACGCACGGACGGACAAAAAGTGATCACTATAGCTCATCCTGAGCACAGCTCAAGTGAGCTAAAAACACGAACAAATGCGTAACATAGCCCCGAAGCGAACAGAGGCAAATAAAAATATAAAAGCGTCAAAGAACAAACAACACAAGAACCAACACCTTGGAAGAGCCAGTAGTAAAAACTACCGAAGGGTGGAAGGATGGTCAAGTAAAAATTACCGAAGGCTGGAGGGATGATCAAGTAAAATTACCGAAGGCTGGAGGGATGGCCAAGTAAAAACTACCGGATGGAGGAATGGTCAATCAAAACCTATCGAAGGGTGGAGGGATGGTCAAGTAAAAATGACCGAAGGATGGAGGGATGGTCAAATAAAAACTACCGAATGGAGGGATGGTCAATTAAAAACTATCGAAGGGTGGAGGTATGGTTAAGTAAAAACTAACGAAGGATGGAGGGATGGTCAAGTGAAAACTACCGAAGGGTGGAGGGATTGTCAAGTAAAAACTACCAAAGGGTGGAGAGATGGTAAAGTCGATTTTACTGGTATCAAAGCTTCACCCTAGATCCAAAATGATGTACATTATAAAAACATAAAAAAAGTTGTTCGGCTCAAAATGAGATTTCCTAACCCTTTCTGTGATGCATCACAGAAAATATGTATATCAAATTAATTCACTGCGAACTGAGACTCGATGGCTAATACTCGGTCACTGACAGACAGAGATAAAGAAAGTCACTTACAGAAGGCCCGATCAGAGATATAACATCATGTACCAAACCCTGTAATTTTATGTCGGCTCAAAGTCCGAGACCCGATTCATTGTCGTGCAATTAAAGAGAAAAGCATAGCTGTCAACAATTAGTGGGTTAAAATTTAAGCATACAGTATGTCGCATAACACCCATGCTATATTCTATCTTCTTATAACGGTAAGATTTTTATCTATTCTGAAAACGATTTCCAACAAATTTTCGAATTTATAAACTAGGTCACCAAAAATATTTCTTTTTCAAGCATGTCTGAGGGGAAATGCCAAAGGCCATGCTTTTTATATTTGGAATTTAGTTAGGGCATAAACAAGATGCTCCGACCCCTATGTGGACCGAACATATATTTGTAATTTGGAACTGCCTCAGAATTAAGGGCAATGTTTCGCGCGAGTAAAACTAGTTTAATCCCCGAATAGTTTTCCTATTGAACGTTCCAAGGCGGTTCCTCTGTTGCAGTTTTTTGTTTGTACGTCTGTAATTTCTTATGTGAAGTTTGTGATGTCCTTATTTATTCCTCATCTCTCCTTCCTTTTCGTGCCTCGGGAAGGCTGTGCTTCGTGACTGCGGCATTCCCTGGGTATCTTCACTATCAAAAACACGCCTATTAAAAATATACTGAAAATTTCAGTTAACATAAAAATTCTGACATTTTTCATATTTCTGCTCAAAACATAGATTCTGGGCACTCGTTCGAACCGCCTCACGGAGGCGGTTCTTACGAGTACCACAATCTATGTTTTTTGAGCAGAAATAAGAAAAAAATATGTATACTCCTGTAAACCCCAGTTGTACTATAGAAAAGTGGGGTTTAAGGGGATCAAAATTATATAGGTATGTTTTCGTGATGATATATTTTTGGACGAATTTGAAAAAAAAAAAAAAAAAAAAAAAAACGCTTTCCATTACAAGCTTCTTGAATCACTTTACCTTGGATTATATATTATAGATGTTGGTATATAGTGATTTAATTTCATTTGATTTGACCCAGCGGGTAAATTAACCTACGCACACTTTTTTCTCCACTGGGCTAACGCGCAGTCTTATAGAAAATGCTGTGCCCTGTCTTAATTGTCATTTTATTTTTGTATTTTTTATCTTTAATCTTTATTTTCACATGTTTAATATAAAGGTATTCAAACATATGCAGAAAGATACAGGTAATCAACGGCTAATTATGAGGCCTGATTGGTCAAAATAGCTAGTTTGGTCCAGAAAATTATGACACTTTGACTGTATTTAGCTTTGTGAGTATGTTTATTGCTCTTAATGGTCATTCTATTTAGAATCTATTATTCTAAAGGCTTATTTTTTATTCTGTTGTAACTGAATTCATAGGTTTCATAATTAACGTACAAATAAAACTGTTCACATTTACAGCATTTTAAAAATATATTAGCGGATATTTGAAAAAAAAAATAATAAATTAGGATAATTTATAACAAAATGTTATAGAAACCGATAAATGAAGTTCAAATTATCTAAAAGTAAATATGCAGATACCTAGGAACGGCCATAACGACCGTGCAATCACTTCCAAGGCGCCAAACAAGGCTTGATGCATAATGCATTTGTCTTTGTTCGGGCCCACCGTGGTGCAACCAGTCTTTTTCTTTATCTCTGACTGCCAATGTCAGAGTTGATTGCCGCGAGCTCTTATCCTTGCTTCATCACTATGCTTCATCACTGTGATTTAATTTGATTTACACATTTTTTCTGTGACTGAACAATCATTATGCATTTGCATTTTACAGCTGAACACAGGGTGAAGATTTACCAGTAACATCGATTTAAACTCCCGGTGTTTTTTTTACTGCCGACCGCTCTAAGGAGGTAGTTCTGGTGTTGGTTGTTCTCTGTGTGCCCTTGTGGCTGTTCGCTGCGGGGCGTTTTCATGTTTTCTTCTGCTCGTCATCTTATTATTGTGTTTAGGGGATCCTGTCTAAAATTGTAATCATCATGTTGGGGAAGAGGGAACTGGTTGCTTTGCTTTTCTTTGGTTTGTGGCCTGTGTATGGTCTGTCATGATTTGTTTGCTCGTACTCTTGGTGACATTGATAGGCTGTTCTGTGATTGTGGCTATTCCTGGGCATCTTCTATACTATTAAATTGCATTAACGACGCACAAAATAACACTCTATCCAAAACAGAACGAACAAGCATGAAAACAAACTACAATAAAAATATTACACTGGAACGATCAACAACACAGCTCCTTGCGCGCGCATGGGAGGGGGTACTGGCGCCAAACCTTGTCTTTGCTCTACGTCATTACGCAAACACGCCTATTCAAATATATTGAAAATTTTACCACCAAAAAATGGCAATTTTTCAGATTAAAAAAATCTGATATTTTTCATATTTCTGGACAAAACATGGATTGTGGGTACTCGTTAGAACCGCCTCGAAGAAGAACCATTACGAAAACACGCCTATTCAAATATACTGAAAATTTTACCACCAAAAAATGAAAATTTTCAGATAAAAATTCCGATATTTTTTTTCATAATTCTGCTCAAAACATAGATTGTGAGTACTCGTTAGAACCGTCTCGGCGAGGCGGTTCTAACGAGTACCCACAATCTATGTTTTTGAACAGAAATAACAAAAATAATGTATACCCCTGTAAACCCCAGTTTTACTATATAAAAGTGGGGTTTAAGGGAGTCAAAATTATATAGGTATGTTTTCGTGATGTACGTTATATCGATCCTGTCCTTTTTATTGGACGACCGCCAGAGCAGTCGTTCTCTGACTTGAGGTAAGGAAATGCCTTATGAATCTAGTGAAGTCCCAGCTATGTTTTTAAAGTATTGGTATGGAAATCGGGTCAGATACGGGAATCCAGTCATTTTGGACATTCATGATTTCGGCCTTAGTCGTTTCGGTCACCTCCGCCCAGTCATTTCGCCTCTAATATTTATGATGTTTTAGACCCACTAAGAGTAATTTTGGATCCGTCTCTTTTTTTCTGTTCAAGTTCTGTCTTCGAATTTCTACCTGTTTTCACCTTTTTTTAATGTGTGAAACTTTAATAGGATTAGCAATGCCCTGTAGTCGATGTGTCGATTCCGGCTCACTGAACAAATATTCTGTGCATGCGCAGTAAATGTGAACCGTACCTTTTTCTGTTAATTGATACTTTATATTTTCTAAGATGAATACATAAGATCATGTAGCACTACATATTGTTTTAAGGGATTATCTTCAATATGAGGAACTAACCGTAGCCTATTCTGGATCAAAGGTGCCGATTCCGGACACATACTATCAGATAAGTTTGCATATACTATTGGAAAAAAAAGTCTTTCTTTTTTTCAAGAGTAGGTCACTATCGCATTTCAGGACGCCCCGTGTTCTTCCAGTAGCATTAAGCAGTAAAATATTTTGCAGAATTCTTATCAAATGAATGCCCTTCCAAACGGTATATATGATTACCCGGGGCTGCAATGTACAAGAGAAAAGAAGTACGAGTCGCATTTTTTTTCTATAGCATATGCCAACTACTCTTATAGTAAGTAGTCCGGAACTGAGAACAGGGGTATTATGTGGCCTCGCAGTAGTACTGTTGAGACCAGTACAGGTGCTGGTATATTATGATCACCCAAGTTGCCTCTGCTCACCGTTTCCGTAGTGCCAGCAACTGGAGCTGGTTCAAAGTCCCTTTATATTATGACCCTTTGATGACTTGGACATTTTAGTATAACAAAACTATGTCAGCATATCTCAAGAACAGCTTTAAACAAGGCTCATATTTTCAAACATTTTGGGAGTAATAGGTGCATGACATCATTAGTGCTTCACACAATGGTGCTTAAATATTTTGTACAGAAAAAATTATCGTCCTTTGGTAGTTTATACTAATATTATTTTTGCAGCTTATAATGTCAAGAGAAATCAGAATTGCCGTGAACTCTTTTGAGTTGTGTAAAGTAACAAGTACAGTCGAACTTCCATGACTCGAACATCTTTGGGACCATGGAAATTTGTTCGAGATGTGGGTAGTTCGAGCTTCTGAAGTTAATCATAGTGCCAGGTCAGGAAGCAACTAGCTATAATTTAGCGAGATATTTTCGATTTTCTACACAATAATTGTTTGGTAAGTGTGCTTATTAGAATCGCCTTGATATATATGAAACCACAACATACAATTTCATGATAAAATAAGAAAAATTCCCTAAATATTTATTTTCTTGAGTTATCGGAAGAATTTCGTAGGATATCAAAAACGAGTCATAATTAGCCATGGTAAACAGCTATTGAGGGTCGACTATATATGGGAAAATCGCACAAAACAGTAAAATTATAGTGAAGTTACCTAAAAAATGTCACAATACCGAAGCACAGCCCTCCCGAAGCACGAAAGAAGCAATATATATATAAAGGAAAAAACAAAACAAATTGTTTTAAACGGGCATATTGATTGCAAAGAACGAGAAGGTAGTTATAGTTTATTATGTATTTTTACTTGTACTAATGTTGCTTGTACTGTAGACACGACGCAGTTTTGAAAATGTTTTTCGCTTTCAGATAATGACAAAACAAACAAAACGACATATGTAACCAGGCTGATCTGAGTCTTTGTTGTCCGAATGAAGAAAGCTTGGGTCCATAGCTACCCACTGAGCGCACCGCAATGACTGATCAGATTGGAAGGACGCCCAGGCTGATTTGAGTCTTCGATGGAGGTACAGTCAAACCTGTGTTAGTGGTCACCTCTGTCAAGCAGCCAACCTGTATTAAGCAGCCAGAGGAAAGTTGCCCGAAAATTCATAGACATATATATTTGAACTGTATTAAGCAGCCACCTGCCTTCAGCAGCCACATTTTAAGCGTCCCATGGGTGGCTGCTTAAGACAGGTTTGACTGTATATGCCATTTTGCTGGTTTTGTCATGAGGTGGCTCATATGGTGTTACTGTTATGAGCTTTAGTAAATGTTTCCGTATGGCTTAGCCCTCTCATCCCTGCGTTTCTAAAGTGTACTCTTCCATCCTCAAGTTTGGACATATGCACTGATGCAAATAGGGATTTCAGTCTAAAATAATAAAAAAAATAATGAATGGCAAACAGCGTATATCCTGATGAGATGGCTGATTATGAGCCAGCTAATCTATATCTACACTGTTTGCATAGGTATTTGTACCGGTCTACAAGGTTGAAAATTCTAACGCTTAGTATGTTGGGTAAAATTTTCAGCAGACGACATCTGGAATATTTTATTATTATTATTATCCCAGAAACTAGGCCTTTGTGGTCCTTTGTGATTACTAGGCCCAATTTGGGAGTTTTGAAAAATTATTAGTATCACTGATGAGGCTTATTTGGCCGAAACTAGCTAGTCTGGCCCAGAAAATTTGACACTTAAGCTGTTTTTAGTTTTGTGTGTTCATTGCTCTCTAGAGTCATTCCGTTTAGAATCTATTTCACAGGAGATAAGTTGCTTGAAATGCCAAATTATATTTTCTGGGAAAAATAAGAAAAAAAAATATCAATTTGTCGTCTGCTGAATTTGTCCATAGAGTGGTAAAGGTTAAAGTGATAATACTGGAGGAAGCGAGAAATAATAGAAAAGCAGCATTACCTTGGTCGTTTTAATTAAATAAAAATCCGTAGAGTTATTATCCTGTTGATATATTGGTGTCTACATTTCATTTCACAATTGCGATTGTTTCTCCCATTGTATAGTGAACACTCACTGTGAAGGTAATAAGTCTATAACATTCACCACATATTACTGATAACCAAATTTAACAAATTCCAATTCTGAAATATTTATGTAATAAATATTGCTTTTGCGAAAAAAAAAGACACATTAGAATTACGCAACGCTACCATAAGATGCGACTATTTCCAATAAACGCTGATGAACTAATCAAAACAAACAGAGTAATTTGTACAATGGCGCCGAATGCATGCAGAATAAGAGTTTATCAACACGTTATCAAATCGCTTTCCATTGCATTTCACTGCCCGCTTTAGCATTTTATTTCCCAATAAACTATTCAAAAGCAAAACATATTCAATGTGTTGGTTTGTTTTTAGAAATGATACTGATTATTCAGAAAGGAAAAGAAAATCCATTCTCTTTCTTAAGGACATGTTCATTGGTTTTAATTGAGCTCTTTAGAAAACGGAACTTAGCACATAGGCGACCAGCAAAGGCTCAGGCGAGCCTGCGCATAAGCGCAGTCTCGCCAGAGCCTTTGTGTTCGCAGACATGTAGTAGAGACCTTGAGGACGCTTCAGGCAAAGAAAAAAAAAAGAGAAAAAAAACAAACAAAAAAAAAACGCATGCCTGTAGCCCAAATAGAGAACTGCGCATGCGCATTTGAACAAGAAACGAGAAATCCGTGGGGTCCCTTTTTTCGTGTGCCGGCGCAATTAAAGTTAAGAAGAATGCAGCAGTTTGGAAGATAACGCACTGATAATCAACTATTGTTAGACTTCAGAACAATTTGTAAACATGTCCGAGGTTTGTTGTCATGCGCACGTGAAAACCAACTTTGGCAAAAAACGGCACACGTGCATACACGTGTATTCACGTGTACACTAAATTATTTATTAGTAGTAGTAGTAGTAGTATTTTGTAGTTGCTCAAGTTGGGGGAGCTGATATAAGGCTTGCTCAAGTTTCCGCCAAGTTGTACCAATAAAACAACTGGACCCAGTTGTTCAAAACTAACGATGTTGTAGTTAACGTATCGTTAAAACTTTAATCATTAAATATGGCATATATTCTAATACTTTTTGCTGAAAAAATGTGAGTAGCTTTTGCATTTGCAAAAGCTACTCACATTTTTTCAGCAAAAAGACCTGTGAATTAGATATTGTACTTACAAGACAAGTTAACATTTGACCCTTAAGGAGCTGTTAAGCTAATGATGCTTTGAACTCCTGGGCCCTGGTTAATATTTCCCGTTTGCTTTCCTGCATACCGAAAATATAAGTGAAGATATCCTGGAAATATCAATTTACACACTAGACGATTCATATGAAAAGCCAAGTCTTTTTTTTCTCTCTCTAACAATAACAAAACAAAAATAAGATGTTATCTGTTACAATTTCGCTTAGTGCTGTTACAATTTCGCTTAGTGATGTTACACAATTTTGCTTAGTGCTCTGTTACAAAATTTTGCTTAGTGCTTCGTTACAATTTTGTTTAGTGATTTGTTACAATTTTGCTTAGTGCTCTGTTACAATTTTGTTTAGTGATTTGTTACAATTTTGCTAAGTGCTCTGTTACAATTTTGTTTAGTGATTTGTTACAATTTTGCTTAGTGCTCTGTTACAATTTTGCTTCGTGCTGTTACAATTTTGCTTAGTGCTTTAACGGTTAAATTTCTCCCTAAAACTGCGATTTTACCATGTGTGTTAGCGCCAAAATATTCCAAAGTATGGATCTTTTGGAAATATAGAATAAATAAAAACTAGAAAATAGCAGACTCAGCTTAATTGAATCTGTCCTTGAGGAATAGTTTTCACATTTATTACTTCCCTATCAATAATATCGCTTTAAAACAGTTAAATTTCTGGCGGTCTGATCCGAACAGACAAATCAGTTGAGGATCTCGACTTTACCAGATCCATATCACTGACATTCTCTTAAACGGGGCTTGTTTCACAGATAAGGTGGACGATCATGCACGTACTATGCAGGGCGAGCATATATTTGTAATTTGAAGCTGCAACAGAATAAAAGGTGGTTACGCGCAAGTAAAATTGATTTAAGCACCCCTCCCACCCAGCCACCCACCCATCTTCCCAACTTCTGAGTACTTAGAGTACTGACTCGAACTCATTTTAGAGTCCCTAGGAAATACTTCTGAAAGCTCAAGAAAGAAATATTTAGGGATACTTTAGGGAAACTGTCTTTTTTATCATGAAAATATACGTTGTGTGTACTCATTAGAATCATCTCATCGAGGTAATTCTAATGAATACACACAAAATATCATTATTTCATAGAAAATCGAAAACGCATCCCAAAATTATCCCTGTTCACACCTGACCTGGCGCCTCAATGGCTCGAACTACCCCTGTCTATAACATGTCCATGGTCCCAAAATTGTTTGAGCCATTGAGGTTCTACTGTACTTAAACTAGTCATTACGAAAACACGCCTATTCAAATACATAGAAAATTTCACCTTCAAAAACTGATAATTTTCAGATAAAAAAAAAACTCTGATATTTTTCATATGTCTGTTTAAAATATAGATTGTGGGTACTCGTTAGAACCGCCTCGGTGAGGCGATTCTAACGAACACCCACAATCTATGTTTTTTGAGCAGAAATATGAAAAAAATTGTATATCCCTGTTAACCCCAGTTTTACTATATAAAAGTAGGGTTTAAGGGGATCAGAATTATATAGGCATGTCTTCGTGATGCGACGAAAAATGATACCCGGTATCAATTTTCGTATATGTACGAAAAATGATCCTGGGTATTCAGAGTTGCAATTTTCGGATACCAGTAGCGACGAAAACTGATACAAGTAGGAAATCGTCTGCATACATGGAAAACCCTTATGTCTTTTCTTCCAAGTCACTAGAAGAACAATCACTGTCTCGATAAATAATTGTGGATATACAATGATAAGATAAAGTAAGCCTCTACCCCTAGGTGCGAGTACTCTTCTATAGCTAGAAAATCCCTACAACAAAATGAATGTTCTGCCCCTCAATAAAGACAGTGTTCAGGGCCCATGATTACAATATACAATCTTAAGGTCCTCCTTAACTTGATAATTTTCACAAATCAGACGAAAAATGAGTTCCATGTACATTAGATTGGCAACCTATGGTCACCAAGTTTTAATGACATAAACATGAATTTTATTGCTGTGTATGATGAGACTTGATAAAACCGAGTCTCTGGTTTTCGTTCTTTTATGTGTAATTTTTTTTTCCAAAGGCAACGTTTTAGATTTTATTTTATTTTATTTTACTTCACTACAGCTGGTGTTTAGTGCCGTGTGGCGGGCGTCATACGTCTGCTAGTACTTCACAATAGTGCAGATCACATTTCCTTTTGTGATTGAGCACATTCTGGTTACCTTAAAAATCGACACCGCTTAACCCTTCTCTTGCTGAACACGCTAGCCCTGTCTTAGCAAACAGTGCAGATCCAGGTCAGTTGGCTTCTGAAGAAGCCAAGTGATCTGGATCTGCACTGTTTGTCATTAAATATGTGAATTTCTATCAAAAACCCGGATCAAGTAATCTGACTGGCTGGAAGTTAGAAGTGGGTGCGGCATCTTAATTTATTCAGCATGACAAGGCTAAAGCCAATGCTAGCGGACATATACTTCATCGGTAATATGAAGAGACGTAATAGAACCGAGTCTCCAATTTTCCATTACGAAAACACACTTATTCAAATATATAGAAAATTTCACCTCCAAAAACTTAATATTTTCAAATAAAAAAAAACTGATATTTTTAATATTTCTGCTCAAAATATAGATTGTGGGTACTCGGCGAGGCGGTTCTAACGAGTACCCACAATCTATGTTTTTAGCAAAATTTGAAAAATAATGTATACCCCTGTAAACCCCAGTTTTACTATATAAAAGTGGGGTTTAAAGGGGTCAAAATTACATAGGCGTCTTTTCGTGATGTTCATTGGTAATATGAAGAGAAGTAACAAAACTGAGTCTCCAATTTTCGTTCTTTTGTGTGTTCTTTAATTCCATAGGCAACCTTTTAGATTTTTATACTTCACTTCGCGACTAAAGTTATATAACATTCAACAATTAACATTTATTTATAGAACAATGACAATGAACAGATAATATCTAATTTTTAACTAATATGGACCCTTCGAATAATGTACACATCCATAAACCTTTTTCTTTTAACTCTGTTCACAATCAGTTGATCACTCCACTGCCTATTCGAGGTAAGGAACGTCCTATTAATTTTGTTACAAGCACATCTAAGAATACACAAACCACGGTGTAGGTGCTTACTTTGTTAAATTAATATAACATATCCGTCATATTTAAAAATAAAACAAACGAGAAAGTCAGTATGAATATAAAGTACACATTACCATATGCGGTTTTCCATGTATGCAGACGTTTTCCTATTGGCATCACTTTTCGTCACTACTAGTATTCAAAACTTGCAACTCTGAAAACCCTGTATCATTTTTCGTACGTGATGTAGGAAAAATGATACCAGGTATCAGGTTTCGTACGTACTGCACGAAAATTGATAGGCCGGGAATCATTTTCTGTCTGGGTATCATTTTTCGTCTTATCACGGCTAAGTTCTGTGATTTTGATTGACTGAGTTGGAGTTTAACGACACGTCAACCCTTGTGGGTCATTTTGTGTCGTCTCCCAGAGGGAGAAGAGAGATAGTAGAGGAGATGAAAAAAAAACAAAAAAAAACAGGGGATAAAGGAAAATAAAATGAAAAGGAAGAAAAAGAAAAAAAGAAAAAAATCTCCCTCTACCCTTACCTGCTGCAAGTATGTCTTGCCCAACTAAAAATTGATTGTGTTGGGGTTTAACGATATGTCAACCCTTGTGGGTCATTTTGTGTCGTCTCTCAAAGAAAGGGAGAAAAGAGATAGAAGAGATAGTAGAGCAGATGAGGGACAGGGAAAAAAAAGAAGACAGGAATGAAAGTGAAGAAACTGAAGTAATGAAAAAATTCCCCCTCTACCCTTACCTGCTGCAAGGACAGCAGGCCTTGCACAGCTGTAAACCAATATCAGTTAGCGCCCCGGTAACGTAAGATACACGACACCCATGCCTCACCCAACCACCCCCAGCTAAGTTCTGTGACTGTGACTCTTTCCAAATATCTTCTTTACTATTTTACTCCCGCCAAATCTCGCCCATGGTTCTGATACAACTAAACAAGAGGCCCATAGGCCACAACGCTCACCTGAGTTAACTGCTGTAAGTTAATCAGGTCATTTACTCATCATTCAAGTTTCAAGGCAATGGCTTAAACAGTTTTTGAGATATCTTGCTTACAAGGTTAAAATGCTGAAATTTTCAAAGGGCCATGGAGGAGATGTCTTTTAAAGGTTTTTTTTTCTATTTTTAGTTCTGGCCGCCATGTTGTTCAGCCATGCGGAACCATTTTAGCAAGTTTGGTAGAGGGTCATTGAAGGAACACTTCTGGGCCATTGGTCAAAGACGAGATGTCGTTTGAAAATTTTCTATTTGTAGATCTGGCTGCCATCTTGTTGAATGGAGTGGAACCATTGCGGCCATCTTGGAATTCCGATCAACAAAATTTTAGCTCGTTTCGATCCTGTTGCTACAGAGCAAGTTTCGGCTCAAAGCGACCAAAAGTTTGGAAAGAGATGTCGAAGAATTGATTTTCAAGATGGCGGCTGTGCCGGCCATTTTGGATTTTCTATCGGCTCATTTAGCTATTTTGTGTCTCATTACAGCCCTAATGCTCATCATCAAGTTTCAGTTCAACTGGATTATAGAGGAGATATCCAAAATATGAATTCTCAACATTTTCCTATATAAAAGCATATGGCCCATACAACTGCATGGGGAAGCAAATTTGACCTTGCCGTAAAAAGGTCACATCTCAACATAGGACCATCATTTTAGTGATTTTGGTAGATCTCCTGTCCCCCATAATTTGTGCAAAGATTAAGGCCCAGGGCTTCTTTGGTTCTGGAGAAGAAGATTGTTAAAGGTTTTTTATCATATATGGGCATGGCAGCCATTTTGGTCAATGGACCATGACCGTTTCAGCAATCTTTCGTTCTCTAACCCCAAGGAGGTTCCACATGAAATTTGAGCAACATTGGCCCAGAGGCTTCAGGGAAGAAGCCATATAAAATATTCATACAAATGTATGGGGCCCATACAAATGCATACAGAAGCAAACTTGACCTCGACGCAAAAAGGTCAAACGTCAATGTACGGCCATCACTTTAGCAACTTTGGTAGACCTCCCGTCCCCGATGATTTGTGCAAAGATTCAGCCTGAAGGCATCCTCTGTTCTGGAGAAGATTTTTAAAAGTTTTTACCATATATAGGCATGGCGGCCACCTTGGTCAATAGACGGCAACTATTTTAGCAATCTTTCATTCCCCTGCCCCTGGGAGGCTCCACATGAAATTTGAGCAACATTGGCTCAGAGGCTCCAGTGGAGAAGTCGTTTGAAATTCTCAACATTTTTCCCATACAAATGCATAGGGAAGCAAACCTGACACCGCCGTAAAAAGATCAAATGTCAATGTCCAACCATTATTAAGCAACTCTGGTAGACCTCCCGTTCCCGATGATTTATGCAAAGATTCAGCCACAAGGCATCCTCTATTCGGAGAAGAAGATTTTTAAAGGTTTTTACCATATATGGGCATGCGGGCCATCTTGGTTAATGGACGGCAACCATTTTAGAACTCTTTCATTCACCTGCCCCAGGGAGGCACCAAATGAAATTTGAGCAACACTGGCCCGGAGGCTCCAGAGGAGAAGTCATTTGAAATTCTCAACATTTTTCCCATACAAATGCATAGGGAAGCAAACTTGACTCCGCCCTAAAAAAGTCAAATGTACGACCATTATTTTAGCAACTTTGGTAGGCCTCCCGACCCGGTGATTTATGCAAAGATTCAGCCACAAGGCATCCTCGGTTCTAAAGGAGAGGATTTTTAAAGGTTTTTACCATATATGGGCATGAAGGCCATCTTGGTCAACGGACCGCGACCATTTAGCAATCTTTCGTTTCCTCAACCTAAGGAGGCTCCATATGAAATTTGAGCAAAATTGGCTCAGCGGCTTCAGAGGAGAAGTCGTTTGAAAATGTTAACGGACGGACGTACGGACGGACGAAAAGTGATCACTATAGCTCATCCTGAGCATAGCTCAGGTGAGCTAAAAATACAAGTGCAGTGAAACTTCAATAGGTTTAACACCGGTCTCATTAACAATGGCTCATTCGACTTCCATTACGAAAACACGTCTATTCAAATATACTGAAAATTTTATCACCAAAAACTGAAAAATTTTCAGATAAAAAATTCAACATATTTCTGTTCAAAACATAGAATGAGGGTAGTCATTAGAACCGCCTCATCGAGCGCCTCATCGAGGCGGTTCTAACGAGTACCCACATTCTAGGTCACCAAAAAAGGAAAATTTTCAGATAAACAATTCTGATATTTTTCATATTTCTGTTCAAAACATAGAATGTGGGTACTCGTTAGAACCGCCTTGTCGAGGCAGTTCTAACGGACGAGGCGGTTCTAACGAGTACGCACTTTATGTCTTTGAGCAGAAATAAGAAAAAAATGTATACCCCTGTAAACCCAAGTTTTACTACATAAAAGTAGAGTTTAAGGGGGTCAAAATTATATAGGCATGTTATCGTGATTCCGATAGCTCGAGAAAACAAACATTCAGGGAATTTTTCTTATTTTATCATGAAATTGTGTTGTGTGTACCTTTTCTAATCACCTCATCGAGGCGATTCTAATTACACACAACATACCATTAATGATAGAAGATAGAAAATACCCTGAATTGTCGCCATAAGCTTCCTCATCTGACGCCACGATTAACCCTCAGTGGCTCGAACTACCCATGTCTAGAAAAAATTCTAAGTACAGCTGTACAGAAAGAGCAATAATGACAGAACATAACCTACCAATGACACAGAGAGGAAGAGCAAACATACCATTAAACTATTACAATATTCAAATCAAAGTCATCTCTTTCTCATATCTTCTAGCAGATTATATCTCATTGATACATTTTAATCTAGAAACGACAGTATCAGAGACATTACCTTTATTTACCTGGGCCCAGTTGTTCAAAACTAACGATGTCGTTAGTTAACGTATCGTTAAAACTTTGATCATTAAATATGGAACATATGTTAATATTTTTGCTGGAAAAATGTGAATAGCTTTTGCATTTGCAAAAGCTATTCACATTTTTCAGCAAAAATAGTTGTGAATTTGATATTGTACTTACTAGAACAGTTAGGGCCGGCCTCGGCGGCTCAGTTGGATGCGCCGTCCGACTGGAGACCAGGAGGTCGCGGGTTCAACCCCCGCCGAGGTCGGCAACATTCTTTCGTGGAGATTGATCATGAAATATTTTCTACGGTCATTCTCTCCCTTCCGCTGATTCAAGAAAGGCAGTTGTCAGTTTCTGGCGAAAGAATGTGCACAATACTGGTTAACCGCTTAGAGGACTAAGCCTGCCCAGTAAACGTGTGGTTAGGTAAACTGACCGCCCTCGACATGACCCACTGGGTTGACTGGGCCGTAAAACCTCAACACAAACAAACTAGAACAGTTAACATTTTGACCACTAACGAGCTCGTTAAGGTAACGATGCTTTGAACAACTGGGCCCTGGAGTTCTTTCGGATACATTTTATCTAAGGAGCCATTATCAAATTTAACAAGTCCTGTAATTATTGACACAATAAAATGAATCATTACGAGAACACGCCTATTCAAATATATAGAAAATTTCACCTAAAAAACCCTGAAAATTTTCAGATAAAAAACTTTGATATTTTTAATATTTCTGCTCAAAAAATAGATTGTAGGTACTCGTTAGAACCGCCTCGGCGAGGCGGTTCTAACGGGTACCCACAATCTATGTTTTTGAGCAAAAATAAGAATAATAATGCTTACCCCTGTAAACCCCAGTTTTACTATATAAAAGTGGGGTTAAAGGGGGTCAAAATTATATAGGTATGTTTTCATGATGGATTCAGCTACATTGGCTTCACTTTCATGAGGAGTTAACATAAGTATTATTCTAATAAAAAACTGTAATAAATTGATAACAAGGGGCAAAGTTCGCATTCACAGTCAACCCTCTTTATACTGACACTCGATACTACGACACAATTCTGATTCTTTTATAACGAAATTAATTCAAGAAGTGACAGTTAATCAGAATTATGCAAGAACAGTCTTTCTAATACTTCAAGAAACACGAGTTTGGATATTTATTGGTAAGGCGATTCAAACAAATATCTAAAATATATGTTCTATAAGGAAACAAGAATAAGACAAGGCCCTTCTTACATATTATTCTGCTCATTAAGGATTCTTTACAACAGCAACTTCATTTAATGGCTACATCTTTAAGAACAAATGATGTCATTCTAACGAGGGTCCTCTCTATCAGAATACCAATTATTTGCTTGTAGAGATATTAAGAAGAAAAGAGATTCACAAACATCCTGCAAGACCACATAAAATAACGTTTATTATCCTCAGGAGTAATAAAAAGCATATTTCTCATTATAAGCAAGGTAACGAGTTTCTACTTGTGAAAGTCCTCTCCATTAAATCAAGTTTATCTTTTTATCAGTTTATGTGACAATGTTGTATAGAGTCTAGAAAACTCGAAATCTTCCTTGGCTGTATGAGATGCTACTTGTTTATTTGAAATGGAGTTTTACGACCCGGTCAACACTGTATAGGCCATGTCCAGCCGTTCAGTTAACCTACTCACACTTTTCCTGGACAGACTAAGCAGTTAATCAGTACTTGTACACATACTTTTGCGGGTAACTGGCAGTCGCCCGTCGTTAATCGGCGGAAAGGGAAGAAAACGTAGAAAATATTTCATGATCAATCTCCACGGAAGCTATGTCATCACGAAAACACGCCTATATAATTTTGACCCCCTTAAACCCCACTTTTATATAGTAAAACTGGAGTTTACAGGGGTATACATTATTTTTCTTATTTCTGCTCAAAAACATAGATTGTGGGTTCTAACGAGTACCCACAATCTGTTTTGAGCAGAAATATGAAAATATCAGGACTTTTATCTGAAAACTTTTAGTTTTTGGTGGTGATTTTTTCTGTATATTTGAATAGGAGTGTTTTCGTAATGTGGTCGAGCTTGGATACGAGCTTGAGACCCCTGGATCTGCAGTCAGATCGGCTTCCGACTGTGTTATAGTGTCTGCCAAGATGGTACTATAATAGGTTAGTTTGTTTTGTCACTCATCCGATATCAGGATTTCAAGGGGTAAGCCTTCAAAAATTTGAGCTAACAATAACTTAAAACAAAGACACAAGCATTACGCTTTATTTGTGAACTTTATTAAGGATAGTCTTTGTTTTTATGCACACAATACATGTTTAAAATAATGAACAATACACATAACAATTAAAAGCAATTTAACAATTGATGATCTGCCATCTAGAGAAAATATATAAGCGGAAGAAAGACTTTATAGTATAAGTACTCTGAAACAACAAATAATTTGAACGTTTACTGCAAATTTTCATCCTGCGTAATTAGCTGGTATAAAATGTATAAAGACATGTACGGAAACTTTTTTAGACAAAACGACAATTACACCAGTACTCATTTTCAAATATAACAATTACTTTAAAAAGCAAGAAACAAACGCTGTATAATTATAAAGGTTGCCATAATGACCAGGTCAAAAAATGGAAGTTACACTAGAACTTTGTCTGGACATCTCAACACATAATCATTACGTAACTGTCCCAAAGGTAAATACTCAACCTGTCACAATACCCTCCTTAAAAAGAAGATAGCTTTGCATTGACTGTACTGTATCTCACGTGATTTATCGTAGTAAACAAGTAAAAAAATGACTATGGGAACACAAAAAAAAAATTAAATGAAGACACCCAGAAAATGCAACAATAACGAAACACAACATCCAAAGGAGAGACGAGGAACAAATAATGATAAAACAAACACCACATGAGAATAAACGTCAAAAAGAATGGCTTTGGAAACCAAGAACACACAACAGACTAGAAAATGGGAGTCTCGGTTTTATTTGAGACTCTTCATAAGCAGTAATAATGTTTGCAACACTGCCTACGCCTCTAGGGTATAGTTGAGCATAACTCAAATATACCACAATGGGAACCACCGATGCCAACCCACCGATGCACAAACAAAGAACTGCAACTGAGGAACACCTTAGAATGGTCAGCAGGAAATTTGTTTGTGTTGAGGTTTTACGGCCCAGTCAACCCAATGGGGTCATGTCGAGCGCGGTCAGTTTACCTAACCACACGTTTACTGGTCAGACTTTGTCCTCTAAGCGGTTCACCAGTATTGTGCACATTCTTTCGCCAGAAACTGACAACTGCCCTTCTTGAATCAGCGGAAGGAAGAGAATGACCGTAGAAAATATTTCATGATTAATCTCCACGAAAGAATGTTGCCGACCTCGGCGGGGGTTGAACCCGCGACCTCCTGGTCTCCAGTCGGACGGCGCATCCAACTGAGCCACCGAGGCCGGAAGGAAAACTACTGTGCGAAAGGGGAGAGCTTAAACTAGTTTTGCTCGAAAGTAACCTCACCTTTAGTGTCACAATCGCGGAGAACAGTTCTCCCTAAGTCATCAGTGAAACATATAAATTAACCTCAACACTATGATAAAACCCAGATGAGTGTTTCGCTACAAAAGGTATCATCACGAAAACACGCCTATATAATTTTGACCCCCTTAACCCCTTTTATATAGTAAAAATGGGGTTTACAGGGTATACATTATATTTCTTATTTTGCTAAAAACCATAGATTGTGGGTACTCGTTAGAACCGCCTCTCCGAGGCGGTTCTAACGGGTACCCACAATCTATGTTTTGAGCAGAAATATGAAAAAAATAAAAAAAAATTATATGAAAATTTTCCTTTTTTGGTTGTAAAATTTTTCAATATATTTGAATAGGTGTGTTTTTGCAATGTGTCAGAGCAAAAGAAAACCACTAGTGATACTAGCTGAACCACGGTCTCCCTGGCACAGACGAGTAAGGTTAGACATAACTCATGTATAAAAAGGTTTTGGATTGAGTCGGACTAACTAAAGAAGGTAGCAAAATGACCTCGGACAGTAGCAATGTAAATTTGCCTACAAAAGGATAAAAATAAAGTTCCAGTACTGCACCATTTTATAGCAGTGAATAACTAATGACCCATCATTACTGTCATGAAAGCAGTTTTTCTTAATGAAATGTAATCGGACAATAAATTTCGGTAAAATTATCCGTTTTTTTCAATTGAATGACATGGAATATGGAAATTTTTTATTACGTGCTATCACCTTCCCCAACCATTGCCTCGGCTAATCTTTTTGCAGGTAACTTCGTATGCATATATAAGGATCAACCTGGAGCAAGAGAGTGTGGGATCATACCCTAGACACAAAACCCCTATTTCTTCAGTCTCAGTGTAGCAGTTTTAAGCATGGAAAGAATAACAGCTGTTTTTTTTTTAACTGAACTGCCTTAATTGTTGGCTTGCGTGAGTCATTTATTTCGGGGATGAAACGCCAATTGCCCGCATTGTAGTATACTAATTCCCGTATTTCAAAATATAGCAATTCAAGGGAGGTAAATCTTGCTCAACATAGACGACGGATATACAGGTATACATGTATATTCAATGTTCATCAAAGATTAAAATGACACAGCAGAAAAACGGGAAATTTGAGTACTTTATTTTATTATTTCTACAATAAATGCTTACTCAGAGCTTTCATAAAACATTAGATAGCGATGAAGTATAGAAGTAAACTATTAAATGCAACTATGCAAGAATCGCGTGGAAAACATAAGACAGCAGCAGCTGACTTGCTTGGTAAGGTTGATGTATCTGATCCAGTAATCGCGGGCAGGGGCTCTAGGCTGGCACTTGTAACGTCGGATTCTGTAATGTTGCAACCACGAAGACTGTATTGGGTGACAAAATTGCTGTTTACAAATTGTGCATTCTCATTCGTACATGATCCGACAGGACTGATAGCCATACAGTCTGCCATCTGAAGATATACCCTGAAAAAAAGGAAAAAAAACTGTATTTAAGAAGATATTAGAAAAGACAACAACAACACTTTCTTCTGTAAACATTGGATCCTGGTAGATATGAAAACACACACACACACACACACACACACACACACACACACACACTTATCTATATATATATATGCCTAGCATCCAATAAAATGAACTCTGGCCAACTGTGTAGGCCCAGGTCTACAGAACGCAGCGTCTGAGCAGAGTTTACACTGTTTGCATTAAGTACATGAATGTCTATAAACACGGCAATGATGAAAATTAACTTGACACCCTTGCTATTATAAATGAAACGATCCAAATAGTTTGGTAGAAGAGTTCACATGGCATAAATGTGTTAAAGAAAAGGCAACATTGGCGACGAATTGACCTATTCAACCATGGAGCATATTGGATTATTATTATTATTATTATAACTTTATCGCCGTTAAAAAAGAGTTCAAAGTCGTTGTTTGAGGTGCTGCCAGTTTGAATACTTTCTATATTGTGACTTCATCAGGTTTTTATAATTCTATACAGTAAACCCTCGTTACAACGACAGCAGTTGTTCCCAAAGATGTTGCCATTAAAATGAATTTATTGCTGTATAAAATCCTTAAACGCAGCAGAATAATATATAAGAAAGGGTTTATTTATTCGTATTTCTTCACAGAACATATGGTTTGGATATTTGTTAGAATCGCCTCACTGAGGTGATTCTAACAAATGCCCAAATCATATGTTTCTCTATTAAATACATTATTATTACATAAAATCTGATGAATTGTCACCATTTGAGTGAAGGTTATGTGTCCGTCAAATTGTCATTATAATGAGTTTTGTCGTTGTATCGAGTATCGGTGTAAAGAGGTTTGACTGTATATGTTTACAGAGAAGGGGAGAGGTGGCAGGCAATAAGCAGGAGACAGGGGACAGACTTTTTACCCTTACGACATGCTTTTATCATTAACCCTTAAAGCACCAGTCACAACTATTGTCGTATGCTTTGTCATCTGCTTGTGATTTTAAGTCATTTTTGCAAACAGTGTGGACCCAGATCAGACTGCTCCTTTAGGAGCAGTCTGATTAGGGTCCACACTGTTTGCCTGTATGCAAAAATAGGTTTGAAAAGTCTGCAAGAATATTCAGCAGACAACATAAACAGACGACATTTTCAGATGCAGTTTTTTTTGGCGCTTTAAGGATTAAAAGCGTTTGTTGTAGGTTTCAGGACAATCACTTCTAACCTTGATTTTATACGTTTGTACATGTATACAGGCCCGCTGTTTAAAAATAGAACGCTCAAGGGATACAACCCTGTTAGAAGTAGTAAGATTTGATCAATTCAATTATTTCCTTTTCATTGCAGACAAAACGCTTAAACTGTGATTTTTATTCGTAATTATTTCTCGACCGCGATTTGTGTGGAATTTCGCGAACGTCTTCAGTATCTTTTCCTTACAGACATACAGGAAGAATAAAAAACAAATATTTTAGTTGAAGATTTGCGCTACTTCAATCATGTCTTCTAGGTTTTGTTTCCCTAATTTGAATGCATTTTGTTAAGAAAACCACATTTCAAAATTCCCCAAAATAAATATATAGGGATCCAAATCAGGCATTGTCATGTCAAAGGTCAATCTAGTATTACGATTTTCGCAAACTTAATAGACCACACATCCCCATTTCTATATGCAAAAAAAAAAAAAAAAAAAAACACCAGCAAAGAAGTCTTGATTCCAGGGATGATGATTTTTAAAGATTTTTCTTCGTGGCCATCTTGTCGACGGACAGCGAGTACTTTAGATTCTTTACATTGTCCTGACCAAAAACAAGAGCTCTAAAAAGAATACTGGACCCTTTCATAGAGCGAACATATATTTATAATTGGAACTGCATCAGAATTTAAAGTGAGCTTTTGCGCGAGTTAAACTGGTTTAAGCTCCAGTTACTTTCCTATTGACCGTTCCAAAGCGGTTCCTCTGTTGCAGTTCTTCATTGTGCGTCTGTGGTTCCACATGTGGCGTTTGTTTGGTCTTTATTTGTTCCTAATGTTTCTGTCGTTTGGTGCCTGATGAGAATTGTGCTTCCTGTGTGTGGCATTGCATCACGAAAACACGCCTATATAATTTTGACCCCCATAAACCCCACTTTTATATAGTAAAACTGGGGTTTACAGAGGTATACATTATTTTTCTTATTTCTGCTCAAACATAGATTGTGGGTACTCGTTAGAACCGCCTCATCGAGGCGGTTCTAACGAGAACCTACAATCTATGTTTTGAGCAGAAATAAGAAAAATATCAGAATTTTTCGTCTGAAAATTTTCAGTTTTTGGTGGTAAAATTCTGAATATATTTGAATAGGCGTGTTTTCGTAATGCCTGGGTATCTTCACATTATGAAAACAAGCCTATTCAAATATACTGAAAATTTTACCACCAAAAAAATGAAAAAAAAAAAAAAAATCAGATAAAAATTCTGATACTTTTTTATATTTAGATTGTGGGTACTCGTTAGAACCGCCTCGATGAGGCGGTTCTAACGAGTACCCACAATCTTTCCTTTTGAGCAGATATATGAAAAATAATGAATACCCCTGTAAACCCCAGTTTTACTATATAAAAGTGGGGTTTTAAGGGGGTCAAAATCATATAGGCATGTTTTCGTGATGGCATATTTTTGACTGCTTGCTGCAGGCCTTTATTCATACTGGTTCTGTTTAATGTCTTTTTGTTGTGTTTGGTTGGCCCTGACTTAATTTGTAATCACCTCGATCGGAAAATGAGAAAGATGATTAATTTGCTTTTTATAGCATTACGAAAACACGCCTATTCAAAAATATATAGAAAATTTCAACACAAAAAAAAAGTTTTCAGATAGAAATTCTATTTTTTTTATATTTCTGCTCAAATCATTGATCGCCGAGGCGGTTCTAACGAGTATCCACAATCTATGTTTTTAAGCAGAAAAAAGAAAAATAATTTATACCCCTGTAAACCCTAGCTTTACTATATAAAAGTGGGGTTTAAGGGGGTCAAAATTATATAGGTATGTTTTCGTGATGTATTTCCTCACGCATGTCTTGCTTGTCTTGCATAGCTTGTTTGCTTTTCCTCTTGATGTCATAAGTAGGCTAAGTTCTGTGATTATGGTACATATTGGACTTTTTATGTTCTTTACTATTTTGTATTCAGTCCACCTCAAGCAGGATGTTTTATTAGTATGCAATTTCGTATATTCTGATTGTCAAATATGATCTCAAAAAACAAAGGCAATAAGAAACTCCGAATTAAAAAGACTGATGTCATAATTACTGACTCGCATGACTAACACGCCTACCAAAACATCATTTCTTCTGTGTCGACGTACTCTTTCTTCAACGTGTATGTACTCTTTCTTCAATGTGTATTTATATAACGAATTCAGAATGATGTTGTAATATATTAGAGGGAATTATACTGGCATCTGACAGACGACGCTATACTTATGACATCAATATAATAACGGACATTAAATTTCTGAGACTAAATTCTTTACATTATATAATTCCTTGCAACAATTATCTTGTATCAAAATTTAGTTGTTATATCTCATATATTTACTAAATACATTTGATAATAATGCCACGTGTATGTAATGTATCAATTATACAAGTGTTTTCAATATTAAATCATCAACCCTAAAAAACAAACACTAAATGAGATCAGTATCAAAAGAACGTGGCAGGATTCCTTATTCAAAATTAAAACAAAACAAAAAAAAAAAACCTTTGTGAGGACTATTACCTGCAAATATTGGTTTTCATATCTGTGCCCTTTTCTTTCATCACATTATGGACATTCAATCGAAGGTTTTGCAGACATTTTCCTGACTTCGACTTTATTTCCGCCAAACAATTTTTGTAGGCCAGGACAGTATCTGAAACATTTTCGTATGTAATGGTCAAATGTTTGTTTTGCAACAGGTATTATGTTACCTGCATATCATATCAGATAGAATTGTAGAAAACCTGCCTCAAAACTACAAACGCTATCAGGTTCTGCATAATTTGCAATCAATATTATTACGGGAGAACATAAACTGATTTTTAAACTACTAAACAGAATAAAATATTGTTGCCTAGTAAGTCACTACAATATTGTTTGCATTACATCGTGATAAAACTTTACAAATTTACTTCTTCTGAGTTAAGCGCCAAGTAAAAAAGAGATTTTGTAAACGTGTAGAAAGCAGAATGTTTGTTTGTGTTGAGGTTTTACGGCCCAGTCAACCCAATGGGGTCATGTCGAGCGCGGTCAGTTTACCTAACCACACGTTTACTGGGCAGGCTTAGTCCTCTAAGCAGTTAACCAGTATTGTGCACATTCTTTCGCCAGAAACTGACAACTGCCCTTCTTGAATCAGCGGAAGGGAGAGAATGACCGTAGAAAATATTTCATGATCAATCTCCACGAAAGAATGTTGCAGACATCTGCGGGGGTTGAACCCGCGACCTCCTGGTCTCCAGTTGGACGGCGCATCCAACTGAGCCACCGAGGCCGGCAGAAAGCAGAATGTATAATTGAGCCAGATCGCACTGTTCCCCACTGTACAGATATAAGCAGCAGACCGATCTGGTCATTACACCAGCTTTTTGTTTGAAGGATCCTCACTTATGGCAAATCGCTTGCAATATTACAATCTTTGCTCTGAAATGTCAGCTATATATTGAGGGCGACATGACTATAGACAGATATAACAACTCCACCATCATACGTGCTAAACAACTAAACATACTCTTGGCTGACTGTATACCTCTGGGGTAAAATTTCATAAACTCCACATGACAATTGTGTTTTGTAAGACCGTCGTCAAATTTAGACTGAATTCGTGAAGAAAACTTGATCATATCTTGAGGATATGGCGTAAGGGATCTGTATACACTTGCTAGAATGTATGCCGTTTTTACAAGGGGAACAATTTTTGTGACTTCCTGTTTGCTTTACTGCATGCCAACCCCTAAAAAAGGGGTTTACTCTAAAAAGAAAGAATTTGCTCCCACAGGGAGCAAATTCTTTCCTTTTAGAGTAGATCCCTTTTCAGAAGTTAGGCAATACGATTTGACTGAGTTGCCTCCTATTAAAGTGTCTCCATTTCCATTTAGAGAACCAGTGTCCCTTTCGGTGTTTGGAAGGAAGCTTAAAAACTTACATAGCTCATTTTTACAGACACTGTCAATGACATTTCTGAAATTATCTACGTTATACAGCATGTGTGTGGCATTTGAAGTACAAAACCCTATGCTTTCAGTTAGACATTCTAAAATCCCGGTCTGTTCACTGAAAAGAAAAGAAAAAAAAATGTTACTGATGCAGTTATCCCTATACTGCAGAAATACTGAAAAAAGTACATCACGAAAACATACCTATATAGTTTTGAACCCCTTAAAGGCAACTTTTATATAGTAAAACTGGGGTTTACAAGGGTATACATTATTTTTTTTTATTTCTGCTCAAAAACATAGGTTGTGGGTACTCGTCAGAACCGCCTCGCCGAGGCGGTTCTAACGAGTGCCCACAATCTATGTTTTGAGCAGAAATATGAACAAAATATTAGAATTTTTATCTGAAAACTTTCAGTTTTTGGTGGTGAAATTTTCAGTATATTTGAATAGGCGTGTTTTCGTAATGATATGTCTTTACAACAAAAATATTTATTTATTTAGTTTTTATTTATTTCACTGCTCATTATTACTAGCATATACAATATTTCATTACACAATCTTGGTTATTCACCTAAGTGCTAACAAATAATAAATTGTCATTCAAACAGAAATAAAGTAATGCTTCTAAACTGCATCGACAAAACATTGAATAGTGTCCGACCAGTTAATCGCTCTAGGGATTATTATTTCTAATGGCAAAAAGTTAAGAAAAAGGGTTACATTTTCAGGGTAGGCAGCTCTGTCAAAATTAATATGCTCCCTTCTGAAAAGGGAGTCTACACTAAAAGAAAAATCCTCCCATTACGTAAACATGCCTATATAAATTTGACCCCCTTAAACCCCACTTTTATATAGTAAAACTGGGATTTACAGGGGTATGCATTACTTTTCTTATTTCTGCTCAAAAGCATAGATTGTGGGTACTCGTTAGAACCGCCTCGCCGAGGCGGTTCTAACGAGTACCACAATCTATGTTTTGAGCAGAAATATGAAAAATATCAAATTTTTTTTATCTGAAATTTTAAGTTTTTGGAGGTAAAATTTTCTATGTATTTGAATAGGCATGTTTTCGTAATCCCTGTGCGACATCAAGGTGCAAACTGGGTAACCTACTGTCTCGTAATAACCTATTAGATGTGACTTCGATTTTATGATAGCAGCCACTGGCTTAGCTAGGTTGATTTGTTAAAAGCAATCCAATAGAATAAAAGGTGTGTGACACCCTAGAACATACAAGTGACACCGTCACAGAAGACTCATGCGATAGCAGCCAAGGTTATCTTACTGGCAACAAAGCAACAACAATACTCTTTACAATGAAGTAAGTATCTGTTTTCAAATAAAATCTGCTGCTTGATTGTCTATATAAGTCATATTATTATATGTCCCCTGTGTTGTTTACATAATTTCCTTTAGAAAGCCGTGCCACAATATAGCACTTAGAAATATAACTTAAAATTTAGTACTGTTTGCCGGTCTTCATTTGCCGTCTGACTTCCTACTTCCAAAACTTATCTCAGAAACGTTGCGGCTAAGTAAGTTCGTAAGTTTCAATGATTGAAGCTGCCGAAGTTTGGGCAATCCTGACTGGTCCAAACTTCGGCAGCTGACCGTTTCAAGTCGCTATTTATGTTGCATTGTTTCTTCATTCATTCATTCTGTTTACGATGCAATGTTGTCCTGTATTGTTGTTTTATGTCAGCCAACCCTTATTCGTTGCACTGGAAGGGTTGTGTTCCGTTACAGTAGCCTTTAACGTATCTCGGTATTGATTTTTTTGTTTGCTTATATCTTGGTACATGCCAAACAGTAGCCTGGGGGAACAGGGGGTTGAGGGGGGCAGGGGGCAGGGGGCGGGGTTACATGAATTAAGTACCTTTACAAGTAATTAGTTATAAGCATCTGCGTTTAAATTTGAACTCTTGGGATGGCAATATCGTGGTGAGCAGAATGGTCCAGATAGCATCACTGTCTCTATATTTTACTTGTTCGTTTTGCCTGACGGTTTTGCTGCAATAATTAACTCGATAGTGTTCTTGTTCTTTTCTTGAAAATACAAATTTTCGATTCAGATATGTACATCGTCTCTGTATTTTACTACTCATTTTGTTGACACGTACTGACATTTCCGCTGCAGATAACATAACAATCTTAATATTTTACTGGTCCTCTTCTGAAAAATACTGAGTTATAGTCTGTAGAAAACCTGACTACAAATTTTTCTGGGTATCTTCACTTATATTTTTGGTTTATATACGTGCCGATACCTAATACTTTCTTTCCAAATTTATTCCGTTTTGTGTCGTGTCGGTCTGTGTGCGTACCCGTTTGGCAATGACCTATTAGCGGTTTATATACAAAAGCTTTTTGTCGTGCATGCAGTGATTTATATACACCTGTCTGTTCGAATTTAGTACAGACAACCCTCTTTATACCGACACTCGATACAACGACAAAATTCGTTATTATGACAATTCTGATGTCACGAAACCTTCGCTCAAGAGGTGAAAGTTAATGAGAAATTATGCAAGAATATTGCATTAAAACATATGTTTTGGATATTTGTTAGAATCGCGAGGCAATTCTTACAAATATCCAAAACATATGTTTATGAGGAAATAATAAAACAACGTCTTTCTCACATATCATTCAGTCCGTTAAGAATTTTTCACAACAGCAAATTCATTTTAATGACAATGTCTTTGGGAACAAATGCTGTCGTTGTAACGAGGATTCAATGTAGTAAGTTAGACAATATACCGTTTTTAATGCCACTTACATGCCTTGAATACTGTTGGATTCTTACTGAAAAACACTATCTGAAACAAAACACAGTAATAACTTTACCTACAGAGTTGTTCTAAGATATGCTGATTGCAAAAGTATGGAATGACAAACTGCAAGTTTCTCACAGAAAATCTATCAAAACAGTGGGTAACTGCTTCATCAACTTCAGCTACAGTCATCTGGCAACGGGATATTCTTGGTAGTTCAGCACGTGCCTCAGACTTTCCAACAAACATCACCAAAACTGAAACAGAATACGGTATCGCCAATTAAATTTACCACTCTCTTGGCTAATTAGCAGACAACACATAGATGATATTTTTTCTTATTTTTCCCAGAAAACAGGATTTGGCAGTTCATGCAAATTGTCTCCAGTGGGGACAGTTTGCATGAATTGTCAAATCCTGTTTCCTAGGAAATATATTTCCATATATCGTCTGCTGAAAAATTTACCCCGAGCTGAAGACAAAAAGGTACCCAAGAAAGACAAGACTTAAACATGTTTATATATATCGCAGGGTAATATCACATCTCATATAAAGGATAAGAGGTATACCAATAATAAGGATACGTTCTCCTATTTGTATTTTACACAGACCTTCCCTACAGCCAAAACTTCATTTCATCGCTTATTCATATATCTCTTTATTTTCAGTCTTTATTTGAACGCACCACTGAAAACTAGAGCGTTTCACCATTTTCGACCTGTCGAGGTTGGCGCACATGTCACGTCACTGTAACATATATAGTGCATGCTAACATCTTTCGCGGGCATTTCAGTTTACTTATATCGCTGACCGAAATAGAGCTCATGCCTTGAATCGAATTTGTATATTTGCAAATATTTATTTATATATGTGTCTTCCTATAAATCGTGAATCAGGAAATATGTGCATTTGTATGCACGGATTCAGTTTTGCTTACAGGGCAAGAACTCGTATCCACTCCTAAAAGGAAGTGAATACCTTAGGATTATTCGCATGAATACAAACCAGAAAACCCTCTTTATACCGACACTCAATACAACGACAAAATTCGATATTATGATAATTTTAATGTCACGAAACCTTCGCTCAAGAGATGACAGTTAATGAGAAATTATGCAAGAATATTGCATTAAAACATACGTTTTGGATATTTGTTAGAATCGCCTCAGTGAGGCGATTCTTACAAATATCCAAAACATATGTTCTATGAGGAAATTAGAATCAAACAATGTCTTTCTTACATATCATTCTGTCCATGAAGAGTTCTTTACAACAGCAAATTCATTTTAATGACAATGTCTTTGGGAACAAATGATGTCGTTGTAACGAGGGTTCACTGTATTTGCAGACGTTAATCAGGCTTGAGGCGTTGGAAAATGGTTCTTAAAACCCCCCGTTATCATATTTACTCTCTGCTCCTATTTGTCACCCCTCCCCTGACGAGATATGTGGAGTCGAATGTCCTTTGACAATAGTGTCTAACCCCCGATAATCAAATATCCCGTCGCCCAACATCAAAGAGCTAGATACACTGTGATGCCACATGCAATATGGCTGCGCCCTTTGCTCACTATGATCGACAGAGTGACCAGGTGTTTGTTGTGTACAGCATAGTAGGACCATTTCTTCATTTAACGCATAACACTCTGGTTAAAATTTTCAGCAAATGACTTATTCAAATATTAATCTTATTTTCTGAGAAAACAGGGTTTGGCATTTAATGTAAATTGTCTCTAATTTGCATGAATTGTCAAGCCCTGTTTTCTAGGAAAGAAAAACAAGAAGCCCATAGGCCACAAATCTCACCTGAGTGAACTGCTGTAAACGCTAATATTCTGAACTATTCTGTATAGTTTCGGTTTCACCCTCCTTATAGCTTCTAAGGAGGTTTTTTTTTTTTTTTTTTTTGCACAATTTTGGTTGCCATGGCAACCAGTCAAGTTCAATTACTTGAACAGAATTCATTTGTTTGGCAGAGGACTACTCAAGGAACATTTCTGCAAAACTTTAGTCAAAGTATCTGCAGTGGGGTAGAAAACCTGGCCTACTTTCCCTTTTCCCATTATACGTCTATGAAAACTTTTAGTTCCTATAGCGACAAAAGCACACTATCAATGGCATTGCAAAACACTATTTTTGTAGAGGCAAATGTTATGAACAGTTTTGTAAAGTATCAGCTTCATCATTTTTACGGCTTCTGAGGAGATTACTTTTTTTCATATTTTTTTTTTGCCATAGCAACCGCTTGAACAAAATTCATATGTTTGGAAGAGGACTCCTCAAGGAAAAGTTCTCTAAAACCCTTTTCAAAATATCTGCACTGATATATTCTTCCACTTTTCCCATTATAAATTTATTGTCATAGTGACAACATCACACAAGTAATGGTAACAAAAACACAATTTTGTATAAGCTTATATTATAAAAATTTCTTGGAAGTTTCATCCCCCTTATGGCTTCTGAGGTGAAGATTTTTGAACAGCTTTTGCAAATTTAATGTTTCGGTTGCCATGATAACCAATCAAAATCAGCAATTTGAACAAAATTCGTCGCAAGTAACATAGAGGACTGCTCAAGGAACAGATCTGTAAATATTTGTTAAAATATCTCCAGTGCCATAGAAAAAAAAAACCTACTTTCAATTTTCCTGTTATAAATTACGAAAACTTTAAGTTGCCATAGGGACGAAAACACATGAGCAACTGTAATAAAAACACAATTTTTGTACAGGCTAATGTAATGAACATTTCTTGAAAGCTTCAGCTTCACCCCCTTGTGGTTTCTGAGACTTTTAAATATTTTTTTCGCAAATTTAATGTTTCCGTTGCCTCGGCAAGTAATCAAATTCAGCGTTTTCAACAAATTTCATATGTAACGTAGAGGACAGCTAAAAAAATCAAGACCTCTGTTACTGTCAAAATTTCTGCAGTGAGACAGCAATAACTGACAATTTCCATTTTTCCTATTATAAGTCAATGGCAACTAAGCTGAAATAGCAACCAGAATTCTCAACCGACTGAAATAAAAAACACAACAATTCGTCCCCCTGCCTGTAGATGCTACATGTATAATATGGTAAGAATCGGATGCAGGTCTTCAGACGGACGACAGATGCATGCCTATGCTATAAGCCCACCTACGAGCCTAATAGGCTCAGATGAGCTAAACATATCATCAATGTGTCGTCTTCTGAATTAGCACAGAGAATTGTAAAGGTTAAAGTGAAAGGAAAGGCTCGTTAAATCGCCTTTTTTCCTTTCTCTTGTCATGCATAACTTAAGATACTCTGCATCTTGGCGCAAATTTATGAAAATCGGTTAAGAATTAAGAAAGATGATAAAATTTCATTTTATATAACAGTGGACAAGGACGCCGCCATTTTGAATATTTAATAAGATAGTTCGTTGTTTGCGAAAACAAAAATAAATTTACCAAGACGTGGGGGTGGGAGGGAAGGAGGGGGGGCGGACGGGCGGGGGGGGGGGGGCACACTCACGCATGGCAGCCTTCCCGGGGATGAGAACTCTGAGGATGAGAAATACTTATAAGACAGAACGAAACCCCTTGCAATATCCAACATACAAAGGAGAAATGCAACAAAGGAACCGCCTTGGAACGGTCAGAAGAGACGCTTATCTACTAGGTGGGTGATGCGGGGCGGGCATGGGCGTGGGAGTGCGGGGTGGATAAAGTCGTTCAATTTTATCGAAAAACCACGTGTTGTTAGAGATATGCTACTTATGTAGCCAGTTGAAAGTTTATTTTCAAATGAACACAGTTACGTTGCAAAAACATTGTTTCCGATGTGATTTCTCTAATTTTGCCGTACTTAAGCCTAGTTCCACTAAACCCGGATATACCCTGCTCTTGCAAACAGTGTAGAGCCAGATCAGTGCTGCAGAAGCCAACTGATCTAGATCTGCACTATTTGCCATTAAGTATGTTAATTTATATCAACAATCTGGATCAAGTCACCTGATTGGCTGAAATTATAAGTGTGCGTGGCATCTTATTTTATTCGGCATGCCAAGTCTTAATAAGGTGGTTACTGAGAATTATCGAGACAGCACGTGCAATACAAACATTTCAAATCCAATCTAGCAACAGAGCTACAAATTTATCAGGTAAGAGAACCAGTACCAGCATCACCATGAAAATAGTGATGGTCCTATAGTTTAACTATATAAACCACTAAAAGCGCTAAGCAACATTGCAACAGACGACATTCTACTACTACTACTACTACGACTTCTAATAATAATAAGAATAATTATTATTATTATTATTACTTAGACAGAATAAGACTTGGCAGCTCGCAGATTCATATGTGTGTCAAGTTGCAGTTTTACGGCCAAGACAGCACTATTAAGGTCATAAGCCGGTCTGTTTACCTTTCGACCCTTTTCCTGGACAGGCTTAGTCCTCTAAGCGGTTAACCAGTACTTGTGCACATTCTTTCGCAAGGAACTGACAATTGCCCTCTGGAATCGGCAGAAGGGAATGAGCATAGAAAATATTCTGTGATCAATCTCCATGGAAAAATGTTGCTGGACTCGGCGGGGATCAAACCCGCGACCCCTGATAACCAATCGGAAGCGCATCCGACTGAGCCACGGAGGACGATTCCTCATGAACTGTCAAATCTTAATTTCCCTGAAAAATACTGGAAAATGTCATCTGCTTCAATTGAGATTAGCAATTATTGTTTCTCTGATGAGCAATTGTTGCTCTGATTAGTAATTGTTGCTCTGATTCGGTGTTACGACTTTAAATGTTTTACTCTTTTGAATGTCTTAAAGAATTTTCTGTCACACTACAGCTATACAGACGTCCGATTTTCATTTTAACCCTGCGTTTTCGCAAACACGAGAATGTATGAATGAATGTAAAAAACGAACTCACGTTTGCATCAAACAAACAAGAGCTCATTCTTCTCAATATATACTTGCCTGCAATTAATGTAAATGATACTCGAAATAAATTCATAGTTTGAAGAATTCACATTCTATCCACAGGAAAAAACTGTTGTCTAATAACTTCCTTATTGTCTTTTCAAACATTTAAATATTCCCACAGATTTGACATTTGATATTTTAACAATTCACTCAGCACCTCACATAAACTCCGATTCTGTCACAACGCCAATAAATATTATACCTTATGGAATGCGATCTGTGACATGAAAAAGCCGTTAGTGAAATATGCAATCAGCGTAAACCCAAATCAGCTTGTGCGTCAAATCTAGTCTGATTAGGGTCAACTTTGTACGCTAACCAAATATCTAAAGTCAACAAATTATGCAAGTGGTAGTGTATAGTACGATAAGACCCCGCAACTGCCGAGGCTGATCTGCTGAGTCAAGGTCGAATATGTCAGAAAGTCCTAACTCCTATTACAAATAAAGAATAAAAAGGCACGTGAACATGGCCTATCCCCACGCCTCAGCCCCACGCCGACGATATTTTTCACATGAAAGTGGCAAGAAAGCGAAGGTCAAATCCTAGTTAAGAACAAATCAGCAATATCACTGCGGACAGAGAGCATTACCCTACCTTGCTTCAACGGCCTTGCCCTTTGGCGGAGGCGTATCCCCCTTCAACAGCCTTGCCCTTTGGTGGGCAGGGAGGGCGGTGGCAGAGAAGGACTATGCATTTCCCTATTTCTGTGTACAATTTGACCTAAATATTTTGAACAGTTCTTGATTCATTTATATGACAAGTATAACGAAATTGTAAAAGTAAAATAAGGCAAGACGGAGTTACCATTCTCAGACACTGCAATTTGAATTAATTCCCTTCACCACTTCTATGCCCAAAACAAGAAAATTTAATGAAGGGGAAGTAATTCAAAACGTAAACAAAATCGAGTTAGGTTCATGTATACGCCGCTTCCTCTCAACTCCTTATAAAATCTCTTGAACAGTTTTGGAATTATGCTCCCGACAAAAGTTTGACGGATGGACGGACGGACGGACGGACAGAGACGATTACTACATCCCCTTAACAGTGTATTTCCTTCCAATGCCCTCTATCACTGTATAGTTTGAACTAAATACCTTGAATAGTTCATATTCATGACAAATATACTGAAAAAGCAAAAGGATGATAAAAGTAAAACAAGATGGCCATAACGGCCCTATATCGCTCACTTGAACCATGTTAAACATAGCATTGCTAACAGGGATGCGGTTCTAAAGGTCATGGTGACCTTGACTATGACCTTTACCCTCAGGGTCATCTTCTGGTCAGAAGAAACATCCTATGACGTTTGAGGGTCCTAGCCCAAAGCATTGCCGAGTTATAAGCTCGTTATGTACTAGAGGTTACTGTGACCTTGATCTTTGCCATTAGGATCATCTACTGGTCAAGACTAACATCCCATCTTAGTTCAAGTATTCTAGCCTCAAGCATTGCCGAATTATAAGCTTTTTAGTACTAAAGGTCATGGTGTCCTTGACCATGACCTTTGCTCGCAGTGTCATCTACTGGTCAGGACCAACATCCCTTCAAAGTTTTAGGGTCCTATCCCCAAGCATTGCCAAGTTAACAAGCTGGTGACCTTGACATTTGCCCTCAGGATCATCTACTGGTGAGGACCAACATATCTACTAAGTTTGAGGATCCTTTAAATTTGAGGGTCCTAACCATTGTATAAGCTTTTTTTGATACTAAAGGTCACGGTGACCTTGACCTTTGACAAAGGTCATTTACCCTTCAGGTTCAACCTCCCTATTAGTTTTATAGGCCTAATCATTGCCAATGTTTTTTTTTGCTCTATGTAAAATAAGTGACCACAAACCCCTGCCCCACCCCACCCCCAACACACTATGGGCTGGGCCTCTTTCATCCAAGGGGCATAATTTGAACACTCGTGTCAAAGGACCTCAGGGCAATGCTACATACCAAATATCAAAGGCCTAGGCCTTGCACTTTCAGACAAGAGTTTTTTTTTTCCAATATAAGTGAAAGTAAAACAGGTCGGCCCCGGGGCGGGGCTATTTCTGCCCCCTGGGCAATAATCTGAACAATCTTGGCAGAGGTCCACTAGTTGAAGCTATGTACTAAATATCAAAGACCAAGGCCTTCTGGTTTCAGATAAGAAGATTTTTAAAGGTTTTCTCTATATATACGTCTATGTAAAACATGTCGGCCTTAAGGGTGGGTGGGTGGTGCAATGTTTGGCTCAAGGGCAATAACGAACAATCTTGGTAGAGGTACACAAGGTGGAAGCTATGTATCAAATATCAAAGGTCTGGGCCTTCTGCTTTCAGACAAGAAGACTTTCGAAGTTTTTCACTATATGGGTCTATGTAAAACAAATGACCCCCAGCGCGGAACCATTTTTTGACCCCAGGGCTATAATTTGATGAACTTTGGTAGAGGTCCACTAGATGGTGCTACATATCAAATATCAAAATACCGGGCCTTCTGGTTTCAGACAAGAAGATTTTTTAAGTGTTCAGTTGAAAAATCTACTTTGAGCTCCTGTGACCTAGATGTTCAATGGACCGGAACCATTTGAAAAAAAAAACTTTGAAAGAGGATCAACCAAGGATCATTCCTATGATGTTTGGTCAAAATCCAAACAATGGTTTAGGAGATGTCGTTTGAAGAAGACGCACGGACGTTCTTACGAGAGGCACGTTATAAGTTTATCATCCCTCTGATCTTTTTTAACCTCACAACACCAGTTTTTAACCCCACAACACCAATTTTTAACCCCACAAGGATGGACGTGCGCAGGATGGATGATGAACAAAATGTGATCACAAAAGCTCGCCTTGTCACTATGTCAGGTGAGCTAAAGAGTCAAGAAAAGGTTATGGCTCTTTGACTGAATGTCATCTAGCTTTGTATGCAATTTAAATTAATTCCCTTCAGCCCTTTTGGAGTTATGCTCCGGACAAGAAAATCTAATAAAGGGAAGTAATTCAATAAATAAGCAAGGTAGAGTTATGGTTTTTGTACATTTTACATCCTTTCAACGTCCTTTAACATTTTATGACGTTTCAACAACATCCCTTGAACAGTTTTAGAATTATGCTCCAGACAAAGGTTTGACGGACGGAAGCACACACATGGACAAATGCATGGACGGACAGAGACAATTACCACATCCCCTTAATGTATTTTCTTCCAATGTCCTCTATCACTAAGTATAATTTGAACTTGGTAAATGTCCTAAAAATTCAAACACTTTATTCAATACTATTTTGGCCTAATTTTTGCTTTTTTGTGCAGCTGTTTCTTAAAATACTTAGTGGAATGGCAAATAGTGTAGACCCTGATCACTGCTCCTTCAGAAGCAGTCTGATCTGGGTCTGCACTGTTTGCATATGTCATTTTGTCAGACAGTTTGGTGTTCGAAATTTTAGGACATTTACCATAAATACATTAAATAGTTCTTGATTCATATATATGACAAATATACTGAAAGTGAATAGGAAGATAATTGTAAAATGAGGCAAGACAGTGTTATGGTTCATAGATACTGCACTTTCACTGAATATTCTCTGCCTTTGTATGCAATTTGAGTAATTTCTTTCAGCACTTTTGAAGTTATGCCCCGGACAAGAAAATTTAATACAGGGAAGTAATTCAATAAGTAAGCAAGGTAGAGTTAAGGTTCTTGTATACTTCTCTTACTCTTAACGTCCTTTATCATTTTTAAAGTTTCAACAAAATCCCTTGAATAGTTTTAGAGTTTTGTACAAAAGTGTGATGGATGGACACATGCACACACAGACGCACGGACATACGGACAGAGAACATGACCATATCCCCCTTTGCCTTTGGAGTGGGCCTGTTGGTTGGGGGGTGGGGGGATAATGAATAACGCAGAAAAATCGTGAGCGGAAGCTTTATGATAATTTGAACATATTTTATAATATATCTAGATATCTAGATTAAAAACTATCTAGATTAAAAACTAGAGTTACACGGGTATGCTCCTTTAAATCGGAACACCTACCCCTTGAAAAAATAAGTTTACCCTACACAGGATGCTCCTGATGTTTGTCTTTATAAATGTGGGGAAAATGTGCTGATAACAGAACCAGGTAGTACATGAATGGAAAAAGAAGGCTAACAAAGTTGTAATTATGAAGTGAAAACTAAACAATTTTAGATAAAAATCACAAACTGGGCCCAGTTGTTCAAAGCTAACGGCGTCGTTAGTTAACGATTTGTTAAAATTTACATGGATTGATACGCAAATATGCTGAAATTTTTTGCTGAAAAAATGTGAGTAGCTTTTGCAGTGCAAAAGCTACTCACATTTTTTCAGCAAAAAATATAAGAATATTGTTTATAGAATCTGCTAAAACAGTTAACGAAATGACCATTAACGAGCTTGTTAAGCTAACGAAGCTTTGAACAACTGGGCCCTGATGTTTTGTTGTTGTTGTTGTTGTTTTAAACATTGCGACTTTAAATTTTCATTTTGTATGTGCATTTCGTTTGTACTGGTAAGTATGTATCAAATTACAAATTGCTATTGAAGTCACAAAGCAGGTTTACGCAGTATACATGCCAGCACTCTAGCCGTTGGGGTTTTATCGCATGGCCACCTGTTGAATAAGTTACCTGTTAGATGCCACACAGAGTTTAAAGATCCTCTTTAATTTAATTTTACTCATGTTTGGTTACGATAAGACAGCATACAATGTGTTACAGTTTTGAAGAAAATGTTAAAAAAATGTGATAATCCTGTGAAACCTGAAGGAGATCAGTTCTTTAGAAAAGTGATAACTTGTGATGAAATGTGTGTACAGTTTTACAAGACCAATAGTAAACAGCAAGCCATCCTCACACCCAGCAGGATTTCCTGGAGTATTGCTCTGCAACAACAACCCTCTTTAACATCTGTTCTTCTCAAAGTACTCTTTGAATCAGCTAGTTTGTGATGTTCTCTCTTTGCAAAATCCATCTTCTTGCCATGGTGATGTCTTTGGGGAGCCATATTAATCTCAGAGACGGCTGATGTCTTAGTTTTCATGTGAGTCCAACTGAGGGCTTATCAGGAAGGATACTGGTCACTGAGACTGTATAATGAAAGCTGCCAAGCGGTCTTCTGAAAACCTGGAAATTAACAAAGAAAACTGGGAAATTAACAAATCGACCAAATCTGATTAAGGTGAATCGATAACCCTGTAGAGTAAGCTGTATTTTTCACAAAGGAGACATTTTTGTGACTTCTTGTTTGCCCTCGTGCACACCAACCCCTTTTTAAAAAGTATGTGTGTTGTGTGTGTGTGTGTGTGTGTGTGTGTGTGTGTGTGTTGGGGGGAGAGGGAAGGGGGGCTACTATATGAGAAAAGAATTTGCTCTCTTTGGGAGTAATTTTTTCCTTGCAAAGTAGATCACTTTTAAAGGAGACAAATATAATTTGACAGAGCTGCCTCTGGAAGTGTATTTACTCCCCTTAATTTACAACTCTTCTATGAATACTTGTTAAAGTGTTGAGCTTATGTTATCCCCAAGAGAATCTACAAAGTTAAATGCCAAAGAATGAAGATTGAGACCTGGACCTTTTTGATATGGTGTTTACCTTGAAACAATACAGAAACCCATTACGAAAACATGCCAATTCAAATATAGAGAAAATTTTACCACCAAAAAATGAAAATTTACAGATGAAAAAAATCTGATATTTTTGTTATTTCTGCTAAAAACATACATTGTGGGTACTTGTTAGAACTGCCTCAACGTGGTGGTTCTAACAAGTATCCACAATCTATGTTTTGAGCAGAAATTACAAAAATAATGTATACCCCTGTATACTCCAGTTTTACTATATAAAAGTGGGGTTTAAGGGGGTCAAAACTATGCAGTCATGTTTTCCTGATGAAAGATTTTCTTCACATCTGCTATACAGAGATCTAACCTAACCTGACAAACAGACAAAGATAATTTGGTGAACACTCTGAATGACTATCATTAATAATCCTAGAGAAGCATAACATAAAATAGTTAAGTAAATACCCTGACATGTGCTGCATCTACAATTTCTGTTTGAATGAATCAGTCAAAAAGTCATTTGTGCTATGGCTTCCATCACGAGATATAAACTTGTCAGTACCATCTGCAAAGACAGCAAAAGAATGTTCAGTGTTTAATATTATGAGGCTTTGCCAAGATAATAATTATAAGAATACAGATGAAGTTAAACAAGAAAGGCCACAATCATAAAGCACAACCTTCCCGAGGAACTAAAAGAAGACATTACGAAAACATGCCTATTTAGATATACAGAAAATTTCACCTCCAAAAACTGAACACTTTCAGATAAAAAACTCTGATATTTTTCATATTTCTGCTCAAAACATAGAGTGTGGGTACTCGTAAGAACTGCTTCACTGAGACGGTTTTAACTCTAAACATACATTGTGGGTACTTGTTAGAACAGCCTCAATGAGGTGGTTCTAACAAGTACCCACAATCTATGTTTTTGAGAATAAATAAGAGAAAAAAAAAAAAAATAAGAAAAATAATGCATACCCCTGTAAACCCCAGTTTTACTATATAACAGTGGGGTTTAAGGGGGTCAAAATTATATAGGCGTGTTTTTGTGAAGAAGAAATAAGAAACAAACTATGACAAGATATAATGATACAGCTGTTTGTTTATGTTGAGGTTTTACGGCCCAGTCAACCCAATGGGGCTGACCTCAGCGAGGGTTGAACCCGCGACCTCCTGGTCTCCAGTCTGACGACCCATCCAACTGAGCCACCGAGGCCATGACACAGCTGTAATAACTGACATTATATACAAATTGATTAAGAGTTTTACGGCCCTGTCAACACTGTTAAGGTCATGTCGAGCCAACTAATCTGGATCTAAACTGTTTGCAAAGGCAGGGTATATCCGGGTTCAGCAGGACAAGGGTTAACCATAGAAATGTCAGAAATTGGTCTTCATTCAGGCTGGTTAAACCTGGAGATTTAGCCATTATTTTTCACAAGGGAGACAACTTTTGTGACTTTCTGTTTATTTTCCTGCACACCAATCCCCTATTAAAAGGGGGCTACTCAAAAGGGAAAGAATTTGCTCTCTCTGGGAGCTAATTCCTTTCTTACAGATCAGATACATGTTATTTTTAAAATTGGCAAAAAAAATGACAGAGTTATCTCCCCATGGAAGTAAATCAATTTACAATTCTACGAATATCTGTTAAGATGATGGTGTGACAAGATTACCTCGACCTAATGTTGTCCACTAGAAATCTACAAAGAATGAAGGCTGAAACCTGGTACTTTTTCTGACATAGTGTTGGTCTTTGAAAGATAAACCACAGTGTACCCATTCTCCAAAGTTTTTAATCCATGTCCTTCTTCACATCTGCTACACAGAGATCTAACCTGGCCTGAAAAAAGAAAAAAAAAAAAAAAAAAAAAAACAATGACATTTTAGTGAATACTTTAAGTGATTGTCATTAAGATTCATAGAAAGCATTACGAAAACAGATTTAAGTAAATACCTTGACATGTGCAGCATCCACAATTTCTGTTTGAAAGAATCAGTCAAAACAGGTTCTTGTGCCGTGCCATGCCATCCATCACAAAATATAAACTTGTCAGCACCATCTGAAAAGAAAGCAAAGTAATGTTCAGTGTTTAATATTCTAAGAGTTTGCCCAAGATAATAATTTTTAGAATATAAATGAGACAAGAAAGGCCACAAAAAGAAAGCACAACCTTCCTGAGAGCGAAAACACACCTATTCAAATATACAGAAAATTTCACCTCAAAAAACTGAAAATTTTCTTATAAAAAATCTGATATTTTCATATTTCTGCTCAAAACACAGATGGTGAGTACTCGTTAGAACCTCCTCGACAAGGCAGTTCTAACAAATACACACAATCTATGTTTTCAAGCAAAAATAAGAAAAATAATGTATACCCCCGTAAACCCCCGTTTTACTGTTAAATTATATAAGCATGTTTTCGTGATGGGCACAGAAAGAGGAAACATCAGGAAAACATACCTATATAAGTTTGACCCAATTAAATCCCACTTTTATATAGTAAAACTGTGGTTTACAGGATTACACATAACTTTTCTTATTTCTGCTCTAATACATAGATTGTGGGTACTTGTCAGAACTGCCTCACCGAGGTGGTTCTAACAAGTACCCACAATCTATGATTTTGAGCAGAAATATGAACAAGAGGCCCACGGGCCACGATTCGCTCACCTGAGTGACATAGCCACTGCAGACATGCAGATGTTATGCAACATTTATCCAATCCTATCATCGCAACTAATGAAAATATCATCATTTGAGCAGTTCTTAGTTTTGAAGAAGAATATATGGGCCTGACAGTCAATGGAGCATGATCATGAATAAACTATCAATCACATTTCAACAGAAGAATCAATGTGAAATTTGGTGGAAATTGGCTAAGTGGTTTCTGAAGAATCGTGATTTTATACATGTAAACAGCACAGTGGCAGGGACATATTATAAATATAAACCAGATGATGGCCATCTTAGATTTCCAATCAGAACAATTTTAACTACTGTTGATCTACAAGTCACTTCGATACTTTCAATATAAATGTATATGGCCCACACAAATAGGGAAGCAAATTTGACCTTGGAGGTAAAAAGGTCAAATGTCAACATAAACCATCATTTGAGCAATTTTGGTAGATCTCCTGTCCCCTATAATTTGTGCAAAGATTAGGACCCAGGGCTTATTTGGTTATGGAGAAGAAGATTTTTAAAGGTTTTTACCATATATTGGCATGGCAGCCATTTTGATCAATGGACCATACCCATTTTAGCAATCTTTCATTCTCCTGCCCACGGAGGCTCCGCATGAAATTTGAGCAACACTGGCCCGGAGGCTTCAGAGGAAAAGCCATTTGAAATTATCAACATTTTTTCCATACAAATGTATGGCGCCCATACAAATGCATACAGAAGCAAACTTGACCTCGCCGTAAAAAGGTTAAATGTCAATGTATGACAATTATTTTAGCAACTTTGGTAGACCGCCCGTTCCAGATGATATATGCAAAGATTCAGCCACAAGCCATCCTCGGTTTTGGAGAATAAGATTTTTAAATGTTTTTTCCCATGCAAATGCATAAGGAAGCAACTTGACCTTGCCGTAAAAAGGTCAAATGTCAATGTATGACCATTATTTTAGCAACTTTGGTAGACCCCCTGTCCCCAATGATTTATGCAAATATTCAGCCCCAAAGCATCCTCTGTTCTAGAGAAGAAGATTTATAAAGGTTTTTACCATATATGGGCATGGCGCCCATCTTGGTCAATGAACCGTGACCATTTTAGCAATCTATTGTTCCCCCTACCTAAGGAGGCTCCATATGAAATTTGAGCAAAATTGGCCCAGAGGCTCCAGAGAAGAAGTTGTTTGAAATTCTGAACATTTTTCCCATACAAATGCATAAGGAAGCAAAATTGACCTTAACGTAAAAAGGTCAAATGTCAATGTACGACCATTATTTTAGCAATTTTGGTAGCCCTCTTGTTCCCGAAGATATATGCAAAGATTCAGCCATAAGGCATGCTCGGTTTTGGAGAAGATTATTTTTAAAGGTTTTTCCCATACAAATGCACAGGGAAGCAAACTTGACCTTGCCGTAAAAAGGTCAAATGTCAACGTACGACAATTCTTTTAGCAATGTTGGTAGACCTCCCGTCCTCGATGATTCCTGCCAAGGTTCAGCCCAAAGGCATTCTCGGTTCTGAAGGAGAAGATTTTTAAAGGTTTTTACCATATATGGGCGTGGCGGCCATCTTGGTCAACGGACCGTGACCATTTTAGCAATTTTTTGTTCCCCTACCCTAAGGAGGCTCCATATGAAATTTGAGCACAATTGGCCCAGAGGCTCCAGAGGAGAAGTTGTTTGAAATTCTGGTCATTTTTCCCATACAAATGCATAAGGAAGCAAAATTGACCTTAACGTAAAAAGGTCAAATGTCAATGTACGACCATTATTTGAGCAATTTTGGTAGCTCTCCTGTTCCCAAAGATATATGCAAAGATTCAGCCATAAGGCATGCTCGGTTTTGGAGAAGAAGATTTTTAAAGGTTTTTCCCATACAAATGCATAGGGAAGCAAACTTGACCTTGCCGTAAAAAGGTCAAACGTCAACGTACGACAATTCTTTTAGCAATTTTGGTAGACCTCCCGTCCCCGATGATTCCTGCAAAGGTTCAGCCCCAAGGCATTCTCGGTTCTGGAGAAGAAGATTTTTAAAGGTTTTTACCATATATGGGCGTGGCAGCCATCTTGGTCAACGGACCGCGACCATTTTAGCAATTTTTCGTTCCCCCACCCTAAGGAGGCTCCATATGAAATTTGAGCAAAATTGGCTCAGCGGTTTCAGAGGAGAAGTCGTTTGAAAATGTTAACGGACGGACGCACGGACGGACGGACGCACGGACGGACGACGGACGAAAAGTGATCACAATAGCTCATCCTGAGCAGAGCTCAGGTGAGCTAAAAATATCAGAATATTTTATCTGAAAATTTTAATGTTTTGGTGGTAAACTTTTCAGTATATTTGAATAGGCTTGTTTTCATAATGATGAGGAACAATGACACAGTTGCAATAACCGACATACCAACAAAAATATATACAGTTGACTCTTGTTATCTCGAAATCCAAGGACTCTCTGAACTTCTTCGAGATATCCATACCTCGACATTTCAAATTTGCAGAACTGAGGATAAAATAAATCAAAGAACAGTTCACAAATCAATACGTAATTTGGCTGCTGAAGGTAGAGATATATTGAAAATATTATGGAAAAGAGAACTGCTCCTAAGGAGCAATTTCTCCTCTTTTCCATCATATTTTGTTACCTGTTAGATTTTCATGTTTAAACAGGGACCAGATTTTCACTTTGAGATAAATGGTTATTCAAGATAAGTAAAGTTGAGATAGTGAGAGAGAGAGAGAGAGAGAGAGAGAGAGGGACACAGCTCTTGATAAGGCACTTTTTTCAACCAAAAAGCATCTATATTTTTCTATTTCTCAACGAAAACATATATTGTGGGTACTCATTAGAAGCACCTTGCTGAGGTGCTTCTACTGAGCACCCACAACGTATGTTTTCGTTGAGAAATAAGAAAATTATCTACCTGATACCCACTCTTATCTAGATTTATGGAGGGAGGTAAAAAATTGTTGAAAAAATGTTACCTTCTTTTTTAGACCCTTGGAGTTTGGGTATGTAATCCAACGTCAGCCAAGCGTGTCAAGCATGATGCAGACTACCGCTAGTCCAGTATACAGTTGTCAGGGCACTGAGTTAAGCGAATAGAAACACTTTCAGGGAAGACACGCCATGATAATTATTACTGTCTGCCTTCTGAAAAGGAGTCCATTCTAAAAAGAATTTGCTCCTTTAACCCTTAAAGCGCCAAGAAAACCTGCATCTGAAAATGTCGTCTGTTTATGTCGTCTGCTGAATATTTTTGCAAACTTTTCAAACCTATTTTTGCATACAGGCAAACAATGTTTGCAGAAATGACTTTTAAAATTACAAACAGATGAGAAAGCAGATGACAATTGTTGTGACTGGCAGTTTAAGGGTTAATTCTTTCCTTTTACACTGTATCCCTTTTTCCTGAAGGGATTTGGTGTCTAATGAGTCTAAGGTCAATTTACCTTTAGTGTTGAAGCCTTGATGTGAATGTGATTGTATCAAGTATTTACTTTACCAAATTCATTTTTCGGAAAATGATAAAAGTCAATATACACAAAGACAAGATTAGGAATGTTCAGACAGACAGACATGGACCAAAATAATAGGGTGTAATCAGGCATCCATGGAAAGTAAGCATAACTTGGTAAACATGATTCCCCCACCATGCCTATCAGCCTGAATAGAAATTTAAGAAAAACGAACAGTAAATCACAAAAAAGTTTCTCCTTATAAATGAATTCTCACGGAATGGATTTCTTTGTAGGCGAGACATAGATCATCAAACAGCTCTTATATTTCACATTTTCTTGCTGCTCCTTTGGAACTGCCCTGAAATGATAAAGATGAAATTTTCAGATTTTCCAGAACTGTTCCGCTCTGCACATCAGCACAATTTTGCAGCAGATGACATTCTCATGTTTTTCAGAGAAAATATGAATTGACATTCCATGTGAATCATCTGCCTAGCAGATGTTTCACATCAAATGTCAGGCCTTATTTACTCTAAGAAATACAAAAATAGACATCAAAATTTTGTCTGCTGCAGATGTGATTAATGCTTAATTTAGTTAAAGAGTTAACTATAATGTCATATTAAGGAAGAAACCCTTACCCTGAAATAACAGAATAAATCACTGAGGATTAGTTGGTGTTTCAACACTTGATTTCCTCTGTCACTTGTTAAGTACAGTGGACCAACTTATGAAGCACAGAGTCAGTGGACAATGCTCATATGTAGTTCTTATCTCATGACAGCTGCAAAACCTGAAATTATATTAACCCTTGTCCTGCTGAATAAATTAAGATGCCACACCCACTTGCAATTTTCTGCCAATCAAATTAGTTGATCCAGGTTGTTAATACAAATTCACATACTGAATGACAAACAGTGCAGATCTAGATCAGTTGGCTTCTGAACTGATCTGGATCTATACTGTTTGCAAAGGCTGGACATATCTGGGTTCAGCAGGACAAGGGTTAATCACAATAAACAGATACTTTTTCTTACAAGCCATTTAAGCCAGAACGTGAAATGAGCCGCCAGTCAGAAAATGTACCTTCAGGTATGTGCACCCAGCGAAGATTCAAATTAGCCTGTACATTCTCAGTGTGCTCAGAATCTCCACTGGGCGCATTTAGATAGCAAAGGATGCAAAAATTTTTTCATGCGGACAATGAAGACTATCAGATTGCACAGATGCAAAGGCTGATTTGGTCTTCATTGGACACACGTTAGAGAGGTATGTTTTCTTGTGCTGCAGCTCAAATGAACTCTTTAAAGTTTAATACATGTACTAGACATATTAGAAGTGTAAAAGATTAACCCACTGTCGACTGAATGATTTCCTCCCCAACCCCTGCCCACCCCCCGCCCCTGTATATTGGAAGATTCTAATTATAATTTTAGGTATGACAGGCTATGTGATTTAGATATTCTTAGAGAAAAATGGTTGAACTATTTGCAAACATTTGAGACCCAGATCAGATGCCGCATTTTGCAGCATCTGATCTGGGTCTGCACTGTTTGCCAGTTACCCTTATAGGGGTCTCCAGACTACATGGGGTTAAACTGTCACAAGTTCTATACTTCCTGGCTAAATCATATATTTTGCTGCTCAACAGTACAAAAAGATCAAATAAGAAACTAACAATAAAGGTAAGAACAATCTGATTAACAGTTATGTTTTCTTAACAGTGTTGTGATTGGCAGGAGTATCCACCTGGTTAGCTCAGTTGGTAGAGCATCTGAACTGCAAGCAGGGGAGTTGCAGGTACAAGTCCTGCATCGGGCACACTTTTTCCTCCTTAGTTTATTTTAATTGCACCAAATGTGAATACCCCACAGAGTTGTTGATAAGAGAGGTAGAGGCTAAAAACTGATAGTTTGTTCAGTTAATTGATGCCTGGCACTTAAAAAAGTAAAAGGGGGAGGGAGTGTTGTGCTTGGCAGGGCTGTCTGGACTTGCAAGCAGGGGGTCTTGAGTTTGAGTCCTGCACATTTTTCCTCCTTCGTTTACTTCTTAACACTTTGCATGTTTGGTAAAAATTTCAGCAGACGACATTTTGAAATAAGTTTTCTTATTTTTTCCTAGAAAATAAGATTTGACACTTTATGCAAATTGCATGAAGTGTGAGATCCTGTTTTCTAGGAAAAACCATCAGTTTGTCGTCTGCTGAATCAGCCTATAGCGTGGTAAGAACACACACGACACAGTGTAAAGTGCCATGAATATGGAGCTCCAGGTCGACCCACGAAAATACATGACACTTGAGTTTTCTTATTTATCACATACTTATTTTTAATCAAATAGCAATCCAGACAACACATGTTTGATGTGCGTACTTACTTGCAAAGACAATTCGGTAAACTACTATCTATTTATGTTTTTAGAGACAGTAGATCAAAAACTTCCTATCGATGTACCATTGTTGTTAACTGGTTCCCTGTGTTCTATATGCGTATTGAGCTATAGGGTGAGGGAACCAGTCAACCATTGTTGATGTGGGTGCACACTAATGTCCGGGATGTTCGGGATGTAATGTCCGGGATGTATGGGGTAGTGGTGCGTTGCACTCAATATCTCTGCTGGTATTGGTCAGAATTTAATAAACTTGGTATCATTGGAAAATTTAAGCTTCATTCTCAATGACAAATAAAACTATTTTCCCATTTTTATCCTTTCAAAGCAGATTTTGGACTTTGAAATGTCCAGGATGTTCGGGATGCAATGTCCGGGATGTATGGGTAGTGGTGCATTGTCTATAATATCTCAATTAATAATTAACAGAATTTAATGAAATATATATCATTTCAATTTTAAAGCTCTAATCTAAAAGAAAATTAAAAAACATTTTTTATTGTTTACCCTCTTGCAGTCCGTTTTTGACGTCGAAATGTCCGGGATGATCCGCGAGCGCTGGTGGGATGTTCCAGATGTAATGTACGGGATGTATGGGGAGTGGTGTATTGCCTTTAATATCTCAACTAATAATATCCAGAATGTAATGAAATATGTATCATTTCAATTTTAAAGCTCTAATATAAAAAAAGTTGTAAAACATTTTTTTTACTTTTTACCCTCTTGCAGTCCGTTGTTGACGTCGAAATGTCCGGGATGATCCGCGAGCGCTGGTGGGATGTATTGGAACGGTACTGTATCTTTAACATCTTGACTTTTGCCTGTCGTAATTCATAAAAATGGTACCAATTACTACTTTTTAATAAACGCAAACTGGTTTTAAAGTGAAAAAAAAAAAAAAAAAAAAAAAAAAAAAAACGTTACTATATGGGATTTCAAATTAAAATACAAGATATTTAAGACATCCAGACGGGTTCAGTTACTGTAGTCTACAGGTTAGAGTATAATACTTGGCGTTTTATATAGATATAAAAAATCAAACTAAAAACATCAAATACTAAAACCAGCAAATAAAACTTGTACATATGTTGCGAAAAGATAACAGAAACAATCTGAAACAGATGCTGCTACTTGTACATGTATTACACATGCTGCTGTTCACAAGAGGGACATCGCCACTCGTTTGCTGTGGAACCTAAACCTACACATTTTCTATGAAACCAAGTCTTACACTTACGATTATCACAGTAAATCATGTCATCAATACATTCGGGAATTCTGCAATAGCACCAGACTGGAATTTTTATGCTTTTGCAAGTGAATGAATTAAGTTTACCTCTGCTCTTTTCTTTTTCCTTGGGAAACGCTGACATTTTTTTCATTTTCCAAACATTCAATCAAATGCTGTCTCATTTTCGATACGGCGTATATTATTCTGGGATTAAAAGAATCAAGAGAAAAACAAACCTCTACCACATTCGCTATTGCAAAAAGCTCGCAGTCAATTCGGCTGTTGTTGAACGCGCAGAATTTTGACCTGCAATGCCTTAGATGCGTCATTTTTATAAATTTGCGACAACTGAATTAACCCCTTCAATTGCAGAATCATACAACGGTTGTTGTAAAATAGAAATTTAATGTTACAGAGTGTTTTTTGTTGGATTTGGATTTTATACATATATAAATCAATGACTGCTTAGTGAATATTACGTAGCTTGGAATTCCCATGAGAGAGAGAGAGAGAGAGAGAGAGAGAGAGAGAGAGAGAGAGAGAGAGAGAGAGAGAGAGAGAGAGAGAGATCCACAAGTTGCAACACTGTCAATGTTGTTATTTGTACAAAAGGATGGACGGAATGACGTATGGACGGACTACGGAAACGGTGAAAACTCGGAAAACTCGACATGATAATAAAAAATTTACCACGGATAAAACTGATCAGCGGCAATTTTTTTCCCATACACGTTTTTACTTGATGCTTAATGACTGCATTTATTGATCTATGGTTAAAGATTTTACTATAGAAGGGATATAACTCGATTACCTATTGAATTATTTATCTTCACATATACCTGCCCTTGTATCAAGACCACATTTTAGAAGAAAATCGAACATTGTAAATATATTTATCATGTTTATCGATAAGATCATTTGGAATGAGCATCAGTTAAACGCATCAATCAACACATAACTCGATTAATTAAGAGTTAATGCAATTAGCAAACAAGTCGTTAAAGCTTCACAAGTCGTTAAACACCGTCATTAAGTTAATGACCCGTAAAATTACTCAGCCTAACCTGTATAAACAAAAAAATACAACATCTATGCTCTAAAACCAAGATTTTGGGTAAAGTATCCACAATCTATGCTTTGAGCAGAAATTATAAAAAAAAAAAAAAAAAAAAAAAAAAAAACAATTCTGAAAACTTTATTTACTTTTTTGGGTGCAGTTTTTGAGACTCAAGAAAAAAAACTACTCGTACCCACAATCCATGTTTTAGAGAATAAACAAATAAATAAATAAATAAATATCCAATTTTTCTTATTGAACATACCATATAGCATTTGATATTACTTTTTTTGTTTTACTTCTGCAACATGACGGTGATCCTGAATGATCCCGGACATATACCAAACGCTTGAAATCATCATATATGTTCAAATTTTGTTTTACAAATTTAACATTTTTATTAGTCTGTAGTTACAAGTTAATGTTGATACATAAAAGACTACATTTACGAATGTTATTAAAGAAAAATGTCAATCCCACTTAACACCTGGGATCATTCGTACATTTTAAAGTCCGAAATAGACATCCCGGACATTTTAAAGTCAAAAACGGACTCTAAGAGGGTATAAAATAAAAAAAAAATATTTTTTTTTTAATTTTCTTTTAGAATATACCTTTAACATTCAAATAAAACATATTTCATTAAATTCTGTTTATTATTATTAGTTGAGATATTAAGGACAATGCACCACTACCCATACATCCCGGACATTGCATCTGGAACATCCCGGACCCGGACATTTCAAGGTCCAAAATTGGCTTTAAGGGGATAAAAATTGAAAAATAATTTTTAATTATCATTTAGAATGGCGCTTAAATTTTTCAATGATACCAACTTTATTAAATTCTGACCACTACCAGCAGAGATATTGAGTGCAACACACCACTACCCCATACATCCTGGACATAAAATCCCGAACATCCCGGACATTAGTGTGAGCCGTTGATGTGTCCCGCCGGTGACTTTTCGGCGCACCCGGTGAAACCGGTAAACTCTTGGATGACTGAAAGAGTAAAATATTAATGACAAATCCCTGTACCATTGATAATGGTAGAACTATACTGTCATCGCGGGGGTTGTGGGATTGGGGGCGGGGGTGGCAACTCGGAAAAATTTTGGGCGGGGGTGTGCCGCTGGAACTTTGAATACACCCCTATTCATATAATTTCCAGACGGACAAAACATACCTATATTCATGTAATTTGCATGTAAAAAGATACCCAATTCATATAATAGAAGAATATTAGTAAACACTAGTAGAACCAAAACATACAACTTACTTGGGAATTATATGCAAAACATATGTGCATTTTGCCTCTTTTTTTGATTATGTATGTAGTCAGGTAATTTTGTCTGCCAAAATTGGAAATCAGTGGGCTATTGATGTAATGCTGCTTTAGAAATGGGGGTTATTGATATAATTTGGTGCTAAATCGATACCTTATCATATAATCTCAGACATGAAAAGTATACCTATTCCAGCGGCACATCCCTGAACTGCTCCATATTGGAAGTGACCCCCCCCCCACCTCGCACCCCGCCACCCCCCCCCCACCCACACACACACCGCGAGACACTGTCATTAAAAACGCATCTGCACTTTTCCTGTGTAGGTTCATTCCTCTTAGTGGTTAACCACTCTAAGTGCACATTCTGTCGCCGGAAACTGACAACTACGTCCCCTTCTTGAATGACTGGGAGCGAATGAGATTGACCATGAACTATTTTCATGATCAATCTCTACGCAAGAATATTGCGGGACCAGCGGGGATCGAACCTGCGACCTCCTGATCACCAGTCGGACGCGCATCCTACCAAGCCACCGTGTATATGAGCATTCTACTGATAAATCAAGAGGGTGAATTAATGGGACAGACTAGTGAGCAGACTGGCAACCTTTACAGCAGTCACACAATGCAGCAAGTGAGCCTTTCCCTTTAAAATTAAATACTTATGATTATTAAAATCTTTGTTTTATTACAATTTAGGTTACTTTTAACCTTTGGGGTGTTTTATTTGCAGCATTATATGCAAAGCTGCGTATGTCTTGTTTTGTTCTTATTTCCTCATAGAACATATGATCAGGATATCTGTTAGAATCGCCTCACTGAGGCAATTCTAACAAATATCCAAAACATATGTATCTTTATAGTATTAAATACAGTATTCTTGCATAATTTGTGACTGATTGTTACCTAGGAAGCGAAGATTTCGTGGCAGTCAAATTGTCATTATAAAGAATTGTATCGAGTGTCGGTATAAAGAGGGTTGTCTGTACAAGTCCGCTAGGGTAAATTTGCAACATGCTTACTCGTGATTCAGCTATGTTCGGGTAACAGAGATACTACTTTTTTGGGAAAGGGCTGCCAACTCTGCTTGCCATCTGTTCTTTTTGTGGTTGTTTAATTGAATTTGTCTTTCTTTCCCTTTGGTGTTCAGAACTTGTTGTGGATCTGATTGTATCAGTTCCTAAGTTCACTTATTTACTTTACACAAATTCAACCTGCATACACTTTCTTGAAGTTTAATTCAGAAATGAACATGTTTATTGAAGTAATTCTTCTTTACTCCTTACAGTATGGGTGTCTGACGGGTGGGGGATTGAGGGCGCGGGGGAAATTTCAGTGGTTTTCAAAATTAATAATAATAATAATAATAATAATAATAATAATGCAACATTTGGATGAAACAGTTTACATTGCTATTATTAGTTCAAGCAAGGGAAAAGTAACAATTCTTGTTTTCCTGTTCAATTCCAAATTTTGATTCTAATAGAAAAATCCGCGAAAGACCGTAAAGAAGCAGACCTGTCAAAAAAGTCATAAAATCAACACATCAGTGACTCAAAGTTTAGCATGCTGGGTAAAACTTTCAGCAGACGACATATTGAAATTAATTTTCATATTTTTTCCAGAAAAACAGGTTTTGATATTTCATGCAAATTGTCTCCATTGGAGACAATTTGCATGAAATGTCAAAGCCTGTTTACTAGAAAAAATAAGAAAATATCATTTTAACATCTGTAGAATTATCCCAAAGAATGGTAAGATTAATGTTACTAACCTGTCCCTTCCCCAGAAAAAAGGCGCTGAACTCATATGCGAAAAAGGAAAGTCCTGAGCACCTTGCGCATTCTCGCAGTCTGATCACAACCTGTTCATTATGCTTTTAGATTATCTGACTCTTGTAAAATGCGCAGCAAGCAGCGTAGCCCTTCGTCGCAATGCGCAAGCGCAGTCCGATCTGGGCCTTCACTATTTAAATATGTCTGAATAACCACTTTCTTTTGGCGTGACTGCAGTACTATTTAGATCTTGTAGACGTGAAATCTCTGCAAAACTCATTCTGCTTCCCTTTGATCCCCACTCAATCAGGTAAAAAGGACTTTATGACTTGAAACAATATTGCTCTTTACCACTAGCTGTGTAAATTCAGCAGACGACAAATTGACTATATTTTTCTTATTTTCCCCAGAAAAAAGTTTTGACATTTTGACATTTCATGCAAATTGCCAAAGCCTAGTTACCCCGCACCCCCACCACCCCCACAAAAAAAAAGCTGGGGATGTGGCGGGGCAGTGGGGGAGGGGGGGGGGGAGTATTTCAGAATGTCTGTTGTAATTTTTCCCAGCATGGTAAGCGTTAATTATCCTCTCATCCTCAATACTGTGTGCACATACACGCAGCCTTACCAAGGTGAGCATGCACATATCCAGACTATCACTATTATGACGTCCCATCTCATAAACATTTAACTTAAACAAAAGCCGATTAGAACTAGAGATGCTTTTCTTATTTTTCACAGAAAACATTGCTTGACATTTCATTTTAATTATCACAATTTGAATGAAATGTTATTTTTTTTTATTTTCTGTGAAAGATAAAAAATATATTTAGAATGCTCTTAGCTTTATTTTAAGTCAGCAAGTTAAAGTTTAAGCATTCAACTTCGGAACCTTTCTAATGTGTTTGCGAAAAGTAAGACTCCAACCTTTTTCAGTGGGCAGTTTAATAATGAAACTGTTGTCTGTCATAAATTATTTCTGAGCTTTAATTAAACACAACCATAAAAAGAAATTCTTCATTTATATTAAAGTCATTATTCATGCAACCCTCCCCGAAGTTCACAAATTTTTATAGTAAAAGGATGGGATCAGGTAGAGGTGGAGGAGGAGATGGACTCAGAAATAATGAGGAAATTAACCCATTTGCTCCCCCCAACCCCACCCCTCCCCCCGACCAATACAGATACCTTTGCAACCGTCTTATCAGAATCTACACTGTTTACCATTATTGATTTATTTTTTCAGAAACCATATTTGCTACAATGGAAGTGTCCAAATTTCATAGATGGAAAAGGCCATGTCAGAAACTCGAGGATGAAAGGGTTTACGCGATGAAGACAGATCCTAATCAAGCCAAGTGGGGGAACAGGGCTGCGCTTTGCATATATGAGGATCTGGAAGGGGAATATTGACTACCTACAAGTGGCATATAAGAAGATGCCACTTGCTACCTATTAATGACCTTATGTTTTATTGACTACTGATTTTTTGCCTAAAAAAATAGTGATTACTGATTTTTGTCGGTTAAGCCAAAAACAAATCCAAAATATACTGATTTTTGTAAAAATAGTTTTATCGATTGCTAATTAAAGGGCTGAAATTGTAATGATTAGTGATTTTTGGAGCAAATTCTTTCCTTTTAAAGCAAACCCCTATTCAAGCTAAACAGAATTTGCAAAAGCTGTCCCCCTTTTTTAAATGTATCCAATCCCCTTAAGACGCTGTAAGAAAAAAGACCGGTTGCTAAGAAAACACTTGGAAAGATCTGTGTAAACAAATTTTGAGAAGTTACCCGAATATTTTTTTTCATTTCGTTCTTGTTTGATTAGTTTTTGGATAAATACAAAACCAGATCTTGGAGTGTTGTGATAAACAAGAAAAAAAGAAACAATTAAATTGGACTCATTCTAAAACGGGCTTAATGCCATAGGCGCTAAGCCTGGTCGAACAACGGTGACCCTGATCAGCAAGCGCAGCTTCACAGGCTGACCCGGGCATTCGTTTTTCGCCGTTAGATTCTATAGCTTTTAAAATTACTGTAAACGAACGGGGGAGTCCTTGCTCGGACAGTGTGCAGGTACACGCTGATCTTGTCCTTCCTTGTGCGCGTATGCCAAAAAGTTCCCTTTTATACCGGAAGTTGGCCTAATTGTTCCTGTTGTTGTCAGTAATTGTGGTTAAGGTATTAACCCTTAAAGCGCCAAGTAAAATTTGCAGCAGACCACAGTCTATGTTTTGTTTTATTTTCAGAGAAAATAAATCTTGACATTTCATGTGAATCGTCTGCCAAGCAGACGTTTCGCATGAAATGTCAAGATTTATTTACTTTGAAAAATAAAAAAAAATCCAAATGTCGTCTACTGCAGCTGTGATTGGCACTTCAAGGGTTAAAGACATCAGCAGCTAAGCTGTGTGTACTTTCAAGTTCTTTCGATTTTATGGGCTCAGGAATGTGAAATATATAAAGGGTTGTGTTTATTATGCAATAATATCAAAACTGATAAACATAAATACACACCCAAGCGTGAAAAACATGCACGCAAAATGTACAAGATGATATATTGTTTAAAGACTATGTTATTAAAAACATTCTTCCACTGTGAATGAAATGAGAATAGGGGGCTTCGGTCTATTTATACCAGCGGGCACACAACCTTGAAGTGACGTCGTTTCAACATCGATTCAACGTTGAAACGACGTTGTTTAACGGTGTGTGTCGTTGAAACTACCAAGCGGGCACACAACATTGAAAAAACGTCGATTCAACGTTGAATCAACGTATTGACGTTGAATCAACAATGAATCGACGTTCTTGTATAAAATCCTATGAACATAGCTGTTTGAAGCTATTCTTAAAATGGACTAGAAGCCGTGTTCAAACAACAAAACCCATGTTCAAATCATGAAATTCACGTGCTGTTTGAACATGGATTTTGAACTTTTGATATCACAAGATGGGCCTTGCTTTGTTTACGTTATGTTGAGTGACGTAAAGTTATCGCTCTGAACGTAGCATTTTAGAATTTTATGATGACTAAGATGGTCACTGCGCAAATGGCGTCATTGTAAACAACATTCAGAACTAGCCACCGTGTTGGTTTGCCGTCGCATTTGAAGAGTTTATATGGAGCTTTCGGGCGTTTTCGTCACAATTTGCCGTTGGAATCATAAGTTATGCAAGACAAACGATCTTCCATGGTTAATTCATTGCAATAACATTTGCTGGGTCCCTCGGAAGATATTTGAATACTCGACCAAGCGGCCTCGTGTTCAGACAGCTTCCTGAGGACCTGGCAAATGTTAATGCATGAAAAACCATGGATGGTCCCTATATTGTTTAAACGTTATGTGCCTGCTGGGGCCCGTTGGTTCAACGTTGTGTGCTGTTGGGATATATTAAATAAACATGGTGCGTCATGAAATCATTACTCTGTAAATAGTTGAACGTCCGACAATGAATATATCTTTTTGTTTTATCCTGTTCTCTGTAAATAGTTGAATGTCCGACTAAAATAGCCGGCCTTGGTGGCTCACTTGGATGCGCGCCCGACTGGTGATCAGGAGGTTGCGGGTTCGACCCCCGACGTCGAGTCGGCAACATACTTTCCTGGAGACTGATGATGAAATATTGCATGCGTGCGTGCGTGTGTTCAGGCTAAGTGTGCGCTTTGTCTGCTTTACAGGTCAACTCATCGGAACCAAATGTGTGCGCGTACGTGTGAGCGTGTGTGTGTGTGTGTGTGCGTGTCTGTGTGTGTCCGCTTACGGATTCATTGAGCCACTGTGCATTGAGCTATACAGTATATAATGACTGTCTGAGCTTGGCTTAAGTTATTCAAAGATACGGGATATTGTAGAATATTTGCTATGTAACATTTACAGTCGACTCTCGTTATCTCGAATTCCAAGGGACACTGAAATACTTCGAGATATCCGAACCTCGACATATCAGAGTTGAGAGAGTGAGGAAAACAACAAATTGAACAACCACATTTAACAAATGAATGTGTAATTTGACTCCTGAAGTTAGAAATATATATATAAAATAATGTGGAAAAGAGGAGACTTTCTCCTCTTTTCCACATTATTTTGTTACCTGGTCATAGTTTCATGTTAAAACAGGGACCAGATTTTCACTTCGAGATAAGCGGTAATTCGAAATAAGCGAGTTCGAGATAAAGAGGTTCGACTGTATTCGGCTATAGTGCAAAAAGCAGTGTTGGACTTTTGGAAATTGTTTTGCAAACGGGTAAACATCTAGAGAAACATTTTGTCAGAGCTGCCAGTTTCATATAAATATTACAACGGTATAGGTTAGGTAGGCCAAGCCAAGATCGTTGCAAATTTGGCGCAACATCAGTATTTTACAAACAATTTAGCATGCATCCTGAAAAACAAATAATAATCAGAAGTCGTAATTTCGAGGTACCGTGTTCGATCTAATTGCCGCACATATCCCCATAAGCACACAATCAAGCAATTTCGTATACATAGTATTCAGATTACAGCTCGTATACTTTTATCCACTTCTTTATAAAAGCATATGTTGTGGGTACGCATTTGAATTGCCTTGGCACAAGCCGAGGCAATTCAAATGAGTATCAACAACATATATTTTTATAAAAAAAACAAAAACAAAAAAAAACCACAAAAAAAAAAAACAGTAAAAATGTTGCAAAAGCATTATTAAACAACCCTCTCATTAAGTTCTCTGCTGACCTGTCTTTAAAGTGTGTCATTAGGTGGATATTTTACTACAAGTATTTCCAGTAATTTTGAAAAACCTAATCGCACAGTGTGGTAATTTAATTGATTACGGTTACTTAGATTATAATAGAAGTTCCAGCTATTTTCGGCATTGACTAAAAGTACTACAATTACTTCCTTTTCAATAAACTGACTAGTTTTATAAAATATTTATATAGATCTGCTAGGCAAAATGTCACGGGAACGGCTGATAGGTATATTTCTCTTCGAAACCATTAACTTTTGAAAGACAGTTTGCAGAGTAAAGTCATTCCAGGATTTATGAAAATTACTACTACTCATCATCATCATCATTATTATTATTATTATTATTATTATTATTTGCTCTATGCAAATGAGCACGGAGCTCAATTTGTCAAAAATCAATATCAAAGAATATTTTCTCCAATTTTTGAACGTACACGTGTGTTGATTAAATTTAATTCAAATCCAGCTACAAAAATGTAAAATATTGTCAGAGAAATATATCAACGTTTTGAAAGCAAATTTAACAAACTTAGCATTGAGTTTTAATGTTCGCTTATGTCGGATTGGTGAAAAAAGTGAATGATTTTGATAAATATCATTTCTCTTCATTCAACGCTTTTAACGATTGATATTATCAGTTTAATGCTTAGCATGCTGGATAAAATTTCAGCAGACGACATTTGAAAACGTTTTTCTTAGTTTCCCCTGAAAATAGGTTTTGGCATTTCATGCAAATTGTCTCATGAGAAGACAATTTGCATGAAATGTCAGAGCCGTTTTTTTTGGAAAAATAAGAAAAATATCAATTTGTCGGCTGAATTTGCCAACAGAGTGGTGATGGTAAAACGATATTTGCAATGGCTTGTTTTGCCCATAGGGTATTTAAACTCTTCCGCTCTATGGGCAGATTCAGCAGACGAAAAATTCTTGGCATTTTTTTCTTATTTTTTTCCCCAGAAAATAAGCTTTGGCATTCCATGCTAATTGTCTCCTATATGGAGACAACTTTGCAGCCTATTTTTTGGAGAAAAGAATAATAATAATAAAAAAAACATTTGAAAATGTCGTCTGCTGACTTTAACCAAGCATGCTAAGCGTTAACAATGAAATACTTTCTAATCACTGGTGCAAAGATGTAAAAAAAAAAACCTTGATGTTTCTTTTACTTAGCCCGTGTCCCGGGAAATGGTAACCGAACCCATTTACCACCGTACTAAAGCCAGGTATTCAAACACCTGGAAATCACACATTTTCAGAGTCAGCTGTTGAAATTATTCGGCCCCTTTTGAAAAAGGGTCTACACTAAAAGGTGGGAATTTATCCCCTCCTCCCGCCCCCACCCCCGCTCCTGTGGAGTAAAGAGACTTCTTTTCAGAGGTTGAAGAGGTGGTTGATGGGGCTTATACCAGATTTAGTTGCGGGAAACCTCGCCCTGAATTCTGATGAGCTCCAAATTACAAACATATTCGGTACGCATAGTGATCTTTACTTCATCAGTGAAACATTAGAGTGAAACATATATAATCACTGATAGTCAGGCACCAGCCTGTTGAAACAGATTGAGGAGGGAGCCATCAATCAGTCTGAGGACCGACCCACCGTCGGGCATTTAAAGAGTGAAGCAAATTTATCAATACCCACTTTCACCCCTGAGTTTCTGAAGTAGACTTCCATCCTTGAATTTCGGGATACCTATTATTACAAAATTGGGTATTGGTCAAATAACGAAAACAGAATGGCAAACAGTATAGATCCAGATGAGATGGCTCAATATTCTGAATCTACACTGTTTGAAAAGGTACCTGTTTTTACAGAGGGTCGGAGAAGACCATCCTCCCCGAATACCTTACAACATACATGCATGTAGACGATACTATTTAGATTAAAATAGTTGTGTTCTGGCTAATTAATTCATTTATCTACCCCTAGTATTGGGACAGACAAGCCTGAGGAAACACTGCCAACCAAGACCATCTGAGCATGGTCTTTGCCATCCTTCCAAAGAATTTTTAGATACATGTGCATCTGCTTTCAGCTAAGACTTTATGACATGTACGGTTAAGAGCTAAAGTGTCCCAATATTTAGGGCAAATATAGTGTGATTTGATTATATTCACTTGCTCTATCTCACTTCCAAACACATTTACTCACAACACATGGGAGACTAAATGTTTACCATTAGATGACAGAATAGATACGAAAAAAAAAAGAACAGACAAACAAAAGAAAGACGAAAAAGTACTCCAGATATCTTCTCTTAATGAGGATGGCAGTATACAGAAAAACCAAGGATAAAAAAAAAGAAAGATAATAACCATGTCTGCAGTTTTCGGGCAGACTGTCCATGCTGTAACATATTTTTGTAGCGATTGACCAAATATTATTGTTTTGTGAAAACAAAATCAGAAAATACTCGTATCTCTACTTATCATCTAATGATTTGGTCTGACGAATCACAGCTAACATTCTACTTAAATCTACATCGGACCGTTATCGGCCCGACAGGGATCATGTCGGACCAATAACGATCCAATATAGATTCAAGTAGAATGCTAACTGGGATGTGCTTATTAACCCTTTCACCCCTGAGTTTCTGAAATGGAATCTTCCATCTCTGAATTTGGATACATCCATTGTTGCAAACCGGGACATTACGAAAACACGCCTATTCAAATATAAAGAAAATTTCACCTCAAAAAATTGAATTTTTTGAGATAAAAAAAACTCTGATATTTTTCATATTTCTGCTCAAAACATAGATTGTGGGTACTCGTTAGAACCGCCTCGGCGAGGCGGTTCTAACGGGTACCCACAATCTATGTTTTTGGCAGAAATAAGAAAAATAATGTATACCCCTGTAAACCCCAGTTTTACTATATAAAAGTGGGGTTTAAGGGGGTCAATATTATATAGGCGTGTTTTCGTGATGTTTCAGTCACAAATCAATTACAGAATGGCAAACAGTGTAGATCCTAAAGAGACGGCTCTTTACGACGAGCCGTCGAAGTTTGCAAAGGTATCTGTAGGTCTGTAGGGATGAGAGAGTTAATGCTTAAAATGTATTATTATATGAGACGGAACGCAGAGTATCACCGCTTGCTCCAAAATTCTACTTGGACTTCCAAGAACTAGTTTGTTGACAGCTACTATTCTACTTAAACCTTTCATCCCTGAATCTCTTAATTGGACTCTTCCATGCTTGAATTTGGACTTGTTCACTGATGCAAATTGGAGTTTCAGTCTATAAAAAAAGAACAGTTACGAGCTGTCTCATCTGGTTCTATGCTGTTTGCAAAGGTTTATGTTTTGGTCTGCAGGATTAAAAGGGTTAAATCTATATCGGACCGTTATTGACCCGACAGTAGTTCAGGATATCTGTCGGCCCGATATATATTTAAATAGAATGCTAGCTGGGTACCACCAGTCAGTCAAAATCAATAACGATTTTCATTTCATTATTGTCGTAACTGCTTTAGCAATAGGGATCATTTTCCGGCAGCGGCGTTGGCAATGGCTCGGGATAGAGCTCTTGCTTGTAATTATCGCCCCGTGTCCCTTAAATGTGTGCCATGTAGGTTGCTTGAACATATAGTATGCTCAAATAACATGGCTGACTTGGATGAATACCAACTTTTGTCAGCCAGGCAACATGCGTTTAGTACAAGGCACATTTGTGCTCGGGGGTGGGGCGGTGCGGGGTTTGATAATTTGGGCGTAATTGAGGTACGGGTGTGCAAGCCATGCAGTATTTCGAAACCTACCCTATTCATATACCTGGCCTTTGAAAAAAACACAGACCCATTCATATACTTGATCGTCTGAAATGTTGACCTATTCATATACTGTCCTTAGATCTTTTATACCGGTTCATATAGAATCTTCTCTTCGCTATTTGCATGCATGTTTAATAAATAAAAAAATACGATTGTATTTAACAAATTAAACGCCATTTACCTATCATCTTGTACAGTGGCACGCATTTATACTAAATGAGCTGTACGTCTAACCAAGTTATTCCTAGTGGACTCATCTATCCTTTTAACCTGGACGAGTCTATTCTTTGAAAAGTGGGGCCTTTCATGTACCAATAAAAATCAGGTCAGTCATATACTTTTTGTTGAAAAAAGGGGGCTAATCATATACTTGGCAGCGCTGAAAAAAGGGACCATTTGGCACGCACATCCGTACTATGCCATGTATAGGAAATTACCCCTGAGCAGTTGTGAAACTCAGTTGACCACTGTTATAAATGATTGGATAAAAGTCTTGGACAAAGGAGGACGGGTTGACACATTTATTCTGGACCGAGAAGGCTTTTGACACACACCCTCATGAACTACTTCAAATCAAATTATTTGGTGATGGCATTGGAGGAAAGACACTCAGGTGGATAGATAACTTTCTTTGTTAAAGAACACAATGAGCTGTTGTAAGCGGTGTAACTTCGGAGTTGACTCCAGGTTTGTATAGTGTCCCACAGGGGATCATTCTTAGTCTAGTGTTGTTCTCTCTGTACATTAGATATTTCCACAGATATTGACTCAAAAATAAGACTTTTTGAAGATGACCGCGTTTGCTATCGTGAAATTATAGATGCAGAGAACGCACTGAAAATTCAGATGGATATATAGAATGATTAGAATGTTGGGCAAGAAAATGGGGTATGAGATTTCAGCCAGTTAAATGCAGTATAATGCAGATAACTAGGAAGAGAACAAATGAATTTGAGGCTCCTTACACTTTAGAGGGAACAGTCCTAAAAACGGTGGGTTCCATTAAATACCTAGGAGTGACAATATCACATGATTTGAGATGAAATGCACATATTAGCAACATGTGTACTATGGCAAATAGAACGTAAAAGAGGCAGCATATAAAGATTTGTTCGCCCGATTTTGGAATATGGCAGTTGTATTTAGGATCCCCAAGGCGTGGTATCGAAAATGTTCAGAATAGAGCTGCTAGATTATTGTTTTGAAACTGGAAGTATGACTGGTATACTGGAAAAAAATTAAATTGGAGTCTCTCAAGAAAAGAAGGAGAGACAGTAGACTAATACTCTTGTATAAAGGTCTGAAGATTGCTGCAATCATTCAAACAGATGACCTTATCCCCTTACCCCCCGCCCCCCCCCCCCTCCCCTCCCCCTCCTCCGCGCCGTTAGGCGCAGTAGAAATCATCACTCATTAATTTTCAGACCCTCCATTGCAGGAACTGACATTTACCATTTACAAGGGCTTATTCTTTCCTCAAAGCATTGTAGACTGGAATGCCCTTCCAGATTCGATTATTTCCTCCGCTGAAAGTGCAGAGGATGGTGTGGCTAGGTTTACCTCTCTGGTGAGAGCTAGTGACTAACTTCCCATATCACAGGTCCTGGTGAATGAATGTCATTAGACGTATCACCAGTACAATTCTGATTCTGAAAAATGTGTTGGCGTTGGCGTCGGCGTCATTAATGTGAAGTCTGTGCGTTAAGTTCCGTTTCTCAAACACCAAGGCTTCTAGGCAAATGAAAGTTCATACACACAGCCGCTATGATGCTCCTATCCATTGTCTGAACAATGTTTAGTCTATGCGTTTAGTTCCGTTTGGCAGTCTCGTCAAAGCCATTCGGTGAATTTTTTGATAATTTGAATTTTAGTTCAGTACAAAGGAGGCTCGTCCATAAAAGTTATATACAAGCTCACCAGTTTTAAATTCTAACCCCACTGCTGGAGTGGTAGACAGAGTTCTGAATTCTTTTCAGTTGCCAGCAGTGCAGGTGGGGTTAAAAAGTTTTGCAAGATCCTAATCTTCGATCTATATAGGTGACTACATTATTCAAATGACAGAGAACTGTTACTGCTATATTTTCCGCTTGTTCATTTTACAATATTATATTCGTGTATGAATATGTAAGCAGTGTAGACGCAACCTGTGCTGTACTCACATGTCACTTAAGGAGAAATGATACATTTAGGGGTGGGGAGGCATTTATGTCAACATTGGCTTTGCCTCCTAAAAGGAATCTACTCTCACAGGAAAGAATTTGCTTCAAAAGGTAGCAAATTCTTTCCTTTAATAGTAGACACTTTTTGGAAAGAGCTTGACATGCAGGGACACCAACAGGAAGTTACAAAAGTTGTCTCCATTATACGAAAATGTCAGAAAACTGCCCTGTCTATACAGTCCCCCTAAAGACAGGCTTTCTAATATCACCCTTGGTTCTCCTAAAGTTTAGTGCAATATATAGTCTGGCAAAGTCTGTATACATTGTGCATACCTTTTTTATTCGCGATAAAAAACGATCAAAAAAAAAAAAAAAAAAAAAAAGAAAAAAAAGAAAAAGAAAAAAGTTATCAAGAGCACGTGGTTGATTTTGAGGTGCATCATTGACTATATGGGTCGCGCCATGCGAAAACGTGTCTTCGGGCATATGCGGACAGCGAAGGCCCAGATCAGCCTGTGCATCCGTGCAGTCTGATCATAGCCTTAGCTGTTCGCAAACAGAATCAGTAGATAAATAGAATGTTTCAATGGGGAACAAATACCCGGATGGGACTGCGCATGTGCATGATGTGAATCAACATATTTTGCGCATGCTCGAAGGCACTTTTTCGCTTGACGTGGCCAGCTAAAACACCTGCTATAATACATTACAAAGTTGATTCTTAAACGTTTCTTAATTTATCAAATATCCTTGAATACCTGAGTGAAAAGGGGCACGCGTATAGTGAATTCGGAATTCCTGTCAAAAAAATACTCCGGTTATGCCAGAAAAAAAAAAAGTTGAATGGGCATACGTACTAGCATTCTAGTTAAATCGATATCGAACCTCATCAGCCCGACACGTACACTAGCATTCTAGTTAAATCTATATCGAACCGTTATTGGCCCGATAGGAATCCTGTCGGGCTGATAACGGTCCGATATAGATTTGATTAGAATACTAGTTGGGCTATTACTTTTGCTTCGTCCGTTTGTTCATTCGTTTGTTCGTCACATTTTACGTTGTGTACACGTTGTCTCAAAGTGTTTTAAGCTAGGGCTTTGATGTTTGGCAGATGTAGATCAACTTACTTACTTTTGAAGAAAAAAGAAGTCGGATTAATATGACATTTATGCCTGTTTTCAAAATTTGGCACTTTGTAGGAATAAGCATATAGTTTTGGGACATAGTGTTTTACATTTCTAGTTTCATGTAGTTATTAACCCTTAAAACGCCAAGAAAAACTGCATCTGAAAATGTCGTCTGTTTATGTCGTCTGCTGAATATTCTTGCAGACTTTTCAAACCTATTTTTGCATACAGGCAAATAGTGTGGACCCTGTTCAGACTGCTCCTAAAGGAGCAGTCTGATCTGGGTCCACACTGTTTGCAAAATGACTTTTAAAATCACAAGCAGATGACAAAGCAGACGACAATAGTTGTGGCTGGCGCTTTAAGGGTTAAGGGACTAATATCGTGAGTAGCCAATACTGGTTGGTCATACCATAATATCCTAAATAGTTGGACACCTTAGCTTCTGATTGTAATTATTCTTAATATTCTAAAATTTAAACAAACACAATCGTGTACCTAGAACTGTGTCTTAAATGACAGGCGGAATGGGAAACAGTGTAGACCCTGATCAGATGATGCGTTGTAACAATTTTTGGGCGATCAGGGAAAAAAAGAAAGTCACAAAATGTCTCTTTTGTAAAAGTGGCGGACAATCTATTAAGAGCATCCAGTCCCATTAATAACAAAAGGCTTTAGGAAGAGAAAGCAAACAAACAGGGCCCAGTTGTTCAAAGCGTCGTTAGCTTAACGAGCTCGTTAAGGATCATTTTGTTAACTATTTTAGCGGATTCAATATACAATATTCTGATATTTTTTGCTGAAAAAATGTGAGTAGCTTTTGCACTGCAAAAGCTACTCACATGTTTTCAGCAAAAAATTTCAGCATATTTGCGTATCACTTGATGTAAATTTTAACGAATCGTTAACTAACGACATCGTTAGTTTTGAACAACTGGGCCCAGATTGCTTTATTTCCAATCCCATGAAGTGCGTTATTTGTTGTATGTACAAATGAAAGTGCTGAAATAAAATATGTTTCAGTAAACTAAGAAGAGGCTTCAAAGATTTTGCCTTAATTATACAGTGATCCCTCGGTACAACGGCAGCATTTGTTCCCTAAGACCTTGCCAATAAAATAAATTTGCTGTTGGAGAGAATACTTAATAGGCAGATTGATATGTAAGAGAGGTCTTCTTTGTTCTTATTTCCTCATAGAACATGTTTTGGAAATACCCAAAACACGTGCTTCTTTAAAGTATTAAATACAACGGTCTTGCATTTGTGACTAATTGTTACCTCTTAAGCGAAGATTTCGTGACAGTCAAGTTGTCATTATAACGAATTTTGTCGTTATATCGGATGCCGGTATAAAGCGGGTTGTCTGTATAATATAAAACAGCCACGTTAATTATGGATTGTTGATTCCATAGATAAAATCAAAACCAGATTTATTGCAGTAACAAAAATTTTGTTCTGTTCATGAATAGTTAAATGGAAATAGTACATTGACAAAAACACCTTCCATCCTGTTACCCTGGACGCTTTCCAAACATGTACTCTTTAATAGGAGGTAGCGCTCGCAGAGTTCCGATTAATTAATTATAGATGGAGCGGGGGATTCCTATGACTTCAAGCTGTAACATACACCAGAGCAGGGATACGGTAAAACTACACGACGTATTTGAGAACAGTGTGGGCACAGACCAGCCTGTGTACCCAAACAGTGTACTCCGAGATGTCGTCATTCACATACGCGATTTGAATTTCAGTTTACATGTAATTAGCGACCACAAAAACTGAGTCCAGACTGTATGAATGCCCAAGTGGGTATTAGCCGCCACAGCTCGACTATGGAATAAGTTGATTTTTCATCTGCTCTGATTAAATTAATATACTTTTCTTCCACATACTGGTAATATACAATCATGTTCTCTTTACAGTGTACCTGAGTTTAAACATGAGATGTGCCTAAGAGCATATACGTTCAGCCAAGACTCAGATCATCCTGCGCATTCGCGCAGGATGATCTGAGTCGTTGCTGAACGCTCTGTTTATAGCCAAGAAGTCAAGGTTCTACCGACATCTATCAGTGAAGACTGATCAGGCTGGGCACATTTTCTTACGTTCGTGAACAAATACACGTATGTTTATAATAAATTCAAGATTTTGAATGACTGATACAGAAATGAGAAAGCAATAGTGTAATAACTGATTGTGTTGGGGTTTAACGACACGTCAACCCTTGTGGGTCATTTGTGTCGTCTCCCAGAGAAAGAGGAGAGATAGAAGAGATAGTAGAGATGAAAGAGAGGGACAGGGGAGGAAGAGGAAATTGAATGAAAGTGAAGAAACAGAAGAAATAAAAACATCCCCCGCCCTCCCTCTATACCGTTACCTGCTGCAAGGACAGCAGGACAATATCAGTTGGACACCACGGTGACGTAAGATACACGACACCTTTGCCTCACCCAACCACCCTTAGTGTAAATTTGTCTTTAGGTCATACATAGACTACTAAATCTCACAGTACAGATTTTGAAGAAAAAAAAATCCTGCGTTTAAGGTCATATATTGCTAAATCTAGGTACGGCGATTCTATACAAATATAGTTGCATAATAAAGAGTTTCAGATTTTTGCCTCCTCCTCCTGTTCTGTTTTTTTAATGTGTTAATGCCAATTTTGGTCAAAATGTATACTTCAGTCAAATCTGCAACCGATATGGTCAAAATTGTAGGTCTTAAATACAGACATCTGGATACAACGACAAGAATCGTTATAATGACAATTTGACTGTCACGATACCTTCGCTTAAGTGGTAACAATTAGCACAAATAATACAAGAATATTGTATTTAATACTTTAAAGAAAAGATATGTTTTGGATATTTGTTAGAATCGCCTCATTGGCATTCCTTGTGCACTGTAGATTGTCCCCGGGGAGGGTGCTTGGTGGTCAGCTTAGTAAATAGTGTGCTCGAACTATTACAATTGATACTTTTCACTATATTCTCTTAAAAAAAATAACCGTTTTGACTGTGTAATAAAGTACTCCTTAACAGTAAACATTTTTATACTTCTTAAACAAAGATGTAGTGATTAAATACAGTCGACTCTCGTTATCTCGAATTCCAAGAGACCCGCTGAAATACTTCCGAGGTCGAGATAACGAGAGTCAACTGTATTATATGTCATTCTGTTCACGCATCGGGACCAAGCTGACCAGCAAGCGCCCCACCCCCTACCCATCCCCTTGGAGATCGTCATTTATTAATTTACTTACTTTTCCAACAGGTAAGAATTATATAGTATGACTGTACTGTAAGATGGAATACATTTGTCCCAAAAACCTAAAATACCCTAAAATAGGGTATGTCAACCATAAAAGCGCTGATCACAACTGCCTCAGACAATATTTTGACTTCTCAGAAAAAATAAGGCTTGACACTTCAGGTGAATCGTCTGCCTAATTTTCTCCTCGAGGACAATTACATGATTCCGCCAAACTGATGATTAGCCTGAAATGCCAAGCCTTATTTTCTCCAAAAATAATAATAAATATAGAATATCGTCTGCTACAATTTGGCTTGGCACTTTAAGGGTTAACAGCTCATTCATGCTCTAATGTTCGGCGTAGGGATATCTTATAGAAAATAGTTCCAGACAATTAAACCTGAAGATTTAGTGAGATCAGCTACTAAATGCTCTTATCCTATTTATCAAAAGAATAAAAAAAAGAGGGACGCCCCAGTTGTTCGCACGAGGAAAGCTTTAATGTGGCGTAAAAAGCTGAAGCACATTCTAAACCAAATGTCAAACTTCCGTAGCTTGCTGTAAACCATAAATAATTTTGAATAATTAATACTGTGTTTGGTTCAGAAGCATTTTTCAGTAGGCCTATTCAATAGTTTACACGAACTATATTAGAAATAGAATGTTAAAATGAAATTTAGTTGTCTTCATTCAATGCTTGTTGAACCCTAGTTCGTGGAGGTCCTTAAAACACCTTACATGCTGGATAAAATTTTCAGCAGACGACATATTGAAATATAATTATATTTCGGTCGTTGTTAACGCTCTACTCGCTAGGTAAAAATTTCAGAGACGACAGTTTGAAATATTTTTTCTCTTATTTTCCCTGAAAGTTTGTTTGGCATTTCAAGCAAGTTGTCTCCACTGGATAACTCGTGGACAGTCCAACCAGACATATTACAGCTTGGGTCAAGGCCGTTAACACCAACAGTGCCGCATGGCGGTATAGTAAAGTAGGAGGCGCTTACTTCCCGCGGACATCTGACCTTCCCCTTCAGTTATCTTACGTTGAACTTCACGAATGTTTGAATCTCTGAATTCCGGTACTGCTCTTTATTGTTTCCATCATAAATGAAGTTGATACAGGGAAACGTAAAACACAAACACTCGCGATAAGTTGTAAATAAATATTTTAATGACATAAGGAACATAAATTTGCATGTTTTAACATCTTCCGACATACGTCATCATATAACACATACGTCATCGTATAACACATACGTCATCATATATAACACGAACGTGTACATGAACAAAACATGACATAAATGAATTGTGGATGAAAATGCACAAGTGTGGGAACTCAAATTCTTTTCAGATCAATTCTTGATTTTCGAATGCATTTGTTCAGATAAACTTAAAACAAACATTAAAACTATATACCAGACTTTAAATATCAATAGTGATAGAATAAATGGCTACCCTTTTTTCATACTGCTACGCCTCAAAGGCTCCACATTCCTCAAAAATAGACATTTTATTATCCAAGAAAGGTTTGATAACTTGATATATGGTATTAATGCAATCATAAAATGTGGCACCTGACAGCCTGTAAAATTTCAGTTAGTCTCTCGTTCTTGAAATGAAATGTTTTTTTAATCGTATCTCTGAATTAATGTTGCCAACATTAATTCAGAGACCTGAACGATGAAAAATCTTTTCATTTTGATCCAGTTGAAAAACGAGACTAACTGAAATTTTACAGGCTGTCAGAATTTACATTTTATGATAGTATTAATACTATATATCAATTTATTTTTGAGGAATATTGAGCCTTAACCTCTTCATCCCTGCAGACCAATACAGAAACTTTTGCAAACAGTACAGATCCAGATGAGACGCTTCATAACGAGCCGCCTCATCAGGATCTACACTGTTTGCCATTATGTTACAAATTTTGACTCAAACCCATGTTTGAAAAATGGATGTGTCCAAATTCAGAGATAGGCGAGTCTATTTCAGAAACTCAGGGGTGAAAGGGTTAAGAGAGCTTACACAATTGAAAGCTTAAACTTTACCCTGCCAACTATTTATTAAACCAGACGACAATTAAAACTGTTCTTCTTATTTTTCTGAGAAAGTTGTAATTTGCCTTGTTTTTCTGTGAAAAGTAACAAAACTATCACTAATTTTCATTTGAAGACTTCATTACGAAAACACGCCTATTCAAATACACTGAAAATTTTACCACCACAAAATGACAAATTACAGATAAAAAATTCTGATATTTTTCATATTTCTGCTCAAAACATAGATTGTTGGTACTCGTTAGAACCGCCTCAGCGAGGCGGTTCTAACGAGTACCCACAATCTATGTTTTTGAGCAGAAATAAGAACGATAATGTATACCCCTGTAAAGCCCAGTTTTACTATATAAAAATGGGGTTTAAGGGGGTCAAAATTATATAGGCACGTTTTCGTAATGGCCTACATAGTGCTAAAGTTAAAAATGAGATGGAACAAGTTATATCAAGATTAAATCAGAAATGTAATCGTGATCACTATAATAAGTTTTAAGGGGACTAGACACACTTGGTAGATTTTCCGACATTTTTACATGGGGGAGGGCAAGGAGGGGGTGGGTTGGGGGGGGGGACAATTTTTGTGATTTCCTGTTAGCATTCCTGCAAACCATTTATCCTCTGAAAATGGGTCTACTCTAAAAGACAAGATTATGCTGCCAATGGGAGTAAAATCTTGTCTTTTAGAGCAGATCCCTTTTCAGAAAGGAGGCAAAATATATTGACAAAGGTGCCTCCCCTGCCAAAAATGGCCGGAAATATACGGGCCGCGCCATGTGAAAACCTGTCCTTGGACATATATGGACAGCGAAGACCCAGATCAGTCTGCGCATCTGCACAGTCTGATCAAGGCCTTCAATGGCATCTAACAGGATCATTGGATACTACATAATGTATGAATGGAGAACAAAGGCCCGGATGATACTTTGCACATGCGCAGAATGATCAGAAATATGCGCATTTTGCGCATGTTTGAAAGCACTTTTTCGCTTGACGCGGCCCATACCAAATATGTCAAATCCCTTCAAACTTACAGTTATAGTTTCTCGACGTTTTGTTCATTCTGCTTTCGCCATTGTGCCGTTTTTTTGTTTTTTTTTATTTTTTGTGATAAAGTTTCGTGTCATTCAAACCTAATTCGGTGTCTTAGGAGGGCTGTGTTCCATGACTGTGGCCTTTCCCCGGTATCTCAATATTTACAATATTTATAATATCTGTGATAAAACTTTTATTTAGAGGGCGGTTACCGTAGCGTAACCAGAATAGAATTATGTTTCACACCCTGGAAAAATCTTGAAAATTATGCCTAGAATCGCTTCCAAATTAGGGGCTACTCTTAAAGGAAAGAATTTGCTCCCCGAGGGAGCAAATTCTTTCCTTTAAGAGCAGCCCCTATGGTAAAGAAGCAACATATTTTATGTTAATGCTACTGTATTATAAATACGTGATGTGCGTAATGAGCGCTATGCCTATGGGTCACACTTAAGTGATTATCACATTCGCGATACAAGAAACATCAATGGAACAGTGGAACATAAGGAAGTCCAAATTTATATTATTTCTTTATCTGGATGAGTCTATTTTCTCAAGTTGTTTATCACTGAAATTGGACAACCCTCCTTTTGAAATAATAAGCACTCTTGGCTAACCTGTATATGCAAACGTTATGGTTAATAAGAGAAGTGTATACATTTGTTCCGCCTCAACAAAACAGATGCCCGGCCAAATATATCGTATATCCCAAAGCATTAAGTCAGAGAGGCCTGAGCAAACAGTGCAGACCCAGATAAAAAGAACACATTATGCGCTGTCCAATTAGGGTCTAAACTATTTTATCCTTTACCTCTCCTTTCGAACGTCAGTTTTTGTTCTTGATTAAATTATGCATTAAAAGATCAGTTAACTTTAGTTATAATCACAAAATGTTAGCGTAATCAGAACTGATCTTACTTTGTTTGAAAACAATAATTATACTAATTATAATGTGTATGCCTACATCTAAATGATAATAATAATAATTCTAATAATAATAATAATAATCAGAGGACTTGTTAAGGAGGAGTACTTTGTGATAATTATGGGATAATTTTTCTTATTTCTCCATAAAACATATGTTGTGGGTACTCATTAGAAGCGCCTCGGCGAGGCGCTACTAATGAGTACCCACAACATGTGTTTTTATGGAGAAATGGAGAAAATTATCCCAGAATTATCACCAAATACTCCTCCTTAACAAGTCCTCTGATAATAATTATAATAATAATAATAATAACAATAATATGTGTGTTTGTAAAGCATTATGCCCCAACTGTATGCTTGTCCCTACAAAATGCCAAACTTGAGAAGGGGAACAACTCAAAGGCATGCAATTTTTTTTCAAAAGCTTCTCGGGTGATCTTATCTTCAGCCCCAATCAGTCTGCCAAATATAAAAGCCTAGGCTTAACCCATTGTAGTCGGGAGACCTGTAAAGGGGTAATTGGCAAACAGTGCAGACCCAGATCAGACTTCGCAGCACGCGGCGTCTGATCAGGGTCTCCACTATTTGCAAATAGTTTAGCCATTTTTCTCTAGGAATATGTAAATCTCATAACTGGACGTACCTAAAATTGAAATTCGACTCTTCCAATATATAGTGTGGGAGAGTCTATTTAGTCTACAATGGGTTAAGTACTCTCTGAGATATTTTATACACAAAGTAAAGCGTTACGAACAGAATAATAAAACGGACGGACAAAGTAAAAGCAATATGCCCCACTTCAATGTTTACAAAGTTATGGGCATAATAACACTAAGAACACTAACAATAACAGCAGCAACAGCAAAAGGAAGTTCAATAACACTACTAAATCCTACATAACGGATTATTTCTTGAACAAATTTCACTGTGTCAATTCAAACGTACCACTGCTACAATAATGAAATCTATGTATTTGGAAAGACGGGCCTGAGCAAATAGTGTAGACCAAGCTCAGCCACCGCGTTCTGCAACGTCTGATCTTGTTATACACTGTTTACGACTCATCAGTCATATTTCAGACACATCAACAGGTAGTAAAATAGACTTGTCATTATGAAATCATGACTATTCAAATATACTGAAAATTTTACAACCCAAAAAAGGAAAATTTTCAGATAAAAATTCTGATATTTTTCAAATTTCTGCTCAAAACATAGATTGTGGGTACTCGTTAGAACCGCCTCGGCGAGGCGGTTCTAACGAGTACCCACAATCTATGTTTTTGAGCAGAAATAAGAAAAATAATGTATACCCCTGTAAACCCCAGTTTTACTATATAAAAGTGGGGTTAAAGGGGGTCAAAATTATATAGGCGTGTTTCCGTGATGTTCAAATTTAGGCTAAGTATAAGATATCCGAATATTTAGACTAAAATGGTGTTGTCCTGTCATATCTGTACCCGACATTTCATACATTTTTAAGTCTGGCTAAAGCAATGGTTATTGTAAGATGACACCTCCTATGGTGGCCAATTCAAGAGGACATTGTATATAGTGACCATTTCAAAATGGTACTGCCGTTGGTTATCGTTTCATTGATTGATTGAGTTGGGGTTTAACGACACGTCAACCCTTGTGGGTCATTTTGTGTCGTCTCCCAGAGAAAGGGAGAAAAGAGACAGAAGAGATAGCAAAAGAGATGAAAGAGAGGGACAGGGAAGAAAGAGGAACAGGAATGAAAGTGAAGAAACAGAAGAAATAAAAACATCACCTCCCTACCCTTACCTGCTACAAGTATAGCAGGCCTTGCCCAACTATAAGCCAATATCAGCTGGACGCCCCGGTGACAAAAGATACATGACACCTTCGCACCACCCAACCACCCTCGGTTATCGTTTCAAGATGGCACAGTCCATAGTAGTCATTTCAAGATGGTACCTCCTTTGACGACCATTTCATGATGATCCCGCCAATGGAAGAAATCAAACAATAAACTCAAACGCATTCACGTTTTTTGCTTGATTAAGACCACCAGCCGAAGTACTGACTAATGAGTTTTACAGCACAAATGGTGCTTCTAAAACTTTCCTTATTCATATTTTCTGTTGTTATTTTTATTTTTATTTAAGATATTCCTACTAGACGTTCAAAATTTCCGTTGTTTTCAACATTTACATAATGATATATATATTTATTTTTATTATTAAACATGTTGATACATATCCATATCCCATTCTTTTGAACTTGGAAAACCAAAATTTGAACTTGAATTTGTTTGGACAGGAGAGAAATGAGCCGCAACGTGAGAAATCGTACCTTCTAACATGTGCGCGCCAAGGTAGACAAATCAGCTTGCGCACCCACTCAGTCTTCTTTGTCTGCATGAAGAAACTCTGTACCATGGCTATCCAGAATGCGCCCTGTGAAGATTCTGCTGGATGTCCAGTAAGCACACAACATTGTAACAACGTCGCTTAGACGTCGTCGCGACGTCATCATGAGTTCGCGACGACGACGAAACGACGTTGCAGGTTGATTGTGTGTTAGCTTGGTAAATACGCCTGGATATTTGGTCTCCTTTTTTCTTTTACAAAGGAGACAACTTTTGTGACTTCCTGTTTGCTTTCCAGCACACCAATCCCCTTCTGAAATGGTGTCTACTCTATCTGTAAAAAAGATGCATCCTTTTATACAGCGGGCCCTTTTTCAGAAGGGGATTAGCACAATCGTGACAAGATTAATTCCCGATGAAAATGAATCAGCTATCCCTAAGATGGATTAGATATTTATTAAAAAGTGACATCATTTCGAGGGTTGAGCGCGACTATAGTAACTCAAACATATTTTTGAAACCCTTGTTTAGGGGCAACTTGGACCCCTCTGTAAACAATGCAAATTTAGGTGCCATTGCTCATACGAGCAATGGCACCTAAATTTTCATTGTTTACAGAAAGAAATGTTGTAATCTTCATAACGCCTTCATGGTGAGGAGATTAGGTTTGGGGAAAAACAACCATCTGACTTACACCAGTCTTGCGCTCAACCCTCGATTTGTTGCTGTTGATTATTTAGAGATGTATGAAAGAGCATTTATTATCCTTTTTTACAACATACAACAAGGGCGACAACCTACGTCATCCATATGGTGACACATAGCTGCGACTGTATCATTTATTCGGATTTATGCCAAAATCATGAATAGTGCATAATGCAGTGAAAATCACTAAGTGCACACAAATGTCCATATAAGTACTGTCTTTCACTAAAAATGCTAACTACACATATTCTAATGAATTTAGATACTTCGACCAATTATGCTTAAATGATTAGCATTATTGAATATCAAAATGAATGCTTGCAGCGTCTGAATATCAGTTTTGTTTCAGAAGCCCGAGTTTTCGAACGATAGACAGTCCTTATGTCAGTGAATTTTGTGCACTAAGTTAATAGTCTGAATTTCTTAAAACCCTGGTTAATTCAGCAAGATTCCGATAAACTTGTTCCTGGCGAATATACGTGTCTTTACCATCGTTATGACGTAGGTTGTAAGGGATGATATAATATTGTTGAACTATCAATATAATATTGATGTTGCAAAAAAATATATATACCGTACACTGAGAAGGTAAATGAGCCTGTGAAGTAAACTCATTAAACCTGTTATTTGATTTGATGCGAATGAGTCTTTGGATTTCTTTTTATCCAATCACAGTCAAGGGTTTTTGTTCCAGTCAGTTTGTATCAGTCACGTGATGTTTATTTACCACGATTGTTAGTTTCGAATTCCATTACTTCTCATACTCTGGATGAAGGCTAAAATTTCAACTGACGACATTTTTAAATATTTGTCTTATTTCCTCAGACTAAATGAGGTTTGATATTTTATGCAAATTGCCGTCTTAGGAGACAATCTGCTTGCATGGAAGTGTGCCCTTTGTCAAGAGGCAATCTCATTATCTGTCAAGAGAAAATAAGAAAAAAAATGTCATATATTGGTCGTCGGCAGAAATTGCCCACAGACAGCTTAAGATTAATGGACAAGAACCACGATGAACTGTTTATTACATATAAAACATAAATTCACAATGTCTTTCACAATTTACAAGACACAACCTCGCTGGTCTACCGCAACATTTTGTATTTACAATCCAAAGTGCCCAGGCAGTTATTTCATTGCTAGTTTTCTGAAGCAATTTCACGCTTCCAGGTATATGCCATTCATCTAAAAAGGCAAACATCTTTTCACTTTCATCACCATAACTTCAATAGTAGTGTGTACTTAATTTGTTAATCCTTTCAAACTAAACTTTCTGAAATGTACTTTTCCGTTTTGAATGCGGAGGTGGCAATCATAAATGAAGAACAAAATGACAAACAGCTCCGAGTCGTCTCATATGGATCTACACTGTTAAAAAATGTATTTGTTTGGTATACAGGTCTGAAAGGGTTCGGATGGATTGAAAACATATCGAGATATTGCATTAAATAACAGTGAACCCTCGTTACAACGGCAGGATTTTTCCAAAGACGTTGTCATTAAAATGAATTTGTTTTCTACAGAATACTTAATGAGCAGATTGATATGTAAAAAAGGTCTTGTTTTGTTCTTGTTTCCGCACAGAACATATGTTTTATATATTTGTTAGAATCGCCTCAATAAGGCGATTCAAAAAATATCCAAAACATATGTTTCTTTAAAGTATTAAATACAATATTCTTGCATAATTTGTGACTGATTGTTACCTCTACAGTCTAATTGTCATTATAACGAATTTTGTCGTTGTATCGAAAGTCGGTTTAAAGAGGGTTCCTGTATCATACTAAATATATATTTTGCCCCCTATAGACAACTGATATTGTTTCCGCCACTGAAAATAGTAGACACTTCATTTAAAATGTCCTATGAAAACGTTATAATGTAAATGTCAAGGACTGAGAAAGTTTTATAGAAAAAAAAAAGATATAAAATATGGTCAGCGGAGTATCGCTCACAGTCATGTGGAAGCTTATACATGTATTCCATACAAATGTTAATATATGTATACATTAATCCAAACAGCGATTGTTCTTTTGCGCAGGCTTAGTGCAATCACTTTTAATAAAATGCACAAATAGTTATGATAAAGAAAGACTGTAGTTATTCGCTGCCACATACTTCTACGGACCCTACGTGCACTTCGCCATGCGCTGATACACAGGCTTCATCACGCAACTAATTTACGCAAGATATGATGACATCATCACTTGCACACGTGCTCATCGATAGTTCTGGAACATTTTTCACACTTGACGTAACAGCACCAATAAAATTTACACTGACATCGTTCTACAAGAGTTATCGTTCTTGTTTCGTATCCTCTTCCACAACACAATAAATCACAACCATCTATGGCTTTAGAAGTTTTATTACAGGCTCTACCACTAGTACCCAGAGAACCGGTCCTTGGGTCGTTTTCACAAAAGTCAGGGGAAGCAACTAGATACACAATATCTGCTCTTGTAGGGGGTTTAAACTGTTCATTTACTGGAGCCAGAATACTCCGACTTTTCTTTTCTACTAGTTTTACTTCTGTCGCACCGTCGAAATTTTCTTTTAGAATAGCGCCTATTTCTCTGAAGGTTGGCATAGAACGCCAGCATGTTCTGAGTTCACAGGAGCCGGAAACACCGTGGCACTTGCATACAATCTGCATATTGCTCTCTATTGCCTGAAATGAAAAAATAAAACGTAAATAGTACATTCTGAAATATTGGCCCAGCATTAACGTAGATTAATGATAATGTTAGTGATATCAATGCATCTTTGTATAAAGTCGCCCGCTGGACAGTTTTCACATAAACCGTTAAAGTTTAGTGACCAATCGTATTTGCTTATAGCGATTTCAGCCTTAAGTATCTTAAGTGGACTGTTCAATCGCTGAATTTGGACATATGTCATAAATGAAGAACCGAATGGCAAACGATGTAGATTCAGACGAGACAGCGAGTTACAATCCCTCTCATATATCTCAAACAGTCTCATCTGTATCTATAATGTTTCAAAAGTAACTGTTTTGGTCTACAAGGCTGGAAAGATTAAGCTCATATCATGTATTTACAAGGGTCCTTACTCCTGGCTGTGTACTGTTTACTGACTTATAGTAGAATATAAACATTGAGCAATGAGTATTTTATGCTGGTTAACGGCACCAGGGGATGATGTGTATATATACCATATTTATCAGATTTATTATGCGGCATGCAGTGTTACCGTGTCATTTTGTTTTAATAACGTTACACACTGTACAGAAATTATGTGTAATATTGGTCATAAGACACTGGCATAGTACAGCGTTATAGTAAACGATGTCTAACATCGGAGATTCAAAACAAAATTATGATAGTGTTATGTCAGTGAGGAAGAAACCTTACAGTCATGAAGATATATATTTATACTTCTCCCGCTGGTTCTCAGGAGACAAAATATTATATGAGTAAGACCCGCTTGAACTAGATAATACTTAAGTTATCAAAGTTTCAGTTTCAAACACGATGCGAGAAGATGACGACGACGAAGAAGAAGAAGCAGAAGAAGGAGAAAATGATGATGATGATGATGATGATGATGATGATGATGGTCACTTTGCCACTATTCCAGCAGTTTTATAGACACCTCAACAAGTAGTAAACCGGACTTGCAAATACTAAAGGACAAATATGGTAAGGAGTTAACGTTTACGATTATTTAGGTTAATACGATAGAATTTTCAGATGTCCTTTGCACACAATAGGCTAAAATCAACAGACTAAAAATTATTGGTGTATTTTTATTCCTGGGGACGAGTACAATGTTTTAAAATGCCGTTTACTAATTAATATTTAACTCTTTCCAAGCTAGTGATGACTTTTGTCGTCTGCTGATAACCTGCTGAAAACAATTTGGACCCAGATCAGGTCCGACAAAACGTCGCGTCTGATCTGGATCCAAACTGTTTGACACTCTGAAGGTACTCCTGAAAGATTTTTTTGAAAAAGTTAATTAAAAAAAACAAAAACAAAAGAATCCACAGACGACAAAAAAAAAAAAAACATGCAAAATTACCCAGCATGAAAAGAGTTAAGTGATACACTTTGTAGGCAGTCTGCCACATTTTATACAGAGAAGCAACTTTTGTTACTTCCTGTTTGCTCTCTTGCATTCCAAGCGCCCTCTGACAAGGGACTTAGTACTCTAAACATGCTTAAGGAAATAAAGAAAAACACAATCGGAGCAAAGTCGTTCGTTTTAGAGTAGACCCCTTTTCAAAGGAGATTAGTGGACTGGAATAAAAAATGTTGTCTCCCTCGTCAAAAATGGCGGAAAATTTACCAAGTGTATATATTCACCTTAAATGAATGTCAGAACTACAGACATTTTAAGCGGATATCGAAGACTCTGACAGACTCCGCTGATGCGCAGTCTGTTTAGGGTCTTCGTTGTCAGCATATGCAGTGTGATTTAATCTCTGTTGTACATTCCAGCTATTTTCTGATCCTTCTTTTGTACGTTCTAAATTATCATGGTTAGCGAAGGTTGTGACCAAAGCGTGCTTCTTTACTTGTTCGCAAACGGCACGCATAAGGTCGATTTTCTGTGTCCTTTGTCATGCAATAACTTGTATTTGACTTTCACTCTAACTGAATTGATATTAGCTAATATCCTAAATAAAAATGTCGTGAAGATGTCTGAATATTATAATTTTTATCTTAACCAACTTGATATTAAAGTCATAATCTATAGGAAGTGTTGCTAGATCAGGAATTAATTTAGACAGAGCAGAATCAGTTTTGTCCACACAACCAGTCGTATAAAAGCATTAATATGGAAATAGCAAAATTCAAGGGATACGGCCTTCTTAACCCTTGTCCTGCTGAACCCGGATATGTCCTGCCTTTGCAAACAGTGTAGATACAGATCAGATGGCTTCATCAGAAGCCAACTGATCTAGATCTGCACTGTTTGCCATTAAGTATGTGAATTAATAGCAACAATCCAGATCAAGCAAGCAATCTGATTGACTAAGAATTTGATGTGGGCGTGGCGCCACATCTTAATTTATTCAGCATGACAAGGGTTAAAGAATCAAAGCACTGATAGCACTTGTGGAGTGTAGGTTGGCAAAATGATCCTGAGCGGGGACTTAAGACTGTTTCATTTAACACTTAACGTCCTGTATGTTTCATTTAACACCTAACGTCCTGTAATTGAAGCAAACAGTGCAGATCCTGATCAGACACCGCGTTTTCAGGCGTCTGATCTGTGGCTGCATTGTTTGCAAATGTCCCAAATGTCCCAGTTCAGGTTTTACCTTACTGAACTACGATGCCTCAGCGACAAGAATAGCGTTGCTATAAATAACCGTTACTTGAATTTCGTCTACCGCACGGTTTGGTTACGTTGGTCAATGATATTTACGAGGAAAATTGCATCAAGGAAATTTTTGCGTTTGTATACTTGGGCTCGACGGTAAACAATGGACCCAACCAAGTAAGGGTTTAATTACATGAAAAAACAAAGCAAAACAACACTCGCTCGAAAACGGAACAAGCCGACCTCTTACGTCAGCAAAATGAGCCGCAACGTCAGAAAACGTACATTCGGACATGTGCGTCTAGCAAAGATTCAGATCAGCCTGCGAATTCGCGCAGTCTCGACTGGACGTATTTTGGATAGCCAAGGATGCAAAAATTCTTCAAGCGTACAACGAAGACTGATAAGCCTGTGCAGATGCGCAGGCTGATCTTAGTCTTCGTTGGGCGCTCATGTCAGCAAGTACGTTTTCTCACCTTGCGGTTCGAATATATGGATACTTTATTAATTCAAAATACTTTCGTTGTTCTAAAACTGTTTGTAGAAGATGACGAAGAAATTGGGACCATCATTTATCAATGTTAATCGGACAAATTTACAATAAAATGCACAAGATATGTACTGATCCTTTTGATAACGGACGGTGTGTCTGTCTGTCTGTCTGTCTGTCGGTCTGTCTGTCTCTCTCTCTCTCTCTCTCTCTCTCTCTCTCTCTCTCTCTCTCTCTCTCTGTATGGTGAGTCCAGAAAATTTGGATCTTGCAATACCTACGGTAAAAGTATCAATGGTTGAACGGTCATAAAATTATATACCGTATTTGACATAATTACCGCACTGTGCGCTTAGGTTTTTTTTAAATGTCTGGGAAAACTTGTAATGAAATATGTATCCACCTACTAAAAGTACGCGTTAAAACAAGATCAGCAAATGACTTTTCTAATGGATTTTATGCGATGTGTGTGTGTGTGCGTGCGTGCGTGCGTATGAGGCATGGATAAATCGATGCAATTCAAATGGGTACCCACAATATATGCTTTTATAAAGAAAAAAAGAAAAAAGTCCGAAGTGCGCTTATAGGGGTGTGTGCGGTAATAAGGTCGAATACGGTATTCAGATTGTTCCGGTCAGGGAAGTTATATTGCTCTACAGTAATTGGACATCTGATTTATTTGATTAAGGGGACTGGATACTTTCTTGTAGTTTTTTCATATTTTTTCTACAAGGGAGACAACTTCCGTTTTGCTTCCTGCATACCAAATCCCTTTTAACTAGGAGTCGACTCTAAAAGGAAAGAATCCCATTCCAACAGAAGCAGACTCTTTCCCTTTAGAATACCTCCCTTTTCATAAAGAAAACTTTCGTATTTACCCTTAGTATTGGGACACCTTATATACTTACCGTACTTGTCCTAAAATATGAAATAGTCCATTCTACTACCTTTTGATATGTCTAAAACATCAAGAAAACATGCCTATATAATTTTGACCCCCTTAAACCCCACTTTTATATAGTAAAACTGGGGTTTACAGGGGTATACATTATTTTTCATATTTCTGCTCAAAACATAGATTGTGGGTACTCGTTAGAACCGCCTCGTCCTAACGAGTACCCACAATCTATGTTTTGTGCAGAAATATGAAAAATATCAGAATTTTTTATCTGAAAATTTTCATTTTTTGGTGGTAAAATTTTCAATATAGTTGAATAGGCGTGTTTTCGTATATTGCTGCATGTATGGCAAAACAGTGTAGACTCTGATCGGACGCCGCGTACTGTGGCGTCTGATCTGGGTCTACACTGTTTGCAAGGGCATATCTGCCCCAATCATTGTACTTAGGATTATTACGGTACAATTTTGACAGAAGGGGCTTCCTGCGCAGAAAAGCTTATAGGAAGTCACAAAAATCGTCTCCCCTTAAAGGCACCATATCACTCAAAAATAGACATTTTATTGTCCAAGAAAGGTTAAATAAATTGATACATGGTATTAATACAATCATAAAATGTGGCACATGACAGCCTGTAAAATTTCAGTTAGTCTCTCGTTCTTGAAATGAAATGAGTTTTTATCGTATATCTGAATTAATGTTGCCAACATTAATTCGAATATATGATAAAAAATCATTTCATTTTTGATTCAGTTCAAAAACGAGAGACTAACTGAAATTTTACAGGCTGTTTGATGCTGCATTTTATGATCGTATTGATACTATATATCAATTTATTAAATCTTTCTTGGATAAAAAAATGCCTATTTTTGAGGGATATGGAGCCTTTAATTGAAAATTCGGACGATTTTATTGGTTGAACAGTAACAGTCGAATTTTCGTTGATTCTCACCTACCCCTGGTGGTTCCGAGTGATAAATATAATAAGGAAAATTCCATCTTTATTGACTGACTATTTATCACCAGATTCGCACAGTTCACCCCTATCGAGACTTATCTATTATTGATATTTAACCCAATGATTTATAGCCTCAGATTTTGTTTTCATTTGTATTTGAAATAGCAAACGTTGTTTACTGCTATCACACTGTCAGTTTAAATCATGAAATTAGTAAAATCGACTGGCAGAGGCTAAAAACCCTGCTAGTTTCGGTAACAAACCTGCTTTCATTCCATACTTACGGTAAATAAAAATGATAAATTAATTCTGATAGAAAAATATAGTGCGTTATTTTTTATTTACCCGCTGTTATCATATCTTTATATATATTATAAACTTTCAAGAGGAATAAGAAGGCTTTCCAAGCAACGCTATTAACTAGCCCTACCCTCGGTGCACTACAGGATGCAAATACATTAGGAGGGGTACACATTACGTACATGTAATGTTCCGCCCAGTCTATCCCTGCTCAACCCAGCCGCCACAATGATAAGAATACAATTCCCAGTAAGCATTCTTTATAATCTATAGCGGGCCGTTATAGGCCCGTCAGGGTAGCTGACGGGCCGATAACGACCCGCTATATATTTATAAAGAATGCCAGCTGGGAAAATTGTGTATCTAAACTGGTGGCAAAATTTTGCGACAGTTTTCGTGTCGTTTACTCATACCTCCAAACAGGAGAAGACGTGAACTGTCAGTAATGATTTGTAATACGTACCTGCGGCTGAATATGTTTTGCGACATAAGTTTAACTTTTGGCAAATGGATGTAAATCCAGAAACTGGCATATATTTCGCACAAACATCAAATGCGTCTTTGCTGGCAGACTTTCAAGCCGTTCTGTCTTAAATAGTCTGCCAGTTTCGTTCCACTGGTACAAAAAAGTAGAATTAGAAATAATTAATCAGTTTATGTATAGGCTCATACTTTAATTGAAACTTTCGTTCTCTGTTGCTTTTTATTCACGACTTTTTTATGCGATTACTGATGTAGGCCACGAAAAATTGAACCACAATGTCAGAATACGTATTTTTGACATGCGCTTAACCAAGATTCAGATCAGCCTACGCATTCCTGTAGTCTAATCAGAATCTTCACTGTACGCATTTTGGATAGCCAAGGATGCAAAAATTCTTCATCAAGATATCGAAGACTCTTGTCTGACTGCGAAGATGCGGAGGACGATTTCAGTCTTCGTTGGGCGCACATGTAAGAATATACGTTTTCTCAAGTTGTGTTCAATTTATTTTGGGTATTTGTTTGCATTTATCAAAACTTTTAACCATTAATTTGCTGAATATAAGATGATACAATTTCGGGGGAGGCACTGCTCTGACAAAATTGAGCCGGGCCAAAGCGTTTCCTGTAAGATAGCATGTGCACCTAGCGAATACACCGATCAGAGTCTTAGCTGATTGCCTGAAGACGTTCTAGAACCTTGCCTATCCTTTTAGAGTAGATCCCGTTTCAGACTTGGGAGAAAATTCATTCCTTTTAGAATAAAACCCCTTCTGAAAAGGGACCTATTCTAAAAGGAGTAAAAATGCTACAAAACGAAAGCAAATTATTTGAGGAAAGCAAATTCTTTCCTTTTAGTGTGGACCCCTTTTCAAACTTCATAGCAATTCCTTCCTTATAGACTAGATCCCGCTTCAGAACTTCAGAAGAGAATCTATTCTTAAAGGAATGAGATTGCTCCCAAGGGTAGATCCCTTAGAGTGGATCACATTTTAGACTTGGGACCAAACTTGGGACCAAAGTCTTTCCTTTTACACTACATCTTTTGTAGAAGGGAGCAAAACAGTTTTGACAGTTGTTTCCCTTGAAAGTATATCAACACCCCTTTAACTCTTTCCCCGCTAGTGGCGGCGACTTTTGACGTCTGCTTATAACCTTTGCAAACAGTTTGGACCCAGATCAGGCCCGACAAAACGTCTAGCCTGATCTGGATCCAAACTGTTTGACACTCTGATGGTATTCCTGAAAGATTTTTTCGACAGAGTTATTAAACCCTTGTCCTGCTGAATAAATTAAGATGCCATGCCCATTTCTAATTTTCTGCCAATCAGATTTATTGATCTGGATTGTTGCTATAAATTCACAAACTTAATGGCAAACAGTGCAGATCCAGATCAGTTGGCTTCTTCAGAAGCTAACTGATCTGGATCTACACTGTTTGCAAAGGCAGGGTATATCCGGGTTCAGCAGGACAAGGGTTAAAAATATCACAGACGACAAAAAAGCATGCAAAATTATCCAGCATGCAAAGAGATTAAACGTTGTTTTCCTGTTTCTCCGGTCATTGCTGTTACTGTTGCTAAGGAGGTGCTGTATTAGCGTCTCTCCTTTTAAAGAATGTGTCACTTGTTGACATATAAAAGGAGCTTAACTAACAGCGCGCGGGGTAAAAATCATCCATTCCGCTAGTCTCTTATTCCTTCAGTGCAACTGCACTAGAATGTGACAATGCAATTCCCAGAGCTGAAAATCCTCAAACTTTGATTCAAAGAAGTAGAACCATGAAAGTCTGCAAAAAATGTATCACTTGTCCCATAACTATCTAAAATACTGCCATGGTTATTCTAAATAATTTAGTCAGACATCATTGTTTAAGCAAAACAGTCTCATTCCACATAACAACGTTTGAATTCCTGTTAAACGACACGTCAACCCTTGTCGTCTCCAAAGAAAGGGAAAAACGGACAGTAGAGAGAGTAGATGAGAGAAAAGCGAGGATAGTAGAGGTTGAGGGAAAAAGGCAAATGAGACTGCAGAAACAAAAGCATTAACATGCTCCATTTCCCACACCTGCTACAAGAACAGAAGGCCTTTACCATCCTACGATCCGTCACAACCCTACGCTGATATACAGAGTTCGCTTAATAAATAAATAAGTAAATAAATAAATGAACAAATCCATGGTGGGTATAAACGTTTTTACACACGTATCAACAAAATACTCTTTTTTATTCAGACAATAAAACTTTTGGTTCCTACCATTATCGCGCAAAACATGAAAACCAGCTAATTAAAAGGAAAAAATGTCATATGCAAAAAACGATTAATTTTCATTGAGAAATCTAATTCATGTTGCGAATCTTAATAAATGGCGCGATTATAAAGCAATTATTTTAAGATACAGTCATTTTAAAAAGAATTTCTCTTTCATCCTACATTCATTCTAAAACTACTGTACGTCCGCTTTAAGCTTTAGCTTTCTGAAGACCTGTGAATGAAATAAAATATACTATCACTATGAATGTTGTAAAACTGGTGTCAAATGTTTAGTTCCTGTTAACTAGAAGCAAACAATCGCAAGAGAATTCAGTCTGCATAGTTACGGTATATTGACCGTTCAATAGTGATTCGTAACTTATAAGCACTAAGAGAGAAAAAGTCGAAAAAAGTAGTCTGTGTTACATACAGGTGTCTATGCAACTATAAACACCGAAATATAGGACTGGAATTTCACAAACTAAATTAAACGAGTGCATAAGCAATCAGGGCCCAGTTGTTATAAGCATCGTTAGCTTAACGAGCTCGTTCGTGGTCAAAGTGTTAACTGTTCTAGTAAGTACAATATCTAGTTCACAATGTTTGGCTGAAAAAATGTGAGTAGCTTTTGCTACTCACATTTTTTCAGCAAAAATATTGGCGAATATAAAAAAAAAAAACAAAAAAAAACAACATATTTTATGATCAATGTTTAAACTAAACGTTAACAACCGACATCATTTGTTTTGAACAACTAGGCTCAGGTGTCTTAATCGGCCTCGGTTGTGTTCTTTGATATACAACGGCTCTGCAATATTCTATCTGCTGCCTTGAATTTTCGCATTATGTATGTTTTCATATATTGAAATAAATTTGTCTTTATATAATGTTAGGGACTATTATAGACAGTGCGCACGCAGTGAACAACCGGGCTCCCATTTTCTTCGTTTCTTATTTCTTATAAAAAGGTCATGTCACATTATAGCCTCCCTGGTTATGGTTCGTCTCACAGGACACGGATTTTGGTTCCGTTGGAATCTGTTTCGACCTTTTGCCCTTTCTTTGGGATTTTTTCCTCGATATTTGCCTTCCAGATTTGTTCAGAATGCATAACTCAGCAGTTGTGCAGCAGATACAGGCACAATGTCCTATCTGCTGTATGCCATTTCTTTGAAAAACAGGGATAGATAGGGTTTATATGCATATGTTATAAATACACTTGTATCGGATAACACCTCGTCAAATATCTGGCTTGTCATTTCTTTAAAACGGAAGTTTCTTAACTGACACATGTTACACCACTGTCTGTCTTTGAATAGTCACATAAAGTGGTGTAAGGCGAGGATAGGCCAAATGAATGTGGTCCCCCAAAATATAAAGAAAAGACATACACATCTCTGATATATAATATATGAAAAAATAATTATTGTAGTCCGTAGTCTAAAGTTAAGGCAGGCCAGTTTAACGCTTAGCACTCTCGGTAAAATTTTCAGTAAACGACATTTTGAATTTTTGTCTTATTTTGCCCAAGAAACAAGATTCGACATTTCATGCAAATTTGGTCTAATCCTGTTTTCTGAGAAAATAAGCAAATTTGTCGCCTGCTGAATTTGCCAAGTAATAAGGGTTAATAAGTACCAAAAACTTTTTAATGACACATTGTAATTTTTATTTCGATTAAAAATATACAGTTCAAGCACAAAATTTGACTCGACATAAGGCTTTATAACAAACGGTGTTTATGAAAGTTACTTCTTATCAAACAAATTGGACCTTAATTGTCAACCATTTCAAAAGCTTTATCAAAATACTGAGTAACAACCAGAACTATTTGTCCTTAACAAACAAATAACATTATCCTAAAACGAGAATCACCGAGCCTTGGTAGCCATATTTTATCACGTGACCTGGTCAGATAAGGTCAAATTCTTCTGATGAGACGCTCTGTGATGAAAACCAACGTTTTACCCGCATTCGGACAGAGACCTTGTTCATCATTGCAGTCTGGATGGTCTTCGTTATTTGAGTATAATATAAGGAGGCTGTTATAAATACCAATGGCCAAAAATGAAGATTCTAATTAGACTATACATAAGATATCTCTGTTTGCACATGCGCAAAAGCTGGCTTTCCCATGGATTGGCACATACACAGGTAACATAGCTAGACGTCTGTGCCTACCCGATTAAAACCACATCTACTATTTAACACCTATCTGAAATATGTGGTACCTTTGTATTTTGGTATTTCAATACTATAGGTGTATCCTAGACATACAAATAATCAAACGCAAATAAAATTTTCACTACATCATCTATGTTCTGGGATGAACACCCTTTCACGGGAGGTAACTGATCAAACGCATATTAAATTTTTACTACATCATCTGTGATCTGGTCTTATATAAAGAGGGATGGACAAACGATTATAACATTTTCACTACTTCATCTATGTTCTGGTCTTAGCTGGTGTTGTGCCGTGTGGCGGCCGTAAAAAGTCTACCCGTACATCATCAGTGTAGGTTATATTTTATTTCCTGGTTATTCTGAAGATCGAATACCGCTTAAGCCGGTGCTAGGGGGCGTATGCAGCCTCGCAAACTACAGTGTTGCATATGAAGAGACTCAATCAAACCGAGTCTCCGATTTTTGTGATTTTGTGTGTTTTCCAAAGGCAATCGTTTTTTACTTTTATTATGTAAAGAGGGATAGACATACTTTCACGGGAGATAACTGATCAAAGATTATAACATTTCCACTACATCATCTATGTTCTGGTCTTATTTAAAGAGGGGTGGACACACTTTCACGGGAGGCTACTATGTCAGAAATGTTTTTCATTCGTTCGGAAAAGAAGTAATCATAAGCAAACAATTTCATTACGAAAACACGCCTATTCAAATATATAGAAAAAAGCAACTGCAAAAACTGAAAAATTTCAGATGAAAAACTCTGATATTTTTTATATTTCTGCTCAAAAACATAGATTGTGGTACTCGTTAGAATCGCCTCGCCGAGGCGGTTCTAACGAGTACCCACAATCTATGTTTTGAGCAGAAATAAGAAAAATAATGTATACCCCTGTAAACCCCGGTTTTACTATATAAAAGTGGGGTTTAAGGGGGTCAGAATTATATAGGCATGTTTTCGTGATGGCTACCCGAGGGAGCTAGTTTTCCTTCAAGGCATCACGAATATACGCCAATATAATTTTGATCAGAGCCTTCGCTGTGCGTTCTATGGATAGCTAAGGACTCAAACCCTCTTCATGTGGCCAGTGAAGACTCTAATCAGACTGTGCGAATGCTGTGCCCCAGGCCATTAATTGATTGATTGACTGATTGTGTTGGAGTTTAACGACACGTCAACCCTTATGGGCCATTTTGTGTCGTCTCTCAGAGAAAGGGAGAAGAGATAGAAGAGGTAGTAGAGGAGATTAAAATGAGGGACTGAGAAGAATGAGGAACAGGTATGAAAGTGAAGAAACAGGAGAAATTATTAGGAAAACACGCCTATTCAAATATATAGAAAATTTCATATCCAAAAACTGAAAAATTTCAGATAACAAACTCTGAAATTTTCTAATATTTCTGCTTGAAACATAGGTTGTGGGAGCTCGTTAGACCCGCCTCGGCGAGGCGGTTTTAACGAGTACCCAAAATCTATGTTTTTCAGCAGAAATAAGAAAAATAATGTATACCCCTGTAAACTCTAGTTTTACTATATAAAAGTGGGGTTTAAGGGGGTCAGAATTAAATAGTCGTGTTTTCGTGATGAAAACATTCCCCCTCTACCCTTACCTGCTACAAGGATAGAAAGCCTTAATTTTCAAACTATATGATAACAGACATGTATACTTTTTTGTGCAACTGCATCCACTACATATAAAACAACTACTTCGGTGAACTTTTTAATCGACCGTTTCTCCTATAAAAAGTAAACTGGAACACAAATCTGTAACGTATAATATATTGTTTCCATTTGTCAATCTAAGCATGTAATAATTTGTAATCAGTGTAAGATGTGACAGTTTAAAGCAAGTCAGCCTTTACTACTCTCTTGGCAAAAGTACTACTCTTCTAATGAGGAGAAGGCAAATGGATGACAAGTTTTTTGTTGTTGTTTTTTTTTTTTTGTTATTGTTTTTTTTTTTATTTTGTTTTTGTTTTTTTTTTTTTTTCACAAGAAAAAAAACAAGGGTTGACATCTCACGACAATGATGCCAAACATCACGAAAACATACCTATATAATTCTGACCCCCTTAAACTCCACTTTTATATGGTAAAACTGGGGTTTACAAGGGTATACATTTTTTTTCTTATTTCTGCTCAAAAACATAGATTGTGGGTACCCATTAGAACCGCCTCGGCGAGGCGGTTCTAACGAGTACCCACAATCTATGTTTTGAGCAGAAATATGAAAAATACTAGAATTTTTATCTGAAACTTTCAATATACACAATGTATTTGAATAGGCGTGTTTTCGTAATGATATCAGTGAAGGAAGAATGCCACAATTATGAAGGACAGCCTTCCCAAGGCACGGAAAGAAGAAACGCTGAGATACAATACAAGTAAAACAAACTCAACATATGAAAACATCGACACTGCCGGTGGTGTGGGGGCTTAAACCAGTTTTTGCTCGTGCGAAACCTCGCCTTTATATCTCGATACAACTCCAAACAGTAAAACAATTCAAACAGAAAGAAAGCAAAGTGGGCATCCACTGAAGTAGAGTAGGTAATTATAATGCCAGCATCAGAACGAGAAAATAAAATAGCAAAGCCTTATTTCGGGGAACAATCTGAATGACATAATAAAATCTGTAAAGGTTGTCCGTAGAAACAAAGAACATATAAACTAACGACAATAGGAGTCTCGGTTTTATTAAGTCTCTTCATGTGGCACCAATGCAGTTTGCAGGCCTGGTGGTCACCCACACCCACACCAACTCCCTACACCCACACCCCACACCCAGCAGCGGTTTATTTCTTGTTTTCTGTGAAAACAAAATAAGAAAACAGTAAAAAGTCGTCTAATGATGTTTAAATTATGCTGGTTAATGGTTAAACATCGTTAGTGTTGCTTTCTGTGTCAATCTACACCAGTCACATTCTTTATCATATTTCCATCTCTACTGTCGCAGTTTAAGTTAAAAGCGTGTGCTGCATGTTTCGCGCAATGTCGAATTCGAATGTTAGATGGTTCGCGCCACTGAAGTTTCGTCCCCTTGTTGCGTGTTGCGAGCAATACCATTGATCATGAGAATTTGCTTATCTATCATGCAACGAAAATAAGGTAACCTACTTTGTAAATGTAGCCATATCCCATGCAAACTTGTCTTCAGTCTTAGGACCAAGTGCCCACCTATTTATTGCACAATCTAAAGAACAATTAGATAGATCAACACCTTGACAGTTTTAATTGAAACAAAAACACAACTTGCTCTACACCAGCAGCTTGCCATATTTACATGTCTGTGAACACTCCAGTAGAATAGTAACAAAACAAAGTGTAAAATGATTTTATTTTCAAAAGGTGCTCACTTTTGACAGAGTAGTTACAACACAGAGTAGCTGAAACTGAAAGCTGAATGTTAAAACAACAAATAATGATATTATACCATGATAGCAAATTCAGGGTAATTTGATAGGAGTCAGATCTGACCCCTCAAAAACACTTGGTCTATAGAGTGTCTTCTGCTGGTGGAAAATTGGCATTTTTATTTAAATTCGCCATGTCCTGTTATTTATGGAAACTGGATGCCCATGAAGCCCAGGCAACTGTAGAGAGCAAATTATTTTCTTATAGTGTAGACCCCTTTCTAGAAAAGAGATGGAATTTTGTTTTTGTGTATATTCATGTTCTTTAAATGCCACCTATGCAAATACAGTAAAATACCGCAATCAAGACCACTTTTGGGATTGTCTAAAAGTGGTCTTATTTATGGGGTGGTCTTAATATTGAATTTAGAATATTTTTTCCGTACTTTTTTGCCTTAATTTCGATTTTCATGCAGTTATTTCGTAAAATGCTTAATGGCATGGCAAACAGGAGCAGTCTGATCTGGGTCTACACTGTTTGCATATGTCATTTTGTCAGAAACATACGTGTATTACTTCAGCACATCTTACAGTTATAAGAAAACATTCGGAACTGCCAAAAGCTGGTCTTAAAAGGGGGTGGGGGTGGGGTGGGGTGGTCATAATTTCGAGTGTCCTTAATAGCGGAATTTTACTGTATTTGATTCAGACCGAGTGTGAGGACACCCGGATCAGTTTGCGCAAATGCGCAGGCTACTCTTGACCTTTACTGTCCGCATATGACATAAGGACACTTGCTTTTAACAAATTCCAAATATGCTAAATGGCGATTTCAGAAATATCTGTTCCTGGTACATTAGAAAAATCTCACTTTGCGATTTCAATCAAATGTTGCTTCTGGCTACCACTTCAGAAGACCATAAATTATCCGGTGCGCAGCATTTTCTATAAGACTGCATGTGCACCCAGCGAAAAGTCAAATCTGGCCCCGAGGGAGGTTATAAATCTTGTTTCATGCTCAACTCAGCTGAGCATGAAATTTTCTCTGCTAATAAATATGAAAATGCCAACAACAGTTGGCATTTTCATATTTATTAGCAGAGAATTTTTCATGCTCGGCTATCTTTGGCAAGAAAGAATTTGCAATTGTTAGTAATTTGAGTTTCATTCGCAGGGCAAAGTTCATGCTTAGCTGAATTGAGCATGAAAAACGTTTTATAACCTCGGGGTCAGAATGTCCATCCGCACTGTCTGATCAGAGTCTTCGCAGAACACAGTGATAAGCCAATGATCAGAAGCGTCTTAAAGCGGACAGCAAAGTCTCTGATCAGATTGCGCGGATGCACAGGCTGATCTGAGTCTTCACTGTATGTCCTGCGCTTCTGTAGGTAATGTTGTGCCCTAAGAGGTTACGCCCCTACTGAAATTGCGGTTGACGACATTTTAAAATATGCCAATTGTCCCCTGATGCAAAACCCTGTTTTCTCGTAAAACTGGGAGGAAATACCTATTCATCGCCAGCTGTTTTGGCCAGATGACTGCTAAAGTTAATATAGAGTTATTGGAACATTTTTGTTCCCCTTGACAGTCGCTTATTTTCATTGACAATTATCTGCTTTAACTTTCTCACTTTTTCTAGCGTAAAACCAACTTGAATTTATTTGGTATTTTAATGCGTTATTCAACAAAATAAAATCAACAGCCGTTAAAACACATTAGTTACTTTCCAATTTAGATCCCCGCTGACTAAACCACCTTGATTTTTAAACCATTAAGGACACCATGTCGATATAATCGCCGCATCAAACAAAATTATAATTCCAAAATATTAAAGATTTCACTTTCGCGCATGGATAACTGAGGTTAAAATCATACCGACGATGGGTTATGGATCACAAGTTTTGAAGGTAATAAGCAAGTCTGTTTGTAAATAAGTAAATAAATCAATCACGCGGAATTTCATTCTCCACCTTCGGAGGAGTATCTAAGTTTAAAGGGCAGATAACATTTACATCTGCATATAGTGAAATTTCGTTACTGAACAAAGGAAGTAACTGACATATCTGAACTTTTTAATTTCTGCACCCCTCTCTATCCCCGCACACACGCGCGCGGATTCCTCTGTTTGACGATATAAAGTGGAAAATTAGGGAGTTTGCCTGAATTCTGAATCAAATGAAGCATGTCTGCTTATGTTGTGTTTAAACCTCAAAAATGGTTAAAGAAACCTTTTGTATTTAATAAACCGCCCTCTGAAAAGGGGCAGAGGCTAGCTTTGCGTGAGCGTATTAGAGAGGCTCCAAAGTTCAGCATACAGCATTTAAAAGGTTTTTTTCATATTTTTCACAGAAATTAAGATTTCATTTAAATTATGACTGGAATGTGAAGCCTTATTTTCTGCGAAAAATAGCATTAGAGAGCTAGCCTACAGACTGCTAAAGCTAGTATATACGTAATTTCATTGCAGATAACTCAGTCGTCTTATTTCAAATGTCATTCTGTTTATTCGTATTCCGGGTATTTAGCACAGTTTATGTAAAAAAAAATGACAAAAAAAAAAAAAAAAAACAGATAAAAAGAAACAGATTTATATGGAAATTTAAGTTGTGTTTTCATAACAATTTAAGAGTGTACAAGAACCACGCATAATATATAATTACTCGATGAAATAATATTTCCAATGAATTTTACCATCTGAGGTAAAATGTTTATTTTCTTTACAAAATGTATGAGTTCAAACTCTTGAAGTAAACAGAGTTTCCTGTTTATTCAAAAAGCAGATATTGTTGATTCAAACTTATTAAAACATATCAACAAACTGAATAAACAAAACTGTAAAACCACTCTGTCGCATTTCTTTTAAGGGTCATGATACAATGATAGATTTTTCCCCGCCATTTGTAAAAGGAGACAACTTTTGAGAATTCCTGTTTGTATTTCTACTCAAAACTCCTCTTTTGAAAAGGGGTCTATTCTAAAAGGAAAGAATTTGCTCCCAAGGGGAGCAAATTCTTTCCTTTTAGAGTAGACCAATTTTCAGAATGAAAACAAAAATATTTTGAGTTGTCTCCCTTGGAAGTTTATCCTTTCCCCTTAAATAGCTGATTCCTTTGTCTGTATCTATGATTAGCGTATTTACTCTCGATATTTGGACACCTTAACTCTTGATAATTTGGCCTCCCTTTTCAAAGGGAGATCACTCCAGTAGAAATGATTTTGCTTCCTCGTCTTGTGTCAAACAGAGCTGTTCTTGAATGTAAAAAAAAAAAAAAAAAACATGTTCCCAACAGGAACAAATTCTTTCCTTTAAGGGTAGCCTCGCATCAACTTGGATCATTGAGGCAAACATTTATATGTCAAAGCATTAAAATAAAATTTGTTAAAAAAAGAACATTTTATATGTCAGAATGATCTTCCTGCACATCCCCACAGTCTGATCAGACTCGTCGCTGACGATTTGAAGATGCTTTGAGTCATTGGCTACCCACTGAGTGCCTTGCGAAGACTCTGATCAGACTATGCGGATGCGCAAGCTGATTTGAGTCTTCGCTGGGCGCACAATCAATCTTGTAGGAAATGCTGTGCCCCGGCTAATTTGAAACTGTTGCGTAAATAGGAAAAACTCGTATTATTTTAAAGGGGAACGCAACCTTAAAAGGCATTGTGCTTTAAAGTACAGAACTTTACAAACAATGAATTTTGACACAAATTTGATCAAAATCGGTGGAAAAAAATAAGTAAGTTATAGACAATTGAATATTTTAACATTGGTGGAATGGATGCCGCCATTTTGAATATTTAATGAGGTTTTATAAAAATTAAAATTCGTTTCATAAAGGTAGTTATTCTCATAAAGTTGGTTTATTTTTGGAGAAATGATTGCATGTCACTAGAATTAAAAGATTCTAAAAATCTGTAGCAAAATTATTCTTTAAAACCCTTTATAATTTGATTTTGCATATTTAATTTGGGCTGTGTGACGTCACTAAGCCTACAATATGGCGGCATCTATGACAGACATTTTTTATATATTCAAACCACCATAATTTCCTTATTTCTAGCCCGGTTTTGAAAACTCTTGCATCAAAATAAATGGCTTGTTAAGCACTTTACTCTAAGATATACTTACAACTTATATTGCGTTCCCCTTTAAGAAACTATCGAAGACAAAAGCCACAAACTTTCTTTGAATGATTCTTTGTAATTACGAGTCTGTTAACAAATAGTTGGCATTTATGTCTAAATTGTTTAACTACTCTAAGACCATGAAGCGCTAAAACTGTTATTTTCGTACAAAATGTCAAAACTATCATGTCAAAGAGGTAATAAAAGTCAAATAAAACCTCATCTTCATTGTAGGGTTTCAGGAGATCTATCTAGCACGCGGTTAACTTTCTCTGTAATATACGAGAATTGAATGTAATTTATTTAGACAGTTTTACACGTTATTGTATGGCCAATTTATATCCGTTCGGCTAGATTGATCCGAAACCATGGCCATAAAATTTCTCCTGGCTGAAATTGGCAAGACGCGTTCGATTGTTTGGCAGGAATTAAACACGGTGCGAAAAATTTTGATGGCGCGTTCGATTGTTTTCTTGAACTTTGTAATGAATGCGTCTGTGGTTTATTATGTTTTCATTACCGTTGTTCACAATGAACTGAGGATCTTAATCGAAATGTATTTGTGACGATTGTCGTTTTTATGTCGAAGTTTGCGACATAATTTTGTCAATGAATGTTTTATTGTCCTAAGAGGATTAGGTTTTAGTTCTAACAAGTTACAAACCCCACACGATTTATTCCGCTGCAGTGGTTTTCACACTGCGCCATGTCACTCCTTTTTGTCTACTCTAGACAAGCTTAATGTTTGTCATCGCTCCGGAAGCACTTTAAGAAAGGTCATGGACTGGTCCCAGGACTTCTCAAAGTTATTACATGTACCAAGTATAAGCTTTCACAAAAGGCTTAGTCTACGTTCAGCAAGCGAAGACCAAGCTTTTTGTAACAGCTAATTCTTGCAAACCATTAATGCTTGTACATGTATATCTGCAGTGGAAAGTTTCCATCTTACGAGCCAGGACCTGTAATCCATCTAGAGGGGTGCTATTATTGGCTCTCCTAAAAAACATATGTTGTGGGTACTCATTAGAAGCGCCTCATCGATGCGCTTCTAATGAGTATCCACAACATATGTTTTTTTTATGGAGAAATAAGAAAAATTATCCCGAAATTATCCCCAAATACTCCTGCTTAACAAGTCCTCTGGGATCTACTCAACATAACAATTAAACAATAAACTGAAAAAAAAACCCCACTAAAAACCTAAGCGAGCAGCCACAGGGCAACATAACAAACAACACCAGAACCACCGCCTTAGAACGGTCAGTTGTAAAAACTACAAAGTGAAGGGGTTAACAGGGATAGGGGATACATACTGGTACCAATTCTTCACCCTAGGTTCAAATGTTGTATAAAATACAAGATCACTGTTTGCCTTATATATAGACTCCCTAATTCATCAATGGCATATTACAGGAAAAAAATGTGTAAATCAAATAACTTTGATGACTTAAGAAAGAAAGAAAGAAAGAAAGAAAGAAAGAATGAATGAATGAATGAATGAATGAATGAATGAATGAATGAATGAATATACATACCCTTCTGCCCGCCTCATTATTATGTAAATTCATTAAAACACGTTCTATATTTTTTGTTTTCCGTTTTCGTTCTCTAGCGTCCACAAATTTTTGAGAAAACGCCGTCCCATAGGCAATATTGTCCGAACAGCCTGACCACTCAAATCCCGCCGAACTTCGGCCACTAACTGTCCGATCACAACCGCACTGTTGAAGATCACCTTTACTACACGCTCGAGTAACTGCATGTGCTACACCAGCTGCCGATATAGCGTGAACAAATGCCGTCTCTCGAGTACCTGTAAAAGAAGAAAATATATACCGTATATACTGTCATAAAACAAGCTTCATATTACACTCTAATGCTATATATTTCAAATGCTTGTCTGCAGCTTTCTATGATCATAATAATGACACGTAATCCAAAGTACGGAATGCATTCTGAGAAAGACTGCTGGTCGTAAAACGTGACAACTGGAAAAAAAATGGGGTCCGAGTCAATGATATTCAGGTAAAAAATGGTCCTAGATGACTGGCCGTTTATTTCAATATTTTTTCTTCAGGTGTTCAGAACATTGCTAGTATGTTGGGTTTTTTTTCTTTGTTTTTTTTGTTGTTGTTGTTGTTGTTTTTTTTGTTGTTTTTTTTTGTCTGTTTGTTTTTGGCCAAAATTACCATTTTCCAGCAAAACATCTAAAAACTAATACAGTGAACCGTCGTTACAACGACAGCATTTGTTCCCAAAGATGTTGCCATTAAAATGAATTTGCTATTCCACTTAATGAGCAGACTGATATGTAAGAGAGGTCTCCTTTTGTTCTGATTTCCACATAGAACATATTTTTCGATATTTGTTAGAATTGCCTCAATGAGGCGGCTCTAACAAATATAAAAACATATGTTTCTTTAAAATGTTAGATAATATACTTGCATAGTTTGTGACTAATTGTTACCTCTTAAGCGACGGTTTCGCGACAGTCAAACTGTCATTATAACGAGTTTTGTTGTTGTATCGAGTGTCGGTATACAGAGAGCTGTTTGAACCATCAATAGCCGAACCTATGTCCGGTTACAGATTTAGACCTGAGTTTAAGCGGACTTTATACACTTGGTAGTTTTTCAGCCATTTTTTATAGGAAGAAAACTTTCTCTGACTTCCTGTTTGCCTCCCTGTGCATCAAAAATCTTTCTGAAAAGAGATCTGCTCCAAAAGGAAATGATTTGAGTAATACAGACAATCCTCTTTATAACCTGTTCAGTTATTATTCTTTGGGGTCAGAAAGTTTGCAAGATTTTGTACATACATGTATTCTATTTTCCTTGTTCAGGTTTGATAAAAAAAGAAACAAGATGAGAGCAGAACGTTTGGCATCCTTTACAAAATCCGGCCTATTTGAACTAAAAATCTTAATCGAAATGTTTTGTGAGGGTTATCGTTTTTATGTCGATGTTTGCGATAATTTTGCCCAATAATGACATCGTAAACGGTAACACTTGATATTGCGTACACCCTTAATGTTAGCCAGTTAAATAACTGCCATTATTTTTTATTTTGTGGGGTCAGAAAGTCTGCGAGATTTTGTACATTTCCTATTTTCCTTGTTCAAGTTCAGGTTCGATAAAAACAGGGATGAGAACAGAACGTGCGGCATCCCATACAAATTCAGGCTTATTTAAATAAAATCAACTTTCCACACATACGGACAGCTAGTGCCAAGTCAGGACTTCCCTCATGTAACTCTCTTTGGTGTTTGTATACTTAAAAGACTGAGCGCCCTAGCTGGAATAGTGCGAACAGTGAAGACTTAGATCAACCTGCGCGTTCGCACAGGCTGATCTGAGTCTTCACTATTCGCACATGCAATAATCTGGGATTTCCTGTACCACGCATCGTATCTGCGTATTCCATTATTTCTGTATTCGTTACTATTTTATTCCTTACGTATATAATATTTTTATATTTATTGCCTTTCGCTAGACAACTGTTGTTGTCAGATAAATGGATCTAAATCATACTCAAAATTCCGTGGCCTGAAATGACATTTGAACCGTGTTTTTGTCATTATCTTCCTAGTATATCTTTCCACTCCTTTTCTGCAGACGAAACCATTAACCTTTACTTATCTGTGGGCTAATTCAGCAGACGACAAATTGATATTTTTTTCTTATTTTTCCCAGAAAACAGGATTTGACATTTCATGCAATTTTCTCCACAGGAGACAATTTTCATCAAACGTCAAAGCTTGTTTTCTGGGAAAATACAAAAAAATATTTCAATATGTCGTCTGCTGAAATTTTTACCCAGAGTGATAAGCGTTTGGCAGCAAAAACACTGAAAAGTAGACCATCTACCACCAGAAGGCCAAGAATGAAGAGAGTCAGAAATATCCAAACAGACAAAGATACTGAGAGACTAGATTCTCTCTCTCTTTCTCTCTCTCTTTCTTTCTCTCTCTCTCTCTCTCTCTCTCTCTCTCTCTCTCTCTCTCTCTCTCTCTCTCTCTGGTTCGAGTGTTTTCTTGTTCTTTCATTGAACACTTTAGTTCAGCTCTTGGGTTGTTCTTTTCTGTGCAAGTCAACGGTTTAAAATTTATGGAAATGTCTGGCACCTGATGGGTAAAGAAATTTTATTTATTCTGTCTAGAGAAGATGCCAATATGCAGTACCATTTACGAAATTACTTGCTCAAACTGTGGACACATACACAAAATTATAAACACATCAGGTGCAATCGATTTCAAACTGAACTTGTGTTTTGTGGCTCCTAACCACCACTCAAACACTGCTGAGCTGAAGTTTGATCAGCGAATCTGGTGGTCTTGTCTTTCCGTATTTTCTGAGCAATTCTGGACAGAGGCAGGGCGTTAACAAATCTATGTAATGTACACCCCATATTCTCCATAATAGATGGGCCGAGCCAAGCGAAAACACGTCTTCTTGCATATAATTCTATGAAGCTATGCTTAAATGGGCTAGAAGTCGTGTTCAAACAACAAAACCCATGTTCAAATCATGAAATTCACATGCTGTTTCAACATGGGTTTTGATCTTTTAACATCACAAGAGGGGCCTTGCTTTGTTCACGTTACGTTGAGCGATGTAACGTTGTCGCCCTGAACGTAGCATTGTAAAATTTTATGATGACGTCAGAACGTCTTTGCAACTTTCTAAACTAGCCGCCATCTTGGTTTTACGGTCGCATTGGAAGAGTTTTGGGGCGTTTTCGTCACAGTTTGCCGTTGGAATCGTAAGTTATGCAAGAATAACAATCATCCATGGTTATTTCATTGCAATAACATTTGCCGGGTCCCTCGTAAGATATTTGAACACGAGGCCGCTAGGCCGAGTGTTCAAACAACTTCCTCTGGACCCTGCAAATGTTGATGCATGCAAAACCATGGGTGATCCCTGTATTCGAGCATGCGCAAAATGCATAGATTCAGATTCATTTCACGCATGCGCAAATTTGCCCTTAAATAATACTTTCAGTAGTGTCCAATGATTCCGTTAGCGGACAGCGAATGCCCTGATCAGACTGCCCGGATGCGCAGACTGATCTGGGCATTCGCTGTCCGCATATGCCAGAAGATCCGTTTTCTCATAGCGCGGCCCAAATAGTTAAAATAGGGGTATGATATGCGGGGGCCTACGTTATTAAGGGAATTTTCAGAATAGGCAAGTATTAAAACAGCTTTTCAATTTGTTTCTTGCTTCTTTCCACCATTTTACTACATAAATATGTCTTAGTATGCTTTGTATTAAAGCTCTTTCTTATTTCCCATATTATATAGTGAAAATGACATTGTTCACAAAGCTCTACATATGATGGGTATCAAGATTAAAGTCTTTCAAGTAATCACATGATTCCCCGAACAAAACAGGCATATAGCAACGTGTCACACACTGTACTGGACTTTAAATTACTGAACAAATTCTTTTGAAAAATACTGTCGTGACTTTCGAATCTTTAATAAACAAAGTCTGTCGTCACCCTCCCCTCACAGACTTTAAAATATAATTTGTGATAATTTGTATCAATCATCTTGTATATTGCGTAGTAACCAAAGACCGCCACCAGAGCTCCAGATAAAAGTGGGTATCCACATAAAAGTTTCTTATTTTCCTCGTAAACATTTGTTGTGGTACTCATTAGAAGCGCCTCGCCGAGGCGCTTCTAGTAAGTACCCATAACATATGTTTTTTGTCAAGAAATAAGAAAACTATAAGTTCTTTCTGGTTGAAAATAAAGCGCCTTATCTAGTATTATGCATCATGGCATGCCTGGTATAGCCTCCCAACTAAGTAAATTGCCAATTCAGAATGTCTCTTTTATCTAATGGGACTTTAAAAACGCTCATCTTTACTAATAATGTGACTATTTTTAGAAAAGACAATGATAAATGCAAGGAACTATTAAACGTTTAGCACTCTCTGGGCAAATCCAACAGAAAACAAAATTGTTTTTTTTTTTTTTTTGTTTTTTTGTTTTTTTGTTTTTTATATGAGGTAATTCTAAAACTATTCAAAACATTAAGAATCTGAGTTTTAGCCATTAACTTATTCTAAGTCTATGTAATGTGTATCCAAACGCCCCCTACCCGCCCCACCCCTGTTGCCCCATAATATATGGTGAAAACAAGAGTATATGGGAGTATATACATATTTGATAATGGGATTTTTAAGAGTTTTGTCGTTCAAGTCAGTTTATTTATTTTATTTATTTATTTTTATTTATTTATTTATTTATTTATTTATTTATTTATATATTTACTTATTTATTTGTCGTTTAAGTCAGTTTATTTATTTAATTTATTTATTTTTATTTATTTTATTTATTTATTTATTTATTTATTGTTCTGTTTGTTATTTTTATCAACCTCGTTTTACTCCATAAATCTGTCTTAATATACTTGTTAACTATTTTTTTTTCTCATTTCTAATGTTATATGGTGAAAATGCCATGGCTTACTTACCCCTCGGTAAAATAAGTATCATGATAAATATTTCTTATTTTTTTTACAAAAAACATATGTTACGGGTACGCGCTAAAATTGCCTCTCTAAGCTTTCCTTATTGGAGAGTTATTTTAGAACTTTAATCTTTAATGTTAATAATCTCGGCCCAGTTGTTCAAAGCATAACGCAGTTGTTAGCTAATATTTTGAAATACAGCAAATGCATTGATATTTAAATGTGAGTAGCTTTTGCATATGCTTTTGCATTGCAAAAGCTACTCACATTTTTGCAGCAAAAATATCGATGTATTTGAAAACACCTTAGCAACATCAGTTAACGAGTTTGTCATTTACAAGCTCGTTAAGCTAACGATGCTTTGAACAACTGGGCTCTGACCACTTTAAGGGAGGTTTTAGTCATTACGTTAAAAAGTCTATGTGACGTGTACCCCATGTTTGCCTATGATATGAGGTGACAACATGGGTATGTTGGTGTGTGTGTGTGGGGGGGGGGGGGGGGGGGGGGCGAGGTGGTGGGGGCAGATTGGGGTGGTATACATGATTTGTTTTTTTTTTTAGAATGTTGCAGTTTTAAATCAGCTTTTTCAATTTGTTTGTTACTTCTAGCAAGCTCTTTTTACTACATAAATCGGTCTAAATATGCTTAATGGCCAAAATCTTCCTAATTTCCCATATTATATGATGAAAATGAAACGGCTTACATAACTCTAGAAAAGATGGGTATCCAATATTTTTTTTCTTCACAAAAACATATGTGGTTGGTACTCATTAGAAGCGCCTCGAGGCGCTTCTAATGAGTATCAAACAACACGTTTTTGTGAAGAAATGAGAAAGGATATTTATTTATTTATTGGTTGGAGTATTACTATATATTTAGAGATATGGCTTAGAATTAAAAAAAATACATAAAAAGTTTTTTACATAATGGGCATAAACATACCTGACCAGTCTGTGCAGTTGTTCACACTTATGTATCTGACTCTTTGTCAGAAAGTTGTTGTTTTTTTTGTTTGTTTGTTTTTTTGTTTTGTTTTTTTGAAACGGTCCATATATTATTAATACGAGGTATTTCTTTCTTACACAAAGAGATCATTTAATTTTACACTGTGATACAATCTCGCAAATGACATTAGCGCCAATTCGACATTTTATAGCTAGGGGTGTATCTTGCACGTCATAAAAACAATTGTCGTCTGGGTGTTACATGTAGAACATTAAAGTGAAATATATTGTCTATCATTGAATTAACGCTTAGCATTATGGGTAAACATTTTCAGCAGACTACAATTTGAAATATGTTTTCTTATTTTTCCCACAAAATAGGTTTTGACATTTCATGCAAATTAATTATCTCATGAGGAGACAATTTTAAATGAGACGTCACATCCTATTTTCTGGAAAAAGTAATGAAAATGTCATCAATTTTTGTCGTTTGCTAAATTTGCAAAATGAGTTGTAAAGGTCAAAGTGATCTTAAGATGTACCCAAAGGTATTTTAACAGGTTTTTTTTAACAATGGTGTTAGCAAGTCACAATATTGACCGAGGTGAACAATTCTTGCGCAAAGTTACAATAAACGTTGCTATGACGTAATGTTAAGAGGGATAATTAGTGTAGCCGTGTCACTATAGTTTGCTCCCTTTGTGACTTGTAATTCTTTTCTCGTATTTCAGTGCCATTGTGGTGAAATGGTAAAATGCTGCAAAACAAACAGTATGGATATGATCTTAGTTTTATGCATCAAAGTATTCAAAACTGAAAGCGAAGTGTCATGGATTCGTGCTGACTGAAAAATTAACACAGCTAGGCCGCGCCATGAAAAAATGGCCTCATCACGAAAACACGCCTATATAGTTTTAAGCCCCTTAAACCCCACTTTCATATAGTAAAACTGGGGTTTACAGGGGTATACATTAATTTTCTTATTTCTGAAGAAGAAAAAAAACATCGATTGTGGGTACTCGTTAGAACCGCCTAGTGGAGGCGGTTCTAACAAGCAAACACAATCTATGTTTCGAGCAGAAATATGAAAACATATCAGAATTTTTATCTGAAAATTTTCAGTTTTTGGTGATGAAATTATCAATATATTTGAATAGGTGTGTTTTCGTAATGTGAAAGAGAAGTGTCATGGATGCGTGCTGCCTGACAAATAACTACAACTAGGCCGCGCCATAAAAAAATGGTCTTAACTGCGATAGCTGATAATGTAAAAACAAACCAGATACCCCTTCAACTGAAAATGAATCTGTCCAAAGGGAGAGGCAGAAGAGTCCACTAGGCACAAATGGGTTAATAGGAGCTTTATTGTCTAGTATGTTCGTTTCCGACATATAGTAACTCTTATTTCGGCTAATCCAACGATGTTCCTCACCTGGAGTGCAAGACCAATGGGCAGTCACCATCACGAAAACATGCCTATATAATTTTGACCCCCTTAAAGCCCACTTTTATACAGTAAAACTGGGGTTTACAGTGGTATATATTAATTTTCTTACTTCTGCTCAAAAATAGATTGTGGATATTCGTTAGAGCCGCCTCGTCGAGGCGGTTCTAACGAGTACCCACAATCTATGTTTTGAGCAGAAATATGAAAACTACCAGAATTTTTCGTCTGAAAGTTTTCATTTTTTGGTGGTAAAATTCTTTATATATTTGAATAGGCATGTTTTCGTAATGTTCGGCTAGCTGAACGATGTTCCCTTCCTGGAGTGCAAGACACAGTCACCATCACGAAAACACGCCTTTATAATTTTGACCCCCTTAAATCCTACTTTTATATAGTAAAACTGGGGTTTACAGTGATATACATTATTTTTCAATTTTTCTTATTTCTGCTAAAATATAGAGTGTGGGTACTCGTTAGAACAGCCTCGGCGAGGTGGTTCTGACGAGTACCCACAATCTATGTTTTGAGCAGGAATATGAAAAATATCAGAGTTTTTTATCTGAAAATTTTCAGTTTTAGGAGTTTTAGATAAATTGATATATGGTATTAATACGTTCATAAACTGTGGCATTTGACAGCCTGTAAAATTTCAGTAAGTCTCTCGTTTTTGAAGTGGATCAAAAATGAAATGATATTTAAATTTATCGTATCTCTATATAAATTAATGTTGGCAACATAAATTCAAATATACGATAAAAAGAACGAGAGACTAACTGAAATTTTACAAGCTGTCATTTTATGATTGTATTTATATTTTACCTCACTTGGATAAAAAAATAATCTATTTTTGAGGAATATGGAGCATTTAAGGCTTATGATGTTAAATTTGCAACAGAATGCATAGTTTGTCACAAGCTTCATCTCAGATACATTCTTCACCATTAACATTGCTTTTCCCTTTAACTCATTTACGCCTAGCGTCCAATAAAAGGGACATTGGCAAAAAATGTAGACCCCGATCAGACGCCGTAGAATGCGGCGTCTGACCGGGGTCTACACTGTTTGCATTAAATACAGGATTTTCTATAAAACATGGCAATACATATAAAGTAACCAGACATTCATAATATAGAAAATGGACTTGTACAGACGTGTAGAAAAGATCATTCGGCATAAATGGGTAAATTTACCTAATTTTAAAACATTTCCAAATAATCTGACAGGATCTACGGTGCTACAGTTCCAACGTCTGTTTCTAAACTGATATTGGCACTCGTCTATAGCTATGTGTGCCCCGTATCGGACACTTTCCATCACCTCGACGTTTCTTCGACAGATCTTTTGTTGTCTTTTAACTAATCCTGCTAAACTTTTACAAGATTCCGGTACCTCGATTGCAGCTATACTGTTCATTTTGGCAAGAGCCCTGAAAAGAAAAGACAAATCTCAATGTTCGAACAAGTATGAGCTTACACAGAAAGCTTGGTCTGCGCTTAGCACACAATGTGTGGCTTGTGTGTTAGGCGTAGTCCAAGCTTTTTGTGTAAGCTCATACTTGGTTATAGTAATGTTGAGCAGTCCATGGAAATAAGCATTGAACCAATCCATGACCTTTCTCTAAGTGCTTCCAGAGCAGTGGCTAACTCTGTCTGCGTCCATGGGTATAATTCTAGCAGAAGACTTTCCTATCCATGGCCAATAAAACGGCATATTTTTCATGTAATATTCATTTTTTACAATATTTTGAAAGGGTAACACTTTACAAACATACGCACGCACGCACGCACGCACACACACACACACACACACACACACACACGTGCAGTTCTCATTACTATGCATGAACAGACCCACTATAACCGAGACTGCTATTTCTAACATTACTGTTTATGAACAGACTGAGTAAAACCCGAGTCTGCTAGTTTAACCCCAGTTCTGCCGAACCCGGATATACCCTGTCTTTGCACACAGTGTAGATCCAGATCAATTGGCTTCTGAAGAAGCGTGTGAACTTATATCAACAATCTAGATAAAGTAATCTGACTGGCTGAAAATTAGAAGTAGGCGTAGCATCTTAATTTATTCAGTATGATTGATTGTGTTGGGGTTTAACGACACGTCAACCCTTGTGGGTCATTTTGTGTCGTCTCCCAGAGAAATGGAGAAGAGAGATAGAAGAAATTTTGTGTCGTCTCCAAAAGAAATGGAGAAGAGAGATAGAAGAATTAGTAGAGGAGATGAAAGAGAGGGACAGGGGAAAAAGAGGAACAGGAATGAAAGTGAAGAAACAGAAGAAATAAAAATCATCACCACCCTCACCCTCTACCCTTGCCTGCTACAAGGATAGCAGGCCTTGCCCAACTGTAAGCCGATATCAGTTGGACGCCCCCGTGACGTAAGATACACAACACTTTCACCACACCGACCACCGCATATTCAGCATGACAAGGGTTAACATTACTATTCATTAACACAACCGGGAAAACTGCGTCTGCTATTCTCAACATAACTATTCATGAACACACCCAGTAAAACTGAGTCTGCTATTTTCAACATTACTGTTCATGAAGACAACCAGGAAAATTGAGTCTGCTATTTTCAACATATCTATTCATGAACAGACCCAGGAAAACTGAGTCTGCTATTTTCAACATATCTATTCATGAACAGACCCAGGAAAACTGAGTCTGCTATTTTCAACATATCTATTCATGAACAGACCCAGGAAAACTGAGTCTGCTATTTTCAACATAACTGTTCATGAACACAACCAGGAAAACTCAGTCCGCTATTTTCAACATATCTATTCATCAACACAACCAGGAAAACTGTCCCCTATTTTCAACATAACTATTCATGAACGAACACGCCCAGGAAAACTGAGTCTGCTATTTTTAACATAACTATTCATGAATACAACCAGGAAAACTGAGTCTTCTGTTGTTAACATAATTATTTATGTACACGCCCAGGAAAACTGAGTCTGTTGTTTTCAACATATCCATTCATGAACACAATCAGGAAAACTGAGTCTGCTATTTTCAACATAACTATTCATGAACACGCCCAGGAAAACTGAGCCCGTTATTTTCAACATATCTATTCATGAACACAACCAGAAAAACTGAGTCTGCTATTTTCAACATAACTATTTATGAACACGCCCAGGAAAACTGAGTCTGCTATTTTTAACATAACTATTCATGAACACGCCCAGAAAAACTGAGCCTGCTATTGTTAACATAACTATTCATGAACACAACCAGGAAAACTGAGTCTGCTATTTTCAATATAAATTTTCATGAACACCACCAGGAAAACTGGGTCTGCTATTTTCAACATAACTATTACTGAACACAACCAGGAAAACTGAGTTTGCTATTTTAACACAACTATTCATGTATACGCCCAGGAAAACTGAGCCTGCTATTTTCAACATAACTATTCATGAATAAGCCCAGGTAAACGGAGCCTGCTAATTTCAGTATAAGTATTCATGAATAAGCCCAGGAAAACTGAATCTGCTATTTTCAACATACTATTCACGAACACGCCCAGGAAAACTGTCAGTCTGCTATTTGTAACATAACTATTCATGAACACAGCCAGGAAAACTGAATCTGTTATTGTTAACATAACTATTTATGAATACGCCCAGGAAAACTGAGTCTGCTATTTTTAACATAATTATTCATGAACACGCCCAGGAAAACTGAGTCTGCTATTGTTAACATAGCTATTCATGAACACGCCCAGGAAAACTGAGTCTGTTTATTTTTTCAACATAATTTTTCATGAACACATTCAGAAAAAACTGTGTCTGCTATTTTCAACATAACTATTCATGAACACAACCAGGAAAACCGAGTCTGCTATTTTTAGCACAACTATTCATGAACACGCCCAGGAAAACTAGTTCTGTTATTTTCAACATAACTATTCATGAACACGCCCAGGAAAACTGAGTCTGCTATTTTCATTCGTTGATGTGTTTTAAATGTTCTTGGCTTCAATATGACTTCCATTTTACAAGACCTGTTTGCACTTTCTGAACTGAAAGTACCGTTTCTGTCCCAATCATTTGGACAAACAAGCCTGAGCAAACTGTAGACTCAGATCAGACAACCAGACTTCATGGACCTACCGGCTGACCTTGACCTTCGTTCAGCATGCAGATTCGCGCAGTCTGCTGAGGCCTTCCGGTGTAAATATATCAACGTGCAGAGACACTTTTTTTAAACTCCGATCACAATGCCCTGTCCAAATGCGCAAGCTCCAATGTGCTTTAGCTGTTCGTATGTGATAATGGCGATTTTCGCACGCTGTGTTGAGTAATGTTTTAAACCTTTAACACTTTCTGGGCAAACTAAATATATCAACGTGCAGAGACAATTTTTTTAGGCTCTGATCAGAATGCCCTTTCCAAATGCGCAGGCTCCAATGGGTTAACTATTCGTATGTGATAATTGCGATTTTCGCACGCTGTGCAGCGTTGTTTTTTTTTAACATTTAACACGCTGTGCAGCGTATTTTTTGTTTCAAACATTTAACACTATCTGGGTAAAATCAGTAAGCGACAAATTGATGACATTTTTATTACTTTTCCCAGAAGAATAGGCCTTGACATTTCATACAAACTGTCTCCTAGGGAGACAATTTGCATGAAATGTCAAAGCCTATTCTCTGAAAGAAAAATAACAAAACGTATTTTTAAAAAGTCGTCCGCTGCTAGTTTTAGTCTAGCAGGTTAATAGGTGGCACTGAATTTTTCCACGTGCCGCCAAAAGTTTGACAGCAGTCAGTCAACAAGACGGTGAAACGGGCGACAAAGACAGGCGAGTTGTTCAACACACCACATTAAAGGGAAACATGATCATCTAGGCCATAAAACATGAAAATATGATGTTATTTATGCCATTAATAATAATTTTGCAACAGCATACAAGTAATCCTGGTGGTATAAAACATTAACCTGCTATATTTTAATATTAACCTGTAAAATTTAAGGGAAGAATACACTTTCAAGGGAGGTAACTCTGTTTAAATTGATTTTGTTCCCTTCTAAAAAGTGGTCTACTCTAAAAGGAAATAATTTTCTTTAGAGTCGATTCCTTTTCAGAAAATTATTGACTTGCAGGTAAATACCCGGATGTCACAAAAGTTGTCTCCCTTGACAAAATGACGAAAACTTTACCAACTGTATCAAGTTTGATTTTGAGAACAAGGTTCGATGTGAAATGACATGGCCTATTTTCTGAGTGAAATGAGAAAATATTACCCATTTGACGTCTGCATGCTAAGTATGCCATCAACGTTCTAAGGGGTAACAACGCCGGTTCAGCTATCATATCATTGTCGTATTTACCGTAAGTATTCGGATAGATAGATCTGTACAAACAGTGCAGACCCAGATGAGACATCCTGACCGTAATCTACACAGTTTGCCATTCTTCAAGCAGTTTTTAGATACATCAAGAGGTTATAAAATGATATGGTACAAAAAAGCAAAGGGTAAATATTTACGGTATAGTCAGACAAACAGTGTAGACTCAGAGCATCAGGGTCTTCAATGACTGCCATTCACCAATCATTTAAACGTCAATACAAACCAATTAATTCATTTATGCCTAGCGTAACGTCCCATAAAAGGAATTTTTGCAAATCAGACGCATACGAGCTCGTAGTCAACCAATATTGTAGAATCAACGTAGTTTTGTGGGAAGAGAAAGCATAGTAAAATAAAACAAAGGAAAACAAAACTAATGTACAGTAAAATCTGAATACCTCGAACACCGATGGCCCGTTTACCTTGGCTAATTTCGTTTTTGAGTCCTTATGAAATTATCTTGATAGACCAAGAAAACAAATATTTATAGTTATTTTAGGGCAATTTCCGTATTTTATTATGAAATGTATGTTGTGTGTACTCGTTAGAATCGCCTCATCGAGGCGATGCTAATAAGTCCACACAACATACACCGAAATCGAACAGACATCCCTAAATAATATCCATTTGCCTCCGGACCTGGCGTTATGATTAACCCTCAGTGGCTCGAACTACCCATGTCTAGAACAAATTTACATGGTCCCAAAATGTTTGAATTATTGAGATTCAAATGTACTATAATATACAAAACTAATACTATAATATTTATACATTTTTATGCAAATTTACACTGCACAAAATAGCCACCTAATTAATGTCGTGGACAAGCGTGTCCGTACATCTTATGGTCCACAAGAACAACGAATATACAGGTCAGCTTAAATATCCATGCCGTCTGATCACTGACTCCACTGTTGCTTAAAAAATAATGTACGACAGAACACAAGCAGGCTCTGTTTATACTGTTCGAATGCTCAGACTGATCTGGGTCATCGATCGTTCAATATATTGTAAGGAATTCTACCATGAAGTTCCTTTTCCCCTGACTGGTTTTTATCCAAGTTTTGTGACTTTTTCTTTCCGGAAGGCAAAGAAAAAAGGTGGAGCAGTCTATCTCTGACTAAAAACAAGTTGTTACAACAGAGTATGAAATATGACTGTTGCCTACTACCGCTTTTATATCACTGACCTGTCGCCACCGTGAGCAACCCAGGTGGCCCCGCTTATTAAGACAAAAAAACAAAGGTGTTTGTTTTTGAAAGCAGTGTTTAATAGTGTATATACTCTCTCTCTCTCTCTCTCTCTCTCTCTCTCTCTCTCTCTCTCTCTCTCTCTCTCTCTCTCTCTCTGTACCCAGGTGGCCCCGCTTATTAAGACAAAAATAAAAATGTGTAAGTTTTTGAAAGCAGTCTCTCTCTCTCTCTCTCTCTCTCTCTCTCTCTCTTTACCCAGGTGGCCCCGCTTATTAAGACAAAAATAAAAATGTGTAAGTTTTTGAAAGCAGGCTCTCTCTCTCTCTCTCTCTCTCTCTCTCTCTCTCTCTCTCTCTACCCAGGTGGCCCCGCTTATTAAGACAAAAATAAAAATGTGTAAGTTTTTGAAAGCACTCTCTCTCTCTCTCTCTCTCTCCGAAATACATCTACTTGAACTTTTTGTGTTGATTGTATACACCTTTTCCAAGTGTGTTGAATATATGTTGGTTTATGTCGCAATGGGGTACATGTTGGTCGAGCTGATCTGTAACGGAGCCTTTATAAAGTAATGCTCATTTGACATTTTCTTTCGCTAATGACAGAAGTTTTTAATTTTTTATACACGTATAGAATTGTAAATGTTTTGTGTTGGTATCAGTATACAATGATAGTTTCACTTGCATAAACGGCATTTCCAAATTAAAAAATTGGCCGTTAATTTTACATGTATTTAATTATTTACTTACATATCGTTTAACAGATGCTAGATGAGCCATGTGATCATAGATATCTGCTTCAATAGACATCTGCCTTGAAGATGGTGCAAACTCCGCATGCCCAGAACTGCGCATGCCCAAATTAGACTGCGCTTCACAATGTATACGTGAAATGTATACTTCTAAGCCATCGCCTAGATAAGACATTTCAAACATAATGCATTGATATTTTTTCTGATTTTTTTTTTCAAGAAAAGATATGTTGTGGATACTCATTAGAAGCGCCTCGTAGAGGCGCTTCTAATGAGTACCCACAACATATCTTTTCATGGAGAACTACGAAAAATGTCTATCTGGTATCCCTCTTATTTAGAGCTGTGTTTAAGCCATGGCGTGTCCATTATATCAAATGGAGAAAATGTGTAAAAGTTGGTTAAGTACATTTAAACATATTATTGCTGTATAAAGGAATGACAGAAATAACAGAAGAAACTGAAATTCGATTTAAATAGGTTTTAAGAGGAATAGCAATTGAGAGCAGCAATGAACACACTCACAAAACAAACAATAGTCGACGTGTCAAGTTTTCGGGACCAGTCTCAACAAGTATCGACCAATTATGCCTCATCAGTGACCATCGTATATTTTTTCAAACTACCGAAACACACTGTAAAAACTGTCCCTAGGTTTTACGGTAAAGCCATTGGCAACTAGCTGCCGGTGCACTAACCGTTGCTTTTTTACGGGTACCTGTAGGACTTTTGTAGGAATTATCTCGTAGAATTGGGTAAGAGTGGGTAGGCTTCAGGTACGATGCGGTAGTTCACATCCCTTCTCTGTCCTACGTAACTGTCTATATCCATAGTCGTCTAAAACGTATGTCCTTGCACAAACTGGTTTTCGCTTTGCGCCATAGTACATAGGGATGTACATTAAGGGAAATTGACACACAGTTTTTCTGTTTAAATAGTTTTGTCTCCCTCTAAACAGAGGACGACAATGAAAGGAAATCATTCTCTCCCCATGGGCCCCGTTTTCAGTAGGGGCTTCGTATGTAGAATAACCAAACAGGAAGTGACAGGAGTTGTCTCCCTTGTAAAACATGGCAGAAAATCTACTACATGTATCCCTTCCCCTTAATTGAATTTGCTAATGTAATGTTAGCTATTGAAAACACACAAGAGCTAAATTCTAAATTAATTTACGTAATGTCAACCTGACGAACTGGCATGCAATGATGTTGATACCTTATCAGCGCAAATATTCTTGTTGGTTCAGTCTATCACTTTATCATTTATATTAGTAATGTATGAGTACTTAGAACGACGTTGTAAACATACATTTCAGCCGGGGTACAGCAGTTATTACAAGACCGCAAACGCGCCAAGCAATGACTCGGATCAGCCTGCGCACATGCGCAGGCTGATCAGAGTCATTGCTTTGCGCTCTATGGGTAGGTAAACAACCCAGTTGTCTTTAGAGGGACGGAAGAGGTTTTGCTTATAATATATGGATGCGCAGGCAGATCTGGGTCTTCGTTGGGCGCACAAGCAGTCTTGCAGGAAATGCTGTTCCCCGGCTCAAATAGTATACGGGGTATAGGATATTTGTATTTTTTGTATCTGAACTGGGGTATCTTAACAGCCCTGTCAAGAAAAAGAAAAAAAGTAGGCACGTCGAGCCATCTTCTAGAGAAAGGAAGATATGTCTTTTTTTTTTTTTTTTTTTTTTTTTTTTTTTAATTTTTTTATTTTATTTTATACAATTTAAGAGAGTGACACAATTAACTCTAACATCTAGTTTACATTGAAGCCTTCTATAAAAACTAAAATTATAAAACATAAACATAAAACATATGTACACATATATTATCATTTATCATAGACCTTTCTGTAAATAATGCAAACAATGTAGATTCTGTTGGTTTAAACTTTATTTTGGTTGCTTCAAATATAACATAATACATTATTTTCCAAGATCTGACTGTAAGCCTTAGCTTGTCTGAAAGTAATCTCCTGGCAATAAAGGTATAATTGTAATTTTCACTGATGTTATGAGTTGCTGAGCCTTTTGAGTGGTAGACCCTGTTAGGGACACATGGAGCCGTGTTTAGTGTCTCTAAAGCTGAATCTTAGCAACCTCTGTAGACACAGGCAGTCCTTTTTGCTATGACCAGATCAGTTACATATATATAACAGAAGGGGTTTGGCGTGTAGAAGAGCAAACTAGAAGTTACAAAAAGTTATCTCCCACGTAAACAATAGCGGCAAGTATATTTTATGGTGGCATATTTCTGCCACGAGATAGCTTGCTTGCTATTTCGTGGCAGAAATATGCCACCATAATATTCAGTCCCCTTAATTCGATTCAGATATGAACGGTTACTCCACCCTGCCAGCTTGAAAAAAAATGTATTATATGTGGGGTCGAATTTTATGACCTGGTATTAGTATTTCTTTCGCCCTGAATGGAAGCCACTTGTTGAAAACGTCCACACCCTTTCTCTGTCAATATATCTTTGCAGTTAAACGCTTTGTAAATATATAAAAGATACCATATTTATTCTAAATATTGGGGCAGAGTCCTGGGCAAACAGTGTAGACCCAGATTAGACGCCGCAAAAAGTGGCGTCTGATCAGGGTCTACCTGTTTGCTGCTCATTCAATCGTTTCAGGTAGCCAAATGGAAGTGCCAAACGGACAAGTTCAAAGATTAGGGAACTTAAAGTCTAAGGAGGTGAGGGGGTCCGAATTTTTGGGCGAAATACGGTAGCTCGTTGCGTCTGACGTTGTCTCGGACTGTTAAACCTATCAACAGCTCGTTCATTATTGTCTGCTAATGTTTTGGGAATTAACACTTGCTGAATGAAAATATGCATTTACCTGTAGCGTAGATATCGCTTTCAGACTCCACAGTAGAGAACCCGTCAAGCGAAACAGTCCATTGTGTCTATTCCTGGGCCGCGTTCAAGAAAGCAACGCACTCACGAGAGTTTTCCGGAAACTCTTTTGCTTCTGAACGGTCTTATGTGACCTCAAATTAGAGAGTAGCCGTTATTCTCGTTGACGAGACTTGATATTAGATCGAATAAATTATATCAATAATTATTAATTTTGTAAGGGATCGAATGTATAATATCAACAATTAACACAGTAAACATTTTCATATTTTTGTGAACAAGCATACAAAAATTTTATTCGTATAAGCCGCCATTTTGGTTGTGCCGAAAGACAGCTTGAAAATAGTTTGCGGATATTCATTACCGTCCACCGAAAAACTGTTACAATTGAACGGATAGTTTCTTGCGTCCTGGTGCGTACATTGAAGTCAGTAATGAGCTGGGGCACAGCGTTTCCTAAAAGATTGCATGTGCGTCCAGAGAAGACTCAGATCAGTCTGTGCATCCACACAGGCTGACCAGAGTCTTCGTTGTCCGCCTGAGGAGCCTTTGGATCATTGACTACACACGGAGTGCCCTACGAAGACTGATCAGACTCCGCGGCGAGGCGGTTCTAACGAGAACCCACAATATATGTTTTGTAATAATGTATATCCCTGTAAACCCCAGTTTTACTATATAAAAGTGGGGTTTAAGGGGGTCAAAATTATATAGGCGTGTTTTCGTGATGTGTGGAAGTGTCAAATTTGGCTACTTGTCCACGGACAAGTAAATGGTCAAAATCAATTTGTCCAACCAAGATTAACTTGCCCGAAAACTGACATTTTTTTTCTTATTATCCGAAGAAAACATATGTTGTGGGTCCTAATTAGAAGTGCCTCGACGGGGTGCTTAGAACTCATGAGTATACACAGCATGTTTTCTTCGAGAATAATAAAACTGTATTTTTTATAATATGGATTCTCTTCTCAGCTCGAGTTGTGTAGTCACAGTCATTGTCTCAGGATACGTAAATTGAAATTTCTTACTTGTCCTCTGAGCTTGTCCTCAGGAAAAATGGGACAAGTTGGATTAGAAACGATGTCGTTACGCAAATGGTTTTCCAAGCAAAATTGGCCATTTGACGGTAGGGAGGCTAAGGTAGTGATTTTCATTTCTAAAGTTGATAAGCCGGGCATGGTATTACCACAGCCCTGGTGTTTTATGTCCAACCTCTGTTTTCAGTGCAAAACCATTAGTGGGGGTGGTTGTTCCAGTACAGAAATGAAAATAGTTTCGCTTACTGTAGTCTACTGTATCTTACAATGAATTATTGGAACGCACCAGTGAAAAACAGATTTCCAATTTTCTTTGATTACAAACTAATTTGAAAGTATTCTAAACGTATTATGTGCTTAATTTCAGAAATTGTACAAAGTAGCTAACATGGTGAATACGGTTCAACTTAGGGACCACGTCCGGTGAAAAAGGCATGGACACATAAGAGCCGCAACGTCAGAAAACATACCTCCGGCAATGTGCGCCCAGCGAAGATTCAGATCAGCCTGCACATTCGCGCAGTCTGATCAGAATCTTGACTGTGCCCATTTCGGATAGCCAAGGATGCAAAATTTCTACATGCGGACAATGAATACTCTGATCAGACTGTGCGGAAGCGCAGGCTGATTCGAGTCTTCGCTGGGCGTACATGCCAGAAGGTACGTTTTCTCACGTAATGGCTCATATGTGATCAGCAGGCCTACGATGTTGGCCAGCAGATTATAGAGTTTCTAGAGAGGCGCGAGTCTTGAAACTGAAGAACAGGCCTTTCGGGCTTAGGCTCGGAGCATGGATTATGGAAACATGTTTTAAGGGAATGCATACTCATTCAAGGGAAATAACTCTGGCATGGAAATAGTTGTCTCCCTTCTAATTGGGTATTACAGTGCTCTTAAAGTAAAGAATTTGCTTGAAAACTAGTCCCCAATTTGTCTTCAGAAAGGCTTCAATTACAAGGGAGGCAATTTCCTGTTTGCAAAAGTCGTCTCCCTTTGCAAAATGGCGGCAATACATTTCAGGAGTATCCATTCATTTAAAGAATACAAGTTTGATCATCCTGTTCCTTTCTTTACGAGTTGTTCTGTTATTTACTATTATTTATACATTATATGAAAATCAGTATCTAAAATAAACAGAGCGCGCATCGTTGAACTTAATATTACAGATATAGACTACTAACAGCGGTTTTCTTTAAAAGATATGTTTCTTCATCATAGTACAGTTTTTGGGTCGATTGTTTTACAATCTAGCCACGATTGTTTTACAATCTAGCCAAAGTATACATACACCTAAATTTGTTGTCCACGTGATTATCACTGACCAACGAAATCCGAGTTATTTGTTTTTACAGTTATTTATAGCCGCGCTATCTTGTCATTGTGACGTCAGAGTGCGGTGTAAAGAGGGTTATCTGTAGAACCTGGACTGGGACATTGGCAAACAGTGTAGGCCAAAATCAGACGCCATAGAACGCGGCGTCTGATCAAGGCTCTGCACTGGTTGCTTAAATTACAGAAAGTTATGGAGTCTAAAGTCCCCATTCAGAACCATTTTCACAGCCTACACTCAGAGACAATCGACCCACTAGTGCTGTCAGTGCTTTGATTATTTTTGTTCTCCTTTGGAGCATTGAGACTGTTCAGGAATCTTGGAAAATAGAGTTCCGCTTAAGCAGGTGCTAGAGAGCGTACGCAACCCTGCAAACTACTTAACTGTCATATGAAGAGTCTCATTTGAACCGAGACACCGATTTTCGTTCTTTAATTGTTTCCAAGGGCAACATTTTTATTTGTAATGTGTCATGATCATCCTAAATATTCTCTACTCCTTGTTGTACTTATCATAACATTTGAATTTCATCACGAAAACATGCCTATATAATTTTGACCCCCTTAAACCCCACTTTTATATAGTAAAACTGGGGTTTACAGGGGTATATATTTCTTATTTCTGCTCAAAACATAAATTGTGGGTACTCGTTAGAACCGCCTCGGCGAGGCGGTTCCAACGAGTACCCACAATCTATGTTTTGAGCAGACATATGAAAAAATATCAGAGTTTTTTTATCTGAAAACTTTCAGTTTTTGGAGGTGAAATTTTCTATATACATGTATATAAATAGGCGTGTTTTCGTAATGATTTATTTCAGTTAATCTGGCCACTTGTTAATGTGTTATAGATACTCGATAAACCCGTGAATTGCTAACTGTGCAGACCCTCATAAAATTTCTTCCTATGAGCAGTTTGGTCAGCTTCTACACGTTCGCTCAGGCATGTTAAACCAAATATTAAGGGTATATGCTGATATAAGAAAGAAAGAAAGAAAGAAAAATACTTAGGGTATATGCTGATATAAGAAAAAAGAAAGAAAGAATGAGTACCCAATCTGTGTATATTTATTTTGAAAAAATGTGTTTTGTTTTATTTCAGTGGATAACTAAAAGATGAACCGTATTTACCCTAAGTATTGGGACACCTTATCTACCTTCCATACATGTCCTAAAATTTAAAATAGTCCATTATACTGCCTCTTGATGTGTCTTAAATATTGCTGTATGTATGGCAAACAGTGTAGACCCCGATCAGACGCAGCGTACCGCTTACCGTACTTGCTCAGGCCCATCTGTTCCAATGTTTAGGATTATTACGGTACTCAAATTCTTTTTACAAAATCGCTGAAATTTATGTTAAATGTACCTAGAGGCAACCTGACAGGTAAAAGGTGTTTCTCGCCGCGCTAACTTCGTTTGATCTGATTGCTTCACGCTTTTTCTTATTTAGACTCCATTCAAGGCGTTATTTGTATTGATTGTTTTTAAATGAATACATTTACTTTAGAATGTTGAGCAAAAAAAAAGTCTCGCTGTTTCAGTCAGTTTAGACATCCGAACATAATCTCTCTCTGCATCTGTCTGTTTGTCTGTCTGTATCTCTCTCTCTCTCTCTCTCTCTCTCTCTCTCTCTCTCTCTCTCTCTCTCTCTGAGAATACACAACACAGCACACCCATATTATCTATGAAAGAAATAAAGAATGAATGCGTGAAGAATGAATGAATGCCCTTTAAGAAAGAAAGAACTCACGAACAGATAAACGAACGAATGAACGAACGAATGCAACGAACGAACAAATGAATACCTTGCACTTCATCAAATGTTATTTCTGAGAAAGTTATCTAATGTAAGAAAGAAAGAAGGAAAGAAAGAAAACTTTCAATATTCAATAATTAACAGAAAGAATTGATCACGTAAAACTGATCGTCTTATTATTACGCCGTCTGGCGGTAACTAAATATTTGAGGGCACACAAAGCAATCAGCCGGAACATCTGTTTAAACATGGGTGTAATTGCCTTATAAGGCAACTTAACGATTCCTCCCAATTTCTTCTGTTGACACAAGCTGAAAACAACTGTTTGACTAATTAACAATAGGACGAAAACATAATGACAGCTGATCAAAACAATAAAAGGAATAATTGATCAGGGCTTTGATGCACATACGGACTGCAAAGACCTAGACAAGTAACAGCACTCGCGAAACCTTTCAGGCTCTTTGCCTTTTGTTCGTACACGAACATGCATGTCTATTTTGCTGACGAACTGCAAAAGCCCCGATTAGAATGTGCAGTCAAGGCTTCTGTTGGCTATATTCGGTTTCTTTTTCTAAAACTAGGCCGACCTTAAAGAATTGTTGGTTTGCTGTGTTCCTACCTACTCACCAAAATTGGCCCTACCCAATTTTGTGGGGGGCCATTCTGGAGAGCTTTTATTATTATTATTTTTATTTAAAGACCCTAAAACAGACAGATTTACATTTTTTTATTCTTTTTTTTTTCATCTTTATTTTCAGTTGCAGACAATATTTTGAAATATTATCTTTATTGACAGTATTGTCTACAGTTAAAGAAAAACTATATCTGATTTAAAAAAAAGTTAACCTACCTACCTACCCATTCTGAACTGATGGGTAGGAGCACAGCACACAAAGAATATTTTGAGGATAACCATATAGGAGCGAAAATGCAACATATATAACATTGCACAAAGTTCGTAACATGCTCGAATGATAAATAAATATTATTTCTGTACATACTTGTAACTTTACTTGTTGTATAGAGAAAAAGAAATCTAATACTCACAAAATATGTACCGCCATGTTCCTTCATGATATATAGTGAAAACAAGCCTATTCAAATATATTGAAAATTTCACCACAAAAAATTGGAAGTTTCCCGATAAAAAAAAATTCTGACATTTTTTTTTCATATTTCTGCTCAAAAAATAGATTGTGAGTACTCGTTAGAACCGCCTCGGCGAGGCGGTTCTAACGATCATCCACAATCTATATTTTTGAGCAGAAATAAGAAAAATAATGTATACCCCTGTAAACCAAAGTTTTGCTATATAAAAGTGGGGTTTAAGGGGGGTCAAAATTATATAGGTATGTTTTCGTGATGTGTTGTGGATACTCATTAAAGGCGTCTCTGTGAGGCGCTTTAAATGAGTATTAAATGATGAAAAACAAGTGTGTAGGGCTAATATTTATACGCAAAATTTCAGAATGTTGAAGTTTTTAAAACCGAGCCCCGAGGTTATAAAACTTTTTTCATGCTCAACTCAGCTGAGCATGGAAATTTCTCTGCTAATAAATATGAAAATGCCAACAATAGTTGGCATTTTCATATTTATTAGCAGTGAAATTTTCATGCTAAGCTATATTTAGCAAGAGCGAATTTGCAAATGTTAGTAATTTGAGATTTATTAGCAGGACAAATTTCATGCTCAACTGAGTTGAGCATGGACCAAGTATTATAACCCCAGGGCCAGTTTTTCAATTTGTCTGTTACTTTTAGCAACTTCTTTTATTCCAAAATATCCGTCTTATTTAGCTTAACAACCAAAAATCGTCATCAATTTTCATATTATAAAGTAAAAATGTCATTGCTTACATAGCTCTAGATAAGAGGGACATCAAGATATTTTTTTTCTTATTTCTTCACAAAAATATACATTACGAAAACACGCCTATTCAGATATAGAGAAAATTTCACCTCCAAAAAATGAAAATTTTCAGATAAAAAGTCTGATGTTTTTTCATATGTCTTCTCAAAACAGATTGTAGGTACCCGTTAGAACCGCCTCGGCGAGGCGGTTCTAACGAGTACCCACAATCTATGTTTTTGAGCAGAAATAAGAAAAATAATGTATACCCCTGTAAACCCCAGTTTTACTACATAAAAGTGGGTTTAAGGGGGTCAAAATTATATAGGCACGTCTTCGTGATCTGTTGTGGATACTCATTAAAGGCGTCTCTGTGAGGCGCTTTTAATGAGTAACCATGAATGCTTTTGTAGAGAAATGAGAAAAATATCATTTGGGGGAGAAAAATATCATTTGGTTAAAACATTGGCTTATCTAGAGTTGTGGCTTGGATATATACGTTTCACATTGGTGACTGGTGCGTTAACGTAATGATTCCAAATACTTCTAAATGAAAATTGCACTAAATTCATTCACACTCATCTTTTTCGAAAGAAGCACTTTTCCCAATAAGATTTATTAAGTAGTGGGATATAAAGTATGACAAATCATAAAAATGTGACTAATTTCTGATCTAATCGAGTAAAATTAATCTGATAGAACGGAATTAAACGTCAGAATGTTATTTATTATTCGCATTATCCGAAATTTGCAGTTTTTAGACTAGAAAATTCATTCAAATGAAACAGACGATCTTTGGCAACTTTTACTACTCTCTGGGCAAAATCAGCAGACAGCATTTTGAAAAAATTTTCTTATTTCTCTCAGAAAATTGGCTGACATTCCATGCAAATTGTCTTCTTAGGAAACAATTTGCATGAAACGTCAAAGCCTATTTTCTGGGGGAAAAATAGGGAAAATATTTCAAGATGTCGTCTGTTGAATTTTTTCCCAGCATGCAGAGCGTTAAAATAGACAAATAATTACCGTATTTATATGAAGTATTCGGACGAACAGCTCTAGGCAATATCCAGAGAAAACGCCGCAGAATGCAGGTTCCGACCAGGGTCTACACTGTCTGCCACTCATCCAACAGTATTTAAACACATCAACAGGAATCTTATTGACTTGTTCAAAATTTAGGACAAGTATCGTAGGAAATTAGCCCTTGTCATGCTGAATAAATTAAGATGCAACGCCCATTTCTAATTTTCAGCCACTCAGATTACTTGATCCAGATTGTTGATATAAAGTCACGCACTTAATGTCAAACAGTGTTGATCCAGATCAGAAGCCAACTGATCTGGATCTATATTGTTTGTAAAGGAGGGCATATCCGGGTTCAACAGGACTAGGGTTAAGCTGCCTCAATATTTCCGATAAATATTGTACGGCTTAGGGCTGACGTACTCGCTAATGGTACATACAGCTTACCTAGGACCAGAATACCCAAAATGAATTGAACCGTAACGCGAGAAAACGTACCGTCAGACATGTGCGTCCAGGGAAGACTCGAAATCAGCTACGCATCCGCGAAGTCTGATTAGATTCTTCGTTGTCCGCATGAAAAAACTTTGCATCCTTGGCTAGCTAGCCAAAAATGCGCCCAGAGTAGATTCTGATCAGACTGCGCGAATGCGCAGTCTGATCTGAATTTTCACTGGGCACACATGTTTGAAGGTACGTTTTTTCATGTAGAGGCTCATATGTTTATTAAAGATGCATAACAGCAATTTGCCTCTCAGTTCAAGAGTTTTTCCCTTGCAGACCCTGCGCACAGGGCATTTATTTTTCCTAATCGAAATCAACCAAAGTCTCACGATTGTTGAGACAACTTTTGATACACTGGTAAAACGGCGCATAGTTCAACGACCATGAATGCTGGGACAGAATTCGGTTCTCTTGCCCCGCTGTTCCGGGTTATACCTGACAGGTCCAGTGGAAGTCATGAAAAATGGCGGATGCATAATGGAAACATGTTTGGTGCCATATTAACTGTGAGTGATGACGCATTTAAAGCGAGAAATGAAGGCACTGATCAAATTTGGGAAGAGTAATAGTCTTGACGCCACCGTTGTATCGCTTTCATCCCTGAGTTTCTGAAGTGGGCACTTCCATTTTTGAGTTTGGACATGTCCAATGTTGCAAATAGAGTTGTCAGTCAAACATAAAAAAAACATAATGGCAAACAATGTTGATACTGCTAAGAAGGCTCGTTACTAGCCGTCTCATCTGGCTCTATACTATTTGCAAATGTGTATGTTTTGGTCTGCAGGGGAGCATGCTGTAGCATTGAGTAACACGGAATTCATACACGAAATCTGTGCCAATAGCCGATACGGTCGGATATTTTACCCGCACAAACGTTACTGGTCGTAATTACGCAATTTCGGACAACATCATTACAGGAAAGACACAACCAAAGGGAAACGACTGCAAAAATGTTAGCTACCTTCCCTTTTGTGAACAAGTTAAAGATTAAATGGTGTGACTGTGTCACATGTATAGTTCCAATAACTATGAGGTCCTTTACAATATACATAACAGCGATCAGAAAGAAAAAAAAACAGTCACACTACAAACAGACTGGCTTGGGTCTACAATGTTCGCATGTAGGATGGTATGATGTATCCTGTTAACACTTTAATACCCAGTCAGGTCGACCATCTCTCAGAGCGCCTTGAGCAAATACTTTTATAACATTTTAGGCAAATTGAACTTTTATGACAAACTAAAGATTAATGCCTGTTATTTAACTTTATATCGGAAAAATCTATGCAATATTGCATCTAAATGCTCAATCAGCAATTTTCTGCATTTATCTTATTTCAGTCTCGCTTTTTAATCTTAAAATTTTATTGACAGGTATAAAATGCGGACATATTATAGCTGCAAAGTACAATATTTATTGTATGTTACTTTTATTTTAAAGGAGCCGCGCGCGAGCCGAGCTAAAATGTACCATATCGCAGCCTGAGAACGGCGCAGACCTGATCGGACTGCGATTGCGCAGTCCGATCAGGTCTACTACGTTCGATACGTATATGTATATTTTTTACAATGACTCGTGTACACTGAAACGGCACTCGAACTAGACTGTGTGGCTGTGTATGTTGAATCGGGTCTGGGCATTCGCATGTGCGCAAGAAAGGAAAGTACCTTTTCGTTTGTTATGTCGCATGTATCAATTTGCTTGACAGTTGTAGAAATGAGGAAAATGATCCCAAATAGTTAAAAAAATGATCTTATCAAAGAAAGATCTTATCAAAGTAGTCTTTTTACAAAAGATGCACATTAAAATAAAAAAGTATCCCTGTATTGTATACAAGGAAAATGTCCTGTATACAATATAAACGTATGACAAGCAAAAATAAATAAATAAATAAATAAATAAACATAGCTCAGGATGAGGCGCTTTTTTCCAACTGAAAAGTATTGGCATTTTTTTACTTCCTCACGAAAACGTAAGTTGTGGGTACTGAGTACTTCAACCTATGTTTTCGTGGAGAAATAGGAATGTATTATGTGAATACACCCTCTTATCTGGAGCTATAAATAAATAAATAAATAAATAAATAAATAAATAAATAAATAAATAAATCCTGTATGAGATTCGCTCTTTTTATACGAGTTTGAGTTTTACGATCCAGTAAACACTGTTAAGGTCATGTTGAGCCGGCCAGTTAATCTACTCACACTTTTCCTGGGCAGGCTTATTCCTCTAAGCGGTTAACCAGTACTTACGCACATACTTTTGCCATCACACAAACGTAATAATAAAAGAATGCACAAAGGGAATACCTGTGAACCCACTTTAATACTAGACATCTGCACACATTTTTGATTTTCCACAATTTTATGCAGGGGAGACACTTTTGTAACTTCCTGTTTGTTCACTGTCACCAAATCCCTCCTGAAAAGGGACCTGCTATAAAAGGGAAAAAATTGCTCCCACGGGGAGCCAATTCTTTCGTTTTAAAGCAGACCCCCTCTTCAGATGGGGGCCAAAACGATTCTGACATAGTTATCTCCCTACTGAAAGTGTATTTAATCCCCTTGAATCATGGACTCACTAGTACCAAACGTACCTACGATGAGCGATTGGGTAAAGGGCCTTTAAATCATATGCAAACCGAAAAAAGTATAGATCCAACTGCGCTTTCGCGTAGTCTTATCTGGCTCCAGTCTATTTGTAAACATAAACTTGGAGTATATTCTACAGTATGAAATATTTTTTAATGTGGGCATTAAAAGCACCGATCAATCTGAACGCACGTGCGGACTGATATGGCCCTTCATTGTCCCCATAAGAGATGTGCCATTTTTCATGTTTAGGGATATATAAGGTACGCGGCTAAATAAAGACATATTATTGCCCTTTAACAGCCTTTCTATATGTAACAGTATAGTAAACAACGATGTTTAGAGTTTCAAAACATTAAAAATATATGAACCGCAACGTTCGAAAACGTCCCTTCTGATATGTGTGCCCAACTAAGACTCAAAATCAGGATGCGCAGTCTGATTAGAATCTTCGTTGTCCACATGAAGAAACTTTGCATCCTTGGCTATCCTAAATGCGCCTAGTGAAGATTTTGATCAGACTGCGCGAATGTGCGGGCTGATCAGAGTCTTCGCTGAGCGCACATGTGCGAAGGTACGTTTTCTGACGTTGCGTCCCATATGTTTCCATGTATTGAAATAAACGCGTTTTCCCCTTCCGCTGATTCAAGACGGACAGTTGTCAGTTACTGGCAAAAGTATGTGCACAAGTAATGGTAAACCGCTTAGAGGACTAAGCCAGCCAAAGAAAAAGTGCAAGCAGGTTAACTGACCACCTTAACATGAACTTAACAGTGGTGACTGGACCTTAACGTTTTCGGCGCCAAATTTCAGACTTCATTTGTGGTCTGTTTTTTTTTTGTTTTTTTTTTTTACAACTCCTCGATTGGAAAGAAGTTTATATGTAAAGCTGAAAGACTGAATGTCAAACAGCGTAAATCCTGATGAGACGGCTCGTTATGAGCCATCTCATCTGGATCTACGCTGTTTGCAAAAGCTTATTATTATCGCCTGTGGCAGTGAAACAGTTAAAACTCCAAATAAAACAAAATAAATAAAAAATAATTATAATAATAATAATAAAAAAAAAACAGAATCAAAATGCGTTTTCTATTTTTATCAAACAGACCGGTCAATGGCGTTCGACAAACCAGTGTTTGATAACTATGTAATACTTCTCATAGTTCCACAGGCACTTTAAGCATCTCTATAGGAACAAATGTGGCTAAAAAAAAACAACGAACATCAGCTAGCTTACCAGCGGGCACACAATGCTGAAACAACGTCAATTCAACGTTGATTCAACGTCAACACTTTGAATTAACGTTGAATCGACGATGTTTCAACGTTGTGCGCCCGCTGGGAATTACCAGACGACTTGTTACATTGTAAGCAGGAGAATTTAATGATAATTCTTGGATAATGTTCTCCAGTTCACACCCCCCCCCACTCCCCCCCCCCCCCCCCCCCACACACACACACACACACAAAACAACATATTTTGTGAGTACTCTTCTAATGAGTACCCAAAACATATCTTTTTATGGAGAAATAAAAAGCATTTCACAGAATTATCACCAAATACTCTGATAAGCTATGACTCCGACATTAGCTGATGTTAAAGAAACAGAAATTGCTGAAAATCAGTGTTTTGCCCCAAAATGTGTAATTTATAGCATTAAAAATGCAACCTTCAAGTTCAAATTTTAATGAGATCAGTATTTCGGTGTCATTTTAATACAGTCACTAAACAATAAAAATTAGAATCAATAAACGTGATCTGACGACACCAAAAGAGAAATTCGCCGCCCCTCCGCCCACCCCAACCACAGTGACGCAGTATTTGGTAAAATGGAGAAGACAGCGGCTACTTGTTTATATCGATATCCCACAGATTTTAATCAGTTCATATATAAACAGCATTGCATGTTCATTTTGGGGTTAAAAATGCGTTTTTGTAGAGATATAAGAAAACAAAAACATCAATTTTTGATTTAAAGAAATCCTAAACCCATTCATGCATAGCGTCCTATAAAAGGGACATTGGTAAACAGTGTATAGCCAGATCAGACGCTACAGAACGCGGCGTCTGATCAGGGTCTACACTACAAACATGGTAATAACAAAAACTAACCAGACACCCCTTCGATTGGAAATGGACCAGTCCAAAGCACTGTGGTGGAAGAGTCCACTACGCATAAATAGGTTAATATGAAGATCTATACAGTAACACCTCAATGGCTCGAACATCTTTGGAACTAGAGAAATCTATTCGAGATATGGGTAGTTCAAGCCACTGAGGGTTAACCATGGTGCCAGGTCAGGCAAATGGTGATGATTCAGGGAAACTTTGATCTTGTATACAATATTGGTATGTTGAGTGTATTCATTAGAATCGTCTCGATAAGGCTATTCTAATGAATGCACACAACATACAATTTCATGATAAAATAAGAAAAATCCCTGTATATTTGTTTTCTTGAGTCATCAGAAGAATTTCGAACTCAAAAACGAGTCGGAATTAGCCAAGGTAAACGAGTCATCGGTGTTCGAGTCACAGAGGTTTATATAAGTATATAAAGTGTGAAAGATCGTTAGGGGACGTTATAATGCTAAATGCAATACTTGGACAGCTTGATAAAAGCTGTATTATTATTATTATTATTATTATTATTATTATTATTATTATTCAAACAATAAAAGTTTTAATTCATATCATAATTCTGATAAAGACTGTGTAAGTCATTTACCTTATCTTGAATATATTTAGTTCAAGGTTAGTACTGAACTGAACATAAGGGAAAGTCTGAGGTAAGTGTCCTTAACTTATTTTGCTTCCTGTGTACATTACCTTAACACGTCCATGTAATCCTACATATTCACCCATCATATACAGTGAACATATGTGCATCATTAGGGGACTTTCAGAATTTGCTTTATTACTATTATTATTATTATTATTATTATTATTCAATTTGTTTATTCCTTCTATATCAATATTTTGTATTGCATATATATTCCTCATTTCAGAAATTATATAGAGAAAATCACATGACATCGAATTGACGTTTACGGCCCAATCAAGCCGGTCAGTTTACCTAACCACACTTTTCCTGGGCAGGCTTAGTCCTCTAAGCGGTTAACCAGTATTGTGCACATTCTTTCGTCAGAAACTGACAACTGCCCTTCTTGAATCAGCGGAAGGGAGAGAATGACCGTAGAAAATATTTCATGATCAATCTCCAAGGATGAATGCTGACTGATTGAGTTGGGGTTTAACGACACGTCAACCCTTGTGGGTCATTTTGTGTCGTCTCCCAGAGCAAGTGAGAAGAGAGATAAAAGAGATAGTAGAGGAGATGAAAGAGAGGGCCAGGGGAGAAAGAAACAGGAATGAAGTTGAAGGAAAAGAAAAAATAAAAATTCCCCGTCTACCCTTACCTGCTACAAGGACAACAGGCCTTGCCTAACTGAGTCAGTATCAGTTGACGCCCCGGTGACGTAAGATACATGACACCTTTGCCTCACCCAACCACCCCCTACCAAGGATGAATGTTGGGGATCGAACCCGCGATCTCCAGACTACAAGTCTGACGCGCATTCGACTGAGCAACAGAGACCGGCCATTACTTACATAGCTCTAGATAAAAGGGGTATCAAGACAATGCATTTCTTCTTTTTCTTTTTTTTTCACCAATACGATGCTGTGGGAACGCATTAGAAGTGCATCTTCCGAGAGAAAAGAGAATATACCCGTATTTACCCTATGTATTCGGACAGATAGGCCTGAGCAAACAGTGTAGACCCAGCGCGGCGTCTGACCTGGGTCTAAACTGTTTGCCAGTTGTCCATCAAGTTCTAGACACCTCAAGACGCAGTAAAATGGACTTGTTCAAACTTTTAGGACAAGTATGGTAATGAGTTAAGATTTCCAAATAATTATGGTAAATACAGTATAAAATGATTAAAATGCCTTATCTAAAGCTATGGCTGAGAAACGTACAATTTAACCCATTTATGCCGAATGGACTCTTCTACCACAGCTCTTTGGACCGGTCCATTTCCAATGTAAAGGGTGTATGGTTTGTTTTTAGGATTATTACTTATTATAGAAATTCCTGTACTTAATGCAAACAGTGTAGACTGCGGCGTCTGATCAGGGTCTACACTGTTTGCTATGGTACGTTTCTGGAACGCAAGGTATATATGAGTTAACTGAGTGCGTTAACGTAATGATTAGAACTAAACTGAATACAAGGGTCATTTTTAGCCGCAAAGTCGGAAATCGTACTTTCGATCATGTGTGCCCAGCGAAGATTCAGATCAGCCTGCGCATTCGCGCAGTCTGATCAGAATCTTCACTGGGCGCATTTTGGATAGCCAAGGATTCAAAGTTTCTTCATGCGGACAACGAAGACTCAAATCAGACTGCGCGGATGCGCACGCTGATTTGAGGTTTTAGCCGAACGAAAAGGTCGGAAGGTGCGTTTTTTTTTTTTTTATTTGTAGTTATGTGTCCTTAACTAAATTTGCGAAGGAAATGCACCATGTACCTCGTGAATTGCACTTTTGAAATAGAAGACCTATCACGTGCATGACGGTAAGCTTTGACAGAATTTTATTACTTACTTCAATGTTACGGAAGTTAAACAAGTTTCTATATAAAGAGACCAGATGATTCAAACTGACAAAAAGCGACAAGAAATGGTATAAACCGCCTCATAAAAAGGACCCAGTGAGCGTGCAAACAGTAAAAGTCCAGGCAAGTTTGTGCCGTCTTATCAAGGCCCCCTATTGTTTTTGCCAGTAGATTCCATGGCATCCAATCGTCTTCCAGAGAAACAGCGACCGCCCAGATCAGACTGAGCGGACGGACCAAAGCCTGATAGGAAACTTCACTGCTCGTATTTACTCATATCCCCTTTCTGCGTAACAGGGAGCAATAATGAAGTAAATTTTACAAAAAAGAGGTAGTAAAATCACCGTGTTAACTCTTTCGGCGCCAATTTTCAGACGACATTAGTCGTCTGCTTTTCTTTTTTAACAAACTATCGCTTGAAAAGAAGTTTATACGTAAAGTTGAAAGACTGAATGTCAAACAGCGTAGATCCAGATGAGACAGCTCATATGAGTCGTCTCATCTGGATCTATGCTGTTTGCAAAACATTTGTTGAGGGTATTCATCAGGAGCGCCTCGTCCAGGCGCTTCTAATGAGTACTCACAAAGTATCATCACGAAAACATAACTATGTAATTTTTACCCCCTTAAACCCCACTTTTATTTAGTAAAACTGGGGTTTACAGGGGTATACATTATTTTTCTTATATCGCTCAAAAACATAGATTGTGGGTACCCGTTAGAACCGCTCGTCGAGGCGGTTCTAACGACTATCCACAATCTATGTTTTTAGCAGAAATATGAAAAATATCAGAATTTATGAAAAGTTTCTATTTGAATAAGTATGTTTTCGTAATGTGTTTTCATAGAGAAATAAGAAAAATATCAAAATATTAGTTTCTTTGAGTTGAAAAAAAAATAGCTTATCTAGAGCTATCGTGATATGTTTGGCTTTTATAATACTCGCTCTGACCAAGGGAGGCAACTACTCCAAGGCCACAGTGATCTCCCTTGTACATGTATCAAAGCACATATACGCGTTGTAGCTATCGGATCCCAAATTTCTTAAGTTGCTCGAGTAATAAACAAGGCTCCAGGTCTGTGCCTATAAGCTGCTGGGATTTATTTTTACGAAATTCAGGTGTATTTATGGAACAAACATTTCAAACATTTGTAACAATAATCATTATACTTAACCGTGCTTTGTAATTTTCATTAGTCGTACCCTGAGAAAAGGGCTATAGGGTAGTCGTGCACATCGAATGCTCAGATACGGCCTGAGCAACCGAGAACACTAATCAGGGTCTTTGCCATTCGATCATATACTCCTCCGTGGGCCGTAATGTGTAGGCGTTAATCAGATTGCACGTGTGTGCAGTCTGTTCTTGGTCTTTGCTGTACGTATATGCCCTTATTGCCCGGTCCGTATTCTTCTAGAAATATTTAGGCCTCGCCAAGCGAAAAAAGTGCCTTCGCACATGCGCAAAATGTGCAGATTCAGATCATCCTGCGCATGCGCAAATTATCATCCACACTTTTGCTCTCCATTCATACATTCTATGGTATCCGATTATTCTGTTAGCGAACAGTGAACACAGGAGGCACACAACATTGAAACAACGTCGACTCAACGTTGATTCAACGTCTTGACGTTGAATCAACATTGAATCGATGTTGTTTCAACGTTATGTGCCTGCTGGGAAGACCCTGATTTGGGCCTTCGATATCCGCATATGCCCAAAGACATGTTTTCGTATGGTGCGACTTGAAACTGTTTCTGCAGAAAATATTAAGAAAAGCTCATTTATAACAGTTGAAATTGCCAGTCATAAGCATTCTAAGTGTGCTTGTAGTCAATTAAGCACTTATATAATATGATGACCTCTGCACTAACAGTATCATTATTTTTCTGTTCTTCACTGGAATGGCATGCCAATAACGCAGATCTAACACATACCTTTGCAAAGAATGCAGAGCGGGTAGATCGGGAGCTACTCCGTTTGCATATCTGAACAGCAACCGGCCTTATTCGAACAAAGGGCGTGTCCAAAGTCCAACTTGAATGAGTGGATTAAAATACTCCGGGATAAAAAGGATTAAAATTTTGTCTTCGCCATTAAGAGTTTTGTGCAAAACAGTCTTAGCTGTATGTCTGAAGACGCTCTGGATTTACGTCTACTCACAGACTGCCCTGTGAAGACTGATCAGACTGCATGGATGCACAGGCTGATTTGTGTCTTCACTGGGTCCACAGGCAATATTGTAGGAAATGCTGTGCTCCATCAAGCGAGCATCCTCAGAAATTTCTGCCCCCCAATCCCGCTCCCTCTAGTCTCCACTTTTGATATGAATGGATTTCAGTTTTGTGGATTTTATCGACATGTAAACGCGGGCGAGTCACTCACGAGCTTAATAAAACCCGAAGGACTCGTTACCAACCGTCTAATTTGATCTGCACTTTTTTATAAAGGTGTCTAGTTTGGTCTACAGGGAAGAAAGAACTATCTACAAACACAGTAAGCTATAGAGCCAGCGCACGACAAAATCTACAATACGACTTGTTTGACGAGCAAAGACTCAGATCAGTCTGTACATCCGCCAAGTGTTGGCAAGGGCTCTCGTTTACACCTCTCTGGATAGCCTGGTGGCTGACGAAGGCACAAACGATCAGCAAAGACTCTGATCAGACTGCGCGGATGAGCAGGCTGATCCGAGTCCTCGCTGGTCGCACAAGTCTTATTATAAGTTTTTTTTTACTTGATTTACATATAATAGGGACCACATCACGACAAAACCTGTCTTTTGGTATATGTGAACCGCGCATACCCACAGGTCTCTGCTACGACAGTGGATAGTTTGCTTTTTGGAAATCTACAGGGTGCTAATATAAACTGGGCGAACAGCGCATGCTCAGACGGGAATGCGCGCATGCACACAGTCGCGCCTAAGCATGCGCAGTTTGCATATTTTTGAAAATACATATACTTTGCATATATTTCGCAGTTTGCATAGATTTTGTCTTGGTGCGGTTCAAAGGATAACTTGGTACACGTGGATTGATAAAACATTAAACAAATACGCTCGTATGTCGGAAGCAGCATGTACCAGTAAACAATATTACAAGGAATCTGGAATGATGGGAAACAGCTGATGTACATGTATATGCAACAATTAATACTTCTTAACCAACAGCGTCAAAACAGCCTTTTAAATTATTTTCGAACCCCCACCCCATCAACACACACACCAAACACCTTACTCGCCCCCCCCCCCCGCTTCCCCCCCCCCCCCCCCCACCCCACAACCACCCCTCTCCACCCCACCCTACCCCAATCCCATTCCAATAAAACAGGTACATGCAACAATCAATCCTTCTAACAAACTGAAGTAACAGAAGACAATTTGAATCATGTTCTATCCCCAACTCCTAACACCCTCCCCCAACCCACCTCACCCCAAGAAAACAGGTATTCACATTTCATTTGCCAGTTTATAGGAGCAAAAAAAGCAGAGGTTTCATAGAGGCGTAAACCTAGTACTGTTTATACGTGAATCGAATGGAGTTGGAGTTGGGAGTTTTACAGCCCAGTCAACACTGTTAAGGTCATGTCGAATCAGCTAACCTACACACACTTTTTTCTAGACAGGCTTAGTCCTCTAAGCGGCTGATCAGTACTTGTGCACAGCCTTTAGCCAGTATCTGACAACTGCCCTTCTTGAATCAGTGGCAGTGGGGAGCATGACCGTGGAAATTATTTCGTGGTCTCCAGGGATATTCCTGGGATGGGCCCGATCCATTTTGTGTGACAACCATTAATGTTAGACTTAAACTGAATTTATTTTTGGCTGGGCCCCATATACAAGCTCTTCAAAACCAGCGTTTATTTTGATCTCAGATGGGTATCAAGGATTCTTGGGCCCATCAAAATTATCTGAGGGCCCATCAAAATTTGAAAAGGCCCATCAAAATTCTATTTTTTACATATATTTGAATGGGGTATGGGCCATCCCAGCTAGCATTCTACGTAAATCTACATCGGGCCGTCATCGGCCCGTCAGCTACCCTGACGGGCCGATGACAGCCCGATATAGATTTACGTAGAATGCTGACTGGGATTGCCCCATTCATGGGCCCATAGTAACTTTGAGCTAGGAATATCCCCATGGGTCTCTCTCCACGGACGTTATATGTATGCGGCCGAGCTGGAATTCGAACTTGCTGGAATTCGAACTTGCATCGAAATATTTGAAAACAAATATTGATGATAAAATCCAAAATAAATTCCAGATCTACCTTCATATGTATGTTTTCTGTCTTTTCGCTAAAATTCTTCTGTTTGTTTTTAGTTAGAAACAAACTGATATTTACGACTAAATTTCCTAAAAAGCAATATTGCTTATAATTTGATCTGAATTTCATTGGATGCCTGGAATTTTGCCATGAAACAGCTATTAAAAAGGATGTAAATTTCAATTAATTGATACTCTACTTGGAAAAAGAGCCCTTGTGTACTACGCGAACAGCGCATGCTCATAATAGTCTGCGTCTGCGCAGTCTGGTCATTGGCTTCTCGGTTCGTCGACTATGTTACAGCATCCATTAATTCTGAAAGCGTACAGGGAAGGCTCAGATTAGACTGCGCATGCGCGCAGTCTAATCTGGGCCTTCGCTGTTCGTATATGGCACAATGAACCTTTTCCACGTTGCGTAACATTATTGAACATCATTAAATAAAAAAGAACCTTAGTGCATTGCGAAGAAAGAAGGCTCAAATCAACCTGCGCATGCGCAAAGTCTGATCAGGGCCTTCTGGGCTCGCCTGGATAATACAGAACCTACTGAAGAAAATCCTAAGATTTAATCAAGCTTCGTGGATTCGCAGTCTGATCAAAGACTTCGACTTTGGCAGATTCGATAAACGTAGGGTTATTTTAGTAGACGTTCCAATTACGTAAGTTTATAGTGCAACTTTTGGAACCTGCTCATGAGACAAAGGGTCTGACTCCAAGAACGTAAAGCGACAGTGCATGTCAGCCTGCGCATCTGCAAATTCAGAAGATTAGTCTGTGCTGTTCATTGTAATACTAAGGGTACCTGTTTGAATTTGAAATGATGGTAATTTTGTTTCTTGGTTCAGTTTTCAACATCAATTTCGATGAATTCTGCAATTGCAGCCGTTTACCTCGCGCTTAAGCGCGTGTCTCCCAAGAATAAATAAATGAATAAATGCGCTTATCTAATTCAGGCTTTTTTTATCACCAATACATGCATTTCACATCACCGCCCCTCCCCATCCCTATAACCGAAGGCATCTGTAGATTTACGTCATCAGTAGTTCGACGTAATGGTTGCAGCGGTGATTAGCGCTGTAAGTGGAAGGGATACGATTTCAGGGGAGGTAATTCTGTCGAAACTGTTTTGCTTCCCTTGTGAAAAGTTTGTTTGATTGGAGTCTTATGGCTCAGCACTGTTAAATCATGTCGAGCCGGTCAGTTAATCTACTCACACTTTTCCTAGACAGGTTTCCTCTAAGACTAATGGATTCGAACTTGTAACCCCTGGATATACAGGAAGACGCGCTACCGACTGTGCTATGTAGCCCGCCTCCCTTCTGAAAAAGAACTACTCTAAAGGAAAGAACTTGCTCCCACAGGGAGCAAAACAATTCCACTGGAAAGAAAATTCTTTCCTCTTAGAGAAGCTTAGATTCAATTCCAGAAGGGATTTGGTGTGCAGGAAAGCAAATAAGAAGTTAGTTATAAAACATGGCAGAGAATCTACTAAATGTATCAAGTCCCCTTGAGGGTTAAATAGGGGCCCGTACTACATTTTCTCTGTTCGAATTTTACAATGGTGCAGTACACATAAATTAACCCATTCATTACGAAAACTAGACTGGCTCCAGTCGTTTTTGTTTTATATCTATTTCTCTCTTTCTCTAAATGATTTTTTATCATGATCCTCTTTAATCCAAGTTACCTTTGGCTGAACAAAAAGGGGCTGAAGAAAACAAAATTTCTATAAGCTATACAAGTGTTGTGTTCCCTCAAAAAAGAAAGAGACGAAAAAGAAAGAAAAGAAAAATAAAGAAAGGGTCTGGGGCCAGACTATACGAAAACATGCCTATTCAAATATATTGAAAATTTTGCCACCAACAAAAATGAAAATTTCAGATAAAAAATTCTGACATTTTTCATATTTCTGCTCAAAACATAGATTGTGAGTACCCGATAGAACCGCCTCCACGAGGCGGTTCTAACGAATACCCACAATCTATGTTTTGAGAGAAATAAGAAAAATAATGTTTACCCCTGTAAACCCCAGTTTAGCGGGGTCAAAATTATATAGGTATGTTTTCGTGATGTATAGTGAATGCTTCTAAGTCTTTGGACCGATCTATTTCCAATAGCATTATGACTATGTTTTATAGAAATTCCTAAGCTTAATACAAACAGTGCATACCCTGATCAGACGCTGCGTTCTGCGGCGTCTGATCTGGGTCTACACTGTTTGCCAATGTCCCTTTAATGGGACGCTAGACACAAACTGGTTAATATACATTCCTGCAAATTCGTAAATAGCACTTTGCCATTTAATATAGTAAAAAAAAAAAAAAAAAAAATGGGGCACAGCAATTTCTACAAAATTGTATGTGCGCACAGCATCCGCGCAAGCTGATCAGAGTCTTGAGTGTCCACTTAAAGAAAGTTTGGATCCTTTGCTAGTCACAGACTGATCAGACTGCCTGGATGTGCAGGCTGGTATGAGTCTTCACTGGACGTACAGGCAATCTTGTAGAAAATATTCTGCCCTGGCTCATTAATTTTATTAATATTTAATCTTTTCTTGAATCTCTCTAATGTTTTTTATCTCTCAAACCCACTTAATTACTCATTATCATTACGTCTATTTATTTGGAACCTTTAATCGTTAATAAATCCACATTCGTGAATGAAAAATGATGGCTGGTATAATTTTAGAAAATTTCTTAATTCCTTTGATAAGCGTGATAAAAATGATCAGGTATGAATCTTGTTGAATCTTGTCGTCTGCTAAGAATTTTTACTTGAACAAAACTGGGATATTGAACGAATTACATAAAATACTTAAAAATAAGGCAGAAATACTTATAATAAAGTTCACCTTATTATTATGTATTCGGACTGACAGGCCTGAGCAAACATTGTAGACCCGGATGAGACGTCGCAGAACGCGGCGCCACAGCAGGGTCTACACTGTTTGCCACTCATCCAGCAATTTTTAGAACAACATCGGGTAGTAAATTGTACTTGTTAAAATTTTAGAACAAGTTTGTAAGAAGTTGAGATGTCCGAATACTTATGGTAAATACAAGTATATGATTATATATTTCAGTCAAAGCCGCAATGTGCCTGACTCCACAGAGAAGTCGGTAGCGTTTGACGCAAATGACACCCGTTGGTTGATGCGTCGTTAAACCTGAACTCATCAGTAGTCGGTAGCGCGTCTGATGGCAGATCCAGAGATCGAAACCCAGCTCGGCCACATAGCTGTCGTCGAGATTGATCATGAAAAACAAAGACAAAAGTATATACAAAAAAGTACTGGTTAACTGCTTATAGGACTAAGCCTGCACAGGAAAAAATGGCGAGTAGATTAACTGGCCGGCTCGACATGACCTTTACAATGTTGATATGGCCGAAAATGGACATTTTTTTATGTGCCCCTATCGAAAGCTCAGTATCATCATCTGTACAGTCTGATCTCAGTCTTCATTTGGGATCTGATGGCTAGCCAATGATCCAACGATTTTGGCAGACGACAGAGTATATTCTGATCAGACTGCGCGGATGCACAGATTGATCTCAGTCTTCACTTGGCGCACATGTCCTAAGGTACGTTACGACTCCTTATTACTGCAATACACGACATGTGAAGGCACAAACCAGTCGGTGCATCCGCGCAGTCTGGTCGGAGCCATTTGCGCCAATTCGGTATTAGATTCTTTCCCGATTCGAACCTCGTGTGTGTGAAAAATGAAAGTCCGACTCAGCCCTGCACCAATGCGCATGCGGGACAGTGCCCTCACCCTTCTCATATGCATGGCATTTTGGTGTTTGTTTCTGTACTCTGGTTCCACTTGTTACGAATTCTTGAAAGAAACCAGATGGTTGTTAAATGAGCCGCAACAAGAGAAAATGGCCCGAATCGCATACGCGGAGAAGTATGGCTCGGATCAGACTGCGCGTTCGCAATCTGATCAGGGCCGTCCTTGTCCGCTTACAGAAACATTGTGCACGTATCAAAGGATGGTCAATGACGTAATGAGACACGCGGATGCGCAAAATGATTTGAACATGTGCATTTCTCCAATTGTTGAAAAGAACTTTTTCACTTGTTGTGTACTACATACACCTGGTTGTGAAACCTGTCTCTCAACATATGTTCAATGTTGATTTGCTTGTTGCGTTTAAACAATGAAAACATCAGAAACATTGAGAACCTTCTTACTGCACTTGTACGAGGGGTATAATTGAGCGCAGGGACATGTAGTTAGGTCAAATAACCCCTAGAAACTGTTAAAAAAAAAAAAAAAAAAAAAAAGCCGAAAATAATGTTAGCGATCCGAACCGTAGCTGAATTCACAGAAACATGTAATTAGGTCAAATAACCCCAAACTGTAAAAAAAAAAAACAAACAAAAAAACAAAAAACGGAAAATAATATTAGCGAGCCGAAGCGCCGAAGGCGTTCGGCTCGCTAACATTATTTTCGGCTTTTTTTTTTTTTTTACAGTTTAGGGTTATTTGACCTAATTACATGTTTCTGTGAATTCAGCTACATTTTTAAATAATGAAATTTCGGATATGTGCGCCTCGAAGACTCAGATCAGCCTGCGCATGCGCTGTCTGATCAGAATATTCGCTGTCCTCTTAACATAAAGAGTCTTGGTTATCCAAAGAGCACTCAGCGAACTCATACCGACCGCTAAAAGAAACCTTGGTCATGCAAAGACCGCCCAGTGCATGTTTATCTGTGTCTTCACTAAGCGTTTATACCTAAAGGTATGTTCTTCGAAAAAAAACGTAAGCATGGTAAAGTGGTAACAACCTGGTTCCATCATTGGTAAGCCAAGGCTGCACATACCCAGGGTACACATGGCGTTTTAACAATGTCACATTAACGTCGATGCAACGTCACAACGTTGCAGCGACGTTAATGCGACACTGTATAAACGTCAAGTGCCCGCTGAGTATATTCATAACAAATGGGTTTGTTAAACACTTTGCAACACCCCTCCCCCCCCCCCCCCACCCCCAACACACACACCAAACACACACTCACACCCACACCTACCACCAACATCGCCAAATAGTGAAAACAGGAATATGTAAGGGTCTGCAATATTAGGGAAAATTTCAGATATCTGCGGGATTTTTTGTTGTTGTTGTTTTGTTCAATTTGTTTGTTGGTTTCACTGCCTAAACCTGTCTTACTGTGCTTGGTAACTAAACCCTTCCTCATTTTCCACATTATATGATGAAAATGCCATGCCTAACATAGTTCTAGATAAAATGAGTATAAAGAAAAACTAGGCAACTTATTTTTTGCTTGTGTTGGGGTTTAACGACACGTCAACTCTTGTGGGTCATTTTGTGTCGTCTTCCAGAGAAAGGGAGAAGAGAGATAGAAGAGATAGTAGAGGAGATGAAAGAGAGGGACAGGGAAGAAAGAGGAACAGGAATGAAAGTGAAGAAACAGAAGAAATAAAAAAACATTCCCCCTCTACCCTTACCTGATACAAGGATAGCAGGCCTTGCCCACCTGTAAGTCAATATCAGTTGGACGTCCCACGTCCCGGTGACGTAAGATACACGAAACCTTTTTTTTTTTTTTTTTGTTTTTTTTTTTTTACAAAAGCATTTGCTGTGGGTTCTCAGTGATGCGTTCTAATGAGTATCCATAATATATATATATATTTGTGGAGAAATAAGAAAAAATGAATATTTTGGCAAAAACATGGCTTATCTAGAGAACTATGGATAAGAAGTAGTTTTAAAGACGTACTTTTCTTATCTTTGTTTTCATTAAAGCAGGGTTTGACAAACTGTCTCCTTTGTTAAAACCTATTTAGTGCATTACGAAAACACGCCTATTCAAATATATTGAGAATTTTACTTGCAAAAAATGAAAAGTTTCAGATGAAAAATTCTGATATTTTTCATATTTCTGCTCAAAACATAGATTGTGGGTACTCGTTAGAACCGCCTTATCGAGGCGGTTCTAACGAGTACCCACAATCTATGTTTCTGAGCAGAAATAAGAAAAATAATGCATACCCCTGTAAACCCCAGTTTTACTATATAAAAGTGGGGTTTAAGGGGGTCAGAATTATATAGGCATGTTTTCGTGATGGGAAAACAAATAAGAAAAATATTTCAAACTGTCGTCTGCTGTTTTTTTCTCAACATGCTAAGCGTTAAGTAGCATCAATGTACCAGGCATTTGTAATCCCAGTCCCACGAGGCCGACAAAAAGCGGTAACAATGCTTTTACAATCTGCAAATGCCTTTTTTCATCCTTTCTGGTGATAGAGAAAGCTCAATATTACTTAAGAAACTGATATTTAATGCCTTTTTCACCAAAAGCACTTTTCAATGCATGTTGTTATGGAACCGCATAAAGAATGCTTCCATAGGGACTGCAGATGGGTACATTTGCAAATGAAACAATTTAAATTAATGGGTGCATATGCAAATAATTTAAATTAATTTAATTAAAAAAACAACAAAAAACGTCACTATCATCCTGTCTATTTAAAGTAGTAAATCAGTCGGGTGCATCCACGACTGTCGGGACACCGCTGATATAAAAGCACGACACTCAAGCTCCGCTAAACTCTTGCTATCCCAGGTCCCATGGGGCCAGGATTACAAATGCCTGGTGCACAAATAGGTTCTGAAAGGAATAAAACCATTTTTCTTTCCGCTACTTCTAGTATACTATTCAATACAGTCGAACTTAAATGGTTCCAACATCTTTAGAACTATGGAAATTTGTTCTAGAGAAGGGTACTTCGAGCTACTGTCTTTAAATAATGGTATATTGTGTGTACTCACTAGAATCGCCTCGATAATTCGATTCTGTGTGTACTCACTAGAATCGTCTCGATAATTCGATTCTGTGTGTACTCACTAGAATCGTCTCGATGATTCGATTCTAATGAGTACATATAACATACATTAACATGATAAAATAAGAAAAAAATCCTTAAAATTTCCCTAAATATGTGTTTTCTTGAGCTATAGGAAGAATTTCCTAGGGAATAAAAATGAGGTCAAATCAGCCATCGGTGTTCGAGCCATTGAAGTTTTGCTGTAATTACAATTATGATTAAAAATACATATCTGTACATATGTAGAAACTAATAGGCCGAAGTGACCAGACAATCAAAAACATCTCATCAGGTTAGTTTAGGCTTCGTTTTCAAAATCAGTTTCCACATAAGACAAAGTTTGTAGAAAAATCAAATCTATGACAAACATAACGCGCATTTAATATACAAATGATGTGGAATCAAGTCTGCTTGTCTCAAAGTCCAAAGTCCAAATTCATTTATCTGAGTAAAATAGTATTTTATACATATTAATACAAAAGTATAGAAGTTAGAACCAAACTACCGTAATAATCATAAGTACTGGGACAGATGGGACTGAGCAAACAGTGTAGACCCAGATCAGACGCCGCGTTCTGCGGCGTCTGATCTGGGTCTACACTGTTTGCCACCCACCCAGCAGTTTGTAGACATTATCAGGTAGTAAAATAGACCTGTTCAAGTATTAGGACAATTATGGTAAGGAATTATGGTATCCCAATCTTTAGGGAAAATATGGTAACTACAGCGTAACTTTGATACCAGTAAGCAACTAACCGAGATGTGATTGCAGGAGACAGACAGTCAACTCTGTATTTCGTATACACGAGACAGAACGAAAAAAAAAAACAAAAAAAAACATACATACGTTGTTGGTGGTGGTGGTTTTTGCTTTTAGTCCCATGAGAAATTTCACAGAGACGATGATTCCTCTAAGATCTCAGAAACTTATTTCGTAAGTAATATTTTAAAATGAAAACTACCATTTTTATATCACTATTTATATTCTGAGACTATTATCATTATTATTATTATCATTATTATTATTATTATCCATTTATTTATTTATTTATTTACTTATTTATTTATTATTCGCAGCTCCAGATAAGCGGGGTATCCACGTAATATTTTGTTCTTATTTCTCAATGAAAACATATGTTGTGGTACCCTCAAGTAGCGCTTGGCAAGGCTCTTCTAATAAGTAACTACAACATATGTTTTCATCAAGAAATAAGAAAATTATCAGCACTTTTCAATTGAAAAAATGCCTTATCTGGAGTTATGTTTTATTATTATTATTATTATTATTATTATTATTATTATTATTATTAATTTTATCATTTTTTATTATTATAATTACTACAAATACCAGTAGAAGTAATAGTAGTTGCTGTTGTTGTTGTCGTCGTAGTAGTAGTAGTAGAAGAAGCAGTTGTTGTGGTTTAAATTAAAACTTTTTATAACCACTACTACTAGTAACAGCAAGTAGTAGTAATAGGAGTATAAATTACCTCGTAGAATAAGTATCTTTATACCGATACTCAATACAACGGTATGTTCTATGGGGAAATAAGAATAAAACAGGGTCTTCCCTACTTGCCATTCTACTCATTAAGAATTCTTTACAACAACAAATTCATTTTAATGGCAACATTTTTTGGAATAAATGCTGTCGTTGTAACGACGGTTCACTGTACCTAACATACAGTCAACCCTCTGTATATACCGACACTCGATACAACGACAAAATTTGTTATAATGACAATTTGACTGTCACTAAACATTCGCTTAAGAGGTAACAATTAGTCATAAATTATGCAAGAATATAAAAATGCTTTAAAGAATATATGTTTTGGATATTTGTTAGAATCGCCTCGGTGAGGCGATTTTAACAAATATCCACAATATGTTCTATGAGAAAAGAATAAAACAAGACCTTTCTTAAATATCAATCTGCTAAGTATTCTCTCAGTGTACAACAGCAAATTCAATTTTAATGGCAACGTCTTTGGGAACAAATGCTGTCGTTGTAACGAGGGTTCACTGTAATATATAACATTAAAAAGAAAAATACTTACAGCCACTTAATTCCATGTACACCAATGAATTCACACAATATAATAAGAATCACAAGAAAGAAAGAAGAACAAATACTCCAAACTGTTCGGACTCTCATGGTTGTAGTTGCTATTTTATATCCACCTATTCTGTAATTCCAATATTTTATAGATTCAAAGCATCAATTATTCCACATCTTATCTAATATTCATAATTAAAATTTATCTTTATCAAGTTACGTAATACTAAATAAAGTGATTGATATTATCTGGAGTAAATAAATGAAAGTAAAGAAACAGTCTTTTCCCTGTTATTTCTAATGTCTACAGATACTTTATTTTATTTTATTACATTTTGAAGTAGATCGCACGTAAATGACACACAAATATGATTTTTTTTTACATTCACACAAGTAAAAATAAAATATTTTCATTACATTTCACACAATTTCTCTCCTCTGAATCTTTATTTATCCAAGTTTTGATATTTATTTAATAGTTAATATGAATTTTATAATAACACAAAATGCCTCACTTTTTCTATGAAAGCAACTTTCGAACATACAGAAGTCCACGTTAAGAAGAATAGAAAAACATCTATTTCTTTTTATCTCAATTAGTAATTAATCAATTTCACAAAAACCTGGCGATGTGTCACACGCGAAAACCTTCCAATACATGTAACAAAGTCAAACTACAGAGCCATTTCAATCTGTCTTTTCATCACCTTTAAGCCCCGCCCATTTTTTCCGCGCGCTTGACTGTTTTCACGCTCCAGTGATGCACAGTTTGCTATCAACTCTGTGACTTACGAGATACGAGAGCGATTTGAGACCAGTGTGTCAATAGTCCGTAGATAGGCAATATAATGGGCGCTATTCCAGCGAAAACTGATAGTAACTAATATTTCGCTTGAAATCTATGGCGGAGGAATTTATAATAATGCCCACCTAGGTACAGAAAAACGTACCTAATACCACGTTTTTATACAACATTTTGATGTATACCTACAACAAATAATTTTATCGGATTAGAACGAAAGCAGTCTACTTGTTTGGTTCATCTACCTAATGCCACTGACATTTATGACTCAGATCAGTCAGCATGCACAGTAGCACCCTCAATCGCTGATCAGTAAAGACCAATTTTTTTTGCGTGCGAACGTCAAAGGCCCCTAATCAGACTGCGTGGGTGCGCAGGCTGGTCTGGACCTTTGGTGATCCAATCTTTCAGTGCACTGGTTCGTACGATTTTAATGTTATTAACGCTTAGCATGCTGGGTAAAACAATCACCAGACGACATTTTAGAATATTTTTTTCTTATTTTCCCCAGATAATAGGATTCGACAATTCATGCAAATTGAGACAATTTGCAAGAAATGTCAAAACCTATTTCTGAAAAAAAAAAAAAAAAAAAAAAATCTAATTATCGTCTGTTGAATAAGAATGAGACTGGTAAAAGTTAAACCGAAATAATGAAAGCAGGACCACTCTGGTCAAAGTCAGTTAACGACAATTTGATTTTATGTTTTTGTATTCAGAAAACAGGGCTTGGCATATCATGCAAAAGTGTCTATTGTTTTCTGTGTAAAATTGGGGAAAATGCAAAATGTCGTCTGCTGAAAATTTTACTCAGCATGCTAAGCATTAAAACCATTCTAAAGCTTCAGTGAGATTTAGTCTGAAGCATTTTGCAGACTTCTGCGCCTTGTAAATTCATAAAAGCAATATGGATCCTTGTAATTATTATTTTTTTCTTCTTAACTACAGTCTAGTAAAGTAACTGTATATATAGTTTCTTTCTGTTTCCCAAATTCATGAAGACTGGATCATTTGATATGTATATCGCGGCTAATAAATCTTTCGTTTGAAGCCAGTTTATCAAAGTAAACCTGCTGAGGCAGCGGACAGACCGCTGAAAAAATATCGACTCTTTCTAATAATATGATTAACCCTGAACGTGCTTATCAAAACTGCAGTAGACGACATTTTTATTATCATAATTTTTGTAATTTTTTTTCGAAAAAAATAAGACTTGACACCTTATGTGAATCGACCTCTGCCTAGCAGACGATTCACATGAAATGTCATGTCTTATTTTCCTTGAAAATAATGATAATAAAGAGACTGCCTTCTGCTTCAGTTTTGATTAGCACTTTAAGGGTTAAATTATTATTATTGATTTATGATGAAACATGGCTAATAAAATATTTTTTGTACGAATATATCCCAGCGGGCACATGACGTAAATACAACGTCGCCTCAACGTCGATGTTCTCAACGTCGATGCAACGTCATGACGTTGCATCGACGTTGTGGCGACGTTGTATTTACGTCATGTGCCCGCCAGGATTGTGGTCAGGCAGCGATTCTACAACAACACAGCGTCGCAACGTCGTATCGACGTCACCACAGCGTCGGGATAACGCCTATGCTGGTTTATTTTCTTTCACAACTGCATGATATTGCGGAAATATGGTTAACGTCCCTTCAACAATATCGCGGTGATTTCAATGTAAGCTACATAAGGATCGCTGAAAGCCACCGTAGTGCTACCCGCAGTCAATGAAATCGCCACCACAGAGCCATCCAGTCATTGAAACTTTAATAATCCTCTGGTATTTCGTGTCCCCACAGGGTCGAGCCATGTGAAAATTATGCATTCTGGTCATATCAGGACTGCAAGGAGCTAGATTAGCCTGCATCCGCGTATAGTCAGATCAGAGCTTTCGCCACCCATTTCCAGACTCATGTAATATAAATACAGCATATAGAATAAAGTCAAACCAATTTTAAAGCCCGACTCTATTAACCCATTTTTGCCTCACTAGCGTCGCATAAATGGGACATTGACAGTATTGATAAACAGTGTAGATTAGGGTCTACACTGCTTGCATTAAAGATAGGAGTTTCTCTAAAACATGGTACTAATAAAAACTAACCAGACATCCCTTACTTTAGAAATGGACCTGTCCAAAAGAGTTGAGGTAGGAGAGTCCACTCGGCATAACTGGGTTAAGCAAACAGATGTCTTGAGGCCAAAAACTTCTATCTCCCAAAGTACACTTGCCTTAAGAGGCAAAGAGCTTCTATCTCCCAAAGTATACTTGTCCTAAGAGGCCAAAAACTTCTATCTCCCAAAGTAACAGTCTCAGTATTAAAAAACCTATATTATAAAACCCATTTACGTCAAGTGAACTCTTCTAACGCAACTCTTTGTTCTGCGGCGTCTGATCAGGGTCTACACTGTTTGCCACTCACCCAGCAGTTTTTAAACACATTAACATGTAGTAAATTGAAATTTGTTCAAATTTTAGCAGGAGTATGGTACGGAGTTAAGGTATCCGAATATTCTGAGTAAATACGATATGTGGAAAATATAGAGCTAATATTACCAACCTCGAATATTTTGTTCACGTTACCGTTTCACACAACGTCGATAACCTTGTCGGCGAAGCGGAGACCCAGCTAGCATTCTACATAAATCTATAGCGGGCCGTTATCGGCCCGTCAGCTACCATGACGGGCCGATAACGGCCCGCTATAGATTTATGTAGAATGCTGAGAAGTACAACTAGTCCGATGCGAGCTTATGGTTTTTACAAGAACGGATAATCGGGCGTAAATGGCTGACCTCATTATAAGAATGTTAACGCTTAGCACTCTGGGTAAAAAAAAAATCAGCAGACGACATACTGAAATATGTTTTCTTTCTTTTTCAAGAAAACGATTTTTGACATTTCATGCAAATTGTCTCTAGTAAAGACAATTTGCATGAAATGTCAAATTCTGCTTTTTGGAGAAAAAAAAGGGTAAAATGTTATCAGTTTGTCGTCTACTAAATTAGCCCAGAGATCGTTAAAGGTTAAACAGTAATAACTTCATGGTAATATTATTTTAGACCACAGCAAACGAAACATCACGAAAACATGCCTATATAATTTTGACGCCCTTAAACCCCACTTTTATATAGTAAAACCGGGGTTTACAGGGGCATACATTATTTTTCTTATTTTTGCTAAAAGCATAGATTGTGAGTACTCGTTAGAACCGCGACACTAAGGCGGTTTTAACTAGCACCCACGAACTATGTTTTGAGCAGAAATGTGAAAAATATCAGAATTTTTATCTTAAATTTTTCATTCTTTGGTAGTAAAATTTTCAGTATATTTGAATAGGCATGTTTTCGTAATGAAAAGAAATAGATTATGACAGAGGCGCTTCTAATGAGTACCCATAACATACAAATGTACGTTTTTTATGTTGAAATAAGAAAATACTTATCATATGCCTCTCATCTAGAGCTATGTAAGCAATGATATTTCCTGGAAATTCCCATACAAAATCCCCATAGGCATGAAGGTGATATTTTATTTTACTACAGTCCGACTCTCGTTATCTCGACTTCGCTTATCTCAAATTACTGCTTATCTCGAAGTGAAAATCTGGCCCCTGTTTTAACATGGAAGTCTAACACCAGGTAACAAAATATTGTGGAAAAGAGGAGAAATTGCTCCTAAGAACAATTTCTCCTCTTTTCCACTATTTTTTTCCTTAATTCTGCATATCTGATATGTCGAGGTACGGATATCTTGAAATATTTCAGAGAGTCCATTGGACTTCGAGATAAAGAGAGTCGACTGTATTTCCCACAGGTGACAGTAAAAAAAAAACAAACAAAAAAACAAAAAAAAAAAAAAAAAAAAAAAAAAACATGCAAAGCAGTACGGCTGTTCAATTCCCCACTATGGTATAATAAAATAAATATTACAATCCCGCCGGAGAGGGCGATAGTAAAATATGTCACCCTTCAGAATGTGATTATCGACCTCGGCTGATATGTTTTACTATCGCCCTTTCAGGAATGTAATATTTATATTATAATATGAAGAAAATGGGGAACATTTGGTAGTAGTATTGGGTGGCACTATGGGTAATAAGTACATCAAGACATTTATGCAAGTATAATAAATTGATAGAAATAATCGAACAAACTGAAATTAGATTTAAACACTTAAAATTCTGGAAAAAAAAATGCTTAATAATGTATACCCTATATATCTCTATTTTCACTATATAGTATATATTATGGAGAACATGAGGGTAAACATTACATTAATTTCTTCACATGTTCATAAAACGCTGTTTAATCTTTACCACTCTATGACCAAATCAGTAGGCGACAAATTGATGAGTTCTTTTGTTTTTTTTTGTTTGTTTGTTGTTTTTTTTTTTTTTTTGTTTTGTTTTTTTGTTTTGTTTTTTTCTTATTTTTCCCAGAAAATAGGCTTTTACATTCCATGCAGATTGTCTCCTGAGGAGACAATTTGCATGAAATGCCAAAGCCTATTTTCGGAAAAAAAATGAGAAATATAATAATTCAAATATTTCAACTTGTCGTCTGCTGAAACATTTTCCCAGCATGCTAAGCTTAAACTGGGTTTCAGATGTTCTGATAATAAGTGTTCCAGATGTTTTCTTTATTTTTCTGTTGATAAATTGAAAAGAAAACGACGACGACGATGATGATGATGATGGTGATGATGATGATGATGATGACGACGACGACGACGTATTTGGTGTAAACAGTGTATTATTCAATGAACTGTACACATAAAACAAGTAAGGACAGAAGTACAATTCGATGCATTAGACAGAGAATTGAATTGGATACAGAAGTAAGTCAACGACATCTGCCTTCCAAAATGAATTATCATAGTCTAAACAAGCAGCTAACATTGACCTTAAGTTTAAGTCGATATTGTATACAATTGTTGCCCTTGTGTGCGAGGGTAATATGACGATTTATTCACTCGAGACAGGAATTGTTACCCAAGGGCTTGCCCGACGGTAACATTAACTGTCGAGGGTGAACAAATTGCCGTATTACCCTCGTACAAGGTCAACATAATTCTTACAACTGCAACTGCACTTGAAGCAACAACGTCACCAGAGGATTACATAGCGACAGATAAGGCGCCTTTTTATCCGAAAAATGCTGATATCTTTCTTGTTTCTCAACAAAAACATATGTTGTGGGTACTCATTAGAAGCGCCTCCTCGGCGAGGCGCTTCTAATAAGTACCCACAACATATGTTTTCGTCGAGAAATAAGAAAAATATTATGTGGATACCCCCTCTTATCTGTAGCTATGCGGATTATTGTACCTGCGAGGGCAATATTGCTGGGAAACCTGATAGAATATTACCCCGCACGTGAAATGCGATTATCGAAATGACGTCAGAGGTTAATAATACTTGCGAGGGTAATATTACAGGGTAACATGATAGAATATTACCCTGCACGTGATATGCTCTCGACAAATGATATTTCTAATATAGCTTATGACTATTAATGAGGTATAATAAAACATATTATTGAAACAAATACCAGGAAAATTTAACATGTAAGGTAGAAAAAAAAGAAAAAAAAAAGATAGAACTATATCCAAATTTCATTGTGGCAAATGGTGGGAAGAATGAAACAAGGACAAAGGTAGTCTGTCTGTTCTCCTCAGAAGAAAAGGTAAGAGAGAAGTAGAAAAGAAACTTTCACGGTATTGAAAGTAACTTAAAAAAGAAAAACAAAAATGTCGGTACAATGACCAGCGCATAGCTTAGCATACACAGTTTAATACTTATGTATTTGTTTAGCAGTACTTCGGTTGAATCGAGACGGTGGATACAAAGGTGATAATGAAGAGCTCTGTGTAATGAGGTGCTGTACGAGCTGAGTTTTGTCTCCAGTGGGATTTGAACCCTGGACTAAGGGATGTGAAGTCGAGAGCGCTAATTCTCCTTGTATATATATATATATATATATATATATATATATATATATATATATATATATATATATATATATATATATATATATATATATATATATATATATATATAACATCAGGCGAAAACATGCCTATATAATTTCGACCCCCTTAAACTCCACTTTAATATAGTAAAACTGGGGTTTACAGGGGTATACATTATTTTTCTTATTTTTGCTAAAAAACATAGATTGTGGGTACTCGTTAGAACCGCCTTGCCGAGGCGGTTCTAACGAGTACCCACAATATATGTTTTGAGCAGAAATATGAAAAATATCAGAGTTTTTTTTTATCTGAAAAATTTCAGTTTTTGGAGGCGAAATTTTCTATATATTTGAATGGGCGTGTTTTTCGTAATGTTAAAGCTGTCCTAAGTCTGGCTCTATCTTGTCAAGGTCAACAAAATTCATGTGGATCTATAAATAGATATGCTGCCATTCTGATGGTCGTGGGAGTGTCTTTCCATGATTATACAGTCATTAGCTTCCTGCATTATCAACAGTAGGCCATTGCACTTTAGAAAGCTATCACAATACAAAGTTGACACAGTTCCATAGTATCACTCATCCAGGACACCTTTATTAACACTTAGCTCGCTCTAGGCAAATTAAGCAAGATCGATGCCAAAATACACACTTCTGCTCAGTGTGGTCAGGATTATTGACTCTATAACACACTGTGATCAGGATCAATGACAATGAGTGTATACACATTACTGCTCACTGTGGTCAGGATTATTGGCAATTTGTGTATACACATTACCGCTCACTGCATCAGGATCATTGTCAATGAGTGTATACATATTATTGCCCTCTATGGTCAGGATCAGTGGCAGTTAGTGTTTACATATTTCTGCTCACTATGGCCAGGATCATTAACAATTAGTATATACATACTATTACTCATTATGGTCAGGATCAGTGGCAGTTAAAGTATAGACAATACTGCTCAATGTAGATCTGCGACAGTTAATGTATACATACTACTGCTCTCTATGGTCAGGATATGTAATAGTTAAAATATACATACTACTACTTACTATGGTCAGGATCATTGACTCACTGTGTTGAGGATCATTGTAGTCTATAGACACTACTGCTCACTGTGATCAGGATCAGTGAAGTGTATATTAATTACTGCTCACTGTGGTCAGGATAATTGCCACTTAGTATGTATGCCCTACTGCTCACTGTGGTCAGGACCATTAACAACTAGCAAGTAGCACATCACACGTGTGATGAGCTCTTGTAATTAGTGTATACATACTACTGCTTACTAATGTCAGGATCTATGACACTTAATGTATGCAAATACTGCCCACTGTTGCCAGGATCGTTGACAATTGGTGTATACACATCACTGCTCACTGCGATCAGGATCATTGACAATTAGTGTCATTGACATGTCTGCTCACTGTGTTCAGGATCATTGTCCATTAGTGTATACATACTTACGCTCACTGTGATCAGGATCGGTGACAGTTAGTGTATACAAATTACTGCTCACTGTGGTCACTATAACTGCCAATTAGTGTGTATGCACTACTACTGACTGTGGTCAAGACCATTGACAATTAGTGTATACATACAACTGCTCACTATGGTCAGGATCTGTGACAGTACATATTACTGCCCACTATAGCCAGGATCATTGATAATTGGTGTATACACATACAAGTTACTGTGATCAGGATCATTGACAATTAGTGTATACAAATTTCTGCTCACTGTGGTCAGTGTAAATGACAGTTTATACACATTACTGCTCTTTGTGGTCAGGATCAATGCCAATTAGTGTGTATGCACTACTGCTCACTGTAGTCGGGAATAACTGAGGATCATTAACAATTAATGAAAGCATATTATTGCTCACTATGGTCAGAATCTGTGACAGCTAATATATACATACTATTGCTCACAATGGTCAGGATCATCGGCAATTAGTGTAAACACACTGCTGCTCATTGTGTTCAGGGTCACTGACAACTAATGTATACACATTACTGCTCACTTTGTCCTATATATATATCTATACATACACGACCGCTTACTGAAGTTACTATGGACAGGATCACTGTCAATTAGTGTATGCACATTGCTGCTCAATGTGGTCAGGATCATTAAGTGTACGCATATAACTGCTCACCGTTGTCAGAATCATTCTCAACTAGTGTATTCTGCTTACTGTAGCCACATTACTGACAATTAGCCTGATATAAATCAGCTGCACGCTGAAACAGCGATTACTTATCGACAAGTAACATCAGTACTAATTACAAACTTGCTAAACATGACAGAATCTCAGCATTAATAGTGCGTGCATGCGTATGCTGTGGGTTTGAGTTCGGCTTGAAAACATCCACACGTCCATTCATGCGTTTTCTATTTACAGTCGAAGTTCAATGTCTCGAACATCGTTGGGACCATGGAAATTCGTTAGTGTTCTAGACATGGGTAGTTCGAGCCACTGAAAGTTAATCATAGCGCCAGGTCAGAAAGCAAATGTGAATGATTAGGAAAGTATTTTTGATCTCTATAAAATAATGGTATGTTGAGTGTACTCATTAGAATCGCCTCGATGAGGCGATTCAAACGAGTATACACAACATATATTTTCATTAAAGATAAGAAAATACCCCAAATATTTCGTTTCTTGAGCTATCGGAAGAATTTCCTAGGAACTCAAAAGTAGTTGCGGTCATGGTACCTAAGCCATAATCCAAACTCATAAATCCGTAAACGAATGACGAATCAGAATGTTCAGACCAACAGACATGGATCCCAGAATAAAGTGTGTAATCATGCGTCCGCGGATAGTAAGCATTACTTGGTAAGCAAGCTTCGCCCACCATGCCCATAGGCCTGAACGAAGGAAATATCGGTAGAAGCGTATGTCCGGGATTTTGGAAGTCAATTTATGGCGCGTCAGTGGCAAAAACATCAGAAACAAGTCTAGGAACCGAGTTCGAATCAACCACTGTAAACGACTCATCGGTGTTCGAGTCATTGAACTATTACTGTATTTCGCGCTTTCTTGTTAACTTTGAAACACACCACCAGAAATATTTGTTTACCTACAACTACGACTTAATAACCTCCGGCATCGATATTTGGGTGCAGAGTCATGCATTCTGCATACGTCATGTCAGTTATATGAATCGCAAAGTGAGAAACCGTACCGTCTGACATGTGCGCCCAGCGAAGACTCAAATCAGCCTGCGCACCCGCACTGTCTGATCTGAGTCTTCGTTGTCCGTATGAAGAAACTTTGCAGCCTTGGCCATTCAAAATGTGCGCAGTGAAGATTCAGATCAGCATGCGCATTCGCGCATGCTGATCTGAATCTTCACTTGGCGCACATGTCCGAATGACTTTTTTTCTGACATCGAGGCTTATATCTCTGGCATTGATATGTCACATTATTTTTGCTTCTACAATATTATGCCAGTATCAAATACAGAATAAAACATGAAACTGCACACCTGTCTGCAATGTAAAAGAAATCTGAAGTGCACTAGGGTGAACCACCCAAATCGTTTCTACGAGCTGCGAAGATCTAGATTACCCTGCGTATGTTTAGAGTTACAGTCTGATTCAGGGACTAAAGAGGACTATATAAACTTGGTAGTTTTTTTTCTGCTATTTTTACCAGTGTGTGTGTGTAGGGGGGGGGGGGGGTGTTGGGGGAACAAATTTTGTGACTTTCTGTTTGCTTTTTTGCGTACCAAACTAACCTGAAAGGAAAGAATATATATGCTCCCTTTCTTACTTTCTAATGAAAGGATCTGTTCCCAGAGAAAGAATTTGCCCCTTTTCTAAAAGGAAACATTTCGCTCTCAAAGGGAGCGGGAACATTTTTTCCCCTTTTAGAGTGGATCCTTTTTCTGAAGGAAGTAAACACAATTTTGATAGAGCTGCCTCCCCCTTAAGATGAGTGAATACATCTGGAGTTTTCCGCCATTATTCAATGGCGGAAAACTTTCACAGACAATTTGTTTCTCATTTTTTAAATTCTTTCAAATACGGGGGGCGGGGGGGGGGGGTATTCTTGAAGGAATTTACCCCACAGAGTGAGCAAATTCTTTCCTGTATGAGTAGCCCTAATCCACAGAGTTATATATTTCCACTTCAGAGAAGTTCAATTTCCCTTGACGGCGTATTCATTCCCCTTGTTCAATCAAACTGTGTATTATATTTAATGTGACTGGACACACTCTCAAGGGAAATTACTCATCAAAGAAGGCTACGAAAAAAAAAAAAAATCAAAAGGGTGGGGGTAGGGAGTCACCAAGAAACTAATTCTTTAGTATTAAAAGTATTAAAAAAGTTTTAAATTCCTCCTAATATTAGACCAGTATAAATGTGACAAAAAGGAAAGAACTGTACGGGGATAGACAAAATAAAACAACTCCTCTTGAAAGTCATTGCAAAAATGGCATGTATAATTTTGTTTTAAGAAATTTCTCAGGCAATGAAGCCCGTATAGGTAATTATAAATGACGTTTTGGCCAAAATGTTGGTATTTTGTAGTGTTTTCTATTTGCATACCCATAAAAGTGATATTTTCACAAGAGACATTACAAAAAAAAAAAAAAAAAAAAAAGAAAATGACACGTGAAATTTTGCACATGAACTTTTTTGTTCTTGCAGTTAATGGTCTAAGGGAAGCAACTCAAAATTGGAGTTGTTCTTAATCTTACTACTGCAAGGGAAACAAATGTCAATGATTTTCTTTCTTGTGTGTATAGATACTTTTCAGTGAGGCTAGTACCTGATCTAGATCTCTTTTGATTATGAACAACTATAATTAATGAGAAAAAAAGTTGTGTTGATCCTTACCTCGCGATACTTGGTAAAATACTTATATTCATACAACACTTCCCTGCTTCCGTCTGCTAACCAAGCCATAACCGATAATCCTCACGAGTTTAACTTTCTATATCTACAACTGCAGAATGGATATTTCTTTAAGTAAGCCTGTGATTGTCGCTAGTCAATATCAGTGGTCAAACAATACCTACTCCAATTTATTTATTTATTTCCCGGGGAGGGCACTTGGGGGTCAGCTTAGTACTGATGCTCGAACAAAGAATTGCGAAACATATCCTAAACAATGTGCTCAAAGGTGCTTGAAGTTTAGTCCATAAGCGAGAAACTCCATTCTGTAACCTACCTAGGCTTCATATATTTAAAATATGAAGCCCATTAGACCCTAGCTTTGGCTTTTTTATAGGTTTAGGACTAACACCCCAAGAAACTAACACTTTAGTGTTAAAAGTATTAAAAAAAAAGTTCTAAATGCTTCATAGTATCAGACTGGTATAAACGTGACAAAAATGAAAGAACTGCACAAGGATAGAAAAAATAAAACAACCCATCTTGAAAGCCAAGGCAAAAATGGCATTATGAAATTTCTCAGGCAATGAAGCCTGTATAGGTCATTATAAATGACGTTTTGGCCAAAATATTGGTATTGCTTAGTTTTTTTTTTTTTTTTTTTTTTTTTTTTTCTATGCATACCCATAAATGTATCTAATGATTGGCAATCACCAATAAATGTAGGTTTTATTAAATACAAATTAATGAAATATAGAAAAAAAAAATATTTAATGCATATTTCCAAAAAGTGACATCTTCACAAGTGAAATATACAAAAAAAAAATAAATAAATAAATAAAATAAAAATAATAATATGACACTTGAACTGCTTTTGTTTCTTAAGTACAGTTCATGGTCTAAGGGAAGCAACTCAAACTAAGGGTTAATGTTCTTAGTCATTACTGCAATGGAAACAACTGTCAATGATTATCTTTTTTTCTGTGTATAGATACCTTTCTAGGTAATCGTAGCTCTAGATCTTTTTTTTTATGAACTTTTATAATTAATGAGACAAAAATTGTGTTGATCCTCACCTCACGATACTTGGTAAAATACTAACATTCATACAACACTTCCCCTGCTTCCGTCTGCTAACAAAGACACAACCGACAACTCCTTTCGAGATTAACTTTCTATATCTACAACTGCAGAATGGACATTGCTTGGTGTAAGCATATGGTTGTCGCTGGTCGATATCAGTAAATGGTTAGACAGTACCTACTCCAATTTATTTATTTATTTATTTATTTATTTATTTATTTACTTATTTATTTCTCGGATAGGGTTAGCTTGGATTGGTACCGATGCTTGAATAAAGCATTGCGAAACATACCCTATCAACAGTGTGCTCGAAATATTAAAAATTGATATCCTTACCACTGTGTTCTCTTAAAAAGTAACTATTTTCACTGTGTAGTATGAAAAAGTACCCCTTTACACGGCAGACATTTAAACAACCGCTCTGTTGAAACGCTTGATGTGTACAATTCCATGTAATCCGGGTCTACATTGTCCCATTACTTAGGGTAAATCATTAGAAGTGGGGCCTGAGCCATGTAGAGAACTTTTTTTTATAGATGGAGCTCCTCCTTTATTCTTGTGCAGCAAACTTTTTTATGTTTCATAAACATAGATGTAGTGATTCACCCATTTATGCCGAGTGGACTCTTCTACCTTAACTCTTTGGACAGGTCCATTTCCTATATACAGGGCGTCTGGTTAGTTTTTATTATTATCACGTTTGGTAGAAATTTCTGACCTTAATGCAAAAAGTGTAGACCCTGATCAGACGCCGCGTTCTGCAGCGTCTGATCTGGGTCTACACTGTTTGCCAATGTTCCTTTTATGGGATATAGTGATTACAGATTATATGTCATTCTGTATACGCAGGATTTTATAGCAAGTAGGACAGGTATTCCACAAAAAAATGTTTTGCTTACATATTTACGCTTCTAGGGTTCAAAAGCGGGAAACCATTCAAAGGTTATCTAAATTCAGAAATGTTGGGAGGATCGGGAAAATGCTCCTAACTATAAAATGGTCACCAGATTTTATTTTACCCCCTAATCACAGCGTTTTTAGCAGACGTGAAAACATACCCTTTTTCCACAAAAATACCACTTTTCCTACCCTAAATGATAGCAGCACTGCTTGGTATATGCGAACAAAGCAGATCCACACCAGCTGCACGCCATTCATGCTTTGTTAGTAATTACTATCAATCCAAAGAGTTCATTTGATCATATCTTTGAAGTTTATCAAAATATATATTCTATCCTGATAAAACTATCCAGAGTAGTATATTGTCTGTACGACCAGTATTCTGTCTGGACAGTGTGGTTGCACAGACGAGCCCGAGGTCTCACTATTTGCATACAGAACAACTCCAATGGCTCGAACAGCTTTGGGACCATGGAAACTTATTCGAGATATGGGTAGTTCGAGCCACTGAGGGTTAATCATGGCGCCATATCAGGAAGGGATAATTTAGGGAAATCATTTCGATTTTCTACACATTAATTGTATGTTGAGTGTACTCATCAGAATCACCTCGATGATGCGATTCTAACGAGTACACATAACATACAATTCCATGATAAAATAACAAAATTTCCCATATATTTGTTTTCTTGAGCTACCGGAAGAATTTCGTAGGGACTCAGAAAACGAGTTCGAATCACCCCAGGTAAACGAGCTATCGGTCTTCGAGTCATCGAGGTTTTACTGTAAATAGCATTCTTTACACATGGACTATTTTCGGGCAAGATTTTGAGATATTTGCTTTTTTTTTTTTTTCGTTTTGCCAAAAAAATCTCATTGAAATTCGGCATAATTTCTCGTCAGTTTTGGCTTTTGGCTGAATGAAAACTATTCTCCCAATATTCTTAGCCAGAATTATTCCTGTTTACATGTGTTGATTCTTGAAAAGCGGACATATAGATCAACAAACATGGTAGAGACCTACCCAAAGGTTCGATACTGCAAGTTTGATTGTACTCCATTCTGTGCTCTTGGAGAAGGAGAAGCTGTCGTTTAAATTTTCTTATTGAAGCACAGCATTTCCTACAAGATTGCATGTGCATCCAGCGAAGACAGCTCAGCATGCGCAGAGGCTAATCCGCGCAGGCTGATCAGAGTCTTCGCTGTCCGCATGAAGACGCATTTGATCCTTGGCTACAGACAGAGTGGCTTGCGAAGACTGATCACAGGCTAGTCTGAGATTTCTTCGGGTGCACATGCAATCTAGTAGGAAATGATGTGCCCCGGCTCATAACTCGTTTGTTGCTGTGACAGCCAGTCAAAATAACAGGTGGGCATAGAAAATGTAATTGATACAGGAACACACAAGAAATATTCCTACAAAATGTAGTTCAAGTCTCCCGTGTAATGGAGAAGATAGTATTTAACCAATTAAAACAGCCAACCAATTCAAATAGTATAAAACTGAATTGTCCCTAGCCCACCAATATTTCTCCAAAACTTGATACAACTTACAAAAAATATCATGTATATATGACCGTGAATAAAAAGTCAAGACTGAAGTCTTGTTAATTGTAAGTGTCATACAGGAAATGCTTATGACTTATTTTTTCAGTTAGACAGAAATATTAGATTCAAATGACTTTTGCGTGGCGTGCATACATAAGTAGATATGTGACCCAGCTTCAAACTTTACAGAGATTTTATTGAAATAAACATTCTGAGCAAGTTTTATGAAGATCACAAAAAAGTGTGGCCTTTTGTTTTTTTTTTTTTTATATAAGATTTGACCCAGTGATTTAGTTTTTGACCCCATGGGACCACGTTTCAAACCTGACTTATATGTGAATGAGACAAAAATCTTAACAACCTTTATGAAAGTCATTCAAAAATAAGGTTTTTAATGCGGGCACCAGCTTTATGATTTGAACTCTGCGTAAGTTTTATAAAGATCAAACTTGTACACGAAATGTTTTCTAAGATTGGACCTAGTGACTTAGGTTTAGATCCAACTGACCCTGTTTCGAACGACTTAGATTTTATAGATAAATATTCTTTGCAAGTTTTATGAAGACCCGATAACAAATGCATTCTCTGCTATATTTAATAAGCAAAATGTTGCCAACTGACAAGGGAGGAGCGAACATCAAGTGCATTCCAGTAGCGTAGCCGGAATGGAATTAGTTTTTATACGCACACTCCGGAAAAATTCTTGAAGAAAATATGCCTACAATCGCTTTAAAAATAGGGACTACTCTTAAAGGAAAGAATTTGCTCCCAGAGGGAGCGAATTCTTTCCTTTATGGACAGTCCTTATGATAAAGAAGCAAAATGCTTAACGTTAAGTGATGACTTTTTATTGTAAATATTTTTTTCTTACCATCACGAAAACATGCCTATATAATTTTGACCCCCTTAAACCCCACTTTTATATAGTAAAACTGGGGTTTACAGGGGTATACATTATTTTTCTTATTTCTGCTCAAAAACATAGATTGTGGGTACTCGATAGAACCGCCTCTGCGAGGCGGTTCTAACGAGTACCCACAATCTATGTTTTGAGCAGAAATATGAAAAATATCAGTTTTTTATTTGAAAATTTTCAGTTTTTGGAGGTGAAATTTTCTGTATATTTGAATAGGCGTGTTTTCGTAATGCACATGACATATAACGCACATGCGTAATTTTTCGCAATGAACGCCACGTCCATGCATTCTATAAATGTACCCTAAGCCTTCGCCTCAGGTGAGCTATTCACCAATCTGCAACAATATTTAACTATTATTTAAATGTATTGGGATAACTACTTTCGACCACTGATATTGTTCAGTGATAAATGCATGCATACACAACAAAATATGCGTTTTGCAGTTGTAGATATAGAAAGATCAACTCATATGGAGTTATCGGTTATCTTTTTGTAACAGACGGAAGCAAGGCTACTTTTGTAGCAAGCCCCTTTTCAAAAAGGTCTTGGTGTGCAGGACGTGACAAAAGTTGTCGCCCTTTTGTGAATTAAAAAAAATGACCGAAAAAAAAATATCAAGCATATCATTTTGTTGCCTGTTGAATGAAATTCAGAATAAAATATGTTTAAACCAATTCCCCTTAAACATTTTACAACAAGAAAGAAACTGGCCTCGACGTTATAAAACTTTTTTCATGCTCATCTCAGATGAGCATGAAATTTTCTCTGCTAATAAATATGAAAATGCCAACAAAAGTTGGCATTTTCATATTTATTAGCAGAGAAATTTTCATGCTCAGCTATGTTTAGCAAGGAAGAATTTGCAATTGTTAGTAATTTGAGATTAATTTCATGCTCAGTTGAGTTGAGTACGAAAAAAGGTTTATAACCTCGGCAGGCCTGGATTTGGCTTTTTACCAAGTGTATATGTAGAACAGCCAGTATATGTGTAAATATGTATGTAGGACTACAGGTATACAGATTACATAACTGACCAGTCTAACTGGTCTGGAAATTTTAGCATATTAGTTGTGCTCATTTTGTAATCCCAGTTCGATCCCCAGTCGGTGCACTCGACCGGATGTTTCTTTACAGATTTACTACACATACTCCCCAGCTGGCGTTGCGTGGGTATGTTCTATATTTGCCGTTTCCTTTTCGTTCCTCACATGATTTGATTTTTTTACGAAACACCTTAACAGGCATTTATTTCATTCATATTTTGAGATACGATCTTTCTTTTTTTTTTCACAAATACTGGGTCAAATTGTACAATGATTGTCAAAATCCATGTCATCGAAAGCAAAAATGTGCATAGTTTCCAAGTGAGAAAAAAGGTTTTACAAAACTGCCTGTACGCGAACAGTGAAAACCCAGATCAGACTGTGTATACGCGATGTCTGATCAGAGCATTCACGGTTCACTATTTCTTTTGGGCGGAGTGCAAACGTTCTGATCAGAGTGTGTTGATGCGCAGACTGATATGAACGGTGTTCGCGGGGCAGTTTGCAGAGGCATTAAGGTTATTTATCTTTCACACGGCCCAAACATTTGTAGCTGCAACTTGGTTTAGCCCCACGTTTAGCCCCTAAAGCGCAAAGCAAAATTTTAGCAGACATCATTATTTTTTTTTTTTTTTTCAGAGAAAATAAGACTTGGCATTGCATGTGAATCGCCTGCATAACTGACGATTTACATGGAGTGCCAAGCCATATTTTCTCTGAAAAACAAAATATACAAAAACCTCTGAAAAACAAAATATACAAAAACTATATATCAAAATGTCGTCTGCTGCAGTTTTGACTGGCACTTTAAGGGTTAATGTTGGAATTATGCATGCGCGAGAAACGTAACTAATTCTCTTTGTGTGTCGGCGCTTGGGCTTGCTTAACCCTTGTCCTGCTGAACCCGGATATATCCTGTTTTGCAAACAGTGTAGATCCAGATCAGTTGGCTTCTGAAGAAGCCAACTGATCTGGATCTGCACTGTTTGCCATTGAGTATGCAAATTTATAACAACAATCTGGATCAAGTAACCTGATTGGCTGAAAATTAGAAGTGGGTGTGACATCTTAATTTATTCAGCAGGACAAGGGTTAAAAGGTTAAACGAATCATCAAGATTAAAGCGAGTATAACAGGCAGTCAGTCCGACAGCCTAGAGAGAACACCGTACTTATTCTAATATTTAGGACAGACAGGTCGGAGAAAACGGTGTAGAGCCAGAACATGGCATCTGATTAGTGTCTACCCATCCAGCAGTTTTTTTGACAGATCAAAAGGTGATAAAAAGGATTTGAATCCATTTTAGGACAAGTATGGTAAGGAGTAACGATGTCCCAGTAATAAGGACAAGTACGGTAAGCAGATATGGTGTCATGAAAAAGGAGAATTTCGGGTGAATGCTAAATTCAGGAATCAAACGAGCCTGCGCATGCGCGCAGTCGAGGTATTTGCTGCTTAGCATCCAGTGACTTCTTTTAGCGGACAGTGAAGGCCCTGATCAGATCTACCTTTTCTGTCCGCTTATGCCCTGAGGAACATTTTCTCCATTCGCCAAGCTCACGTCTGATATGCCATGTGAAATTTGAATATATCCATCCAGTCACCGAATCCCTAGGGTACCACTCAAGGTTATTGTCTATTCAGCCAGCCTGCCAGAACGACTGAAGTTATTGAACAGACAAACGAAAACAATGCGGTACTTCCATATTTTCCCCCATTACAACAACGTCATTTCAACGTCTTCACGGCGATATGGTTACGTTGTATAGACATTGTTTCAACGTTAAATATTTCAAGGGGAATTCATTGTCAGGGGCGGCAACTTTGTCAAAATTGTGTTTGGGAGCAAATTCTTTCCTTTTTGAATAGATCCTTTTTCAGACGGGCATTAGTGTGCAGGAACGCAAAAAAAAAGAAGTCACAGAAATTAGTTTAAACACATTTTATTTCAGCACTTTGGCATATACATAAAACATAACATTCAATAATATAAGAGTTGAAGCAGGCTGCTTGTTTGGTTTCTCTTCCCTCGTAAAAATGCCGGAAACCAGTCCCTGCAATACTTGTTCCAGCACGTTGCGTTGATGACGTTTGACCAACGACGTCGCAACGTCCTAGCAGAATATCCAGATCAGTGACACATACAACGTCGCAACGGTTTTCGACGTTGTTTGTTTACTGGTATTTTCGCTAATGTTTGGTTCGACTAAAATCAGATCACCATAAATAAGACAATACACCCGGGGATCAGAAAAAATACAAGATAATATGCTTTCTACATTATTCTGCGCGCGCATACTTTCCAGGGTTTCCGAAAATTAGCAAATCTCATAGCTCCAGATAAGGCCCTTCTTTCAACCGAAAAGTACTGATATTTTTTCTTATTTCTCCACGAAAACATTTGTTATGGGTACTCATTGAGGCGCTTCTAATGAGTACCCACAACATATGTATGTTTTCGTGGAGAATTAAGAAAATTAATAAGTGAATACCCCATCTTATCTGGAGATATGGCAATGCACTTTATAAAATATTACCATGTTGTAAACGATACATCGTTGTATCCGACAACGCTGTAAGTAGTTCCGTATCCGTGAGCGTAACGCAGCTGACCTAAAATATACGATGAAGAAAATGAAGCTGTCGAAACGGACGGATGGTCGGCCTACCAACGTAAGATGAACAGACTTTTGTTTTCATATGCAGTCAACTTTCGTTAACTCAAACTCAAAGGGACTAAATTCTTTGGTTTGAGATAACCGTAGTCAAAGATAAAAGGCATTAAAAATGTAAGAAAAAATATGGCAAACTAAACTGATATTTTGCTTTTTATTTAGTTTGTCTTAAGCAGGAGTTTGAGTTATCAGTGTTTTGAGCTAACGAGAGTCAACTGGACAGTGCAATCTTCTTGCAGAAGTCACCCCCTGGATGACAAAAAGTGACCGTTGTAGGGAGGTGGCTGTTGTAGAGAGGTCAAACATATAGCAAAATTGCACTTGGGAATCAGAAAAGTGACTGTTATAGGGAGTGTCTGTTGTTGAGAGGTGTTGGTGGCGGTTCCAAAGTATTTGCTTTAGCAACTTGAGGTAAATGCGATGACGCAGAAAAAACAACAGATGTTTCGTGCTCTGAAATAAAGTATAACAGAACAAAATGCACCGATCACCCTAAAGATTTGTGAACTGCATACCAGTTTCAATGTAGATCGGAAATGATTTTATGTGAAACGAATAAAAACAACTGTCAAAAATGCCAACTGTTGAAAAGGTCGCGCTCTCAATAAAAACATGCAGATAAAAGTGTAGAAGTTTGTTCTCGTTATATCTAACCTGCATTTCTTTTTCTACTTGTGTGAGCAGCAGTGATACAAATTGATAACACGCGATAGTAATTGATAGCAACGATAAAAATCATGAAACAGTTGCATCTGAAACCATAACACTGTACCGTAAATTACAGTATTTATATCCTAGGTGCTGGGGCATGGAGAGGTGAGGGGTACTCACACAGAAAAAGATCTGCTCCTAGAGGGTAAGAGTAGCACTTTGCCCCTACCCATTAAAACTCCATGAGAAGGGAGATAAACATCTCCGCAACGGAGGTATTTCCCTTGATGGTGTGCACATCCCCTTAATTTCAACAAAATGTGCTTTATAGTTAAATGTAAAAAAAAGAGAAAAAAAAAAACAATGTTTTGTAAGTTAGTTCTTGATCTGCCCACAGTTATCTCCGGTTACCGAGTTGACCCAGATCAGATGCCGAAGACATGGCATCTGATCAGTGTCAACTCTTTGCCACTCATCCAGTTGGTTTTAGACACACCAACGGGTACCAAAATGGACTTGTTGAAATGCTAGGACAGGTATACACTGGAACCTCCTTATAAGACGATTGATTATAAGACAGTTCAGATCTAAGACGGTTTAAAGGTGGACCCCGAGAGTGTTGTATCCAAACAAAAATGCCTAGATTATATAGAAAAATGACCATTACGGTCTTTTTTTTATATAATCTAGTCATTTTTCTATATAATCCAGATATTTTTATTTGGATTCAACACGGTCCAAACAAAAATGTCTAGATTACCGGTATATAGAAAAATGACCAGGTATGGTCAATTTTCTACATAACATGGTCATTTTTTCTATATAATCTCGACATTTTTAATTGGATACAATACGGTTGTTTGGCTAACACGGTTTTCACTTTGGATCCCAGCAATTGTGTTATAAAGAGGTTATGGTGTAGTGAAAAATTAAGTTGTCGCAATTATATATATATATATATATATATATATATATATATATATATATATATATATATATATATATATATATATATATATATATAATTTAAATCAAGGCTGCCGAACCTATATAAATAAAATTTGACTTCCTATTGATGTGTCTTAGGCATGCTGGCTGAATGGAATATGCAGTGAACTCTTGTTACAACGACAGCATTTGGTCCCAAAGACGTTGCTATTAAAATGAATTTGCTGTTGTACAGAATATTTAATGAGCAGACTGATATGTAAGAAAGGTCTTGTTTTATTCTTACTTCCTCATAGAACATATGTTTTGGACATTTTTTAGAATCGCCTCCTTTTAGAATCGCCTCGCTGAGGCGATTCTTTTAAATATCCAAAACATATGTTCCTTTAAGTATTTAATACGATATTCTTGCATAATATGTGACTAATTGTTACCGCTTAAGCGAAGGTTTCGTTACAGTACAAAATGTCATAATTATTATGAATTTATTCGTTGTATCGAGTGCCGGTATAAAGAGGGTTGTCTGTAATGCAGATCACGACTAAAGTATTCCTTTTCGGAGCAGTTTGATCAGAGTCTGTGGTTCATGATTATCGTAATTATCCTAAAATTCGCTCAGTCAGTAATAACGAGGCGCATGAGTTAGGAAAGGAAACACGAGTCTTTAGTGTGTCTGTTGTTGGATGTCTAGCAGGAATTTTAGTTTTCTAAGCATTAACTGCATACCGTTAGCAGACCTATTTAAAAAATGCCTACTCTTATGCATGGCACTAGATAAGCCAAATTTTTTTTGTTTTGTTTTGTTTTTTAATGTATATATTTTTTTCATATCTTTACAAAAGCATATCTTATGGGTACTCATTACAAGCGCCTCACAGTATCACGAAACATACCTATATAATTCTGACTCCCATTAAACCCCACTTTTATGTAGTAAAACTGGGGTTTACAGGGGTATACATTATTTTTTTATTTCTGCTCAAAAGATAGAGATGTGGTACTCGTTAGGACTGCCTCAGTGAGGCGATTCTAATGAGTACTCACAGTCTATGTTGTGGGGAAGAAATTTGAAAAATATCAGAATTTTTATCTGAAAGTTTTCCTTTTTTGGTTGTAAAATTTTCAATATATTTGAACAGGCGTGTTTTCGTAATGTAGTGCAAAAATCATTTCTCATAACTGACTACGAATAAGATTTTTTTTTTTCTAGTGATTGTATCTTTATTTTATTATCATTATTTTTTTAATCGAATAGTTTCATTTTCCCATATTAAAAATGACTACAAATTACACAGAAATCGGTAGGGTAGGTAACGTGACTGAAGGCAGGTTTTCAATAAGTTCTACTTGATCGAATTTTCTGAATTTTTCGCAGAATTGTCAAGAAACAAACATCAATCTGACATTGAATTAACTAGAAATTGTGTTTGTAGAACACTATGCCCCCAACCATACGCTAGCCTCTAAAGATAATATAACAAGGTAAAAATGCTCAAAATAACAAAGGGCCATAACTCATGAAGTATTTTTCAAAATTTATTCAAAAGTTACCAGGTCGTCTACTCATCACTACCAACCTATTCATCAAGTTTCAAGGCTCTAGCTTCAATAGGTTTTGATATATTTTCCTGGCCGGATGTCATCCATATTTTTAAAGGGCCGTAACTCAGGAAAAGAGCATAATCCTATCGTGAAAAAAAAAAACACGCGTAAGCTATTTTATTTATTTATTTTATTTTATTTTATTTTTATTCATGAGGAATCCATATATGAAATTTCAAAACAATAGCGTGCACGTTTCTTAAGTTATACTATGCATCAAAAAGCGTAACGAACGGACGGACGAACGACCCAGAAGCAATATGGCCCTCCAACTTCTTCGAAGCTGGGCACATAAAGATCAGCAAAGAATAGTAAAAACTGTTTTCTTAAATAAAAATTCCTTACAATCACTACTATAGAAAATTTAATTTTAGAGTTAATACTATTAACTCGAATGATTTGAGAACAAAACACAGAAACGGAAAAGAAAACAAAAATGGTTTCTGATTAGATAGTGTCAATCAGAACATAAGTATCGGTATAACATTCAAGTTCCGTATTTCTGTATTAAATGCGTCATGTTTCCCTCAAATGAACAGAGTGGGACACAGCAGCTTGAAGTTATATTTTTGCTTTTATTGGTAGCTCTACACGATTTTCGAACATAAAAATATCAACTTCTGGAGAAGCAACTGTCAACAATATGGGTCTACCGATTGTGTTCAGTATTTGCCTATTCTCAATATTTCTAACCACCCTGTATATTTTTGAAAGGCGAATATTTGCTGTTTCTGAAAAATTAGAAGCAGAGTTATTCCTTCATTGAACTCATATATAATCTGGCTGACATTCAGACAGTTGCTCAGGAAATAGGCTGCTGTTTACCCAAGGGAACTCACTCTTACGTTACCATTCCAAAATCAAATCAAGAGTAACTTCCCTTCAATTCTTCGGTACACCTTTGACAAAGTTTCACAAAATGATTTTAAGTCATACTTTAACAACTGTTTGATAAGTTAATGTAGTAATACTGGAAAATGCTATGTAAGACTTCTGCAGGTATGCAGTGACCACATGTATTTCATTCAGGTCAGCATTTTGAGTGCCTCAAGGAAGATTGGCTTTTAGCCAGATGGGATACCCTCTCTAAATAACGTATTTACCTACTTACTTACTACTTACTCTTGGGCAATTTGTGGACCTCTAGTTAGATACATTAGGTTTTCAGATAAATTATCAAAAAGTTCCTCTCACCCCGCACCCACACAGATTATCATGAGAAATAAATATGTGAACAGCATAAACATACTCCTATTTTTTTGCGGAAGTTGGGCATGAATTTACAATACAACTTGACATATGTAAACAAAGGTTCATACCAGACGCACATCCTCCATGTTTGGTTAGGGTCTTCGCTGTTACATTTAAGTGAATGAATTATGTGTGTGACCAGTATTCAACTGCATATCCCCCACTGAGTTCATACCAACGGTCACAATCTTTGAAAAGCAGCAGTCAGAGACATGAGGCAGAAAAATACCTGTGCAAGAAATGAGAAAATATGGCGTCCTCAATGTCCTGAATCGCGGAGAAAGACAGTAGGGGTTGCATTGTGCACTGCAGCGAACATCCGCAAATGATGTTAAACAAACAAAAAGGATGGGAAGATAAAATTCCTAAAGAATAAACAGTGGGCTGGCATATCAGATCAACTTGATAGAGGAATATATATGAAAATTTCCAGCCAAATTTAGTTCAAATTGCTTCATCTGGTGAAGATAGCATTTATCTTTTCCCATTGTAAAGCTAAGGGTCATTTCTGTTGCCGTGACAACTAATCAAGTTGGCCGACCAGTACAAGAGCATAAATTTACTATAAAGTTAGAAACCCATCTAAAGATCATAACTACCAAATCATGCTAAAATTGTTTCAGTGGTTACAGAGAGGACACGGTGTAAATAGTAACCATGCAAAATAGTGGTGAGTATAAACACAATGTCTGAAAAATTTCCCCTAGGAAAATTATTACTACATGTAATAACATTAATTTTCCTCTCGTACTTCAGACTGCTCTATTTATGCAGAAGATGTCAGTTAACTTGTTCGAGTCCTAGTTCTGGAGAAAGTCAATCAGACTGGGGAGAAAGTGTATGCCAAGCAAGATGATTATGGTGGAACAGTTCTTCAGAAACGGATTTGAACACTTCAGAGCTTGCTAATATTGATGTCGGAAGGAATGGAAGCACAAATGGATAGGTGGAAAACCATATGCCTCTATCCATTTAAGCCGAGTGGACTCTTCTACCATAACTCTTTGGACAGGTCCATTTCCTGTATAAGGGGTGTCTAGTTAGTTTTTATTATTATCATGTTTTGTAGATATTTCTGAACTAAATGCAAACAGTGTAGCCCCTGATCAGATGCTGCATTCTGCAGCTTCTGATCTGGGTCTACACTGTTTGCCAATGTCTCTTTTATGGGATTTTAGACTCAAATGGGTTAAGCAGGTGCGACCAAAATCAGATCAATCAAAAAGAATAAGAGATCTTCCATTTGCATTTTATAATAATTATAATACTTTTATTTACTTACAATGTACAAGTCAAAACCTACAGCTGCATATAAATACTCCATAAAATTAATTCAACCCTCTCAGCCCTGCAGACCAGAACAATGTTTTTTTTAAAACGGTGTAGATCCTGATGAGATAGGGTATAATTAGCCATCTTATCAGGATCCACCCTGTTTGTCATTATATTATGATTTTTGACAAACACTCCTATTTGGAACAAAGATGGAGGAGTGCACTTCAGAAACAAAGGGATGAAAGGGTTATATTCAAAAATTTAACTTCATTCAAACTTTCTGTCAAAGGAAATTTATAATATGACAGATGGCTCCTGATAAGTACAGTCGACTCTCGTTATCTCGAATTTCAAGGGACTCACTGAAATACTTCGAGATATCCGTATCTCGACATATCAGAGTTGAGAGAGTGAGGAAAACAACAAATTGAATAACCACATTTAACAAATGAATGTGTAATTTGACTCCTGAAGTTAGAAATATATCTTTAAAATAATGTGGAAAAGAGGAGAAATTGCTCCTGAGAAGCAATTTCTCCTCTTTTCCACATTATTTTGTTACCTGTTGTCATAGTTTCATGTTAAAACAGGGGCCAGATTTTCACTTCGAGATAAGCGGTAATTCGAAATAAGCGAGTTCAAGATAACAAGGTTCGACTGTATATGATTCTGATTATATTTCTTTTCACATGAAAATTGTGTCCTTAACTGGAATACAAACACTTGCAGAGGAGAAAACTTTGTAAAAGCTAAAATTATCACCTTATCTTGAGCTTTGCATATCATTACGGTAAATTTCCTAAAATTTCGAACACTTTATTCCTTACACTTGTGGCTTAAATTTTGCTTTTTATGCAGCAGTTTCTTGAAATGTTTAGTGGAATGGCAAACAGTGTAGACCCTGATCAGACTGCTCCTTCAGGAGCAGTCTGATCAGGGTCTACACTGTTTGTATATGTCATTTTGTCAGACACTTTAGTGTTCGAATTTTTACGACATTTACCGTACTTGGAGCCAAGAGCTCATCCCCACCCCCACAGTGTTTCAAAAATCCTTTTCAGTGTGACAGTTCCACTGAGTATCATAAAGCAGGTTTCTTAAAACAAAAAGAGTCACTAAGCAGTGCTTATAAGATACCCCCTGCCCCTGCCCCCCACCCCCGCCCCGACCCCCATGGGCCTAATATTAAAGCAATATCTTGAATACTTCAGCAGTTATGTACACTTTTCAAAACTTAAACGTAGAACTTAAACATGGGTTTAAATGAAAAAGTATGACCTGACCTTGACCTTCTGCCTAGAGCAAAGGACACCAATCAGATTTTGCAACTGTGCAGGCTGATGCAAAGTTTGCTATTTGCGTTTACCCTGAGACCTGTTTTTCTCCAGATGTGAAATAACCCTAACAGCAGACAATAAACTATACTACAACCTCTTTATTACATTATTGCTGGGATCCAAAGCAAACACATCAATAGTCTTGTGGTATCCAAACAAAACTTTATTAATTACATTAAGAAAACACACCTATTCAAATATACTGAAAATTTTACCACCAAAAAATGAAAATTTTCAGATAAAAAAAATCTGATATTTTTCATATTCCTGCTCAAAACATAGATTTTGGGTACTCATTAGAACCACCTCACCGAGATTGTTGCTCTATATTTTTTGGCAAAATAAGAAAAATAATGTATACCCCTGTAAACCCCATTTTTACTATATAAAAGAGTGGTTTAAGGGGGTCAAAATTATATAGGCATGTTTTCGTGATGTATAGAAAAATAAAAACATGAAACAATAATTTGGGGAATTATTCCCTGCCACTTTTGTGTTGCAGGCAGATAATTCTGTCAAAAATGTCAAAATGACCATTAGAAATCCCAAACCAGACCTTCATAATATCAATGCATATACCAAATTTGGCAAAAATCCATTGATATTTACTCAAGTGATCATCCGGAAACGAAATACTGACCGATGTATGACAGTCTGACGCACGAACGGACAGATGCATGGACGTCCAACATGAAACCATAATACCCCACCACTGTTATGTGGCATGATATAATGACCATTTTGTATCCAAATAAAAATGTATAGATTATATAGAATAAGACTTGTTGCCAGACAGGATAGCTTGCCTGAACTGCACTTATCAATTAAATAAAACAATTAGACTATGACCTTAAAATCCTGATCATAACTAGAAGTGTTTTCGGAGGAAAACGTATGTCCCCCCACCAGTTTGAACAGACATATTGTTAAAAATAGATTGTATCTATAACAAACTCAAAGTCACAATATACCTATATGTAAGTTTGTCAAAATTCATCCATTCCTCAATAAGATGGGATGCTGACAAGCCATTTTCTAAAATCATAGCCCTTGTGTAACCTTGAAAATGAAAATGGGATCAAGGTCACAAAAAATCTAATCAGTTCTTGTCTCTGTCTCAACAATATAGCTGTGCAAGTTTGGTCAAAATTCATCCATTCATTCAGCAGATAGCGTGTAGATAAATTTCTGTCCATGACCTTGACCTTTAGGTCATAAGCAGGGGTCGGGGTAGTGCCAAATAATTTGTTTTTTTTGACCAATATCTATTATCATATACAGTAAATCTATGCAAGGATTTAGAAATTATTGTTTTGTTTTGTGTTGAGGTTTTATGGCCCAGTCAACCTAATGGTGTCATGCTGAGCGCGGTCAGTTTACCTAACCACACGTTTACTGGGCAGGCTTAGTCCTCTAAGCGGTTAACCAGTATTGTGCACATTTTTTTGCCAGAAACTGACAACTGCCCTTCTTGAATCAGCGGAAGTGAGAGAATGATGGTAGGAAATATTTCACAATCAATCTCCATGAAAGAATGTTGCCGACCTCGGCAGGGGTTGAACCCGTGACCTCCTCGTCTCCAGTCGGACGGCACATCCAAATGAGCCCCCAAGGCCAGCAATTTAGAAATTAAGAGATCTTAAAAACTTTGACACAAAACTTTAACATAAAATTTCTAAGTCCATGACCTTGACCAGTAGGTCATGAGCAGGAGTGTGGATAGGGCTCAATAAAATTCTGGACCAATAGAGGATTTAGAAAATATAAGGTCTTAAAAACTTTGACGTAAAACTTTAACATTTTTTATAACGCGGACACCGGGGTAGTGCAATAGCTCTTCCTGTCCTTTTGTACAGGCCAGCTAAAAATGACCATATGTGGTCATTTTTCTATACAATCTATATATTTTTGTAAGTATCGGGGCAGATAGGCTCAAGCAAACACTGCAGACCCAGTTCAGAATCCAATATCTGATAAAGAACTATAGTCTTTGCCATTCATCTAGCAGTTTTTGATATACACTACAACATAGCAGTATTGTTGGGGTCCAAAGCATAAATCGTGTTAGTTATACAACCACGTTATATCCAAACAACTAGAGCTGGTGTTTGTAAAACACTATGCCCCCAACTGCCTGACTCTAACACTGTTTGACTCCAACACTGCTTAGCCATGACGGTAACAACAGTACAAATATATGATTTCAATGTTATTTTATCAAAGGGAAATAACTCTAAAATAGGAGATGATTGGGATAAGAAAAAAATACGGATCACCTATTTTTTCATGAGGAATCAAAACATGAAATTTCAAAACATTAGCATACATGGTTCTAAATTTATGCTATACACAATAAAGCAACGACATTAAATGGCCCGAAATTGCGAAGGGCCATAACTCCAACATTTCATTTAATTGGTTCAAAATTTATTCAGGTGATCTCCTCCTCAATCCCAATCAGTATACCAAATATCATGGCTCTAGCTTAAATACTTTTTGAGATATCTTGCTGAAAAAGTCAAAATGCCTAGAACTACAAAGGGCCATAACTACATCAATTTTTCATGGAATTCCCTAAAAAACAAACCAGGTAATCTTCACATCATCCCCAATCAGCATATAATATTTCAAGACCCTAGCTTAAGTTTGTTTGTGTTGAGGTTTTACGGCCCAGTCAACCCAATGGGGTCATGTCGAGCGCGGTCAATTTACCTAACCACACGTTTACTGGGCAGACTTAGTCCTCTAAGCGGTTAACCAGTATTGTGCACATTCTTTCGCCAGAAACTGACAACTGCCCTTCTTGAATCAGCGGAAGGGAGAGAATGACAGTAGAAAATATTTCATGATCAATCTCCACGAAAGAATGTTGCCGACCTCGGCAGGGGTTGAACCCGCGACCTCCTGGTCTCCAGTCGGACGGCGCATCTAACTGAGCCACCGAGGCCGGCTCTAGCTTAAGTGCTTTTCGAGAAATCTTGCTGACAAAGTCAAAATGAGCAGAACTGCAAAGGGCCGTAACTTTATCAATATTTTCATGGAATTCTCTCAAAATATAATCGGGTAATGTACACATCATTCCCACTCACTGTATCGAATTTCAAGAACCCAGCTTAAATACTTTTCAAGATATCTTGCTCACAAGATTTAATTCTGATTTTTTTCAAAGGGGCATAACTTTAAATAAACATGCTAGACAAGAAACAAAATACGGGTCTGCTATTTTTTCATTGGGAACCCAAATATAAAATTTCAAAACCCTAGCGTGCAGGGTTCTTAAGATATGGCATGCACAAAAAAAGCTTGATGAACGGACAAACAGTCGGATGGACAAATGAAGGCAAAATAATATGCCCCATCAATTTCATTCGAAACTGGGGGCATAATCAGGTCATCTACTCATCGCTACCAATCTATTCATCAAGTTTCAAGGCTCCAGCTTCAATAGTTTTTGAGATATTTTGTTCACAAGGGAAACATGCCCAAATTTACAAAGGGCCATTACTTATGAAATATTTTTCAGAATTTACAAAAAAATTAATCAGGTCATCTACTCATCATTACCAATCAATTCACCAAGTTTCAAGTCTCTAGCTCTAATAGTTTTTGAGATATTTTGCTGACAAGATAAAAATGCCCAAAATAACAAAGGGGCATAACTCAAGAAGTATATTTCAAAATTTCTTCAAAAGTTAATCAGGTTGTCTACTCATCACTACCAGTCTATTCATCAAGTGTCAAGGCTCTAGTTCCAACAGTTTTTGAGATATTTTGCTGACAAGGTAAAATTGCCCAAAATTACAAAGGGCCATAACTCATGAAGTATTTTTCAGAATTTCTTCAAAAATTAATCAGGTCATCTACTCGTCACTACAAATCCATTTACTAAGTTTCAAGGCTCTAGCTCTAACAGTTTTTGAGATATTTTGCTGACAAGATAAAAATGCCTAAAATTACAAAGGGGCATAACTCAAGAAGTATATTTCAAAATTTCTTCAAAAGTTTATCAGGTTGTCTACTCATCACTACCAGTCTATTCATCAAGTTTCAAGGCTCTAGCTTCAATAGTTTTTGAGATATTTTGCTGACAAGTTAAAAATGCCCTAAATTACAAAGGGCCATAACTCATGAAGTGTTTTTCAGAATTTCTTCAAAAGTTAATCAGGTCATCTACACATCACTACAAATCCATTTACTAAGTTTCAAGGCTCAAGCTCTAACAGTTTTTGAGATATTTTGCTGACAAGGTAAAAATGCCCAAAATTACAAAGGGCCATAACTCAAAAGGCATTTTTCAAAATTTCTTCAAAAGTTAATCAGGTTGTCTACTCATCACTACCAGTCTATTCATTAAGTTTCAAGGCTCTAGCTCCAACAGTTTTTGAGATATTTTGCTGACAAGATAAAAATGCCCAAAATTACAAAGGGCCATAACTCATGAAGTATTTTTCAGAATTTCTTCAAAAGTTAATCAGGTCATCTACTCATCACTACAAATCCATTTACTAAGTTTCAAGGCTCTAGCTCTAACAGTTTTTGAGATATTTTGCTGACAAGGTAAAATTGCCCAAAATTACAAAGGGCCATAACTCAAGAAGTATTTTTCAAAATTTCTTCAAAAGTTAATCAGGTTGTCTACTCATCACTACCAGTCTATTCATCAAGTTTCAAGGCTCTAGCTTTAATAGTTTTTGAGATATTTTGCTGACAAGATTGCATCCATATTTTTTCAAAGGGCCATAACTCAGAAAAGGGGCATAATCCTGTCAAGAAAAAAAATACGTGTCAGCTATTTTTTCATGAGGAATCCATATATGAAATTTCAAAACAGTAGCTTTCACGGTTTTAAAGTTATGCTATGCATCAAAAAGCGTGACGAACGGACGGACGGACGGACGGACGGACGGACGAACAACCCAGAAGCAATATGCCCCTCCAACTTCTTTGAAGTTGGGGGCATAAAAATGAATAGACTGTATAGAAAAATGACCATTTATGGTCATTTTTCTGTATAATCTATACATTTTGGGGATCCATCTTTGAACCGTGTTGTATTCAAAACCATGTTATAACGAACCGTGTTATAAAGAGGTTAATAAGGCTCAACAGGTAGGTAGTAAAATATACTTGTTCAAATTTTAGGACAACTAGTAACAGTATTTTCAAAGACAGATGTTCCCCCAACAAATGTTCAGTTTTTCTACTCTTGTAACCTTGAAAATTGGGTCAAGGTCACCAAAATCTAAACAATTCTTTGTTATGTCCCAATTATATATCCATGAAATTTGGTAAGAACCCAACCACTGGTTCATAAGATATTGTATAAACAAGGGTCACATCAACGCCAAACCAAAAACAATATCTCCCTCTCATTACGAAAACATGCCTATTCAAATATATTGAAAATTTCACCACCAAAAACTGAAATTTTTCAAATAAAAATTCTGATATTTTTCATATTTCTGCTCAAAACATAGACTGTGGGTACTCATTAGAACTGCCTCACCAAGGCAGTTCTAACAAGTACCCACAATCTATGTTTTTAAGCAGAAATAAGAAAAATAATGTATACCCCTGTAAACCCCAGTTTTACTATGTAAAAGTGGGGTTTAAGGGGGTCAAAATTATATGATGTCACCTTAGGTAGGGGAAATAAGTATGCTGAGAAGTTAGAATGTCATAATAACCAGGGTAAATATGGCAGTTTTGAGCTGCCTGATCATGGTCTATGCCTTTCCCAAGTAGATTCCCCAATACCCACATTTCAACAATTCTATTTAACTTCCTATCAAAAAACTGCTGGATTAGCGGTAAACAGTGTAGACCCTGATCAGATGCCATTTCTGTGAAATATTAGGGTATTTATGGTGACTAGTGAAAAGAAGTATCAATTTAAATACTTTTATTCATAAATTCATATATTAGTCCAATTACACACTCAATCACATTCACAGCATAAAAATACAAAATAGCTTGCCAACAATTCAGATGAAAAATCATTTCTGCATGGCCTGGTCAGTGTAACAGATGTTTATCCCTTACACTCTAAACACAGCCCTTAGTATGTACCCTAAATGTCAGGATATCCCAATTCCTTTCCACAGTTATGATAAATGTCCTGAAATTTCGAACACTTTATTCCATATCTCATGTGCTTGAATTTTGCTTTTTATACAGTTACTTCTTAAAATATTTAGTGGACTGGTAAATAAAGTAGACCTGCATAAGACTGCTTCTTAACCCTTGTCCTGCTGAACCTGGATATACCCTGCCTTTGCAAACAGTGTAGATCCAGATCAGTTGGCTTCTGAAGAAGCCAACTGATCTGGATCTGCACTGTTTGCCATGAAGTATGTGAATTTATAGCAATAATTCGGATCAGATAATCTGAATGGCTGAAAATTTGAAGTGGGCGTGGCATCTTAATTTATTCAGCAGGACAAGGGTTAAGTATTCTGATCTGGGTCTGCACTGTTTGCAAATGCTACTTTGAAACTTTGGTGTACAAAATTTATGGACATTTACCATATTCTAAAACAGTTCCATATAAGGCAACTTTTTTTCAACCAAAAAGTATTGATATTTTTCTTATTTCTCAACAAAAGCATATGTTGTGGGTGCCTATTAAAAGCGCCTCAGTGAGCCACTTCTATTGAGTATCCATAGCATATATTTTTGTGAAACAATAAAAAAAACTACAAGTTTCGGAGAAAACACATGTCCCCCCACTGTGAATTTTAAGATTTACTACTGCTGTGACCTTGAAAATTAGGTCAACATCAAAATCTAATCAGTTCTTGGTTGTTTCCCAATTATATATCCATGAAAATTTGGTTAGAACCGAGGCCGGCTCAGGCATGAACAGACTTCTGGATTACTGCTATTTGGGCATACCATCTTAATTTTCCTGAGTTGTGCAACAATTACAAAAAAACTTACCACACTATCATTACCATATTTATTCTAAAAAAACTGAGCACCATATCTTCTTATTGTACTTGTCTTTACATTTCATACAGCACTCTGGGTAAAACTTTCAGCAGATGACATTTTGAAACATTTTTCTTATTTTTCGCAGAAAACAGGTTTTGACATTTCAGGCAGATTGTCTTGAATGGAGACAATTAGCATGAAATGTCAACTTCTGTTTTCTGGGAAAAAATAAGAAAAATGTCATCAATTTTGTCATCTGCTGAATTAGCCCAGACAGTGTTGAAAATTAAACAGACATGTCTCCAGATTAGGTATTTTTTTACAACCAAAAAGTATTTATACTTTACTTATTTCTCCATGAAATGTATGTTCTTGGTACTCATTAGTGTCTCAATGAGGCACTTCTAAAGAGTACCTGCAACATACATTTTCATGAAGTAATAAGAAACATGTTTATTCTGGACACTCCTCTTATCTGGAGTTATCAAACATATGTTTGACTACCAGCCGATCAGTCTAACAACTGCTAGATACATGTATGTGGCAAACAGTGTAGATCAGAACCAGAAACCACATCAGACCTGGGTCTACACTATTGGTCCAAGCCTACTTAGGGTTAATATGGTACATATGAAAACTGAGTTAGGCTAAATATAGCGACTGTAAGTTGTGACTATCCAATCATACGTGCCAGGCCAGTATAAAGCATTTGCCAGTCAAATAGCTTATATATAGCAGTGCAGTTGATGCTATGGTAAATGTCCTAAAAATTCGAACACTAAAGCGTCTGACAAAATGACATATGCAAACAGTGTAGACCCTGATCAGGGTCTACACTGTTTGCCATTCCACTAAATATTTAAAGAAACTACTGTATAAAAAGCAAAATTTAAGCCAAAAGAGTATGGAATAAAGTGTTCGAAATTTTAGGAAATTTACCGTAATCTACTTGTTCTATTTTTATTTTTGGTTTATAAAATATGGGAAATGGCACTTTTTGCAAGATACTGTTATCTGTGCCATACTGTTATAAGTCTGAATCATTTGGACTTGTAAAGAGGGAATATTTCATGATAATTCTGTGATAATATTCACAAGTACTCCATAGAAAGCATATGCCATGGGTACATATTCAAAATGCCAGGTAGGTGCTTCTAATGATTACTAACAAAACATTACTTTATGGATGATGATGATGATTTGGCTTTTATGTGTTATTTAAGTCATATTGAGATGATGGAAGGAGGATAATGAAAGGCTCTATGCAATGAAGCATTTTACAGGTGTGAGCTGAATTCTGCCTCCAGTGGGACTCAACCGAGGACATGTTCTAATGTCGGAAGCGCTGACCATTAGACCACCTGGACGCTTCATGATTTTATGGAGAAATATGAGAAAAATTATCCTAGTTATCAGCACTTCTCCTCAACAAGTCACCTGATTACCCTAAACATATGGGGCACCATGAGAGGAGCTTACTTTACTCGTAACTTCAGATAGAGAGGAGAGCATGTAAATATTTTTCTTATTTCTTCACGAAACATATTTTGTAGGTACTCATTAGAAGTGCCTCAGCAGCAACATATGCTTCATGCAGAAAAAAGAAAAATATCAATACTTTTTTGGCTAAAGTAAGTGCCTTATCTGGAAATATGCATACATGCTCTTAAACTTGAACAAGCCGATTTGAAATAGGTGCAGCGCCTATTATGCATGTTACGCATGAGCTTAAGAAAAATAAAATTATTTGCAATAAAGAGATACCCTACTAACATAAAATATTTTGCTTTTTTTACCATAGGGGCTGCTCATCAAGTAAATAATTAATCGCTTCTAAAATTTTGGGATACTCTTAAAGGAAATATTTTGCTTTTTTACCACAGGGGCTGCTCAAAAAGTAAATAATCACTTCCAAAATTTTAAGCTACTCTTAAAGGAAATATTTTGCTTTTTTTACCACAGGGGCTGCTCATAAAGTAAATAATTAATCGTTTCTAAAATTTTGGGCTACTCTTAAAGGAAAAAATTTGCTCCCTCTGGAAGCAAATTTTTTCCTTTAAGAGTAGCCCCTATTTTTGAACTGTACTAAGGAGAATTTTTAGAAAATTATTCATAAGTGTGCATAACAATAATTCCATTTTGGTTACGCCACTATCTGGTTATGAGTATAAAATGTGCTGGCTCAATGACAAACAGTACAAACCCTGATTAAACTGCTCCCTGATCTGGGTCTACACTCAGACTCAGGCAATTCTGTTCAAAAAGAATAATTATGGTAATTTTCCAATAGCAGGCTTTGTTATATCTTTTGATGATATCACCCGAGGACTTGATAAGGAGTACTTGGTGATAATTCTGGGATAATTTTCTCCAGTTCTCCATAAAAATATATGCTGTGGGTACTTATTAGAAGCACCTTGGTGAGGTACTTCTAATAAGTATCCACAACATATGTTTTTATGGAGAAATTAGAAAAAAATTTATCTCACAATTATCACCAAATATTCTTCCTTAACTAGTCCTCTACATCACTAGAACTTATCTCTATCACTAAAATCACATATTTTCCTTGCTCTTTTCTGTATCAACATTCGGCCAACAGACATCCATCCTAAATCATCTTTCACTTGTCTTGGAACTGTTTCACAACTTTTATTTTTATGAATTGAGGCACACACTAGGCAAGTCACTACTTTACTATGCTTGCAAATAATGAAACCCTTACAAGCCTCAGGACTAGTTAAGGGGGGTGGGAGGGCTATTTGAAGATAATTCTCAGGTAATATTCTCCAGTTTACCATTAAAACCCATGTTGTGGGTACTCATTAGAAGCACTTCAGTGAGGTGCTTCTAATGAGTACCCACAACGCATGTTTTCATGGAGAAATAAGAAAAAACTATTCCACATTATCATCAAAAACTCCTCCTCAATAAGCTTTCTGCAGCTTACAATCTGTGCAGTCTGTTCAGCATCATTTGCACAGGCAATTATGTAGTGCTTCAGCAGCATGCCTCAAGTCAACTTTCAGGCACATTTTCACTGTCTGTTCAAACAAGGGCAGGTAACTATGAGGAGACAACTTTTCCTGTGTCTTCTTTCCCCTTATAAACTGTCTTCCCATGTGACCATGGCACATATTTATGTTTGAGCATGTGCTGAAAGAAGAACCAACACAGACTGTGAGTTTTTATCCTGACACACGCATTTAATTAGTCCAATATATGCTATTATATATACTAAAATAATTACACAGACTGAGATTTTATCCTGATATGGGCATAAAAACAAGTCCAATATGTGTAATTATTTAGGCTAAAATGATTACACAGACTGAGATTTTATCCTGATCTCTACGTCAATAGACTAGTATTTCATCCTGGTCTCGGCACCAAAATTACTCCAGTATGTGTAATTATTTACGTTAATTAATCAATATGAGCCATACCTCATTCTGCACCTTTATTCTTCACAAAATGAGGTATTGAATATTGTTAAATGTATCACTGACTAGCGGAGTCCAAAACTGAACTGCACATCTCACTTAATTTCAGCCATCTTATCTGGGTCTTGACTGTTCCCATATGCCCAAATGACCCCCTTGGTAAGGCACTGCGTATGTCTCCTGTACTCATACTACCCATATCTTTCTTATGCAAAAATAAGAAAAATTATACCAGCATTAAAACCAAATGATAAACAGGAACGCTGACAACTGGGGTAATTACAATAGCTCTCCTTATACTTTGCACCGGTCAGCTAATAATGATATACTGACATGAATACATGTGGTAAAAATAATAAGATTACTGTTTAAACTCTTTGCATGCTGAAAAGAGATCAGAAGATGACAACTGGATATTTTTATTATTAATACAGAACCTGACTCATGGGAATGCTCAGTGTCTATTAATAGAAGCTGAACATGTGAATGTCAAGCATTATTGTCCAATAATAGAACCTGCTTCACATGAATGTCAAGCATTATTATCTAAAAATAGAACCTGATTTGTGTGAATGTCAAGCATTATTGTTCAATAATAGTACCCGATTCATATGAATGATAAGCATTACTGTCCAATAACAGAACACAATTCATGTGAATGTCAAGCATTGTTGTCAAATGACAGAACCTGATTCATGTAAATGTCAAGCATTATTGTCCAATAATAAGAACCCAAATTTATGTGAACATCAAGCATTATTGGCCAATAAAAGAACCCAATTCATGTGACTGTCAAGTATTACTGTCTAACAACAATGTGAATTTTGGCAAACAGTGTTGACCCAGATCAGAAGGTGCACAACACAGCATCTGCTCTGGATCTACATGCTTTTCCATTAAATTACATACATGTATGCAGAACTACACCCATTTAAATTCTAAAAGAACTACATGTAGTTCAAACAACCAAAATGGATGAATTCACTTGGAATAAATAGGTTAAAATGTTGCCTGCTTTCAGATATGGAACTCAACATGCAAAGAGATCAACCTTGATTCTGGTGAATCTGAATATGCCATGCCTTAGCAAACAGTGTAGATCCAGATCAGTTGGCTTCTGAAGAAGCCACTGATCTGGATCTGCACTGTTTGCTATTAAGTATGTGAATTTGTATCAACAACCTGGATCAAGTAATTTGGATGAAAATTAGAAGTGGGCATGGCACCTTAGTTTATTCAGCATGTAAGGATTAACCAATGTCTGGATTTATTTTTATGACACAACAACAGTCCCAGTATCTTCTTTTCCTTCATAAACTGTTTTACCATGTGACCAAGGAACATATCTATGTTTCAACATATGCTGAAAGAGAACAAATACATATACACCACAACCTCTTTATAAGACGATTGCTAGGATCCAAAGTGAAAACAGTGTTAGCTAAACAACCATGTTGTATCCAAACAAAAATGTCTAGCTCATATAGAACTAGAAACACAAATGCCCCTGCCCTTTGCTCTTTGCCCATAGGGCAAAAACATATGGATGCATAAATTTCAACAATTTTTTTCCCAAATGCAGAATCTGATCTATTATACATTTTGACCCCTTCCCCATTGCATGGCATGACCCAGGGGCAACTCTACTACAGAGCTAAAGGTTTAGGTCTGGATAAGTAGCATACCAAACTTCAACTTCCTAATATAAAAGGTACCCAAGTTATGACCGCCAAGAGAAAGGCTGCCGTAAATGTCAATGTAAATCTGAATGTAAACTTAAACATCTGTAAGACTCTAGTTACAAATATGACATATGCATGTACGGACATAACATCATGGCAAAATGCTATAGACCCACTGCTGCCTTCAGCAGGCTTGGTGGTGGTGTGGGGGGAGGTGGGGGGAGGAGGTGGGGAGCATAAAAATGACCATAAGTGGTTATTTTCCTATATAATCAGAACATATTTTTGTTTTGGGCCACTTTTACACTGTCTAAGCTAAATACAGTATGTATTCTAATATAAGTCCCCTCTCTTATAAACGCCTCTCCTACTTTTCTAGGAGAAAACATTACTAAACACATGCAAAACTGAGTTTAGCCCATCAAAATATCTTATTTTTGGCCCAACTTTGTACTCAATACTGTCATTTTAGCAGCAATGAATTGCAAGGCCCCAGTGGTGTATATTAGAATAAATACAGTAAACAAAAATGCTTAGATTATATAGAAAAATGACCATATAATGACTATATAATCTACACATTTTTGTTTGGATACAACACTTTTGGGTCCACTTTTCAACCACCTTATAATGAAATCTTATAAAGAGGTCCTAGTCTACTAAAACTTTGCAAAGCATCAGTTCTATGCAAATTCCCTAGTAAAATATACTGAACATATGTACAGGGCTCTAGCTAGGATTTGAGGGTAGATCAGTGGGCCCCCTTCCAGGTAGTTGGCTTGCTGCACACATGGCAGATCTCACACCATGTATCATGTGATATCAAGACATGTTACAAAATATAACCCCATATCACAATAAATGCCTCAAACTTTAATACACCTAAAATGGATTTTTAAACATTAATAACTTTTTAATCTCAGTTCAATTTTCATGAAAATTTCACCCAAATGTAGAGTTTTATGTTTGAAGTTGAAATAAGGCAGACAGCAGCTTTAGAAAGGCAGAGGGGCAGCAGGAGAGGGCAAGCAGAGCAGCCCACCCCTCTATACAGGGCTAGCTAGAGGACTGATGTAGCACCTTTGTTTGAGTTGAGTTTAACAGCTTTATTAACACCATCTTCTACTTTACCCAACTAACATATCAAATGTCAAGACTCAAGGTTGATTATTTTTTGGGGTATGTTTGAACTTTTGTCTACAGGGAAAAAAAAAAAAAACATGGGCCAGCCAATTTTTCATGAAGAACACATAATTATATGAAATGGCAGAACCCTAACATACACCATCAGTTATGAAACTTACCAAGAATGCAGGATGGATGGATAGAACAAAAGCAATTTGCCCTCCACACTTTTTCAAAGCTGTGGCCACAATACATGTAATTATCTGGGCTCAGTTGTTCAAAACTACCACTATCGTTATATATATTGTGATTATACTAGAATGGTTAACATTTTGATCACTAATGAGCTCATTAAGCTAACAATGCTTTGGAACAACTGAGTCCTTTGTTTGTGTTGAGGTTTTAAGGCCCAGTCAACCCAATGGAGTCATCTCGAACGCGGTCAGTTTACCTAACCACACGTTTACTGGGCAGGCTTAGTCCTCTAAGCGGTTAATCAGTATTGTGCACATTCTTTTGCCAGAAACTGACAAATGCTCTTCTTGAATCAGCAGAAGGGAAAGAATGACCTTAGAAAATATTTCATCATCAATCTCTATGTGAAAAAATGTTGTCTACCTCGGCAGTAGTTGAACCCGCGACCTCCTGGTCTTCAGTCGGACGGCGCATCCAACCGAGCCACCGAGGCCAGCAACTGGGTCCTGTGTTACAGCTTAAGATAAATAAATAATTAAAGGGAAATGACACTTTATCAGGGGAGGCAACTCTGTTAATATGGCTTTGCCTCCCTTCTGAAAATAGGGAGCAAATTCTGAAGAACTGCAATGTATGCACTGATGAAGTTTGATGAGATTCAGATCAATGGCTGCTGAGGACCTTGAACATGTAACCAAGTGTTGATGTTTGCAAAGTAAGTCACTGTAACTTAGTTACAACACTGATCTATGGAAGCAGAGACGTGTCCTTAACCTTGAAAATAAAAACATTAAATTTTAACTTTTCCATAACCTCATCAGTCAACAGAAATGGAGCCAAGCACTAGGGTTCATTTAAAAATGATAGTCATGCACTGTGAAATATAGGTTAGGGTCATAAAATGTTTGAGTCCATGTAAAGAGAAAGTACATGCCATGTTAGATGACTGTAGGGGTTGATATTTATCAGAAATCATGCTAAATGCTCAGACAGACATAAAATAAATGGCAGTCATTAGACTGTGAAAAAATAGGTTATGGTCATTAAATGATACAGCACTGTTTGTGTCCATGCTAGTTTGAGAAAGTGTATGCCAGGTAATATTAATGTGGAGTATTACTTATTCAGAAACGGATCTGAATGCTAGGGTTGACACAAATAGTGTTGGTCAGACAAACGTTCAGAAAAAGGGACAGACAAAGTCTCCAATGGACTGCAAATGCACGAGAAACCAGATGTCTATAATATTTCACAGGAGTGACAATAACACCAGTATTCATCTGAATACTCTTTTGTAGACTATGAGAATTACAACTTCATTGTTCCATATGAAGGGATTATTTGGGAGATGTAGTGCTTGGGAGATGTAGTACTTGGGAGATGTAGTACTTGGGAGATGTAGTATATGGGTGATGTAGTATTTGGGAGATGTATTATTTGGGTGATGTAGTATTTGGGAGATGTAGTGTTTGGGAGATGTAATATTTGGGTGATGTAGTATTTGGGAGATGTAATATTTGGGAGATGTAGTATTTGGGTGATGTAGTATTTGGGAGATGTAGTATTTGGGTAGTGTAGTATTTGGTTGATGTAGTATTTGGGAGATGTAGTATTTGGGAGATGTAGTATTTGGGAGATGTATTATTTGTCACAGGAGTGACAATAACACCAGTATTCATCTGAATACTGTTTTGTAGACTATGAGAATTACAACTTCATTGTTCCATATGAAGGGATTATTTGGAAGATGTAGTGCTTGGGAGATGTAGTACTTGGGAGATGTAGTACTTGGGAGATGTAGTATATGGGTGATGTAGTATTTGGGAGATGTATTATTTGGGTGATGTAGTATTTGGGAGATGTAGTATTTGGGAGATGTAATATTTGGGTGATGTAGTATTTGGGAGATGTAATATTTGGGAGATGTAGTATTTGGGTGATGTAGTATTTGGGAGATGTAGTATTTGGGTAGTGTAGTATTTGGTTGATGTAATATTTGGGAGATGTAGTATTTGGGAGATGTAGTATTTGGGAGATGTAGTATTTGGGAGATGTATTATTTGGGAGATGTAGTATTTGGGTGATGTAGTATTTGGGAGATGTAGTATTTGGAGATGTAGTATTTGGGAGATGTAGTATTTGGGTAGTGTAGTAATGGGTAATGTAATATTTCGGTGATATAGTATTTGGGAGATGTAGTATTTGGGTAGTGTAGTATTTGGTTGATGAAGGGCGTATACAGGAGATCATTTTTATGAATTTTTACTTGAAAAGGTGGTTCCAAAGAATACCATATTTACCATAAGATTTGGGACACCTTATCTACTTACCATACTTGGCCAAATATTTGAAACAGACCATTCTACTACCTCTTGATGTGTCTAAAATATTGCTGTTTGTATGGCAAACAATGTAGACTCTAATCAGACACCACAGAATGTGGCATCTGATCAGAGTCTACACTGTTTGCAAAGGCCTATCTGTCCCAATACATAGGGTTAATTCTGTACCTATAATATATTGTTCAGTGAAAAAAGAACAATATATATCCTAAATTACAACCTACCTCATCCAACTAACTAGTCATGAAATCTATGTAAAACTAGAAATTTGTCCAAAAGACACAGATACCCCAGCTTGTAAAACTTAAATGCAAATTGCTAATGCCAGACCCCGATGGAGACAGACCGCAAACAGGAATAACAATATATGCTCTTTCCACCATTCTTCGAACGGTGGGGGCAAAAAAACAAAGCTCCAGAGAAGACTAGGTATCCACAAAATATTTTTTCTAAATTCTCCACGAAAACACGTTTTGGGTACTCATTAACATGTGCCTCAGTGAGGTGCTTCTAATGATGACTACTCTTCATGAAAACATGTTGTGGGTTCTCATAAGGAGTGCCTCAGTAAGGCACTTCTAATGAGCATCGACAACGTTTTTGTATAACAAGAGCACTGCATGCGGGTGCCAACGCTCGGCTGCAGTTTCTTTTAGAACTATATAGGGCATGTTTGACATTTTTCAACAAAAATTCTAAGTCGAAAAAGGGGCATAACTGTGCCAAAAATATTTTGAGGGTTACCTCCCCGAATGGTATGAGTTCCTCTTTTCATAATGAACAACTAGTCCGAGTTTCAAGTTAATATCTTCAGTAATGACAGAGATATTACAAAATGTCCATTTTTCAACATAAATTCTAAGTCCAAAAAGGGGCATAAATGTGCCAAAATATTTTGAGGGTTACCTCCCCTATTGGTATGAGGTCCCCTTTTCATAATGAACAACTAGTTCAAGTTTCAAGTAAATATCTTCAGTAATGACAGAGATATTACAAAATGTCCCAGTTTTTGCACCACAACGACGACGCAGACGATGACAGAGCTATGACTATACCTCGTTGTTTTCTTCGAAAACAGCCGAGCTAAAAAATGTTCGTGTTGAGATTTTACAGCCCAGTCAACCATGTTGGGTCATGTCCAGCACAGTCAGTTTACCTCACCACACTTTTACTGAGCAGGCTTAATTCCTCTAAGCGGGTTAACCAGTATTGTGCATATTCTTTTGCCAGAAACTGATAAATGCCTTCCTTGAATCAGTGGAAGGGAGAGAATGATCGTAGAAAATAATTCATGATCAAATCGCCAGGAAAGAATATTGCCAACACAGCACAGGTCAATCCTGTAACCTCCTGATCACTACTGGCCTTTCAACATCACTTGGAAAGACGATTTTTGCTTGACCATAACTTATCAGAAACCATTCGTCTTTTCTGTTTCTGTGTTCTGTTCTCAAATATATACCCTAAAATTAAATTTATGGCCAAAATTTGGTCTGACCTATGCAATTTCTACAGTATAGGGATTTTTTGGAATTATTGAATAAGTAAATAGATTTCAAGTTTCTTTGCAACATTTGATTTAATGTTGTTCCACAACAATACTGTGAATATTTCAGAAAAATTGAACAAGCAGAACTTGTTGAAAATCTGCCTCCAAGTTACCTACCCTACAGATTTCTGCATAATTTGCATTCATTTTTACTATGGGAAAAAGTGGAAATATTTCATTTTTTAAAAACCAAAGACTAGACTTTTTGTGCATAGGTAGTTACAACAAATGGTTTTGAATTAAATCATGACAAAAGTTTGCAAATTTACTTCTTCTGTGTAAAGCGCCAGGCAAAAAACGACTTTCCAAAAGATGTTGAAAGGACAGTAGTTGGACACCCATCCAATCAGGCCACCTTCATGGAGAAATACAAATATTAGTATTTCCTGTTTCTTACCTGGAGTTATCAAAACTACTTACTCTTATTTGTCTCTTCATAGTTATAACAAACAGGATGATAAAATACATGACTAAGATAGGCCAGAACACTGGTATATTGAATGCTTCAAAAAATGTACATATCATCGCTATGACAACAGCTTTGGTGCCTGAATACCTGCAAAAAAAAAACAGAAAAACAAATAGAACATGAGTAAAAGTTAAGAAAAACAAACAAATGATGCTTTTAAAGGAACGGATACACTTTCAAGTGAGACAACTCTTCAAAATTGCTTTTGCCTCCCTTCTGAAAAGTGGTCTACTCGAAAAGTAAAGAATTTGCTCCCTTCCCATCTTGGAAGCAAATTCATTCCATCCTGAGAACTACCCTCTCCAGGAGAGGAGACACTGTGTCATACAGGAAAGCAAACAGGAAGTCACAAAAGTTGTCTCCCTTGTCAAAAATGGTAGAAAATCTACCAAGTATATCCAGTCCCATTAAATAGCAGACAAGACCATAAATGAACCATCTCACGACAAAACCAAAAAAATGGCATGTGCGCCCGAGAAGACTCAGATCATCTGCCCAGTCTGATCGGAATCTTCACTGTATGCTCAGTGTGTAGCTAAATACCCAAGCCATCTTAATGTGGACAAGAGAGAATGATCAGACTGGGCCGATGCCCAGGCTGATCTGAGTCTTCGCTGGGTGCACATGAAATTTTGTTCGTTTTGTCATAAGGTGGCTCTTATTGCAAATTTAGTGACTTTACTGCAACAATAGGTCAAAAGATCATTTCTCTTGCCAATAAAAGCGTGGCAGACACTTCATGATATCTCCCCACTGCAGGGTAACAATACATGTAGAGAAGCTGGCTGTATTTGATGTGGTACTTAATAAATTAAAAGCCACCATGAGAACTTGAAGCCACATCATGCTTGAACAATCCTTAAAGAGCTATATCTCTACCAAAATTTTGCGTACTGTAACCTCAAAACAATATGCACTGCATCAATTCATAGTCTAACTGTTAACTATGTTTCAACCCCTTCGGATGAAAACTGTAGAGGTTATCCAGAAGCAAAATAATGTCTGAAAAAAAAAAATCTTTAAAAAGTGTAATAACTCTACCAAAATTTGGTGTACCGTAACCTCAAAACAATATGCACTATACAATCTTATGGTCTAACTCTCTACCAAGTTTCAATGACATCCGATGAAAACTGTGGGAGGAGTTCTCCGGAAACAAAGTGCGGACGGATGGACAGACAAATGGATGGATGGATAGACAGACACCAGAGGGTATATCATAATACCCTGCCACTATCATGTGGTGTATAAAAAGTATCAACTTTTGTATTACTTCATAACATATACTGTTGATAATTAGAACTGCATCTGTGAGAAAATTTTTAAATAAATTATCCATAACATACTTTTTATATTTGAGAAAAAAGAAAAGCATTTATCTTCTTTTATTATTTATGGTGCCGGCCTCAGCCGTTCAGAAGGATGTGCATGAGACTGAAGATGAGGAGGCTGCGGATTCCACTCCCGCCGGGTCGGCAACATTCTTTCTGGAGATTAATCATGAAATATTTTCTTTGGTCATTCTCTCCCTTCTGTTGATTCAAGAAGAGCATTTGTCAGTTTCTGGCAAAAGAATGTGCACAATACTGGCTAACTGCTTAGAGGACTTAGCCTGCCCAGTAAAAGTGTGGTTAGGTAAAATGACTGCGCTCGACATTGGGTTGACTGGGCCGTAAAAACCTCAACACAAACAAATATTATTTATGGTTTTCCAATTCAAGGGAATAATGTGAAAGGACTTACTAGCAAGTTAAGAATATTATTGATGTGTGTTTCACTCTAGACTGACTTAACAATGACCCCTTGACTTTAGCAACTACCTATCACAATCATGTAACTATTTTCCTATTGATGCAATTTGCAACATTATTACGATCTGGGGTTCCTGGCTTACTGACCATTTATTCAGCTGTTATTTTACATTTACCTCTCTCTGGGCTAATTTAGCAGATGACAAACTGGTGATACATGTATTTTTCTTATTTTTCCCAGAAAACAGGACATGACATTTCCAACGAGACAATTTGCATGAAATGTCAAATCCTATTTTATGGGAAAAATAAGAAAAATTTCAATAGGTTGTCTACTGAAAACTTTACCCAGAGCGCTAAGTGTTAAATGATTTTTTGACGATATGGCGGTTTGTTTAGGGGTTTCCAGGATAGAGGACACATTTAAATTCTGCTGTTAAGACCACAGGAAAATAAGACCACTCTGCTATTAACCTTTGTCATGCTGAATAAATTAAGATGCCAAGCCCACTTCTAATTTTCAGCCAATCTGATTACTTGATTCAGATTGTTGATACAAATTCACATACTTGATGGCAAACAGTGCAGATTAAGATCATCAGAAGCCAACTGATCTGGATCTACACTGTTTGCAAAGGCATGGTATATCCGGGTTCAGCAGGATTAGGGTTAAGACCAGTTTTTACCAGTCCAAAATGGATTTTCTTAGTTTAACATATAGCCTCAGATAAAAAAGATTTTACTTATTTCTCCACAAAAATTATGTTGAGGGTATTCATTAGAAGCGACTTGCTGAGGCACTTCTAATGAGTACCCACAACATATTTTTTGTGGGGAAATAACTAAAATATCAGTACTTTGTGGTTGAAAAAGTACCTTATCTGAAACTCTTTACATTCAATATTAAGACCACTCCACTAATAAGACCACTTTTGGCAGTACCAAAGGTGGTATAATAGTGGAATTCTACTATATTTGTTACATTGATTTCAGGATATTAAGTATTAACCTTTACCACTTACTGGGCAAATGCAGGAGACGACAAATCAATATTTTCTTTTATTTCTTCCAAGAAATGGGGATTTGACATTTCATGCACACTGTCTCCATCAGAGACAATTTGTATGAATGATGATGGTTTGGTGTTTTACCTCAATTTCAACATTATTTGGGTCTCTTCAAGCCAAACAATGCCTTCAAACATACACATTATGTTCAGATTCAGATTTGTTTGTGTTGAGATTTTCGGCCCAGTCAACCCAATGGGGTCATGTCTAGCGCGGTCAGTTTACCTAACCACACATTTACTGGGCAGGCTTGGTCCTTTAAGCGGTTAACCAGTATTGTGCAAATTCTATCGCCAGAAACTGACAACTGCCCTTCTTGAATCAGCGGAAGGGGGAGAATGACCGCAGAAACTATTTCATGATCAATCTCCACGAAAGAATGTTGCCGACCTCGGCGGGGGATGAACCCGCAACCTGGTCTCCAGTCGGACGGCGCATCCAACTGAGCCATCGAGGCCAAATTTCATTCTGCATATGCGCAAAGTCTTATTCGCACCTTTGTTCTCCATTCATACAGTCAACAGTATCCAGTGATTGTTAGCAAACAGTGAAGGTCCTGATCAGATTATGTGGATGCAAAAGCTGACCTGGGCCCGGTTGTTCAAAGCATCCTTAGCTTAACGAGCTCATTAGTGGTCAAAATATTAACTGTTCTAGTAAGTACAATATCTAATTCACAGGTATTTATGCTGAAAAAATGTGAGTAGCTTTTGCAAATGCAAAAGCTACTCACATTTTTTCAGCAAAAATCTTAGCCTATATGCCATACTTAATGATCAAAGTTTTTAACGATACATTAATTAATGTCATCATTCATTTTGAACAACTGGGCCCTGGGCATTAGCTGTCAGCATATGCCCGAAGACACATTTTCACATGGTGCGGTCCATGTAAGTCTTATCGAGACAATGGAAGGGTGATAATGAAAGGCTCTGTGCTATGAAGCACCCTACAGTTATGAGCTGAAATCTACCTGGAACGGGATTCGAACCTGGGACCTCATGATCCAAAATCGGCAGCTCTAACCACTTGGACATCTAAATGCTTCAAAATTAGCATGAAATGTCAAATCCTTTTTTCTAGGAAAAATATTTCATTATGCTGTCTGCTCAAAATTTAACTGGTATGTTAAGTGTTAAACTAATTCCTAGCTGGCATGACTTGAAGTTTTCAGTCTTTACCCAGCCATTAAAAGATTTTTATGACAAGGGAAATTAATTGGCTTGTCTGTGAGCAACATCTCTGGATTAATCTCTCTTGTACATTCAGATGCAATGATCCAGTTTCCAGGTTAATGTAGTAGTCATCTATAACCACTGCCTCTCTCTAAACCCCACCACACATCCTCCCCCTCACTACCACCACACCACACCCACTCCTGGAGTGCCAATCATTGCGTTATAAAGGGACTGCAGTGTACTTACCAAAACTTAAATTCTGGTAACCTTCTCATGAAAGGTTTAAATTCATCGCTAGCTTTCATAGGTAGTTCTGGACCATCTTCTACTGTTAACAGAAATGATAAAACACATTACACAACTCTTTAGACTGGTATATTTCAAATAGTAGGGTGTCTGGTTAGCTTTTATTATTACTGTTTAGCAATTCCTGAATTAAATGCCAACAGTGCAAATGCTAGGTGGCTCAGTTAGTTGCTCATCAGACTGGAGATCAGCAGGTTGCGGGTTCCATCTCCGTCGGGTCTGGCAACACTATTTCCTAGAAATGGATCATGAAATATTTTCTATGGTCATTCTCTCACTGCCACTGATTCAAGAATGGCATTTTGTCAGTTTCTGGCAAAAGAATGTGCACAAATACTGGTTAACCACTTAGAGGACTAAGCCTGCACAGGTAAACTGACCGGCTCAACATTAGAATGTGATTTGTTGAGCTGAGTTACAGTTTTATGGTCCAGTGAGCCCATAATAACTGTGTTGCCAATCAGTTTACCTCGCTACACTTCTCTGGGCAGGCTTAGTCCTGTAAGTTGTTCAAACCAGTACTTGTGCACATTCTATTACCAGAAACTGATAACTGCTCTTCTTGAATCTGCGGAAGGGAGAAAATTACCACAGAAACTATTTCATGATCAATCTCCAGGAATACATTGCCAGACCTGGCGGGGATCAAACCCTCAACCTCCTGATCACCAGTCAGACTCCATCTGACTGAGCCACCAAGTTGGCTAAAATTTAACCCACTGTAGTTGGGAGACCCATAAAAGTGTATTTGGCAAACAGTGCAGACCCAGATCAGACGCCGCATAGTTTAACCATTTTTCTCTAAGAATATATAAATCACATAGCTGGCCATACCTAAAACTGAAACTGGACTCTTTCAGTATATAGTGTTGGAGAGTCTATTCAGTCTACAATAGGTTAATTTCTCAAGTGATATTACAAGCTCTTTATTTACTAATATCTTTATTACTTGGGCTGCGCCATGCGAGAACGTCTTTGGGCACATGCAGACAGGGCCTTCACTATATGCTTTTAAACAATCATTGGCTACTACAGACTGTATGAATGGAGAGCAAATGCCTGAATGAACTTTGTGCATGTGCAGGATGAACCAAATCTGTGAGTTTCCTGCATGTTTAAGGCATTTTTTTTGCTTGACAAGGCTTGTTGATGTGCCTTTAAGAAATCATAACTACCTACATACCCCTAGCTAAGAGTGGTATCCAGACTAATATTTTTCTTATTTCTCCATGAAAACATATACTGCCTTATCTGGAGAAATGATGACACCAGGTCAACTGAGGGAGGAGTTGAAATGGGAAGAAGAAGACTAACATAGCATCAAATTTCAAAGTCTAAAGTTTTCAGGAAAATTAAAGGCTCCATATTCCTCAAATTCAGGACATTTTTTATCCAAGAAACGTTTAATTGATATATGGTATTAATACAATGATAAAATTAAAGTTAATCTCTTGTTTTTGAACTGGATCAAAAATGAAATGATTTTTTATCATATCTCTGAATGATTGTTGGCAATATTAATTCAGATATATGATAAAAAATCATTCATTTTAAGAATAAGAGAACCGGAGCCGTTACTGTTCGTAGACATATAGTACGGACCTTGAGGAAGCTTCAGGTAATAAACAAATGTCTGTAGCCCCAATAGAGGACTGCACATGCTCACTTCAAGAACCACAAACAAGAAAACTATAAGGTCCCTTTTTTCGTGTGGCAGCTCATATTTGAAGTAAATGTAAAATCCTTACCATCACTATCCATATTTAATGAAGGATCAATCTTTGGTGTAAGAAACCCAATGAAGAGATTTAATAGATAGATTCCTAATGCATAAGTTACTATATACCATCCCTGAAAAAGAAATGAAAATTACACATAGTATAGGACTCAAGGAGGAGTATTTGATGAAATTCTGGATTTTTTTCTCTGTTTCTCAATAAAAACATATACGCCGTTACAGAGGTGCTTCTAATGAGTACCCACAACATAAGTTTTTATGGAGAAATAAGACTAGAAATAAGTCAATACAACACAGATGCCCTGCCCAGGGGCCATCCTCACCCAGAAACAAGCATTTTGCAAAAAACTGACGTTGAAAAAGGGCCATAACTCCCAAAATAATTGGTGAATTTTACCATAAATCAAACTTGACCTATATTTTATGATTGCATTGTATATACCTGTGTACTGAATTGCCTGCTATGCAGACAATTCACATGAAATGTCAAGCCTTGTTTCCTCTAAAAACAAAGTACTTCAAAGTGTCATCTGATTCAGTTGCAGTTAGTGCTTAAAGGACACTCTTTAAAACAATAAACCCCTAAATTTTATTAAAGAACCCCTTAACTTCACATATGGGAGTCCATTGGACCCTCACTTTAAAACCCTGAGGGAAACCCTGCAATACACTCATCTTTTCAAAAGATATCAAATGGAAACCATTTTTCGTTCATATAGACAGGACAATGAAGTTAAAAAAGAGCCATAAACCCCTATAGTTTTAAGTGGATTCTACCTTAAATAGAACTTGTCCTTTATTCTATGATTAAAATATGAATCCAAAACACTAATCTTTTCAAAAGGTACCCAAATAGCTATCCCAGAATTATCATCAGGCCAAAAAAAAAAAATAAGTGTGTTTCAGGTTACATGGAATTTTAAAATAGGGATGGTAGGTTGGAAAACATTTTTATTTTGTTCAAAGTTTTTATATGGGGTTAATAGGAAAACAATACGGCAAAATGGGGAAATCTCCACAAAATCCTTAAAAAACTTTAAGGTTCGTGGCAAATAATTAGGCAAGGTCAGGTAAATTGAAACACACTTTTTTATTTTTTATTTTAGGCCTCAAATACTTCTCCATAACAAGGTCTCTGACACAGTAAATAATACAGGTAGTTGAGGTACATGATTCCTGGGCTATACATGTACATATATTTAATTAAGTACGGACAGTGGTGATACTTACTATATGTCCCCCACCCCATCCCCAAATAGCTATCCCAGAATTATCATTCAACTTCTCTGACACAGTAATAATGCATGTAGTTGAGGGGCATGATTCCTGCCCTATACGCATATTTATGGCAGATTTAGACAGGTTGCTTTGCACACATCTAGGCAGTGCCCAATTTCACTTTTGAGGTCCACCTTTTAACTGTTTTCTATCCGAAACCGTCTTATGATGAACACTTTTACAAAAGCAATTCTGGAAAAAAAATCTGAAAAAAAAAAAATCTGAAAAAAATAAAATAAAAAAAAAAATTTAATCAACTTGTCATCTGTTGAATTTGCCCATAGAGTGGTAAGGGTAAATATCCCCAACATTTTGAAACTTTATTAAATAGATATTGAGATAACAGTGTAACTAAATATTCTGTTCTCCATATAACACAGTAAACATGGCCCCAAGATTATAAAACTTTTTTCATACTCAACTCAGCTGAGCACACAATTTGTCCTGCTAATAAATCTCAAATTACAATGTACTAACAATTGCAAATTCTTTCTTCCTAAACATAGCTGAGCAAGAAAATTTCTCTGCTAATAAACATGAAAATGCCAACTATTGTTGACATTTTCATATTTATTAGCAGAGAAAATTTCATGCTCAGCTGAGTTGAGCATGAAAAAAGTTTTTTAACCTCAGTGCAAGAGGAGTATCCAGATAAATATTTGTCATATTTTTCCACAAAAAATATGTTATGGACACAATGAGTACTGACAATTTGACTGAGGTTTTACTGCCCAGTCAACCCATTAGGGTCATGTCGAGCTGGTCAGTTTACCTAAGGAATAGGAAAAATAAAATACTTTTTTTAAGGTAAAGGGCCTTATCTAGAGCTCTGCACAGTAAAAAAAAAAAAAAAAAAAAAAAAAAAACAAGAGCTGTCGTAGGACAGCGTAGCTCGCCTGCTGGGTACATTTTATATTGTAACATTTTTATCATTAAGAAATTCAAAATGTATAATAATAATAAAACACAAACCCATCAGAGTTCTTGCTCCGTTTAAAGTAATTATCCTTGGAGCAGTTAATGTTTTGCAATGTTCTCATTCAGTTTTGATTTTGTTTGTTTTTTCACTTGAGGTTTAACTTCCCTGTCAACACTGTGTAGGTTATTTTGGGAGACGTTGCTTCCAATTTTGTGGGACTTTTACCCGACATTGAGATGACATGACATCTCAAGCCCTGCTGCCCAATTAAACCAATAGGATTTATATGCATCTCGCACCACTTTTCCTGGGCAAGCTTAGAACCTCTATTCCTATTTTGAGACAGGACATAAATAGGACTTAAATAAGTTTTGAGTCTCTCCCTCTATAAATGTTAAAGGAAATCTCTGTGTTAGATGTACCACTGACATATTTTTAAGTCAACCCTTGGGATCACATGGAAGTAGATTGACAAATGGAATTGCTGATCAAATAATTTCAAGATATAAGGCAAAAATCCCTGAATCATGAAATGTAGGTCACACTGACCTAGATACATTTTGATGTCAATCATAGGATCATATGGAACTAATATTTGATTTATGGTATTGCTCAATGAAATAGTATTCAAGGTAAGGACAAAAATCAGTGAACCATGAAATATAGGTCAAACTGAACTATACTGAGGACAATCTTCGGGTCAGATGGAAATTATAATCCAGGTATGATATTTCTGCATCACACTGTCTTCCTTTACAAGGGAAAATCAGTGAACCATGAAATATAGGTCACAGTGTCCTAGAATGATTAAGTCAAATGGGTATGACATATTTCTATGAAATAATTTTCAAGTTATATGGCGAAATCATTCAACCATATAATATAGGTCACACTGACCTAGATGTATTTGTATGTAAATCATTTTGTCACATAGATATAATAATCCAGGTATGACAATTCTCCATGAAATAGTAATAAAAATAAAAGGCAAAATCACTGAAGCATGAAATATAGGTCACAATGACCTAGATATAGTAAGTGGTCATTCATTGGGTCACATGGAACTAATATCCCAGGTGTGACATGTATCCAACAAATAGTATTCAAGATATAAGGCAAAATCACTGAACCATGAAATATAGGTCACACCAACAGAGCTATATTTTGACGTCAATAATCGGGTCACAAGGAACTAATATCCCAGGTGTGACATTTATCCAACAAATAGTATTCAAGATATAAGGCAAAATCACTGAACCATGAAATATAGGTCACAATGACCTAGATATAGTAAGTGGTCATTCATTGGGTCACACTGAAGTAATATCCCAGGTGTGACATTTATCCAACAAATAGTATTCAAGATATAAGGCAAAATCACTGGACTGTGAAATCTAGGTGACCTGGACCGTAAAATGTAGGTCACCATGACCTTCACTCTCTTACACTTAAACCGATGTCACATAGTTAGCTGATGTATAACCAGTTGTGTCTATAACCTGAAGGCATATAAGATTTTACAAATGTGTCCTAGATTTTGACCCCTAGCCCCACTCCAAGGCCCACCCTGAGGTATGAACCCAGGGGTATGTTCTTTTGGAATCTCAGAAGACTCCTCCAGGTACCCAAATTCTAAATATGAATGCTCTATGAGGAGTGAAAGTCAAGATATAAGAATTTGAAAAACTTTAACACAGTATTAAAAAGGTGTCCTAGATTCTGACCCCTAGCCCCACCCAGGGGCATGAACCCAGGGGTTTATTCTCTTGGAATCTCAGAAGACCCTCCAAGGTACCTAAGTTCCAAATTTGATGCCTCTGTGAGGAGTGACTGTTGAAATATAAGCATTTGAAAAACTTTAACGCAGTGTGACGGGAACGGGAACGCAAACGCGGACGACCGGGGTGACTACAATAGCTCTCCTTGTACTTCGTACAGGCGAGCTAAAAAAAAGAGCTCTGCACAGTAAAAGAAAAAAAAAAAATAGTAAAGTGATAGTACCCACCACAACTGTGTGGCAGGCAGATAACTTTGTCGAAAACTGACCAAATTTGCCCCTTCACAATCCCAACCAAAATCTCCACAATATCAATACACATACACTGTTTGGTGAAAATTCATTGAAGTTTACTCAGTTAACATCTATAAAAGGAAAATATGAATGGGCGGATGAGCGGACTTCCAACATGAAAACATAATACCCCACTGTTGGTTGGCTTGGGTTGGTCTATGACCCAGTAAACAGTAGTAAGGTCATATCAAGCCTATCAATTTACCTAACCACACTTTTCCTGGGCAGGCTAAGTTCTTCAGGCGGGTAACCAGTATTGTGCACATTCTTTTGCCAGAACTGTCAACTGCCCTTCTTGAGTCAGCAGAAGGGAGAGAATGACTGTAGAAAAAAATTCATGGTCAATCCCCATGAGAGAATGTTGCCGGACCTAGTGTGAATCAAACCTGCTACATTCAGATGCACATCTGAATGAACCATCGAGGCCGGCCACCATTATTGTGTGGCATGGTATAAAAAGATTAAAATATTTACTTACTTGTAAGAAATAAACACGTAAAAAGTACAGCAGAAATAATAGTAAAGTAATGACCCATCGTAGCCCTGTGTGTGGAGTTGCTTTGTCTAATAAACCTTGTTGTATCTGTTTAAAAAGAAAACAGAATTACATGCAATTAATAAACTGAATACCCCTCTTACTCAAAGCCATGGCTGATAATTTATCGACCATTTAAAGAAAACAAATTACATGCAATTAATAATCTGAATACCCCTCTAATTCAAAGCAATGGCTGATAATTAATTGACCATTGTTTTGAAAAAACTATTTGGGTGTTCAGTTTAACCCTTACACTGCCAATCACAACAATTGTCATCTGCTTGTAATTTTAAAAGTCATTTTTGCAGTGTGGATCCAGATCAGACTAGGAGCAGTCTGATCTGGATCCATACTGTTTGCCTATATGCTAAAAGTATGTTTGAAAAAATTGCAAGAAGATGCAGCAGATGACATTAACAGACGACATTTTCAGATGTAGTTTTTCTTGGCATCTTAAGGCTTAACATAGTCCCAGAATACACTGATCATGCCCTCCGAACTTCCTGTCATGACTAAGTTAATGCTCAGCACCCTGGGTCAAATTTTCAGCAGACAACATTTTGAAATATTTTTCTTATTTTTCCCAGAAAACAGGATTTGACATTTCATGCAAATTGTCTCCAATGGAAAGACATTTTCATATTATTAGCAGAGAAATTTTCATGCTGAACTATGTAAGCAAGAAACAATTTGCAATTATTAGTAATCTGAGATTTATAAGCAGGACAAATTTCATGCTCAGCTAAGTTGAGCATGAAAAAAGTTTTATAACCTTAGGGCCTAATCTAGGCCTTAATTTATCAGTGGCCTTTTGTCACATGGAGCAGCTCAATTACCCTATTTACGTGAAGAATTTGGACACCTTAACTCTTGACCATACTTGTTCTAAAAATTGAACTAGTACAATTTACTACCCAATGTTGTGTCTAGAAATTGCTGGATGAGTGACAAACAGTGTAGATCCTGATAAGGCTGCATTCTGCAGCAAATGCGGCATCTCATCTGGATCAACACTGCTTGTTCAGGCCTGTCTGTCCAATTACATATGGTAAATACAGTATGCATCATATCCACAGGTTATGACGACAGCTGGAAAAAAAAACAAAAAAAAACTAATTATTAGGCTCTATCAAGCATGCATGCAAATTAGTCTTTTTTTAGGGTAAATAAAATTATATGTGTGTTACCAGTTAGACGAAATTTTTAAAATAAGGATGGGAGGTTGGAAATTTTTTTTTTTATTATTTTACTGAAAGTTTTTATGTCCGCTTATACAGAAACAGTAGAGTCGAACAGGGAAATCCTCCAAATTCCTTAAAAACTTTGGTGGTGAAAAATTAGACATGGTCGGGTAACAGGAAATACACTTTTTCATTTAAGGCCTTATATAATTTTCTTTTGATATACTGATACACAATCTGGGTATCAATGACAGCTCAAGGTTTAGGTGTCTTAACCCTAGTCCCGCTGAACCCGGATATGTCCTGCCTTTGCAAACAGTGTAGAGCCAGATCAGTTGGCTTCCAAAGAAACCAACTTATATGGCTCTGCACTGTTTGCCATTATGTGAATTTCTATCAACAATCTGGATCAAGTAATCTGACTGACTGAAAATTAGAAGTGGGTGTGGCATCTTAAATTATTCAACAGGACAAGGGTTATTAATACTTTTGGTAATCAATTTTGGGTTTTTAATTATATTATGAAGCTAGAAAATACACGAGATGCTGTATCACACATGTACCCTCCAAAACTCCATATAATGCATTTTTGTCAGCAAAAAGTATTGACATTTTACATATTTCTCCAGGAATATGTTCATGCTGTATATCATACCCTTCAAAACTCAAGATAATGCATTTTTGTCAGCAAAAAGTATTGACAATTTCCTTATTTCTCCACCAAAATGTTTATGTACTCATTAATTAGAAGTGCCTAACTAAGCACTTTTAATGAGCAACTCCACAACATGTTATTTTGTGGATAAACTCTTATTTCTTCATGAAATCTTATGTTGTGTGTAATCATTTAATATTAGAGCCTCACATCTGGATACTTTTATTTGGAGCTATGAATATACTATGTATATATAAATACTTGAAGAAAATGATTACCTCTCCAATTCTTTTAAAGAACAGGACAACAACACTAGGTCTTGATGGGGGAGAGTCTCTCAGCTCATCAGCCATCTCCACCACTAACTGCAACAAGAATAAGTAAAGCATGGTCAGAGGACTTGTTCAGAAGTATCTGATGACAATTCTGGGTTAGGTTTTTCCAGTTCTCCATAAAAACATATGTTACATGTGTTGTGGTACTCATTAAAAGCAGTACCTGGTTCGTTATAACTCTGTTTTGGATAAAACAAAGTTCAAAGATGGATCCCAATAATGTATAGATTATATTTAACAAAAGCTTGATGTGCCTCCAAAATCCAAGCGCAAGTTGACCCCTCGCCTCAAAGTTTGGAAGCTTAAAGACCCTCAGACAAGCAATCATTTCCAGGTCTTCAACTTGCATGTGAGCATATCTGCAGGAGTAGCTGATGGGGCCACTGAGGATATCTGGAACAACATCAAGACTGGACTGCTCAAGACAACTGAGGAGGTATGTGGCACAACTCGGCCACATGGCGTCGTGATACCTGGTGGTGGAATGAACACGTGGAAAAAGCCATTACTGCCAAGCGGACAATTTTCAAGGCCTGGAAGGCTGGTAAAGGCACTAGGGCATCATATGATGCAGCCAAACGTAATGCCAACATGCACTGCACCATGCTCATCAAGAAGCCGACAAGGTCTACGAGAATATTGACCCCAAGTCTTCAGAAGTCTACCGCCTTGCTAACCAGTTTAGAAGAGAGAACACTGATGCACTGATGTTGTCGGTGACAAACCTGTGAGGAATGATGCAGGAGATATGTCAAAGCAGAAGGCCTTGCTAGAGCACTACCAAAGGCTTCTCAACGTTGAGTTTGACTGGGACCCGGACCACCTGTCATATCAACCACCAGTGGAAGGCCCATCCATCCCAATCACCATTGATATGGTTAAGAAGGCTATCTCAAAGATGAAGGCTGGCGAAGCACCGGGCCCATCAGGCATAATGGTGGAGATGATAAGAGCGGCCGGTGACATGGGCGTCTCCATGATCCGTGACCTCGCAGTTGCAATCATTTGTGATGGCAAGGCACCCTCTGACTGGGAGCAGAGTTTCATTGTCTGCCTCTACAAGTAAAAAGGGGACGCACTGGAAAGAGGCAACTACCACGGTCTCAAGCTGACAGAGCAGGTTATGAAAATCCTGGAGAGGATTGTGGACAGCCTCATCAGACAGTTGGTGTCAATTGACAAATCCCAATTTGGCTTCGTCCCAGGCAGAGGCACTACAGACGCAATCTTTGTTGTCAGGCAGCTGCAAGAAGTATCTAGCTGCCAATAAGAGACTTTACATAGCTTTTGTAGACCTGGAGAAGGCATTTGATCGAGTACCTCGGAAGGTCATCTGGTGGGCGCTGAGAAAATTTGGTGTGGAGGAATGGATTGTGCGACTGTTGCAGAGGATGTATGCAAATGCGCTAAGCCTTGTCCGTGTTGGTGAGGGGTACAGTGAAGAGTTTGAAGTGAAGGTTGGTGTTCACCAAGGATCAGTTCTCAGCCAGCTGCTCTTCATCATTGTGCTCGAAGCCTTATCACAAGAGTTCTGCTCTGGGGTCCCCTGGGAGGACCTCTATGCCGATGACCTTGTTATCATCGCTGAATCGCTTGAGGAATGTGTCAGGAGGCTCTTGACTTGGAAAGAAGCAATGGAGAAGAAAGGACTGAGAGTAAATGCAGAAAAGACAAAGATCATGATCTGCGTAATACGGGACTGGACCTCCTGCAGAGTTCAGGCGAGTTCCCATGCGCAGTCTGTTGCACTGGAGTGGGCAGCAACAGCATCTTCTGCAATGGCTGCAAGCACTGGGTGCACAAGAAATGCAGTAGGCTCAAGCACTTGAAAAATGACCCTGACTACAGATGTACAAGATGCCAGGGAACTGCACGCCCCTTGGATGGCAGACCACAGAAGGAAGTCCAGGTCGGACCTGACAAGCTTGAGGTGGTAGCTTCCTTTTGCTACCTAGGAGACATGCTCTCAGCAGCAGGTGGCAGTGAACTCTCAACCACACAGCCTGGAGAAGTTCAAGGATCTGCTACCAGTTCTCTCTTCACGCCACCTCTCTTTCAAAACAGGTGGCCATGTGTACAGCTCTTGTGTACGAAGCGCAATGCTCCATGCCAGCCTGACTTGGCCATTGACAAAACCGAACCTCCAGCATCTGCAGCGAAATGACAGGGCAATGATCAGACAGATATGCAATGTCAGGCTGCAAGACATTGTCACCACCAGATCCAATGAGCTACTTCTGCGGCTTGGCATTGAGGATCTGGACCTGAAGGAGAGAAGACTCCGATGGTATGGACATGTGAAACGCTCCAATGGTGCAGTTAAGACAGCCTTTGACATACAGGCAGATGGAAAGCGTGGGCCTGGGAGGCCCAAAATGACATGGAAGCAGCTGACAGAGAGGGATTGTAGAGAGTGGAAGCTCTCGGCTATCAACCCTCATGATAGACGTACCAGGAGATCTGGTGTGAGATCTGCCATGCGTGCAGCAAGCCAGCTATCTGGAAGGGGGCCCACTGATGTGGATGTTGCCCCTGTACCTGCACGTTAATCAAAAATCCGATTATGCTATATGATGATATGAGCTCCGCCAAGCGGGGCATTATATGCCCATGGCAAGTAATAAGATGTAGCACATAAACTGGCTCCTGTATAATTCAGTGCTCTGGATATAAACTGTAAGTGGAATTACAAAAAAAAAAAATTTAAAAAAACTTTCATTGGTGCATAGCTCTGCTGATATTTGGTGAACTGTAACCTAAGGGTCCAAGGTGGCCCAGAAATTAAGGGAGAAGTGACTTCTCCCTCCTGGGAAAATAGGGAGAAGTTTGCTGCATCTAGGGAGAAGTGCTTTTGGACAGAGGACACACAACAGAAGCATAGCTATATTATAAGCTCATAAGGGCCTTTGGCTGATTTGTTTTTCCTATACTTGGAGAAGTGTCCTCTAGTAAGCACGGAGAATTACGATATTCGCATGCAGTGTCACCTATGTAATTCCTTCGATTCCATGGGGTTGAAAAAAAAAGGAAACCAAAACTCATAGGATCCGACTTTGAAGCCGTCGTTGTTGAAATCAGTCGCCATTTTCTACCCGACAGAAAAGAAATACTGAATACAACTCCATCCTACAGTTAGTCATGTAGCCGCTCATATTTAAAACAAAGAAACGTGTGATTCCTATCTTACGACTGTCAATATTTTCAGTGTGATTTTACTCCTATCATTGTACTTTCCCTGTTGTATTCTCCAAAACAACTGTTGCATTTTAGCAGAACAATTTTCCCAAGCCTTCTACTAATTAACAATAGTTTGTCTACTTCCACAAAAATTGCACAGAATGCATAATCTGGCTAAAAACTTCAACAAAACGGCATTGTTTGACAAAAGTGTGATTCCTACCAAGAGGCAACTATTCGTTGTGCCAAGAAAATCAGGAAAACGGGACCTTTCTAGCAAAATATAATCACTGCGGAGAGAAGCTAGTTCCAGTCCAGGTACTCTGCACTAGGTTTTACATCTGAAAGCTGTCACAATCAAGAGAAATAAATGAGAGCATACCCTGAATTGAAAGAAAAACACGGTTAAAACGTGTGAGATTACCACATGTGTATCAAGTGATTGGCCATCCTGAAGTTCTTGTCATGGCATCCTGAAAATCCTATCCCTCCATGATTTTTTTTTTTTTTTTGATTTGGGTTTTACAGCCCTTTCAAGAATATTTCACTTATATCGAGCCGATCGTTCATCGAAGGTGGGCGAAAACCGGAGTACCCGGAGAAAAACCACCTGACCATCCGTAAGCAGAACTTGGCTTTCCGACATATGACCCGAGCTAGGCTCAAACCACAGCGGTGAGAAACCTAATGGATTAAGAGTCAACTCTCTTATCCACCAGGCTACGGGGGCCCGCTTATCCCTCCATGATGAAGACTTGGCCAAAAATTGTTTAAAATTTGACAGAAAATGTCGAAAATGAGCTTGTTTTTCATCCTGAACCTGCTGTATTGATTTGTGCATGCAGATACGAAAATAAACTGTTGGAAAATTCTGATAAATGTTTCCAGGATACTGATCAGTACAAATACCCCTCTCGGGCAGTATTTGTCGCTGTTCGTGCGTACAGGAACAAACTGGCAGAATAAACAACAAGAATGACTGACTGTACTTTCATTTTGGTTATTTAATCGCATACTCATGATTTCTTTTGCATTTCTGTAGGTGCAGAATTTATTTTAATTGGATTTATACCCCCATCATGAATTGATTAAAATGCACAGCTTATCAGGAGCTATGGCGTCAGATAAACTTTAACCCAATCAGAACGTCCGTTACAAATGAATTTTCAGCCAATTTGAGCTATGATCAAGCTTACGATATATTTGTCCATTTCACTGGATGCAAAAATTTAAAAAAAATGGCAAAAATGCAAAACTAAAAATGCAAAACTGATCAATCAGAAACGCTGTTTCTCCCACTGATATAATTGGATTGAAAGTACCCACTACTAGGGGTGTAACAACGCATCGATATGTCGATGCATCGTGATAGTAACCTTCATGATAGTACCATCGTGATAGAGTTTCAACTATCGATAACTATCGCCGAGAGTCTATTCAACTATCGATAGTTTTGATAGTTTTTGTCCCTTCAACTTTACTCCTTCTGTAATACCATTCTGAAGCTGTCTTGTCTAAATTAACAAAGTATGTGAACAAAAAGATTTCTGTTTAGCAAAAATATTTGTTAAAATGTAGTAAAGCTGACATTTGGGAGGGCAGTACGTAATGTTAGGTACCATTAGAGGTAGACTGGTTTTATACATTCATTGAAATACTGTGTGATTTGGAGATGGCGATAGTACTTATCATGATGCATCATGATATTAGACCCCTGATAGTGATAGTATCGTGATAGAGATATCTCTGATAGTGATATTATCGTGATAGTCATAATTTGGCATGATAGTCAGCCCTACCCACTACCCAAATCTGTAATGAGCTGAATCACAACCACAATTATCACTTGTCCGCATGGCGCACCACTGGTAGTCTACTTGCCCATGGCCTTTTCAGCCCGATTTGGGTTGTCCGTAGAAAAGCTGGAACGCACCAAAACACCAAAACGCACCTATATTTACCAAAACGCACAGTAATTATTGGAATTTGATCTACATGGGTATGCTTTTAAGAATGTGAACCTTTTATGTTGAACTTTGATACACAGCTGTTCATTATGGGCTGAGATAATGTATCTATAATGTACATAAACCAATATTTATAGTGCATTTTGGTAAATGTTTAGGTCAAAGTGCGTTTAGCGCAGTGCACTCTTAATTGAAAGGTGTAAAGATGTCACTGGAATAGCAACAAAGACATCTCGTCAAAATGGCAAACCTGGTATCTAATTTTGTATATAGAAACCAGAGTTATTCTATCCAGGCACTAAACGAAAAAGGCACTGATCAGACTGCATTCCTGCACAACTTGTCCAACTCTTTTGTTTTCCGGCTGCATTTATATCTTACTTTATTTCTGTCTTTCTATGTCTCTCAGGTGTCAACAGGTCTTTTATAATGGCAAACCAATCTTAAGAGCAATTCCTGATTTAGAAACCAGAGTTCTATCCAGGCAGTAAACGAAAAAGGCAAAATTTTTGTTGTTCACATGTGTTTAAATTGTGTGTTTGGCAGTAAAAAAAGAAAGAAGTAATGAATTTATTGGTTCTGACATTGTTTATTTTCACATTCCAAAATCAATTATATAAAGACTCGCTCTCTCTCTCTCTTAATTCATTTTGGTAAATACAGGTGCGTTTTGGTTTTTCTATGGACGGCGATTCAGGCAACCGCATATTTCAACCCCTGCAAGTTCAAGTTAAAATGATTTAAGTTCAAAGGTAACCTTTAATTGGTTGTTTATGATGGTGTATTAAAGTATTCAACATGATAACAGATAACTGGACTAATCAGTAAATTATGGCCGTTTCTACAGGCTGATTCCGCTGTGACGGTTATGTGCCGTTGGGTACGTACAAACACCGGATCGGACCGGATTGGGCTCAATTACCGGATCGGACCGGATCGGACCCGGTTTTCTGTGCTATGGTCATTTTTTCTTCGATATTTAATTCTTTATGCACAGTTGGGAGAGGTTTACAGCATACAAAACTATTTTTACCTCACACCTTCATTCCAATATAAAAAAAAAAAAAACCAAACATAACTCCACCCATATATACATGTATATAGCCAAACGGCTAATGTAGGCTATGCTAGGAGTCTGTAGCATTTACATTAAGTTCGGATGACAAGCCAGCACCAAACAGCGGGATAACGTCGGACCGACAGCGATACGTTGTTACGTCGTATCGCTGTCGGCCAACACCGGACCGTTTTTTTTTATTTTTGTTCACAAACATAGATTGTTGGTACTCGTTAGGCTTGCCTTGCTGAGGCGGTTCTCACAAGTTCCCTGATTCTAGAAATATGAAAAATATTAGAATTTTTATTTTTTTTTTATTTTTTTTATTTTTTTTTTACATTTCTTTGGTAAATTTTAATGTAAAAGCAAGAATCACATTGCCAGTAATCAAACACAAAGTTCAAAAAGCTTATCAATCAATCTGTCAAGTGTCATCCAAAACACATATCACTTCTAATTGAATGATATGATGAGCTATTTTTTCTTCTTCTAATTAATGCTGGGGATTAAAATTAGTGATTGACTGATATATGGAAATGATGCTGCGAGTGATAAATTAATATAGTGATTGACTGATATATGTAAATGATGCTGAGAGTGAGGCAAAGTGGCGACGGAGTGATAGTATTGAATCTGCTAATGAAATAGCATCACATACATAATTAAAAAAAAACTAATACAGTATTAAAAATAACAACTAGAAAGAAAAAAATAAAAAAAAATAAAAATAATAGTCAAAATAGGGTCTGATCCGGTGTTTGTACGGTGTGCCGTTTGCCAATTTGTCCCACAACCGTGGTTTTCTATGCAAGTTAATGACCCTCACTGTGATAAAAATTGCTGGACTGAGTGTCCCATTCTACAAAAACGGCTCCCTGCTGGTAATGCCAGAATCTGACAACTGTAGCAAAAGTACGAAAAAATAATGAACATTATGAAGACGCTGCCTTGTGTACCCCACCCACATTTACCGCATACGTTACTTTATTCCTAGTAAAATTGTTGTTTAACTAAATCGGAAATAGGTAATCTACATACAGTAAAATGTGAACCTTTTGATTATTTAGCTGGCAGAAAAAGGATCAAATCATGAATACGTCGTATTTGTCTAATATTTGTGAAAAATATCGCAGGACACGTCAATTGTTACCAGTTTCCGGTATGCTTTTAATTATCTCAGCGCACCGTCTGTAAATTGCTCCAAACGGAGAACAATATTGAAAAAGTATTGGCTTTCTAAAAGCAAGTTGTGAACAAACCATATCCCGGATATATAGTCTGCTTCCAGACAACATTTGTATACTAAATAGGAAGAGGACTATAATCTTTTATCTGATCATTTTTGGATGGGTGCTGAATGATTGATTATAGCCTTGACATGGTGGGTGACATGGTAGTCGCTAACCAATAATAAAGGCATGTATAAAATTCCGATCTATTTACTTTAAACATTGTCTGTTGTAGGATCTGATGCAGGGGTATCACCATATATTGATACATATTGCATTATTGTGTGAAGTACTTAGCCATTTTCACAGCACAGTGTGTTCATAGTCAGTAGTATATTGGCACTATTCTGATTTACAACAACAATATGAACGTATTCATTCATCAGATGAAAACGATATAAACTGTGCTACTTGAATTCGGTACCACATTGCTAAAATCGTTCAGTATGATCATGATGATCACGAAATTATCTATTCTTTTGCACAGATCAGAATCAGAATGTTTTATTGGTGATACATCAAAAGACATTCGGTCACCAGGGCCACCGATTGCAAAGACTAGTCTCTAGTTCTCATTTAGTGACGTGAATTAGCGACACGGTCCTCAGAACTTTCAACAGAGGAGATTATAGATGCTGGGAATGCATTCCAACCCCTAATGGTGTCTGGAAAGGAACTGTACTTATAAATGTCAGTTCTAGCATATGGCACTTGAAATGCCATTGGACGCTGATTCCTACTGCGCCTATTTAGGGGTTGAAGGTCGTCACAAGGTATACTCGCTCTACCTTTCAGACATTTGAATAGCAATATGAGTTTACCGACTTTGGGGTTAACCTTAATGTCACCAACCAATTTGTTAACATACGAATCATGCTGCTTCTTGATATCAGCTTTGATTTGCTGTCTCAGTTCCTGAAACTTAGATCTGAGTTTACTATGCCAGTCTGTTTTGCCTTTGCATGAGTTTTGTTCCTTTTTCGAATATTCCTTCTAATCTCTAATGTAATCCAAGGGACGGAGGCTACCGATCTACTTGTCTTAGAGGGAATGTACTTATCTACAGCCTTCTGTATGAAATAAAGTTATCAAAATGAAGTTTTCCTGAACTGAACGAGAACCAGAATGACCATTGAAATATTTTTATTCTTTGCAAAGTTTGAAGAATCTCGCCTTATAGAGTCAAAGTCACCCTTCTGATACAAATAAACCTTACGCCGTGGTTTCTTCCTTGGAGGAATAAATACCTTTAAAGTGTCTGCAACATTGTCATGATCACTCAGTTTATCAAGAGAGTGTACCTCTTGAAACTGTCCAGGTAAAGAGGTTAAAATCAAATCTAGTGTATTTTCTTCCCGAGTTGGGAAATTCACCAGCTGTTCCAACTTGGGATCAGATGAGCGTGTTGGCCCAAACTGATCTCTCGCATAGATAATTAAAAATAATTGCTCTTTTCTATTTGAACACTTGTGATTGTCATACAATGTTAGACACTTCTAGACAAAGTTTTGAAAAGTCTCTTTCACCAAGGCTCAAATACATCCAGTTCACCTTTGTTTGCTGCAACTCCGGTGTGGCTTTCTAGCTGTTTATCGCTCTGTACTGTTGAACCTCTGTTTCTCGAGTTCTCTTTTTTTATGACAAGCTGTTTTACTATTTATTATGCAAAACAGATATCTTATATATTATATCAGATATCTTATATTGGATATAAGATATCTAATATAGTATATAAGATATCTGATATACTAATTCAGATATCTTATATCCTATATTAGATATCTTATATCCTATATAAGATATCTGATATAATATATGAGATATCGTATTTAATTCCACATATAAGATATCTAATTTACCATATAAGATATCTTATTTGTTAAATAAGATATCTCATATATTAATATAGATATCTGACATACTAAATAAGATATTTGATATACTAAATGAGATATCTTATTTTATTGAATAAATAAGATATCTTCTTTAGTAAATAAGATATCTTATATCCTATATAAGATATCTAATATAGCATATTAGATATCTTATATAGCATTTTTGATATCTTATTTTTCAATTAAAATATCTTATAAAGCATATAAGATATCTTATATAGCATATCAGATATCTTAACTGACATATAAGATATCTTAATTTATATAAGATATCTTATATAATATATCAGATATCTTATATATTATATATCTGATATATTTAATAAGATATCTGATTTATAGAATTAATAGTAAAACTTGAGCCTATACAGGATCAAGTTTTACTATTTATTATGCATTATTACAGATATCTAATATGTGATATAAGATATTTGATATGGGATATAAGATATCTAAATTAGTATATCAGATATCTTATATCCTATGTAAGATATCTTACATCCTATATTTGATATCTGATATATCATATTATATATCTGATATATCATATTAGATATCTTATTTAATTCCACATATAAATTATCTTATTTACCATATAAGATATCTTATTTGTTATCTCAAATACACCCCCCCCCCACCCCCCCTCAGTGTAATACTTTTCACTGGCCGTTCCAAGGCGGTTCTTCTGTCATGGTTTATTTTTGTTATAGTTCGTCTTTGAACGTGTGTGTCACTTATTTCTTTTTGTTTTGGATAGCCATTTGGCCATTTTGTGGGAAAGTCCGTTTGGCTTTCTGCTAGTGATGTTTCCATTAGGGTCCAGTTATTTCGTGTTTGTGTTTCTTTCCCTTTAATGTCTCTGATGGGAGGTGTGGGATAATTGTATCGATTCCTGATCATTGCCTTCCTTTCTATTATTCTGAGTCGCTTAATTATTGTCTCTCTGAATAAATCGAGTTCTGAAAGTAATCAAATCATTAAAAAATTATGCTGTCTAGCTATAAGGACAAATGTCACAGCCACCATTGTTTTCTACGAAAGAGCATAAGGGCCACATATACTTTTATTTCTGTTGATAAGTATCTCGAAATTTCGATTTACTATCTCGAAATATCGACATAATAAGTCGAAATTCCGACTTAATAACTCGAAATTTCTACTTAATAACTCGAAATTTCGACTTAATATCTTGAAATTTCAACTTATTATCTCGAAATTTCGACATCAGTTCTCGAAATTTCGACTTATTATGTCGAAATTTCGACATAATAAGTCGAAAATTCGACATAATAACTCGAAATTTCGACTTGATATCTTGAAATTTTGACTTATTATCTTTGAAATTTCGACATAAGATCTCTTGAATAGAATCCACACCTGGTAATCTCGTAAGGGGTATATAGCCGCTGGTTACACACCCAAAACCTTTATGCGAGCTTCCGGCCATGACTTACGAGACATCCAAATGTCAACAAACGGATACATTCTCCTGATTCATTAATTTTTAGTAAATTTCATAGACATATTTTGAATCAAAGCGCTGTAGGCGCTGGTGGCCTGGGCATCAGAAGGCCCAGGGGCTTCAAAGCTCACCAGATTTGAAAACGTGAAACTGCATATTCATGTTGTCCTACAAAGGTTTGTGTAGACAAGATACCCAGTTTAATTTGCATCCATACTGAAACAAGATTGGATATTTGCATGCAATGACAAATGACTAGAGATCCATTTGAAAGCCTGTAAAATATACAAAAAAAAAAAAAAAAAAAAAAAAAAGCTACAACAGTGTTCACAGTACACGGATGTCCCCGCTTTAGGGTCTATAAAACTGTACAAACGTTGCCAAATTAGCCTACGTCAATGCGGGAGCATCTGTGTAACTTTGGACACATTTCTAGTTAAAAAAGAATCCAAAACTAATGAGAAATGTAAAGTCCTTTGCCTGCAAGGTCAGTAACTCTTAAACCATGAGACTAAGAAACTCAATTATGTGTTCTCTAGTAAGTGATTTTCAACAAAGAATCCAAAAATAAGGAGAAATATAAGGCCCTTTGCCTGCAAGACCAAAAACTCTTAAACCATAAGACTAAGAAACTCCATTATGTGTTCTCTAATATGTGATTTTCAACAAAGAATCCAAAAATAAGGAGAAATATAAGGCCCTTTGCCTGCAAGACCCAAAACTCTTAAATCATAAGACTAATAAACTCAATTTTGTGTTCCCTAGTAAGTGATTTTCAACAAAGAATGCGAAATTAATGAAAAAAATAAGACGTGCATCCAGAGTATAAGTAAGGGAGATAACTCCAGACGGCCAGATGGCCGGACAGACGGACGCTCAGGCACCTTAGCCTGCAAGGCCTGGAACTCTAAAACCGTATGTCTGAGAAACTCAGTTTTGTGTTCTCTGGAAGCGACTTTAGATTTTAATGCAGCAGCGCCATTTGCGCGTGGAGTTACGCAGTTGTAATAACATGTACGGGGACTGACTATTGCTTTTTCTTCAAATAATAGTACAAACAATGGGGTCCCGGAACAAATGCTAAGGGAATTTAACATCTTGTGTATTTCAAAGTAGACGTAGGTTGCAGTGCATCTTATTTGATATGTTAAAGAAGTATTTCATAGTCCAAATAGCTGGAAATACCTTCATTTTGCATAACCAGCGGCTACCCCTTACGAGATTACACGGTGTGGAATTGCAAACGAAGAATCAACTTGAAATATCATGTCGCAATTTCGAGATAATAAGTCGAAATTTCAAGATATTAAGTCGAAATTTCGGGTTATTAACTCGAAATTTCGAGTTATTAAGTCGAAATTTCGAGATCTTATGTCGAAATTTCGAGATAATAGGTTGAAATTTCAAGATATTAAGTCGAAATTTCGAGTTATTAAGTCGAAATTTCGCGTTATTAAGTCAAAATTTCGACTTATTATGTCGAAATGTCGAGATAGTAAGTCGAAATTTCGAGATAACTATCAACAGAAATAAAAGTGTATGTGGCCCTAATGCTCCTTCGTAGTTTTCCCTTCACGGAGGTACATTTCTCGTTTTTTATCATTGTAGATTAATCATTTATTGATTGACAAAACTAAGAAACTTCACGAGAAATTTAAATTCAAATAACTTTGGTATAAGTAAATACGCTGTTCTTATATACTCATTATAAGGATTTAATGATTTTAAACATAGGTTTTGAAATATTCCAGCTGGAAGTTGGTTACTGTAGGCGAAGGTTATCACTTCCATCAAATGAGACAAAATAGCGGTTTTTATATTTGTTTAAGGTTTCTTTTGCCTGAATAGTTCCATGCCGATCGTCCCCATGTCCTCATTTAAAGTTTTTTTTTTTTTTTTTTTTTTTTTTTTTTTTTTTATCAAAGTTTGAGCCAGTTGTTCAAGAATAGATTTAAAGGCCCGTAACAACGCTGCAACATAGGGTTCAGATATTCTGATGGCAACTTGAGTAGAGTGCTAGCCGTTTTAAATGGTTATTTATCAGTAAAGGTGCAGATACAAATAATTTATTTTTTGTCGTAACAAACAAACATGAAACATGGCAACATAAGCCTTGTAGGGCTTTTGCTACGACAAACAAGGGTAGATCAACAAACAAGCATATAAAATTATGAAATAGATTATTAAAATCACATTGGTTACTTTTTTTTTTATCACAGACTACTATTAACATATAGTAAGCAAATACGAAAAAAGACAACATAGAACAATACATAGAACAGATTAGCTCGAACATGAAGTACACTATCAGCTAATGTCATCCAAAGAATGCAACAGCCTCCTGAACTGAGCATAATTTTCCGCCAGCCTAAGCTCATTAGGGAGACTGTTCCACACCTGGGCCGCCTCAACCCGGAAGACCTTCATCCTGTATCTCTTTGTGTTAACTTTTGGAACATCGACCTGTTTTTTTATTCCTGATTTCATATAGAGATACTCACTCATTTACTAAATCTTGAATATAGAATTGTGAAAGGTTGTTTTAATTTTTAAAACCTTCACCTTCCATCAGTTAAAGTCTCCCTATGTGTAGTAGAGTAGTATTGTTTTTTCTCAGAAGTGTTTCAAATGGAGAGGTAAAGTCATTGTTAATAAATCTTAATGCCCTCTCTGAATGCCTTTTCCATTTTCTGAGTACTTCCTTGGCCGCTTAAGTGTTACAACATCTCTGATAGATGGTAACAGTAATAAACAAGAATACTCCAATGTATTGGATTACTAATTAATAGCAAGTTTTATTGGTCACCTTGGCGCTGGACCAGGAACGCATATTTAAGCCAGTAATAAAGATTACTACTTCATGCTGTGTTTATGCTTTATCATTACGAAAACATGCCTATTCAAATATATAGAAAATTTCACCCTAAAAAAAACTGAAAATTTTCAGATAAAAATCTCTGATATTTTTCATATTTCTGCTCAAAACATAGATTGTGGGTACTCGTTAGAACCGCCTCTGCGAGGCGGTTCTAACGAGTACCACAATCTATGTTTTGTGCAGAAATAAGAAAACTATTGTATACCCCTGTAAACCCCAGTTTTACTGTATAAAAGTGGGGTTTAAGGGGGTCAAAATTATACAGGCATGTTTTCGTGATGGGTACATTTATATGTTAATTAGAATTGGTATCTTGTATTAACTGACCTGCAATTTGTTTGATAAAAGAATTTTTTTTGTTTATTTGGTTTAAACAATAGTTTATTAAATATAATGAGTACAACACAAACATACAAAAATGACATAAAGGATCAGATAACAAGCTAATTAAAGCTTATGTGAAATCTTCTCCGAACACAAATATTATACAGAACAAACGAGTGTAGAACATAAAGGCTACTATCGTTGAATTTAGCAAATTGCATACAGAAATTTTAACAAAGACACATGAGAGAGAGAGAGAGAGAGAGAGAGAGAGAGAGAGAGAGAGAGAGAGAGAGAGAGAGAAATGGATTCCCAAAGTTTCCCAGATGCTATTCCGACACGACGCCACTGTCCCGACTTATAAGTAATGTTAGTTGACAACACAATGGCAGTTATAGACCGCGCCGGTCTCTTATTATAGCTTTGGATTTTTACAAATGGTAGATTATTCGATTGGCTCAGTGACAAACCTTTTTATATTTGCCGGGATCGTCGGTTTGTGACGTTCCTGGCAAATAAGAAGAAGAAAAAAAACTTATAACAAATTGTGTCATAAACAAAGTAATGTCTACTGTACTTACAAATCAGTCTAGAAATTTGATGAAGCTTAAAAAGCAAACATTAAAGATCACATTGTTTCTTTTATACATGTTACATTGAAAATTTATTAAATTTTAATATACCCTTGTCCCATATCTCTGTATAAACATGAACAAACTCTGCGCCAGTACTTAGACGTTTACGTCTAAATATTTTGTCTTGTATTCCTTTAATTCACATCAAACCTTTTCGTTAAAATAATGTATTTGTGCACAGCATCAAATATCGTTTCGTTTTCTTCTCTCGATAAACCTGCATCACCAAATAAGTACGTCTTCAATGGTAGATGAAGGAACTCTGATAAGATACGTATTCGTGTTGAGTTGTGGTTTGGACATTCAAAAAAGAAGTGTTTGGTATTCTCGGATTTACCACAAGAACATAAAGGGGGGTCAATAAGATTTTTGCGATACAAGTGATGCCTTAAAGAACTGCATTCTAGTCGCAATCGCCTATGAAAAATTTGAGCTTTCCTACTTCCAAAGTGGAACCAAATAGGTGGTTTGTTGATATGTTCGGCTAGTTTACATTTAAACTGTGTGACTGAAGTACTGTTCCTTATTTCAATGGGAAGATTATTCCAAGCCCTTATTACCGATGGAAGAAAAGAGTTAAAATATAATGTCGAGTTAGCATGAACAGACAGTAGATTATTTGAATTCCTGAGTGAATATTGCGATTGATTTTGGACTAGGTTCGGTACAAGTTGATTTAGGTATGTTGGCGCGAGGCCGTTAATCATTTTGTAAAATATAATAAGCTTTTGTTTCTCACGTCGTGATTCCAGAGTGTCCCAGCCCATATCGTCATAAAGTTTTGCAATGCTACATAACTCTGTTGCTCCTGTAACTACGCGCATAGCTTCAATTTGAATATCTTCTAATAGTTTTTTTATCTTGATTTGTGCAATTACTCCAAACTACTCCGCTATATTCTAGAACAGGTCTAATAAATGATATGTACAAGCGTTCCAAAGACTTTCTATCGAATCTAAATTTAAATGCTCTTAATAGATTAACACGCTGCCATCCTTTAGTTGTTATCTCAACGATATGATTATGCCAAGTCAGATCTGAAGAAAAGGTAATACCCAAGTGTTTATGGTGCTCGACTTCCTGTAATATATTATTGTCCATTATAAAGTCGGGGTGGTTTAGCTTTATTCGCTTTCTCGAAACAACCATCGTTTCAGTTTTTACTGGGTTGAAATCAACAAGCCACTGGTTAGACCATGCATGAACAGTCGAGAGGCTTGAGTTCATTATGTCAGCAGCTGCTAGTGGATTCTCTACTATAATGTATAAGCTGGTGTCGTCTGCAAATAATCTAATGCTTCAGTTCAATTCCCAAACAATATCATTAATGTAAATAAGAAAAAGTAAAGGGCCTAAAATTGAGCCTTGTGGAACGCCAGCTGTTACATTAAGGTAAGAGGACATTTTTCCGTTTATTACTACTCTTTGCTTTCTGTTAGATAGATAATTAGCAAACCAATTTAACAAATTACCTGAAATACCTATGGTTTTAAGTTTATGCAGTAACCCCTTATGCCAGACCCTGTCGAACGCTTTAGTAATATCCAAAAAAAACACTCTAACTTCTTTGCCATTATCCACAGCTTCGCAAAATGTATCGTATAAATGTAGCAGTTGATACGTTGTCGAGTCACCTTGAATAAAGCCTGTTTATTTATTATTTTTTTATGATACAAATATATACAGCTTATCCTTTCCTCCAACGGATTTAATAAATTCAATAATACATGAGCACTCATATAAGATCCTTTATGTATTCCTATTATTCGGGGTATGTTGGGCCAACGTTGGCATAACGTTGATCCAACGTTCAACTCTTTGGATTAACAGCCTTAGTTATAGATCCACACTACTAACTTAATTAGGATTTAAAACATGGAAATCAAAATTATGCATACCGGTTGATATATGAAATCATATTTTGGCAACATTTTTATCACTTTAGCAAAATCAACAACAACAGATTGCTGACGGTGGCCTAACATTATACAAAGGAGTGCATGGTTCGCATATTTTTGGTAACGTTAGGCCAACATTGGGTCTTCGACAAATCTATGAGTTTGGCAGCGACGCACTAATGATTGTCCAAAGCCTTCTTCCAATCTTCAAGAAGACGCAGCAGAGTCATCTGGCATCCAAACCCGTTCCTAAATGCTGCTAGAGAGGGGCTAAACGCCTTCTCAAAGTACTCCGCCAGCTGATCAAGCATTGTCCTCTCATAAATTTTGGATGTTGTGTTTAGGATACTGACAGGCTTAAAATTTTCTTTATCCAAAGGTTCCTTCTTTTTATGCAAGGGCAATATTTGACCGTCGTTCAGACTTGACGGAAACTTTAAGTTTATCAGGTTGGAAAGTTTATCAGGTTGGAAACAATATTACTAACCGCGGGTCCACAAGCTTTCAAATTGTTTGCCGAATATCATCCACTGCAGTGACTTTTTGGATGTGTAATTTAGAGTTAATTTTGGCTACTTGATTTTGATTGACAGGTTTGAAAGAAAAAATGTGTCTGAAAAGTCAGGTTTATACTGTTTCCCCCCCCCCCCCCCCCCCCCCCCCGAGCCTATATGTCTTATGCCACATTTATGAAACAGTCATTGAAGATGCTGCATACTTCTGTCCAGTGAATACCTTCCCAAACCCCTCCCCCCACCCCACCACCCCCAATCTTCAGCTCCGATAACACAATCGGAGCACCACCATCCTTTCTTTGAAAGAAATGGCTTTATGGTGGACCAAAAGTCTTTTGATTAATTTGGTCCCCCAACACAACGCTCATAAAAGTAGCACCTCATAGACTGTCGTTTTAGCTTTGTCAGTCCAGCATTTCTCTGATTTCTGTAATTTTCCCAGTTAAGATTAAGATTTATTTTGGGTTTTCTCTGATTTTTGTAATTTTCCCAGTTAAGATTAAGATTTATTTTGGGTTATATATATATATATATATATATATATATATATATATATATATATATATATATATATATATATATATATATATATATATATATATATATATATATATATATATATATATATGTATATATATATATATATATATATATATATATATATATATATATATATATATATATAAGGAGAAATATGAAATACCACTGGGCTGAGTGAGATTCGAACCCACGTCGGCTACGACGGCAGCGCCTAGCCCTTCAGAGTCAGAAGTCATAACCTATGCACCACTACGCTTGTTAAAAAATGTTTCATGGAATAATATTATGCTTGATTTCTCTGAATGACCCGTCGGATAGGGTATATTTTAGGTGCGCTAGCGCACTCATTATATACTCGGACCCATACAATCATGATATTGATGGGTCCGAGTTATATACAAGGAACTCTCTGGATCTATAGGATACTGAAGCTTGGAAATACTATTATAATTTAAGATTTAAACAAACTTCAACAAAGAATTCTGGCCCAGAATCATTACTGATACAAGTACTTCAGAAAAAAAGTGTATAAGGGAAATATGAAATACCACTGGGCTGAGTGAGATGCGACGATAGTGTTATAAGAACATTAACTCATCTATTCCTATTGACTAAAACTGTAAGATTTGCACCCCTTTGACTGAATAATAACTATCTCAATAGACTGTTTCACTTCACGTATTTACTGTATATGATACCATATTTTAGTATTAAGCTATGAAGCAGTCTAATATAGTCGTACGTACTTGATTAGTACAACTGTGGCGGAAAAGCGACGCAAAATTTATGAACATGTCCGATGTTCCTAGGTTCCACTCAGGATACGAAATGTCTAGAGCTTTCCGAATGTTGGAGCTTGAAATTATTATTTATCATATTCATTCTTATTACATTTTCCTCGAAAAATATGTATATGATAAAAATAATAAAAATAACCCGTGCTAATTGCTATTCGGAAAAACACACAATCGAGTGCTACCAAAAATGAAAAACGAAAGTAGCGAGTTTGCTTTTTTTGACAATGAATTTCATGTTAGCCAGTTATAGTTAGATTTTATCCAGACACGTCATATTTCTTTTAATGTTTACCTTTTGTAAAGTATCTCTATTCAACAGGTAGTTTGAATCTTCATCTTTACTGGTTCCCTTTGGCTGGAAAATATTTGGGAATTCCCCCTTTTGTGTCTGTGCGTTTTGGCTCTCAATGTACCATAAAGCTGAAAGATGGAAGGAGAACAGAAGAGTGCATTGAGAAGATGTCGGGTCCGGATGGTTAATGATATCGACATAGATCAAATGTTAGATGTGTTTGACAGCAGGGAATTGTTTACTCCAATTATGATGGAATATATAAAGGTTTGTTGACAGGTGTGATAATAACTCCAAATAATATGTTTGCACAAAAACTGCTGATAGATCTGTAATAGTTTTTCTTAATTCCCATGGCATGGGTCACAAATTTGTTGCTGTAACAAGAATATATCATATACTGGGAGCAAATTGAATTTCTTCCAGAAATGCTATTTTAACTAGAATTTGAACAGAAAAAAAAAACAACAGGAAACTACACTTTTTTTTTGCTTTTGAAGTAGTGTACCATTTATTATTGACTCAGCATTCCAAAATGGCCTGACCTGCCACATAGCCAGATGGTTCAGAATGTGTTAATCGGCGAAGGTACGGTCATGGCTAACGATTTTTTTGACTGCTGAGTTCCGCAGAAAAAGGGCAAAACTTTCAAAATTGGGAAAAAAACTGCATAAAAAAAGGGAGCCACAGACCAACAGCATTACAAGGGTCCGCGTTATAACGGCGTTCCAGTGTATGTTTCAAAACATGCATTAGACTGGGAGGAATTATGTCCCCCCTACCGAAGGGTTGGGGGACATATTGTTTTTGAGACGGATCCCATTGGCATCGGCGTCATTGTCGGCGTAAAACTTCTTGTCTGCTCTGTTACTTGAATACCCTGTGAAATATTTTGATGATACTTGGTAGAAATGTAGAACAGGACTAGATGACATGTCAGATACAAGAATGACAACTCTGGCTTTCTAAGTTTTGGAGTTATTTCCCTTTGTTTTGTTTAAAATAGATTTCGTGTCCTCTCTTTAATCCTAATACTCTTTGGAATATTTTGATGGTAGAAATGTAAAGCAGGACCAGACTATGTGTCACATACAAGAACGACACTCTTTCTTAACTTTGGGCATTGTCTCCCTTTGTTATATTTGACAATGATTATGCATTGATTGCCTGTCCGCTCTGTAAGTAGAATATTGGTTGGAATATTTTTATGATACTTGGTAGAAATGTAGAACAGGATGAGACAACCTGTTGGGTACAAGAATGACAACTCGGGCTTTCATACTTTTGGAGTTATTTCCCTTTGTTTTGTTTGAAATAGATTTTGTGTCCGCTCTGTAACTCTAATACCCTTTGGAATATTTTGATGGTACTTGGTAGAAATTTAGAACAGGACGAGACAATGTGTCACATACACATGATATAAGAATGACAACTCTGCCTTTCTTACTTTTGGCGTTATCTCCCTTTGTTATATTTGACAGTGATATGACCCCATTGGGTTGACTGGGCCGTAAAACTTCAACACAAACAAATTGTGCATTGATTTCGTGTCCGCTCTCTAAGTCGAATATTCTTAAGAATATTTTTATGATACTTGGTAGAAGTGTTGAAGCAGATGAGACAACATGTCACGTACAAGAATGACAACTCTGGCTTTCTTACTTTTGGAGTTATTTCCCTTTGTTTTGTTAGATATAGATTTCGTGTCCGCTCTATAACTTGAATACTCTTTAGAATATTTTTATGACACTTGGTAGAAATGTAGAACAGGACTAGACAAAGTGTCGCGTACAAGAATGACAACTCTGTCATTGTTACTTTCAGCGCTATCTCCCTTTGTTATATTTGATAGTATTTATGCATTGATTTTGTGTCTGCTCTGTAAGTCAGATACCCTTTTGAATATTTTTATGTTGCTTGGTAGAAATGTAGAACAGGACAAAATAATATCTTCTTTTGTTTTGTTTTTGAAATTGATTTTGTGTTGGGTCTGTAACTCAAATATCCTTCAGAATATTTTGATGATATTTAGTAGAAATGAAGAACAGGACAAGATACGGTTTTGCGTACAAGAATGATAACTCTGGTTTTGTTACTTTTGGAGTTATCCCCTTTTGTTATATTTGACAGTGATTATGCATTGATTTAGTGTCCACTCTGTAAGTGGATTACCCTTTGGAATATTTTTGGTAGAAATGTAGAACAGGACTAGATGACGTGTAGCATACAAGAATGACAACTTTGGCTTTCTTACTTTTGGCGTTATATCCCCTTTTGTTTGAATTTGATTTTGTGTCCACTCTGTAACACGAATACCCTTCAGATTATTTTGATGATATTTGGTAGAAATGTAGAACAGGATGAGATGAGGTGTTGCGAACAAGAAAGACAACTCTGGCTTTCTTACTTTTGGAGTTATCTCCCCTTCTTGTGTTTGAATTCAATTTTGTATCCGTTCTGTATCTCCAAAACATTTTGGATTATATATTTTAATTTTACTTTGTAGAAATGTAGAACAGGACGAGATGACATGTTGCTTGATTAACTTAATCCTGGTCCTGCTGAACCCGGATATACTCTGCCTTTGCAAACAGTGTAGATCCAGATCAGTTGGCTTCTGAAGAAGCCAACTGATCTGGATCTGCACTGTTTGCCATGAAGTAAGTGAATTTATATCAACAAGCTGGATCAAGTAATCTGATTGGCTGAAAATTAGAAAAGGGAGTGGCATCTAAATTTATGCAGCAGGATAAGGGTTAACTTAATGTATTATATTTGTGATTGCTCAGTGTTTGAGTACTGATGCTACATCTCTCATGGTACATGTTGTATAACATACAAAGTCAAACTATGTTTTTTTGTGTTTTTTTTTCCCATGTAAAAATTAGTGTTGGGAATCGCCCAGAATTTTATAGTTGATCCTCGGTTTTGTAAAGCCGACTGATCATTGATTAATAATGTAGAAAATATATAATCACTCGTAATTTCCAGGTACTTATTCATAATATTTTTCTTATTTCCATGAAAACACGTTGTGGGTATTCATTAGAAGCGCCTCCCAAGACATTTCTAATGAGTGACCCCATCATATGTTTTCATGGTGAAATAAGAAAAATACCAGTACTTTTGGGTTGACTTATTTAAGGCTATTTTATCATTTATTTCTTTTTCTTTTTCACTTTTATTAACCACAAATCTTGAATGACCCAGGTAGACAGCTCTGAATTTCATTTCTCTTTCCAATAAAAATAAAACGTGAGAACAATATGTTTCTGAAAATAGAATTTTCTGATTAGTCGACTAAAAAAAATCTTTCCTATCATCAGTCAGGAGAGGCAAAAGTGACTGATGATCGATTATAATTGATTATCAGTGGCAATAATAGTAAAAATGCTTTAGAAAAACTGATGAAAGATGTAGTATTTCTTTATATGAGATCATGATATGATTTGGCTTATTTAATAAACCATAATTTTATGTGCCATCAAGAACATCTTAAAGTGTCATGCCATTTTCTTGCTATTTTTAAACTGAGATATGACATGGTGTGACATTAAGCCTCTAGCTCATATTGAAATTATTACTATCCATTGAAGTATCACCGGTCAAATTAAATTGATTTGAATAGTTTCTTTTTTGTATTTTAGAGTGAAAAGAACAGACCTGAGAAAATACGGACTATGCTGGATTATCTACAGAGAAGAGGCCCAAAGGCCTTCGACTTGTATTTAGTGTGCTTAAAAGAAACTGGCCATAGTTTTGTTGCAAGCTATCTATTACAGGTATAAACATTTTTCAAACCTATTCAAGCACAAAAGTTACATCATCATTTTTAGAATCAATAATTCCATAAACAGATAATACTAAATTAAGGACTGTCCACAATTCCTTAAAATTGTTAGCAAGAAACACAGGCATATACTTAGCCTCTAACTTCTGTGTGGTAAAGTTAATAGAAGCAGGCTATGACTTAGGTGGCAGTTAAGTAAAAATTAAATGGATCTGCAAGTTGTCTTTTTCGGGTGTTTCATTTTTATAGTTAGTTGGCTTTTAAAACAATCCACATTTGATTTGTCAGATTTTCTCATATCTGATGAAAGGATGGTGAAGTTTCATTATTTGCCTAAATGTATAAGGACCAAAAAACCTTGGAATAAAACTGCTATATCTTTCTTATTCCTTGGCCAAATAGAGGTTGAAATATGAAAATGTAATTTGTGAAAGATGCAGGTTTGGGGAATTTATAAAGATTAAATATAATAAAAAAAAGTCAAAATCCATGAATTTGGTTGCAGTGACAGAAGGCACAAAAATATTATTTCATTGAAAAGTCAAAACCACATGAAAAAAATCCTGTCAGTTCAAACATTACACAGGTTTTTTTTATATAATATACCAAAGTAGGAATTCTAAATTGGAACTAGTAACAGTGTTTTCAGAGAAAATGTTTTCAGAGAAAACAGATGTCCCCCCTGTGGACTTTCAGTTTTACTACTGATGTGACCTTGAAAATTTAAGGTAAAGATCACCAAAATCTAATCAGTTCTTTGTTATGTCCTAATTATATCTCCATAAAAATTTGATAAGAATCCAACCACTGGTTTTACAAATTATTTTGCAGACAAAAAAGTGCGCCAATGTCAACTGGCTTCACACCAAAAACAAAATGTCCATCTCCCCTTAGGTGCTGGAACATAAATCATTACGAAAACATGCCTATTCAAATATATTAAGAATTTCCCCACCAAAAACTGAAAGTTTTCAGATAAAAAATCTGATATTAATTATATTTCTGCTTAAAACATAGATTGTGGGTACTCGTTAGAACCACCTCAGCGAGGCAAGGCAGTTCTAACGAGTACCCACAATCTATGTTTTTAAGCAGAAATAAGAAAAATAATGTATACTCCTGTAAACCCCAGTTTTACTTTATAAAAGTGGGGTTTGAGGGGGTCAAAATTATTTAGGTATGTTTTCGTGATGTACAGAACAAATCAAAATCAGAAAAAAGCAGCTTCAGTTTTACTGAGTCTGTTCATGAGGAAAAATGGAATATGCAATATCTCAGACACCCCTAGCAGCTATTAGTGGAATTCTTTTTTCACATAATAGTGTGTGTATACAGTGACTCCCGTTATCTCGACCTCGCTTATCTTGAATAACCGCTTGTCTCGAAGTGAAAATTTGGTCGCTGCCTAAACATGAAACTCTAACAACATGTAAAAAATATTTGTGGAAAGGAGGAGAAATTGCTCCTAAGGAGCAATTTCTGCCCTTTTCCACAATATTTTTAATATATCTCTAACTTCAAGAGTCCGATTACATATATATTTGTTAAATGTGGTTAATCGAATTAGTTTTTTCCTCGGTTCTGCAAATCTGATATGTCGAAGTACAGATATCTCAAAGTATTTCAGAGAGTCCCTTGGAATTTGAGATAACGAGGGTCAACTGTATTTGTTTTTCTCACATGAGTTTAATATTTTAATTCTTTGTTATATTTTGAAAGATATTTATGGTTACCCAGACTGCACAATTTTGTGATTTTATAGTTGCACAATTTTTTTTTCATGAAAAATGTTGCTCATATTTTGGAAAAAGGAAGTAAAATAAATATGTCGATATTTTAACCATAAATTTAGAGTTTAATTAAAATTAAAAAAAAAAAAAAAAAAAAAAAAAAAAAAAACAACTAAAAATCTATTTTCAAACATTTTCCTTTATTTTTAGCTCTACTGTAGGGAGAGCTTATCCCACAGGGGGTGGACTTCGGGCATCCATACGTCCATTTGTAAACAATTTCTCATTATGGCATCTTCTCAGAGACCACTGGCATATTTTTTTCAAAACTTGTTTGGGATGTTCCCCTAGTGGTCTAGTTATGCGCAACGAAATTTTGTTCAGGTTCTATGACAAATATGGCTGCTGTCAAACAGCTTGTATTTTTCCTGCTATTGCATCTCTGTCATAAGTTCATCGAAACTTTGCATATGGATTGCTCTAAACCCCTAGATGTTTCCCCACAAAAATGATTCCTGTCCAGCCACTAATATTGCCCCCAGATCGTGACTTCCCCTTTACAAAACACTGTTACAGTTTCATTATCACATCTCCTCCGAGACCACTGGTCGGAATTTTTAGAATCTGGTCTTGGATGTTTCCCTAGTGACCTAGTTGTGAACGCCAAAATTTGGTTTTGGTCCATCAACAGGTATGGCTGCAGTCAGCCATCTTGGATTTTTTCCATTATTGCATTTCCTCCATAACCAGTGGAGGAATTTTGTCAAAACTTTGCATAAAACCTCTCAACCCTTAGTCTCCAAGAAAATGATTCAGGTCTGTCGACCAATAAGCCAGCCTCGGTGGCTCAGTCGGATGCGTGTCCGGCTTGTGATTAGGTTACGGTTTCGATCCCCACCAGGTCTGGCAACGTTCTTTCCTAGAGACTGATCATGAAATATCTTCTACAGTCATTCTCTCCATTCCACTGATTCAAAAAGGGCAATTGTCAGTTTCTGGAAAAAGAATGTGCACAAATATTGGTTAACCGCTAAGAGGACTAAGCCTGCCCAGGGAAAGTATGGTTAGGTTAACTGACCAGCTGGACATGACCCTAATGTGTTGACTGGTTCGTAAAGCCTTAACTCAATCAATAAAAAATCTGTCTGCTAATATGGCTGCCATATGGCCATCTTAGCAGTCAGGACTTCCCCTATACTAACACTGTAACAATCTTGTTATTACATCTTCCCCAAGACCACTCTTCAGACTTTTTTTTAAACTTGTCTAGGATGTTTCCCAAGTGGTCTAGTTGTGCCCACTCAAACAGGTTCAGGTCCATCAACAAATATGGCCACTGTCATGGATTTTTTTATTATAGCATCTCCTTCCTAACCAGAGGGGAAATCTTGTCAAAACTTTTCATATGGATTCCTGTCAACCCCTAGATGTGTCTGTCGAACATGATTTTTGTCTGACACTTTGTCAACTAATATGGCTGCCAGGTGGCCATCTTACCATCTTAGAAGTCGCAACTTCCCCTTTTCCTAACATTGTAACAAACTTGTAAATGCATCTCTTCAGAGACCACTTTTCAGATTTTTCAAAACTTGTCTGGGATGTTTTCCAAGTAGTCTAGTTGTGCCCACCCAAATTTGATTCCAATCCATTAACAAATATGTTCGCCATCAAACATCTTGGATTTTTCCCGTTATCACATCTCCTCTGTAACTAGCAGAAGAATTTTGTCGAAACTTTGCATATGGATTTTTCTCAATCCCTTGATGCATGTCCCAGAAAATGATTCCATTCCAACATATATGGCTGCCAGACTGCCATATTAAAAGTCCCCTTTACTTTGCCTAACCTACCCCTTTCCTACTCCTATGCCTTCCCTACCCCTATTCTTACCCTTCCCGAACCTTCTGGCCTATCCAAGCTTGGTACATGTAGGGTAGGACTGGGTAGTAGAAGGGAAGATAGTGTAGGGTTGAATGGGTCAGTCATCTCACAATATAGCTATATTTAGTATCAAATAAACCTTGCCTCTTCACTTGCCTCACCTTTTAAGCAAAAAGAAAAAAAAATTACGGAAGAGCATTCTAGGAAACTGGTTATTTCACATAATCACTGTTTGAGACCATTTATACAAACTTTATGAGTTTTGTTTAATTAAAATTCTTTGAAAACAGAGGCATAAAAAATAATTTAACCCTTGTCATGCTGAATAAATTAAGATGCCACATCCACTTCTAATTGCCAGCCAATTAGATTTCTTGATCCAGGTTGTTACACAGCGCAGATCCAGATCACTTTGCTTCTGAAGATGCCAACTTATCTGGATCTACACTGTTTGCAAAGGCAGGGCATACATTATATCTAGGACCAGCAGGACCAGGGTTAAATGAATATCTAATTTTTAAAATTTTGAAAAAAAAAAAATAGTAAGAATCTATTTAAAACTGATTTTCTTATCTTATCTGATAACAAAGACTTACGAGACCGTTTACAAAACATGCATATGGTTTTATTGAATTTATTCAGTTATACCTAGTTGGTTTGGAGTTTAACAGCCCATTCAACACTATTAAGAGCTGGTCAGTTTACATAACCACACTTCTCCTGAATAGGCTAACCTGTACTTGTGCACATATTTTTGCCAGAAATGAATGTAGAAAATGTTTGATGATCAATCTCCACAAAAGAATGTTGCCAGACCTGTCAATTCGAACCAGCAACCTCCTGATCACCTAGGCTAATTAGACCTCCTTAGAAACATGTAAATTGGAATTCAAATAATTTAATTATTTTAAAATCTATATCCCAGGCCTCAGTTGTCCAATTAAAGAGGACAGCAAAGTTGTTAACCTTGATTGGATTAAGCATTAAGCATGCAGTCTTACATAAATACCGTATTTGACCTAATTACCACACATACCCCTATAAACGCACAGTCAAGCAGGTCCTTAGTCTTCAGTTACAGCCAGTGTATTTTTTTTGTCAACTTCTTAAAAAAGGCATATGTTGTGGGTACCCATTTGAATTGCATCGACTTGTTGATAAAGAAAAAAAAAAAACATTGCATAAGCATCATTTGATAAGTCCTTTGTTGATATTTCTTTAAAGTGCATCCTTAGTATAGGTAGGTACATATTTTACCACAAGTTTTCTTAGTAGTTTTGAAAAATCTAAGCGTACAGTGTGGTAAATAGGTCGAATACAGTACGTTGTGTCTGACTGCTTGACGTGCCTAAAATATTGTGATTGAATGGCAAACAGTGTAGACCCTGATAAAACTGCTCCTGGTGGATCAATTTGATCTTGGTTTACAGTGTTTTCTGAGGGCTACCAGTGCAAATATTGATAATGGTTAACCCTTGTCCTGCTGAATAAATTAAGATGCCATGCCTATTTCTAATTTTCAGCCAATCAAATTACTTGATCCAGATTGTTGATATAAATTCACATACTTAATGGCAAATAGATCCAGATCAGTTGGCTTCTTCAGAAGCCAACTGATCTGGATCTACACTGTTTGCAAAGGCAGGACATATCCGGGTTCAGCAGGACTAGAATTAAATGCAGTAGTATAAGATTCTGTTGTATTTTCTCAAGGAATACCTTCAGCTGAAAGGTATTACTGTTGAAAGCTACAGTGAGGGTACCAGAGAGTCACATGCAGAGAGGGAACCAGAGCAAATACAGACAAGCTACTTTGCCCAGGAGACACAGGGTGGTGATGATAATGAAATGCCTGACATTGAAATCACAGAAGAGCCCACAGGTAAGCTGAACAAAACACAGTGCAGCCTCTCTGCAACAGTCACCCTTTGGAAGACAAAAAAAAAAACTGGCTATTATAGTGAGGTGGAAAGGTTAACCCTTCTCTTGCTGAACACAACATGTCCTATCTTAGCAAACAGTGTAGATCCAGATCAGATGGCTTCTGAAGAATTTCTATCAAAACCCAGATCAAGGAATTTGATTGGCTAGAAATTAGAAGTGGGCTTGGCATCTTAGTTTATTCAGCAAGGAAAGGGTTAAATACCATATTCGATCTAATTAACACACGTACCCCTATAAGCGAACATCAAGCAATTCCGTAGGTTTCAGATTGCAGTCCGTGTAATACTATCCACTTCTTTATATTATAATAGCATATTGTGGGTACCCACAACATATGTTTTTATAAGCTTGTTGAGGTAATTCAAATGAGACATAATACATGCTTTTATAAGGAAAATCAGAACACATATCACATAAGCATCATTAAATATGCCCCTCAGGGAGTCCTCTGCTCTTATTCCTTTTAAGGAAGATATTTTACAACATTTTTTCCAATAATTTTGAAAAAAACTTAAGTGCACACTGCTGTAATTAGGTAGAATACTGTATATAGGAACACTTCACTGATTAATCAGAAAAGTGGCTGTTATAGGGAGATGCCTGTTGTTGAGAGGTGACCATTGGTGGAGGGTCCACTGTACATTTGCAAACATTGTAGATCCAGATGAAAAAGCCATTTTATCAGGATCTACATGTACACTGCTTGCCATTCTATATATGATTTTTGAATGATACCCCTGTTGGTAATAATGGATGTGTCCAAGTTATAAAAGGAACAGTTCACTTCTCTTGGATGAAAGAATTATGTCCCCCACCTAAGGGGAGGGGGACATATTAATTTTAGTGTTGATCCTGTTTGGGTCTTTCTATTATGTCCCACAAGGCCTCAACCTAAGGGGAGTGGGACATATTGATTGTAGATCCTGATGGTGTCAGCGTTGGTATTGTACACTTTCTTGTCTGCACAATATCTTGTGAACCAGTGGTTGGATTCTTATCAAATTACCATGAATATATAATTGGGACATAGCAATGAACTGATTGGATATAGGTGGCCTTGACTTAATTTTCAAGGTCACAGCAGTGGAAAAACTGAAAATTCACGGGGGGGGGGGGGGGGGGGGGGGGGGGGTGGGGACATCTTTTTTCTCTGAAAACTCTGAACATACTAGTTATTTCTGTGGTTCTCTTCATATCTAGACAAATACTGTTGTTATTTCTTCATGAAGTTAATACTCCTACATAAAGTGTATACAGTTGAACCTCAGTAACTCAAATGTCATTGGGACCATGTAGATTTGTTCTAGACATGGGCAGTTTGAGCCACTGAGGGTTAATCATAATGCCACGGATATTATTTATTTAGGGATGTCTTTGCGAGATATATGTTGTGTGTACTCTGTGGTAATTAACTCAATGAGGTGATTCTAATGAGTACACGCAACATACATTTCATGATAAAATACGAAAATTGCCCTAAAATATCCATAAATATTTTGTTTTCTTGGGCTATCAAGAGAATTTTCTAGGGACTCAAAAATGAGTTCGAATTAGCCATGGTAAAGGAGCC